>OZ024873.1:22552728-23781061 GCA_964017185.1 Rugalucina vietnamica
ATTTTGGAATAAATTTGACCATTTAATATGGTATAATAAGGAAGTATTTGTCTGACAAGTTAGGATTTACCTTTTAGCTTTGGAAACAGTGGTTTGCTAGATTTATTTTCAGTTGCATTAGAATTTGGAGTTTAAAAATTGAAATTGAATTTTCTAAGTGTTTAATACTGTGTTTTTCTCCCCTGATATTAAGTAAACAGAAATAAGAAAAAATCAGCACATGCCATGTTTACCACACACAACCTTACAATCATTTTCATATATCAGTAAATCATTTTTCTCATATTCACCCTTAATACCCATGATGCAACCAAATTTATTACCGTACAGATTGATGCATCACATAACATGTGAAAAATGGAGTTTGATGATTGGAATCGGGATCGACTGAGCCAGTGCGTGAGAAAACCAACAATTTGGGGTTCTGAACAGGTCGGACACAAACCGGCCTGTGCAGCTACAGGAGATGGCTAGAAGCTTGAAATTTCGGATTTAGAAAGTAGAGGAATTGTACTATCTGTGTAGCGAAAACAAAGGCGCTGATCAGCTTCGCTGTTACTGAATATTAATGAATTTGTTTTCGCCTATGCAGATTGTTGGTTTTCCCATGCAGCGGCTCAATTTGGCAACAACCTTCAGTGAAGAGTTCACTGCCTCACTGTAGGTTGTTCAATTGATCCAGCCTCCAATCACCACTCTCCTTTTTGTCTCGTGTCGTGTGTTGTGCCGTAACAAATTTTGTTGCATCGCAGGTATATGGTGTGATAACACAGGGCACCAACCATATTCGAATCATATGAAAACCATTCAAACTCAGCCATTACATGAGAAGATGTGTATTTTCACCGTTTTCTCATTTGAAAACCCATTTTCTGTCTGTAAATATGTGAACCATCTATGCAAGAAGTTAATCTCACCATGCTACTAAACTAACAGTATTTCAACTAATGAACCACCTCTTGACAAAATCAACAAAATAAAAGTGTATTTGATGGTAAAACTGGCAGAGTTTGTTTGATCAGTCTTTGCTTGAGTTTCGAAAAGATAACATAGGCACCCTGTTAACTTGTGATGCAACAAAATTTCTTACAGTGCAGATTGCTGCAACTTAATGAAATATTTGGAAGCAGATTGATTGGACAACAACCTAAATCATGGCTATGAACATTTTGCTGTAGTTTGTTGCCCAATCGATCTGGCTTCCAATCACTGCACTCCAATTTTATCATGTGTTGTGTGATGTTGCATCAAACTGCACTGAAAGAAATTGGTTTGCATCACAGGTTTCTTGAAGAGATCTAGGACTGCTTGACTAGGCATTCTTAGAGTTTAAATAAACATGTTTTGTTGGTTTGGTCATGGTGTGGCTCATTAATCATGTCCATTTCAAAAATAGACATGAAATCTGCGTTATTCTGTGTATATTTCTATGCTATTTCTTGTGTCTTTTCTTAATATGTTTTATCATGTGTTTATCGAACAAATGAGATGTGTATTGTCTGATAATTTGAGGATATTTTGGTTTATTTCTTCATAAATTGCTGTTGATGCTTGTTAGAATTGTTTCATTTGAGACTTGTGTATTAAGATGTGCTTCATTGGGGTGATTTCAATAGCGCTAAAACAATATCATTTACATTGAGGATTAGCCAGAATTATCCTAAATTTATTGTCAAATACATAGCTCATTTGTTCCTCAAATGTTTTTGTTTGTGACCATATGTTATATCCATTTAGTGCCAAATACTACCAAATGCTTTATGTACTTCATGTTTCATTACAAAACGAGCCAAATCGTGGGGAAAGTGTAGCTAACTAATCACCATTAATAAATCCTGTTGTGACTTTTGGTAATGTTTCGTTATGATGCTCGGCTGCTCATATGGTTATATGAAAAGCATGCAGAAGGAAACTGTGATTGTTAAAAAGGGATACAGATTATATGTGCAGAATCTGTGTATTTAGACTGTGCATGCAGACTGTCATTTTGTGACGCATGTGGTCATGAAACACATTCTAATGTTAGAATTTATCAAATGTGCTTAAAATAGAGCAGGTTCCTTTCAAAAGGATGTACACCAAGTACTGATCAAAGCTTTTAATTGGAAAGCAGCCACGGGAAATACATTTTGATATATGATCTGGACAGTCTCTTAATCCAAATTCAAATACCATTTGTACAACAAAAACCTCCAAGGGGTGCCTAAAATTCATCACCGAATATCCGTTGACCTCAAATAATCTGTTTTTAACTGTACAAATCAAGTTTTAGTTAGTGACTTTAGTTCTGTACATAGTCTGTAAAAAGTGTAAATATGTTTGTTTTTGTATACATAGAAATTAATTTATTATTGGACAAAAAGTGAGTGTATATTACACTGTTGTAAAACCATAGAAACCTGGGGGTTTGTTGTGTCGTTTCTATAGCAACAGGGTCTGGAGGAATGAGTATCGAGTGAGCCTTTTAGTGATAGAACCTGTATTTTGGGTGGGAGACGAGAGGTCATTTTGTTGAAATGTCAATTTTTGCCATATAAGAAGCCTCTATGACCTAGTGGTCAAGCCACTTGTAGACCATGAGTCATGGGATCAATTCAGAGCTTCTTTAGTCTTTTGGTTGTCACGTGAGCAGTATTTTGACATCTTAAAAATGGAGTCATGCGTACGATGCTTTAAAGACTTCTCCCATGCAGAAACTAAAAAAAAACTTATTTATGCTTTCTCGAACATAGCTATGTAAACGGTTTAAAAATATGGAAAAAAAAGAAATGAAGAGAAACATTCTCTAAACATTTAACAAAAAAGCTGCATATCACAATGCAAAAAACAGATTTTATCACTTCAAGGCTTACATTCTATAACTGTGATGGTATATTGGTTATTTATCGTATTTACAATAACTGTCATGTTGTTACCTTAAAGAGTGATCAACCTAATAATTAAAACACTGCTGTATTTCATAAGACACATGTTTTGCTAATTGTCTTACAAAGGGATGAGGCTAGTAGATTTTGCCTTTGGGCATGTGATTTCATGGAAGCATTTCATGCAACATGTCATGAGCCTTTGCATGAGAAAACCAACAATTTGGGTTTCTGACCTGGTCCATCATAAACCAGCCTGTACAGTCACGGAAGCAAGCTAGAAGCTTGAAATTTTGAATTTAAGAAGAAGAGGAAGTGTACTATCCATGTAGCAAAAACAAAGGCACTGATCAAACCGCGAAGCTGATCTGCGTCTTTCTTTTTGTATATGCAGATTGTTGGTTTTCCCATGCGGTGGCTCATATTTTAAAGGTACTTTATGCATGCCAGTAATCTATTTTATGCATGTATTCTTTGTTTTTGTTGATTTTTAATCTTTAATCATTTTATCATTTCAGTATCAAGAATAATGCAAATTCGAAATTGTTTCAATTTTTTCGATTTTCAAAAAATAGATTTTGATTGACAGTCATACTCATCTTGGCAGCTATTTATAGATAGGGCACTCACTCTGACAGTTCAGTGACCTGAATTTTTAATTGACTGTGAAATGCCATCATTTTCTTGCTTTAGAAAGGAAAAGAACAAAATACAACAAATAGTATCCATAGTACAAAGCTTAATTCATAGAATGTCTGTATGCAAGATTTTTATAGCGTTTTGTTTTGTCTGAGTATTTATGATTTATTCTTCAAGATATATGCAATTTCATCATTTGTTTATTGAAAGATATGCCTTACATGAAGTCTTTCAGCATTATGCAACCTTTAAGAGCTGAGCTGTATAGGGAGGTCTTTGTAGAAATCTGGTTTAGTTCAAATTGCAGCATGTTAGTATATTAGTAAAATTAAGTTCAAATCGCAGCATGTTTATGTATAGTAAAATTACTTAAATTATAATTTAAACAAGGTTTCTATTTGTACATTGTCATTACGAAAACTTGCCCATGCAATAAACATAGATTTTTTGAGCTTTAAAAATTGAAAATTTTCAGCTGAAAATTTTTGATATTTTTCTTTTTTTTGCTCAAAACATAGATTGTGGGTACACGTTAGAACCGCCTTGGCGAGGCGGTTCTAACGAGTACCTGCATACCCCAGTTTTGCTATATAAAAGTGGGGTTCAAGGGGGTATACATTACATGGACATGTTTTCCTGATGTACTGAGACGTATTTGCAAACAGTGACAGCCCTTATCAGACTGTTTAAGAATTTTCGGAACACAACTCCCTTGCTACAGCTTGGACAGGCATTTCAATGCGTTTTACAGTGGCTAGTGACATTAATTTTGTTTGGTCGTTGAAGTTAGTGACATCTTATTGTGGACAGTTCATTTATAAATTTTGATCGCAATGGATCTGTTTAGATATTTTGAAATACAATGACTCTTTGGCATTTAAGCTCTTCTCCATTTACAAGAGATATGTAGTGTTTTGAGCTTTTTATATGAATTGGTCAGAACTGAAGAATTTGGGTGTTTCTACGACCTTCAAGTCTCTGAAAAATTGTCTCATAATGGGCAATAAGTTTTTGATAAAATAAAAAATAGTGCCAAATAGCAACTGTGTTTCAAAATATATAATTCTTTGTTGGCCAGCTGACTAAGTTTATCATGTACAGAAAAAAAAATGTGTTAAATTCATGAGTCATCAAAAAGATGTAAATTTCGTATCTATGCAGTTTATCATGTATTGAAGAGAATCTGCTGATTTTAAATATTGTGAATTAAAGTGATTGTAAGAGTTAGAACTGAAACTGAATCATGATAATGGGCACTTGTTGACATTGACAAAAAATGTTGATAAAATTGATTATTGGTTCATTAGGAAAACATGCCTATGTAATATACAGATTTTTCTTAACTTGTAAAAATTGAAAATTTTCTGTAGAAAAAATTTGATATTTTTCTTATTTTTGCTCAAAACATAGATTGTGGGTACACGTTAGAACCGCCTCACCGAGGCGGTTCTAACAAGTACCCACAATCTATGTTTTGGAGCAAAAATAAGAAAAATAGGTATATCCCTGCATACCCCAGTTTTGCTATATAAAAGTGGGGTTCAAGGGGGTATTCATTACACGGACATGTTTTTATGATGCAAAAGTTGACATGAAGATATGATGATTCAGTGCCAGTTTTAGTGATATTTTTCGACATGCGACGACAATTGTGGATCAGAATCTCAGAAATCCAGTTAGTAGCAGCAAAACCAAAGATACACCAAACTGAGAAGGGTTGGAAGATTCAAGCTACCTTTTTCGCATTTGTGAAAAACAGGAGGCGCAGTTCAGCTGTGCGGTAAACGCCCATCTTATCACCATCCTTTTCACCACATAATACAATCTTGCAATTGAGCATGTGCATGAGAAAACCAACAATTTGAGTTCCGACCAGGTCCGACACAAACTGGGCTGTACAATCACAGAGGAAGGTTAGAAGCTTGAAATTTTGTATTTAAGAAGAAGAGCAATTGTACTATCTGTGTAGCGAAAACAAAGGCGCTGATCAGCTGTGCAGTTACTGCACAGCTGATCTGCGCCTTTGGTTTCGCACATGCAGATTGTTAGTTTTCTCATGCGAAGGCTCAATTATTCTAGTTGTGCTACAAGTTTTTGTGGTGGACCTGGATGGTGGACCCAGAAGAAAAGTTTCCCTAATGATATGGATCACATGAATCTTTTAACCGAAAGTAAATCTTAATTATTGCTTGTTTTGCCATGATTCTTTAGTCTCTCATAACTCATCAGTCATGGCTTTAAAGAGATCTATATATTCTCAGTTCTAAGCACAACAGTGATTTAATGAAAAATTATGCTCCTTTAACTGTTAGCCAGATTTAAAATGGACATAGCCGAAACTGTTTTATTAGATGATAACTGTTAGCCCTTTGTATTTCCACAAGAATGGGTATTCTGAACAGAATAAATATATGCAGCGAATGCATTGTTTCATAAACTGGTGTTCTTGTCCTTTATGCCCTTACTTTGCATATTGGTTTGAATTTCTGTCCAGTCTGCAATACAGAAGGCAGTGGTGTAGGGTTAAGTAAACGAGGGGTCAAGATTTCATTTGAGCCACCTCGTGGGAAAATGTGGTTTCCGACCAGGTCCGACACAAACCGACCTGTACAGTCACAGAAAAGAGCGAGAAGCTTGAAATTTCGGATTTAAGTAGAAGAGGAATTGTACTATCTGAGTAGCAAAAAAAAGGCGCTGATCAGCTTCGCAGTTACCGCGAAGCTGATCTGTGTCTTTGTTTTCGCCTATGCAGATTGTTGGTTTTCCCATGAGGCGGCTCATTTATTGGCTTCCCCCATCTTATCAGATAAGACTATTAAAAACAGAAGTACCATCTGAGGCACTTCAAACTGAAACACAGCAAAGTTTCACTTACATGTACATCCAAAATGTACAAAAAATGTTAATATCTAATGAATATTTATGTGAAAATTCATGTTTGCAAAGACGTACAATCCATATCAGAAATACATTTTCAGTGCATACCAGCGAGCAGTTATAAATACAATGCATACCAGAGAGCAGTTATTAATGCAGTGCATATTGGTGAGCAGTGTTATGAATGCCAAAGGCAATTCATACTAGTGAGCAGAAAATGCAATGCACACTAGTCAGCAAGATACTGCAATAAAATGAATGCACATCAGTGAGCAGTTATAAATTGCAATGCCTACCAACGAGCATTTATAAATACAAGTGAGTAAGCAATGCATACCAGTGAGCAGTTATAATGCACAGCATACCAGGAGCAGAGTTATAAATGCAATGCATGCCAGTAAGCAGAGCTATTAATACAATGCATACCAGTGAGCAGTTGTTTTAAAATGTAATGCATACTAGTGACTAGTGCATTGCATACAAGTGTGCAGAGTTGTAAATTCAATGCATACTAGTGACCAGTTATAAACACATTGTGTTGTAAATGCAATGCATACCAGTGAGCGGATTAACTAATGCAATGCATACCACTGAGCAGTTGTAAATGCAATGCATACCAGTAAGCAGTGATTTATGCAATGCATACCAGTGAGCAACTTGGCAGTTTATCAGTTACTAGGCATACCAATGATCAATACCATTCCGCAAATGTAAATGCAATGCATACCAGTGAACAACCTGGCAGTTTGTCAGTTACCATGCATGCCAACTTCCAGTTACAAAGCATACCAGTGAACAGCTTTCAAAATTCTTATACCAAACAGGTGTCCAACATTCATTTTCTTCTAACGAACAGCCCTATAACTAAATCTTGTGACATTACATATATAACTTCAGTCTGTAGAAGTCAGTTATACAGGGTATTTTTTTTCTTTTTTTCTTTTTCTGGCTAAGGCTGTTGGAAAATTATCATGCTTTATTTCACAAGATTGTTTCAATTTATCTCGTGCCTTAGCCTGAGCAAAGAGCAAATAAAAACTCTTTTGAAGACCTGGGAATTTAAACTGCAAACACCAATGCTCAGGGCCCAGTTGTTCAAAACTGACGTCGTTAGTTAACGTTTTGTTAAAATTTCAAACATTAATATTACAAATACACTGTTATTTTTTGTTGAAAAAATGTGAGAATCCTTTGCACTAACAGTGAATACACTGTTGTGTATTTGTTACTTTAGCTGATATTTGCTTAACAAATTTACATGTATGTCTTAACGACATCCTTAAGCTAACGATGCTTTGAACAACTGGGTCCTGATTGCCTTTGAAGGTCAGCCGTCAGTATGTATACAGCCATGGTATCATAGGTATGCTCCTAACTGGACATAAACTAAACGTCTCAGCTATAGAATTAGATGTTATTCTAGAAATGCATGCACATGGAGAAAACTTTCTCACCCATCAAGAAAGCATATCCCTTTGTATTCCTGTCTGAGATATTTCTGTCTCAGTACTAGTAGATTTCAGCTGTCTCAAAATGCCAATCATTTCTGTATTTAGCCAATAGAAATGCCCCAGGCCAGTTGTTCAAAACTTCATTAGCTTACTGTCATCGTTAAGACAATGCCAACTATATAAGCAAATACACTGTTATTTTTTGTTTTGCGTCCCTTTCAAGATTATTTCAGCTCATATGAGACAGGCCAATCAGTAGGTGGGGCAAAAACGGGAGAACCCCAGAGAAAAACCACCTGGCACACCCGCAAGCAGAACTTGGCTTGTCTCACGTGGCCACAGCGGGGCTCGAACCCACACCAGACACAGCGGTGAAATGATCGAGTGATTAAGAAACAGCGCTCCCAACCGCTCGGCCACGGGGGGCGCCTCAATAGGTTCTAATGACAAGATTAATATTGATTTCGTGTTTTATGTCCCACTCAACAGCTATGGCCCTATGGAGACAGGACCTTGGATAAGGCCTCTTTTTCCAAAGACAATTTTTTTTTGACAAAGTAGGTTTGTTGCAGAAAAATATGCTAGTGTAAATTCAGTTCTGTGGCGAAGTTTCATTGTTAAATATCTGTGACACTGAGCAAGCTAAGTAATATAAGTAATCTTTGCTGTTTGTGGCCTAAGTTTCTGTGACAAATAACCTTCGTCAAAGAAATATTGTCAGTGGAAACCAGCTTAAAAGTCTGTTGTTTTTTTTTTTAAATTCAGTTTAACGTCCCTTTCAAGATTATTTCAGCTCATATGTGACATGCCAATCAGTAGGTGGGGCGAAAATGGGAGAACACCCGAGAAAAACCACCTGGCACACCCGCAAGCAGAACTTGGCTTGTCTCACATGTGACAAGAGCAGGGCTCGAACCCACACCAGACACAGCGGTGAAATGATCGAATGATTAAGAAACAGCGCTCCCAACCGCTCAGCCACAGGGGGCGCCTCAATAGGTTCTAATGACAAGATCAATATAGGGTATAAAGGCAAGTTGATTTCATGTTTTATGTCCCACTCAACAGCTATGGCCCTATGGAGACAGGACCTTGGATAAGGCCTCTTTTTCCACAGACAATTTTTTTTTGACAAAGTAGGTTTGTTGCAGAAAAATATGCTCATGTAAATTCAGTTCTGTGGCGAAGTTTCATTGTCAAATATCTGTGACAAAGGTGCGCGAGCTAAGTAATATAAGTGATCTTTGCTGTATGTAAATGCAAACTCATTGCCAAAGTTTCTGTGACAAATAATCTTCGTCAAAGAAATATTGTCCTGGGAAACCAGCTTAAAAGTCTCTTCCATCAAGAAAACAAGTCCGTGCAATGAATACCCCCTTAAACCCCACTTTTATATAGCAAAACGGGGGTATGCAGGGGTATACCTATTTTTTCTTATTTTTGCTCCAAAACATAGATTGTGGGTACTCGTTAGAACCGCCTCGGTGAGGCGGTTCTAACGTGTACCCGCAATCTATGTTTTGAGCAAAAATAAGAAAAATAGCAAACCTTTTCTACTGAAAATTTTCATTTTTAGCTTTAAAAATCTCTGTATATTGCATGGGCAAGTTTTTGTAATGTCTGAAAGACTCAAGGGGATAGAAAAGACAAGAAACATGCATCATTTTGAGATTCCTTATATTCATTAACTTTGTATACAAGTCTTGCTCTCGCAAGATAAGCTAAGTGGAATAACATAATGTGATAGTATCGCTACAGAAATGGCAGATGTGTGGAGAGAATCTGTACCATATGAGCCGCCACATGGGAAAACCAACAATCTGCCTAGGCGAAAACAAAGGCGCAGATCAGCTTCGCGGTAACCGCGAAGCTGATCAGCGCCTTTGTTTTCGCTTCTCGGATAGTACAATTCCTCCTCTACTTAACTCTAAAATTTCAAGCTTCTAGCCTGCTTCTGTAGCTGTACAGGTCGGTTAGTGTCAGACCTGTTCGGAAACCACATTGTTGGTTTTCCCACGAGGTGGCTCATATAAAGGCTATTGAACATGAGAACATGTAAAAGTATTGTTATACCATGTCACCAGTATGATCTTGATAAAGATCTGAGATTTGGCTAAATTATCATGTAAACTTGACCTTCCCTTTTTCAAATGAATGTTAAGGGACAGCTATCATACTTTTGCACGTCATGCTCAAAAACATTTATAGGAAACAGACCAATATATAAGTACAGTGATTTTTTTTTTATCATTTTCAATGAACAAAAAATGATTGGAAAACGTATCTGATCTGAGAAACTTCCATTTGCTTCAGAAAATGTGCTGCATAAATACTTATCATGTGATCAAATTCCCGAATTTACATATACTAGATTTCAATACAATACTGTTGCACAGTAAAGTCAGAAAATGAAGTTAGGTCCTTTCAATGGAAAATGTGTGTCCCAATAAACTGTTCAATGCTATTTGTAACAGCAAAGAAAAGTGTTCAAGCACCTCCTTGATGAGAGTCTAAAGTTGGTCTAGACAATCATTTGCCATGGAAGGATCTTTGCTACCCTTTTTTATTAACACTTTATTTGAGCCTGTGCATGAGAAAACCAACAATTTGCATGGGCGAAAACAAAGACGCAGATCAGCTTCGCGGTAACCGCGAAGCTGATCAGCGTCTTTGTTTTCGCTACACGGATAGTACATTTCCTCCTCTACTTATTCCCAAATTTTCAAGATTCTGGGTTTCTTCTGTGACTGTACAGGCTGGTTTGTGTTGGACCTGGTCGGAAACCCAAATTGTTGGTTTTGTCATGCACAGGCTCATTTCTAATTTACAGCATATGCTTCTAATAATCATAAATATACCAACCCTTGGGTATAAATTATTTATGTAATCATATATGGCATAATTTAAAACAATCACAACTTAGCAAAATGTAGAACGAAACAGATGAAAATGTGATGTATCAAACATAGAAAAGCTTTCGTGAAATGAAAATTATCAAAATTAGGAAGAAAAATTGTGAAGTAAATGAATGAGCAGAAAACAAATACAAAACATTTCTTTAACAGTAACAAAAGCAAAACACAAATGCAGATTTCATGAAATGCAACATACAGAAAAACAGGGGTACAGATAAATACTTGGAAAGCTGCATTTTAGTCCCCACTTTTTAACACCTTTCTAAGCATCCACAGTACATAGATGTATTAAATTTTATATGGCATTTACAAAATGAAGCATAAATGAAACTGTCCCCTTTTCATACATGCTCAAATTTTGCATGCCAATACAGATTTTGATGTAACACATATTCAAAATGATGTAACATTTTGCGAAAGACAGATTCTTCATGAACAGAAGGGGCTTGATCAAGAGTCCCCATTCTCGGAAAAGCAGCTTCTATCCATGAATATTACATGTAACAATTTTTTACAGACATAAGGGGCCTAATCAAGAGTCCCCATTCTTGAAAAGGCAGCTTCTGCCCATGAGCATGAATTGAATGATTAATGATTTGCAAAATAACTTTAACCATACTGATTTGTTATCTGATGCAAGATTCCATCCATATGCTTGTATAACATGAAAAAAAATCATTCAACTTCATGCATTAAATATGCATGCAAATCATGTGAAATGTAACTGCTTGACATACACCAATTCACCCAACCATTCTCATGTTGGATAAGTGGCTATCAAGAAGGCTGATACACTCAAGTTAACAAGCAAAGATCAAAACCATAAGACCCAGAACAGTAACTATACATTGTTTCTAATAGAAACCATTCTGCCACAATGTGCAATCAAAATCCATGTCTTGTACTATTTCTGATCTGTACTTGTCAGTAATTAAGAGCCTTCAGTGCCGGCCACCTATCCATAATGAACCACATATTCACACTTTCTTAAGCACAGCTTCAATGTAAACATCAATTAACAAAAACTCTTTTATACAAAAACAACCACATGAAGAATAAATATCAACGTATAACCAACAAGTATTTACACCAAGTCATGTACATGTATGATGTAAAGTTACGATTTGTACAACTTTGAAAAAATTGTATTTGTAAAAGCTGAGCACTGCATAGCTACTAATGTTGTATAAGCACCAAAGCACACACAAACACTGTCACGCAATAACATAGGCATATGTATGTAGAAGGAGATCGAAATATGGAAATTTATCCCTTTGCTATTTTAAGTTTCTTTTGCAACTTTCTCCCACCCTTAACAAGCTGCAGATATATTACTAGTACATGTAGTTCATACAATTTTCACAACTAAGACCAAGGTAGAAGCCCGTGCGGATATTGCAAAATGCATAATTAATATTTTGGTCCAATAATGTTAGTCTAAATTATAATAGCTTCTCCTTTGTAAATGAAATAGTTATCTTGTTCATTATAATGCCTTACAGCTCCTTGCAAATATTTCATTCACACTCAAATCAACTGACAAACTTCTTTTTCTTATATCACAACCTTGATTCATCAAAAATCATTGACATCCCCCAGTTGTACAGATTATGGAAACACATTTTTTCGTATTCATCTACAACAACTTCAGAGAGAACTGACAAAAATAACCTCTTCATTTGTCCTCTAAATTCCAACTTTATGAAATGGAAGACAACTTACTACACGTACTTGTGTTCTGCTTCTCAGTCTTGAAATACAAGCTCATTACCGAGAAAACACAGCTCTTATCATTTTAAATGTCCATAACCTCATTTTCACATCAATCATTTAATCAGCTGCTTAACAGACACACAACACAGCATACATTGAGCGAAATATCAGCTTTGTTCAGCGTGGAATAGTTTTCATTTATAAAAAAAAATGTCTCGGACAAAAATGATAAAGTAGCCGAATTCACTACTCGAATGATGCATCAATAATGAAAGACATTGGTGATTACGAAGATCATAAATCAAGGTCACCGCTTCTTTGGCGTCAATTTTGGTATTTTTGACATTCTTGTTGGGGTACTTGACCCCAACCGTGTGGGCGTATTCACAGTCCGAGTCTGCACAACATGCGTTTGATAAGTCCGAGTGGTCTCGTTTCTACCACCGACATTCCGAGTTTCACTCTGAACTGTTGTAAACACTTCCGGTTCACTTATTTCAGAATTTTCACTCCCCGTCGGACTGAAAGGTCGACTTCCCGTACTTGCTCTGCTGGAACTTCTACTTGCTGGTGTACCTAAAACAATGATCAAAGGGATTATAGAATAAGACATCATGGAAACATGCCTGTGAAGCGTATACCCCCTAAAACCCCACTTTTATGTGGGGTTTACAGGGGTATACAATTTTCCTTATTTTTGCTACAAAACATAGATTGTGGGTACTTGTTAGAACCACCTCAGCGAGGTGGTTCTAACATGTACCCACAATCAATGTTTTGAGCAAAAATATTGAAAACATTTAACTTTTTCCAATGAAACTTTCAATTTTTGCAGCTCAAAATAATCTCTGTAATGTATACTGGATAGGCAAGTTTTCGTAATGCTACAAGACAAGATTGTGTAGGTATGTTCAGCTGCCCCTGGGCAGACTAGAAACCAGCCTAACTGTATAATTATGGGGCGGCTGCATGAAAAACTTTCAACTGTTGAGGTAAAGGAATTTATTGAACTTGGGGATGCACTAACACCTTAAAAGGCCTCATTATCAAGCAAGATCCTGTGTCCAATTATTATTTTTAAGGTCAAATCACATCAAAAAATTTAGACCAAGAAATGTTTTGCACACCTCTAATCTTTGATACATTATCTAGATTATCTATAAAATTCAAAACAAAGTACTTTCTTTCTTTACCTGGGCTCTGTAGGTGTCTAGGACTAGCAGTGTTCCTTGGCCCCAGTTTACCCCTGGTGTACCGGCCCCCGTCGGGCGTGGTACCGGACATTATCTGATTGACCTCGACGTCAGGGCTGTTCTTGTACGACCTTTCCAGGTTCTGTCTCCATGGTGTTGCATACTGAGTTCTCTCCCTTACCTGGTAGAAAAAATAGAAAAACCAGTATTAAAGAAAGTTTTGATATTTTTCTTATTTTATCTCAAACCGAGGCTGTTCTAACAAGTACCCACAATCTATGTTTTGAAGCTAGAAAAATGTAAACCCCTGCACTATATAAAAGTGGGGTGTAAGGCGGTATACATTACATGCACACATTATCCTCAAGATTAATGTTTGCTTCTGAGAATATGCATTTAACCAGGGTTTTCCCACGGAGTTATAATTTAGAGGACCAATGTCCCACTACAGGCAGCTCTTGAGGGACATTTTGAAAATACTTTTGAGAATTTTGGGAACATTTAATGTGGGGGGGGGGGGGCATCACTGTCCCCTCTTTGGACAGTTTTGGGAGTGATTGGAGGCCAAATGGTGCCAAAATACATATTTTTGGTTGTCAGGGAAGATCCTGGGTTATCTACTACATGTACTAGAACATTTTTTCTTGAAAAGATTATAAATATGTTGATCTTTAATATAAAAAAGATGTAGGCTACAACAGCAAATCAACTAACAACTATTCTATGACATAGTGTTGTACATGGCACATTTGCAAAACAAACAAAAATCCTAGCTAACAGCAGCTATAAAGACAATTTATCTGCTTCAAAATGATTGCTCAGGACATTACGGCAAATGATTACAAATAATTGTTCTGTCACAGCAATATATGAAGATCTGGCCCTATTCTTTCCTTCCCAATCCTTGTTCTACACTTGTTCCCAATGAAAACTAGCTAGCGCTGATACACATTATAAGAATCAATTCATACAACCAAACTTACCACATAAATTTTAGGTATGACCAGAGTATTTAGCTGTGAAGCATCAATATTATGCATATAAAAATCATACCATTACAACAATGAAACTCACCACATAAGTTTTAGGTGGGGCCAGGGTATTTGGCCTTGATTTCCTCCTAGTCTGATAGCATTAACATAACAATGAAAAGGCTTTAAAGCACTTATGGTAGCATTCATGCAGGCTAAACATACTTGCTACTGAGCATTTAACACTACATGTAGTTTAATCAAATAGTACAACCTGTATGCTATCCAAGTCATTTGTTTATCATTACATGCAAAAAGCTGCTGTTGTTTTAATATATTTAATGACTTGATTGACAACAAATCACTAGTGTCATATATTTAAGTCTGTTAATAAACGAAGAAGACAGCAGATTTTTGCATGTGATGATATACAAATATAACTCAAGAGGACAGTAAGGTAATACCATTTGATTTCTTCTGCATTTATTAGCAAAACTTTATTTTGCAGCAAATGCCAATTTGTGAAATTATGCAACTTGGTTCTACATTATAAACATATGTAAATAATGAGTTCAAGCAATGCATTAATGCAGCCAAAACAAAACAACATTGCTTTTTTTAAACTTTGAATGGACAAGACTCATAATAAATTAATGTTTCGAAAAGCTTTAAACCCAACACTTTGAAACCTATTATAGACAATTTAACTTATTTCGCAGCAAAGCAAACAACATAACTGTTCAGATAAGTGGCAATGATATGCATCATATGAAACGATTGGTCAAATATGTGACAATTCTATACTAGAAAGCACCATTACATCATCTGCTCAGAATCTGCGGTGTGTTAGGGTGGTATGTGATGCAAAATATGATTAAGATTGTTTTCTACCATTTTCATCACTCCCAATTTCTAAGATTCAAATAAATTCAGGCGGTAAAATGTAACCTACCCTAACAGGAGCTCCTGTTGAGCTAGGAGACCTGGTGCTCCATGGCGATGTTGCTCCGGAATATGTAGAACTCCCAGAGTAGGAACTACCACTGGGACTCTTGGACACAAATCCAGCCATTGACTGGCTCACCCCTGTAGCTAGGGTGAACTGTTCACGGAGCTCTACATTGGTCCGGCCTTTAGCTGTAAAAGTAATGTACAAGAATTAGAGTAAGATAAGGTAAGATGTATTTGCTTATTTATAATTATACTGGGTAGGAAGGAATCAAAATACTCTTGTGTACTTGGCACAAATCGGATAGAAATAAGCATCAGAAGTAGCACTTTAATCACAAATTGTACCTAATGTTACAATTTCCAATCAAAATGGCTTTTTAACACAAAACAGATCCTTGTTAGTCAGTTGTCCTGAGCATTTTGATTGCTTCATACCTACCAAATGTGACAGGGCAGTACAAACAATAAGAGCTGCCACAGGACAGCGTAGCTCGCCTGAGTTGTGCTTTGCCACTAAATCTATTAAAATCTATGACCAAAGACATTGACCTCAATGTCACTCAGGTGGGTCGTGATGATACAGCATAAAACTTCAGATCAATATCTACCAACATGCTAAGTTAAACTTGATCCATCTTAATATTTGATATAGACTTATAACATAAAATTTCTAAGTCTGTGACCTTGACCAAAGGTGAGTCAAGATGCTACAGCATAAAACTTAAGAATAATATCTAACAGCAAAATATCAACTAGATCCATCCATCTGTTCCAGCAATATACAGTTCAAAACACTTTAAGCAAAAGCTGTAACATAAATTTCAAAGTCTGTGACCTTGAACTCATGGTCACCCAGGTGGGTCATGATGGTACAGCATAAAACTTGAGACCAATATCTACCAACATGCAAAGTATCAACTTGATCCATCTATAACTTCAAGAGATATAGATTTATAAAAACTTTAACCGAAAACTCTAACACAAAATTTCTATGTCCGTAACCTTGACCTCAAGATCACCCAGGTGGGTCATGATGGTACAGAATAAAATGTCAGACCAATATCTGCCAACATGCAAAGTATCAACTTGATCCATCAACATCTTCAAGAGATATAGACTTATAAAAACTTTAACCAAAAACTTTAACACAAAATTTCTAAGTCCATGACCTTGACCTCAAGGTCACCAAGGTGGGTCATGATGGTACAGCATAAAACTTCAGACCAATATCTACCAACATGCAAAGTATCAACTTGATCCATCCAAAACTTTAAGAGATATAGACTCATAAAAACTTTAACCAAAAACTTTAACATTTTGAGCAACGCCGACGCCGACGCTAACGCCGACACTAACGCCGACGCCGGGGTGACTGCAATAGCTCTTCCTGTACTTTCGTACAGGCGAGCTAAAAACAGTATAGTTTTATAACTATAAAAACTATAGCTACCATTTTAAGAAGTGCTCTGACAGAAATTTTCTACTTTAACACACTAGTAATCAACATTTTTGTAGCATGTCATTAGGAATGTGTCATTGAATCATATAAATCATAATACCTGTTGGTGTAAGTGACCTATAAGGGACTCAAAATTAAATTGTGTTAAAATTCCCTCATTTGCTTTTTCAAGTGTTCAAAAATAATCATTTTTTATTGGTATTGAAAAATAGACAACAGGGGAACACCAATTGACAACACACATGCAAACACATGAACAACAACAGCGAAAATAAATATGAAAATTATTGGGAAATAAACAAAAATAAGCAACAAGTCAATAAAATTTTGGGTCGTGAAAAAAGGCTAAATTTTATTGCAGGTAAAATAATGCAGGTATGTATTTCGCTTCAATAAGGTCAGGTTCATTTATATTTGATTTAATGGCATACAACAAACAACAATGAACAGACTTCTCAAACAAAAGATATAATTATACTGAACATTTGTGGTTGTGCTTAAATAAGACACAATTATATATGTTATTTACATTGTTAGCATTGTGGAACAGTAATTTGGTACAAAACACCAAGTTAAAGCCATGTTATAGGGTAAAATATATAAGCTGTTGAAACATATCATGCCATATCAGTCGAGTGACATGGTGAATGAAAATGGTATTAAAAGAAAATAATTGCTGGTTTGTGTTGTTTTTCATAGTCACCAATTTTTCAGACATATTTCTGGGTACTTTATAACCAGTATTCCACATGATAGAGCCAGGTTTTGAACACTAGTCTCTACCTTGGAAGTCTTACGCTCTACCACTGGACCACCATGCTCCTCTGATCATCATAAAGTATAAATATTCTAGCAAGACATGATTCAAAAATAAAAAAAAAAATCAAAACAGAGTTATTCCTCTTTTCCTTTTGCTTTGAGCTATTTTTTCTCAAAGCCTGACTGAATGAGTGATATGAACACAAACAGTACTTGCAAGATGCAATGGGGGCAACAGATGCTAAGTAACTAATATATATCCCACCCTGTGGTTCATATCGTACATATAGGAACCGAAAACGGTATTTTCTCCAGGTACCCACTGTAAACAAAATATCACAGCATAAAAGTAAACAAAGATGTACGTTATAATAAAAACTGAACATAAATGCGATCTTACATTGCATTACTTACAAAAAAATAATGATTACATGTATTTTGATACATAAAACAACAATGAACCGACACAACAATGAAACAGAAAACATTTTTACAAATACACAATGGACAAGAACGATATGAAAACGAAGATAATCACAGAAACAAATTGAGACAACACGCTAGAGGAAAAGAGACCTTCTAAATAATCAGTGCTGAAAATCATGTTATTGAAGATAACGCAACCGTTAAAAGCGCAAAAGAATGTTATTTATTTATTATGAAATTTCTGGCGATGTACATATGCCTATACATGTATACAGGTACAAGAAGAATGAACATGTAATATGTTCCTTCCTTAGAAAAAGTGTATGCATAACCATTATATCTTGATTTAAGAGATGGCATACAATATTCTAAGTCCCTAATAAGTTTAGGAATCTGAATTTGGATTTCATGTATAAAATCTAAAACACTGTAGAAGGTCCCTATCCTCTCCCCTTTTCAGATTTCTGACCACTGACCCCTACCTTCGCAATAATCACAATCTTCCAATGTCACGTAATGAGACATGAATAATTTGTTGTTGTCTGAGGTGGCAATGGAAATAGACACATAATGATGTTAGAAAATTAAAGAACATCAATATAAACATTTGAGTGTA
Source organism: Rugalucina vietnamica (assembly GCA_964017185.1). NCBI lineage: Eukaryota > Metazoa > Mollusca > Bivalvia > Lucinida > Lucinidae > Rugalucina > Rugalucina vietnamica. The sequence continues at coordinate 22,571,563 of OZ024873.1, forward strand.
TGCTGAACAAAGACAAACTTTGCTGTTACAGTACCGAATGACAATCCATTAAAACTATAAGAATCTTGCACAAGTGTCAGGGATAGATAAACAAATCTGTTCTGAGGGTCACTTTGGCATCACAAGGCTCGCCGAGTGATATCAAACTGACATGAGGGACAGATTTGTCTATTCATACCTAACACGCATGATAGATTCTTTTTCTTGCACGCCTTAATGTGACGAAGCTTGATTTTCATAACATTTAAATTGAAAAACATTTTGAAATAGAATGTTTCTGACGTCGTTTTTGATGTGAGTGCTGAACAACGACATTATGTCACATCCTACAAAACCAATGTTAAAAAGGAACACATGCACGCAGGGTCAGACAACCAGGGGAAAGTAAGAATTTTTACCCTGGCCAAAACCTTGGATATACCGATATTTTTTCGAGAGGTGTGCAAGAATCAGAATTCTTGTACATAACAGTAACATTGCAACTTTTCTCTAGCCGTCAAATACCTGTATTTTTCACTTATGAAATAGTACATTTAATTATTGTTTGAGGTGAGACTTAAATGTCTCAGTCAATCACGCTTCAATAATATTGAGACGGAACCACAGCTAGATCCGTTGTAAGCTTACCCAGGAAGAGTATGTGCTCTTATAAAACCTATGTCTTGATGATACATTGTAGATGTAGTGGAAAGCAACTTGGCTCAAATTATATATCTTTTTCACTACAGTATAACCAACCAAATTAAGCATTTCGGAGAACAACTGATCAGAACAGACATGAAAATTTTAGCATTTTTCACCTGTTGGAAAAAACATCAACATTGTCTGAAATCACAATTAGAAAATTGGGTATAATCCATTATCCAAAGAAGCATTCTTTCACCAAACATAAGAGCCTCTGCAATTCAAAAATGGACTTGGGTGTAAGATAAAAAAAAAAAGAAAATTAAGAATGAAACTCAGCATGAAGATACCTAGCTCTTGCATGATCACAATAATTGGCCAATCTAAACAGTGGATGATAAAACAAACATTAACAATTAGATCATGAATATGAACTAAAAGATTACTGTTTACAAGTTGAAGGAATTTTTATAAATATGCTGACCATACAGCAATTGTACAAAGACACACGACATTAAATTCTTGACATGAACAAACTAGCAAAAGAAGCTGGAAGTATATTAAATGAGCCGCCGCACCAAAGAACCAACAATCTCCATATGTGAAAACAAAGACGCAGATCAGCTGTGCAGTAACTGCACAGCTGATCAGCGCCTTTGTTTTCGCTACCAAGATAGTACAATCCCTCTTCTACTTAAATCCAAAATTCCAAGCTTCTAGCCTGCTTCTGTGGCTATACAGCTTGGTTTGTGTCAGACCTGGTCAGAACCCAAATTGTGGGTTTTCTCATGCAGTAGCTAAAATAGTCTGATTATCTATGGTACAAGAGTATAAAGTACAAGTATAAAAAGTTGAATTCCAGATAAACAAAAAAATTGAGGTATTCAGCAATTAAAGCTTCTACTGTGTCTTAAGACATATAGAATCCCATAACACATGATGAGTGCTTTATAATCATTACAATGCTAGTATATTTGGACAAATATATTATAATGGGAGGGGAGGGGAATGAACATGTTTGAATTTTGGCCCTTCCACCATTTACAACATGATTATGGTTGTAGAAAACAAGAATACATTGTGTGCCACTAACATGGGAAAATTATTTTGCGTTTTCCTGGCCCATGATTTATTATCTACAGTGGTTATACTAGAAGTTCTGATTGCACTATGCAATAAAACATATGAGCCACCTCATGGGAAAACTGACAATGTGGTTTCCGAACAGGTCTGACACAAACTGGGCTGTACAAGCACAGAAGATGGCTAGAAGCTTGAAATTTTGGATTTAAGAAGAGGAAGTGTACTATCCGTGTAGCAAAAACAAAGGCGCTGATCAGCTTCGCGGTTACTTCTGCGTCTTTGTTTTCGCATATGCAGATTGTTGGTTTTCCCATGAGGTAGCTCAATTATTATATTGCTCTTATGTAAATTGAGTGCTTAAATGTAAGTCAAGAAAATGTAGTGTTTTTTTATCAGCAGTCTTAGCCAGATCATAACATGGTCACTGATGAAAAAAAAAAATAAATAAATAAAAAAAATACCTGGATTAAAAAAAAATCCTTTATACTGACTATTATATCAAAGATTTAAAGTTAGGAGATACTAAGATACTATAAGTAGCAAGAACACTCAGCAATTAAAAATTTATATGAGTAAATCTTATTAACTAGCAAAATTTCCAAATATTATACTTAGTCAGAACTTGTAGCAAAATCATTTAGTGTGGTATATATTATATACATGTATGACAAATGTAGTAATCACTGAGTAATACGAGTCAAACACACATTATAGATATTATCTTAATATAAACTCACAAAGTTCTCTTGCTAAAAAGTAGAGAGACCAAATAGTAAAATAAGGTGTGAAATATCGAAGTGACCTTACAACATTCAGTTCAATGTGTGACCATGCTTTTACAGACACTTCAATATAAAGTGACATGTCACCTTTAAACATGACAGTTTTGCTCTTGCGACTTTTAGACTGTTTATAGTATTCTTTAATGGGACCTACAAATGTAATATTGGCCATTCAGCCTTTTTATTGTTATCAAATCAAATGTGTACAAAATTATGACTAGTCTCTTTACGAGAAAAGTTCTAAACCTTAAATCTTTGACAAAACATTAAATCAAGTTTCAGAAACAAGAAAAAGATTTGACATTGGATAGCTCCATGTACTTATCTACACAATGGGCAAAAAAAGGGCTGATCAGAGTTTTGTTAAATGCATAAAGGATTATGTTCAACTAGCAAGACCAATACTGCTGCACTATGACAGTTCCTACATGAACTTCAGTTTCATATTGATCTACATACTACTTTTCGTAACTGCATGAGGAGTCTATCAGGGTCAGTTTTTGGTTGAAGAGGACAGTTTATGGTGTAAAGTGGCATTTCTTCAGATTAAAGGGGCAACTTTTGTTACTCCAGGGGAATACATACCTCTGCATGGATCATTCTTGACCAAGAACTCGTCCAGGGCCATCCATCCCCCACCCACTCGTACCATCACTGTGCTGCGTAGGATTCTTACTAGTCTGAGTTTCTGGGAGTCACCAAACTACAGAGAAGAAAGTAAATATGCTGATCACTGGGCCATGAAATTTGTTAACCAGATTTTTGCCTATGCGAAAACAAAGGTGCAGATCAGCTTCGCAGTAACTGCGAAGCTGATCAGCACCTTTGTTTTCGCTACATGGATAATACAATTTCTCTTCTTCTTAAATCCGAAATTTCAAGCTTCTAGCCTGCTTCTGTGACTGTACAGGTCAGATTGTGTCAGACCTGATCAGAAACCCCTAAGACCGTTTTTTCTCGCGTCGCAGCCCATATATTATGATAATAATTCTTTGTATTGAGTTTTAACATCTCTGTCAACAATTTTTCAGTCATGGCGAAATAGTCAATACTGCCTCCTTAGGAGAGAAAATGTGTCCTGCTAAAGAACACAACCTGATGACAGTGGGATTTGAACCCAGGACCTCTCGATTTTGAGCCTCCAATTGACACTCAACCACCAGAATGCGCTCCCCATGATAATAATAATAATGCAATAAAGTGGGCAGTATCAACGTAATATTAATGTATGACCCGGGTCCCCAAAGAACTTTAGAAGGGTCTTAATGTAAAAAAAAAAACAATGTTCATACCCTGTATTTTCCCTCTCCAATTTTGTGTATTCTGTATTGTTTCACACAGGTACACTTGGTAAGATGTCTTTTTACTTCGTCCTGGATCAGTTCTGCATCCGTCTCGGGTCGAGCCTGCAAATACAAAGATATATGGGTCAAAAAATGCATACATCGCACAGAAAACTTGCACCCTACACATTCTACACAGAAAATGGATGAATAATGAAAAGCAATCTATTCAGTCAAAACTTTTCAGTGGCATTTGGGCATACACAAGTGGACAAGTGAATGCAATGAAACATTATTTTATGGAATAAATTGCACAAAAAGGCATTTTTCAAACAAACACAAATGAAGACTGAATTTTAACTCCAGATGATGTAAGTTGCCACCTCACAAAATTAAAAGTCATTGAATCATTGGTCGAGTAAGACTGAACATGATTTGATCAGTTGTGTAAGCTTGTATGACAGACTTAATAGATGTCCTGGTTGGCATGTGCCTTTCAGTCTGTATTGTTATCCATCCTATTTACCTGTTTTCTATTCTGGTTGTAGCAGCAAATGTTAATGAAATGAGCCACTGCATTAGAAAACAATCTGAATATGCGAAAACAAAGATGCAGATGAGCTGTGCAGTAACTGCACAGCTGATCAGCGCCTTTGTTTTTGCTCCATAGATAGTACAATACCTCTTCTTGCTAGATCTAAAATTTGAAGCTTTTAGCTATTTTCTGTGACTATACAGCCTGGTTTGTGTCAGACCTGGTCGGAAACCCAAACTGTTGTTGTTTTTTCATGTGAAGGCTCAAATACTTTACCAAACCAATTGTAACACAGTAAACCTAATCCTTAAGTTAATCCTAAAAACATGTTGTACGAAGCTACACTTTTTTTTCTTTTTGTTATTCCTGAAAACTAACTTCATCTAACTCTAGGCTATCTAAACAAGCAGCAGTAACTGAGCCGCCTCGTGGGAAAACCAACAATGTGGATTCCGAACAGGTCTGACACAAACCGGCCTGTACAGCTACAGCAGCAGGCTAGAAGATTGAAATTTTGGAGTTAAATAGAGGAGGGATTGTACTATCCGAGTAGCGAAAACAAAGGCGCTGATCAGCTTTGCGGTTACCGCGAAGCTGATCTGCGTCTTTGTTTTCGCCTATGCAGATTGTTGGTTTTCCCATGAGGTGGCTCAACTGTTAGATTGTTGTTTTGTCTCAATAACTGAAATTCCAGTTAATAATATACTGCAATAATGCCAAACTGCCTCTTAATTTGATGGACATTTGTCCAGCTTTGACACACTGGAGTCAAACTTTGTGGGAGCTTCAGTCTACATAACGGAAAACTTGTCTATACAATATACAGAGATTTTTTTCAGCCGTAAAAATTGAAAATTTCTTGGAAAAAAAATTGATATTTTCATATATTTGCTCAAAACATTGATTGTGTGTACACGTTAGAACCGCCTGCAAACTCTATTTTCACTACATAAAAGTGGGGTTTAAGGGGGTATTTATTGCATGGACATGTTATCCTGATGAGCTGTTCTTACTGCCTCTGAAGCTAAGGCAGCAGAAAATCAGCACATTCTTCAAGTAGCTAGTGAAGTGGTGTTTTCATTTATCTAACTTTTTAAATGGCAAAAATTATCTGTCCAAAAAGTTACAGCTTCATAATGATAACAGTTTGACCTCATTTTCTTTTCTTCAGTCATCAGATTGTTAAGTCAATGCCCCATGGGAAAAACAAATTAGTGTCTGGTTGACAAAATTGAACTAAAACTAGGGAATGTGAAATTGAAAACATGGCAGGGACATGTATTAGAGGGGTGTGAACTCAACATATAACTACAAATGTCACTAAAACATATCTGCAAGAAATAATATGCCAAGCAAACTAAAAGCACGCATCAAGTGATATTGCTGAACTAAATGATATCATAAACTAAAAGCTTTGAATAGTTAGTGCAAACTGTGCTTTCGAGTGATAACATTTTGATACTCTATTTGCACTTCACTGTTTTTTGTTGTTGTTTTTTTTTTTTTTGCAAAACATGATGCTGAAAACTCCATCACTATTTACCATAAATAAGATTCTAACAACTAAACATGCTTTTTGCATCCTTAAAAGCCATGCAAGGCAGCAAACAAATGAACAGAGATGAAAAAAGAAATCTGTGAAAACAAGTTAATAAACATGCAAATGAAAACATGCGATTTCAGATTCAAGATTAGATTCAAGAAAACCAGACAGTGTATTTTGAGGTTTCAGTTTTTCTTTGAAATGTTTTGTTTAGAGTTTGGAGTGAGACAAGGTGAAGTGCTGAGACCAATTACCTTCTTGGTGTTCGTTTTTGATTCTCGGGGCTGTGAAAGAAGATAATAAGTAAAAGCAAACTTTTCTGAGTGGTCCTCGCTAATACTATCAAGGAATTCCTCCAACTTTTCTGGACTGCCGTGGTTTATATACATAAATGTTTTTTATCAATGAAACCTCAATGCCAGAAAATTTGTCTTCTTGGCAAACACATATTCTAGGCTCAAATTTTTAAGATAAAGAAAACAGTTTCAGTAATTGAAGAATAATAAAGATTAGATCAGCCTGTACATCTAAGGTTCGAACTGAATCCAGTCAGACACTGAAAACAGGTTTTCTGGCATGAGGGTGATTGCATTTCCATCTAGAACTTAAAATGGGTTCTACACACACAGAAGAATGATAACGCTCTGATATTAATGACAGACAGTTAAATGCAATTCCGATTTCACAATTTGAAAGCAAACATGGAGTAAATATATGATGAGTTTAGTTTAATATGTGCTAAAGCAAACACACTAGTCAGATGAAAACTGCAACCATTATAATTCAAAGCTCACAACATTTCAATGCAAATGTAAATTTTTCAACAACACCAATCACATTTTATGAACGCATACACATAATGACACAAAGTAGATAATACAAACACTGTCATTTTTATGTAAAATAAAAATCCAAATAAAGTTTTGGGGTACATTTATAATTATAATACAAACTCTTTGTTTTTAGTGCAAGAAAAAAAGCAGAACAGTTTATTCTAAACTCACACAGCAAATAATGTAGAAAAAGGAAAAGAACCATACATGTGATATCTCCCGATCTCGTCGGGTTTTCCCGATTTTGGGCTTCCTAACCCGATTGTCCCCCGCCCAGCCCAGTAGGCCCCAAATCTCCCGATTTCAGTATTTGCCTATCCTAATTTTTCGGCAATGTTCCATTTTTAATATTGCGGTAATATACGGTACGTGTTATTGATCATTGACCCGATAAATACCTTGGAGTAATTTAGGAGACAATGCAGAATAGATGACATGTCACTTTATTGCGTAATTGGCGAAGTGAGAAGGGATTAATGATGCGACAAATTGTCAGTCTTACAGGTATCAGTGTATAATGTCAACCGCTAATTTGATCAGAGTTCATCTTTAGAAAGATTAATGCGTCTTTAATTTGGTGGGCTTGGATTAGACATTGCCGATAATCGTAATAGGACAATTAATTCTGATTGTCCTTTAAAGATTATCGGGCATTTTGAACACGTGGGACCGATTTATCTTTCATTTTTGTGCATTTTTATCGGTCCGAGTAAAAACATTTTTTCCGATATTTCCATGAAAAAAGTTCGATCGGTCCTTATATTCACAAGTTTCAGACGCAATATACCACTACCACACACGTGTCAACATGATAATTGCCCCTGTTAATTGCCTAGTTATCAAAACAATTTTCGCGGAAAAGTGTGAAAGTTACTGAAACGTGAGGACTGGTAACCTTGCGGTTTTAATGTGTTGGGTAAACATCGCAGTAATTCATGCAACACTTGCTGATTGGCCCATTCTAACGAACGCGTGGGCGGAGCTTCTCAATAATCTACCGAAGCCGTTTGGACATTGTGCAATAATGTCCGTCTGTCGTTTCAACACTGCGTAACAATTTTCTGATTTTGAGCTCGGAGCCAAAATCAAAATTTAATATTAAACTCCAGACAGATAGTGACCAGCGATAATTGGGTGGCGGCGCGACATCAAATGATTAACATATAAGTTTAAAACAAACGCCATATAGTTCCGAAAGATCGGGTATTTCATACACATGAAAACGCCGCTTGCGTCGAACGTAGCGTAAGACAAAAAGTCGGGTAAATTTTCCGACCTACAAACTATTGGAACGAAACGGTTATAATAAGGGGGAGCAACTGCGTTATCGAACCAGAAAAATGCGGGGTACCAGCTAATAAAGTAAACATTGGAATTACAAAAACTTCTGTGGAAAATGGAAAGAAATTTGTACGTTTTTCTGCTTTTTCCTTTGTCTGTTTTATTTCAATACATTGAAATATTTAAATTTTCTCGAATTGACATTGACACAATGGACATAAAGTATGAAATAATAAATGTCATTAGTTTTCGCGACTTCTTAGATACGCTTTGTACATGCATGTTGTATGTCCATGATGACGTCATCACTTAGCTAGACCGATTTGAGAATTAAAATTGCCTCAGCTGTGATTATATTTAATAATGGAATTATTAGTTTGTTATAAAATTACCACCCATTAGCAAAATCATGAAGATATAAGGGATCATAAGGCAAATGTAATGCATCTTTTGCACAAAAATGACAAAAAATCTTCGCTTTTTAACCGCGCTAAAATCTCCCTATTTCAGACCCAATCTCCCTATTTCAAAACACAAATCTCCCTATTTGGGCCAAAGAAGATATCACATGTATGAAAAGAACTATTAAAATTGGTAAAACTATGTGATCTATAGGGCCATTAATCTAACACACATCAAGGAAAAGAAAGTGAATAAGACTAAAGATTTTTTTTTTAAATGAGCCGCCTCGTGGGAAAACCAACAATGTGGTTTCCAAACAGGTCTGACACAAACCGACCTGTACAAGCACAGAAAAGAGCTAGAAGCTTGAAATTTCGGATTTAAGTAGAAGAGGAATTGTACTATCCGAGTAGCGAAAACAAAGGCGCTGATCAGCTTCGCGGTTACCGCGAAGCTGATCTGCGTCTTTGTTTTCGCCTATGCAGATTGTTGGTTTTCCCATGAGGCGGCTCATTTCTAAATACATTGTACCTAGAAGGCATTAAGAATTTCAATATTTCAAGAAGCCTCACACTGATGAAATATAAAAATGCAAGCTATAAAAAGTTTTGTTGTTGTTGTTTATTTGTTTTGTTTTGTTGATTTATTTGTAAAGGAGATGTTATCTTTTTAAATTGAATATTGATAAATGAATAAAACACAGACAATCATTCAAAGCTACAAAACATTAAGTGTATAACCCACCACAAATTCTGGAGTATATAACACATTTTTAACTAAAAAATGAGGTTTAAAAGCATAACTTACATTTGTGTCAGGTCGTAACGCTGCCACAAATTCTTTGTAATCGATAAAACCATCTCCGTTTTTGTCAAAAATGTTGGCAACAGCTTCCATCTCCATAGGTGTGGTCTGGAAACCTAGAGAAAAAATGGATTAATTATTTATTTTCTTTTTCTTTTTATTACTTTATTATTCACATTTCATCCCTTTCAAAATTATTTCAGTTCACAAGAAACAGGCCAGTCAGTAGTGGGACAAAAATGTTGGTGATAGCTTCCATTTCCATAGGTGTAGTCTGGAAACCTACACACAAGAAGGAGGTTAATAAGTCATTTTTTAAACCCTTGAATGTGTGAGAGACCTGTCTTAAAAATCGACGGTCTTTATTAATGCTGAGGTTGATAATTTCTTTGCTCTGGCATTTTTATCTGAAAAATTAATATGCAATAAACTCTAAAACCAAGGGAGATAAGCTTTAGTCCTCAATGAAAAATTTTATCACCTAATAGTCTTAAGCTAGTATCTCACTGGCATGCGAATTTCTCGCGACTGTTTTGCAAATTTTGACACGGACTTTCGCACGACATTCGTGCGAATGTCGTGAGAATTTTCTTGTGTCGCGAACTAGTCGCGAACTGGTCGCGAAGTTTTTCAACATGTTGAAAAATTTTATGCGAATTTTTTCTCCAAAATATTTCGCAAGACTGTCGCGCGACAGTTGTGCGATGGTCGCGCGACGTTCATGCGAGTGTCGCGAACTTGTCGCCGCGAAACTTTGGTGAATTTACAATGCAAAATTTTCGCGACACTCGTACAAACGTCGCACAACACTCGCACGAATGTCGCGCGACTGTCGTACGAATTTAAATGAAAATAAGTTACATTCGCGGGAAAGTCTTGAGACACTCTCACGAATGTCGCACGACTGTTGTGCGAAGGTCGCGCGATATATTTTCAAAATTAGACTGAAATTCGCGAATTTGTTGCAAAAATGTCTATTCAATGAGACTGCAACGCGAAAGTTGTGTTTATATCGTTTATCTTTGTCGCGAAGTAGTCGCAAACTATTTGCGAACTAGTCTCCAGTTGTCGCATTCCAGTGAGATAGGGGCTTAACTGGTCAAACATTCTGGTTATTTCATTTTCTATTTCTAAGTAGATAAGACATAGCCATACATGTATGAAAAAAAGCATGTCTGCATTCAAATATGCCTCATCTGACTAAATACATGTATAATTTTACTTTTGGCATCCAGTCACTTTACAATTTTCATCAAACTTACGCGAAGCCATAATGCCGTCAATAAACTCTCGTCTGGTGACCCTGCCGTCACGATCTCTGTCTTGACGACGGAAGAAGTCCATGATTCGTGATTTATTATGATGCATCCAGGTAAGATATCTCTTTCTCCAGTCATCAAACTTGAAATTCTTCATTCTCTCAAGCTGAAGGAAAATGATAAACAGAAATTTTAATAACATTTTACCATAATGTCCATTTTAGCTCCTATTAAAATCTGGCTTTGAATGTGACATGCTTGTTAACTGTGCTATTTAAAATATATAAATAACCACTTGAAATCATGAGAGTATAACAAGATACTAAAATGATTCTGAATATCTTATAGAAATTTCTAAATGGTTTCAAGTTAGCATACCTCATTCAAATAGTCTAATGCCTCCTGAAGCCTTCTAGATCTGTCCATAGACACTAACCAGACCTGTCTCCATTTGGTAAACAGAGCAGCTACCCGAGGATTCTTGAAGTGGGGCTCTGGTGTCCTTCTACCATCATCTGATCTACGACTGAAAAAAATATTCTTAGATGTATAACATTGAAGATGAGTTTTACTAGTGATCATGCTCACATTCATACAAGAAAAAATTCCACAGTATTGCACTTTTAATGAAACAAATAACAAGAGGCATCCTTAAAGTAAGGTGAAAATAAAGCAGATTATCAAGCATACACTTTACAAAAGAAATAAATATTCAGCCAACAGTCTAAAATCCCCATACATCTAAATTAACTTGACGAGTCCATCTATTTAAAATACAAACCTCAGACTTCCATATTTTACAGGAGTTGGTGTCCTTCTCCCTGAGAGCCCTTTATACAAGGGTATCTGTGATACTGGCTCAGCTGACACTGACGTCGTTCGTCGCCTATCGCTCTTGGTCAGCTGATCGATCTCCGGCTGTTTCCCTGACATCTCATTCTGGAAGTCTTGGTGGTCTTTAATGAGAGCGACAATGATCTCAGCATCGTCGGGAATAGGTTCAGCATTGTCGTTGAATAGTTTGGTTTCTGCACCATTCAGCCAGGCGATGAGTTCTTCCAGGAGGGCATTGGTTCTCCTGAGGTTTCCAAGGCCGTCTCTTAGTCTGGTGCCTCTTTGCCTACTCCAACCACTCACCTGGAAATGATAAAATGTAAATACATAAACTATGTTAATGCTAAGTTTTTCTCAAGTTGAACACATTTTTTCTGATGGTCAGGATCTATGATGTTTGCATTTCCATTTGCACCTTTTACGTAACATTCAACTTCTTTGGCTGTCCATATTTTCAAATGTTTTATAAAGCTTCTCTAAAATGCTACACCATTTACAATTCTTTTTTCAGAACCTGAACATTAACAACTTACAGAGTCACTAGAAACAAGTAATTTTTAAGCTAAAACATACCTCTTCCCATCTAGACTTCAACACAGACAACCAATGTTTCATTGTTGACACAGCATCGGGATGACACCTCTTCATTATATCCTGCCCAATATTTAACGTCTCCCTCAATGTCCCCTCTTGCCGCAGGAAGTCCTCTTCGAAGGCCTTGTGGTCCTCCATCTGTTTTATAATGGCCGACTCTTCATCAGGAAGTGGACCCTTGTAACGAAGTTGGCGCTCAGCAGAGGCTAGCCAGGTGATGAGGTCATGGGCTTTCTTCTGGAAGTCTTCAGCCTGTAATAAATAATTTTGTGATTAAAAATTTAAAGCTGTATCATTCTTTATCATGATACAATATTCCATTTTTACCCAAATATTAAATAATTTTGTATCTAAATATATAAGAATGTTAAACCAATGCTTGTTATTTTCAAGACGATTTCAACCTATATCTCAAACAGTCAAACTGAAATATGCATCTACAGCTGACAATGACATTATTTCATTTAAATTCTAAGCAAGGATCTTAATGTTATTTTAAAACCTACCAATTTCTGTGTATTTTTCAGTCTCTTTTGCTTATTAACATTGTGTTTACTCACTCAATCCCACATGGTCAACAATAAGCAGAGCCTTTTGTTCGGACTTATCCTCCTCGACTCATTATAAAACATTTTAATATTAATTCTAGAACAATTATTTTAATACCTACCAATTTTTGAGCATTCTGTAGCCTCTCCTGTTTGTTTACACTGAGTTTACACACTCGGTCCCACATTGTCGACAGTTCAATAAGCTGAGCCTGTTGTTGTGATGTGTCTTCCTCTGCTTTTTCCAGTAATTCTTTGGCTCTCTTCCGGACAAATGAGACATTGTTGGCTCTGGCTCCCAGCTCTTGTTGGAACGCCTGTGAAAAAACAAACATGTATCAAACATGGTGTGATTTAGTTACTCTCATGTTGGTATGTGAAAATACAGAAAATTAATAAAAGTAACATTTTGAGAATCAACTTAAGTTCAAATTATTTTTTATTACTTTTTTCACCATAATGTTTAGCTTCATTGCATAAATCATTTCAACATAGAGTACTTTAGGTATCACATGTTAACCAGGCTCAACTTTGGTTAACCAGTATACTAGAGGATCGTTAAAGTGACAAGAGAATACTAGTGCAACACATACCTTATGCTCTTCAACAAGATTGTTGACTGTGTCTATATCACCATGAACCATCTGATCTTCCCCTAAACCAGGTTCCACCTTGGCTAACCAGTCAAGTAGTGCCTCTAGGGCATCATTGAATTGACCAGAGAATAGCAAGGCTTCCTCCAATTTGCGTTGCCTGAAAAAAGTAGCATACAACATGAGCCGCGACGCGAGAAAACCGGTCTTCGGGGTTTCTGACCAGGTCCGACACAAACCGGCCTGTACAAGCTCAGAAAAGAGCTAGAAGCTTGAAATTTCGGATTTAAGTAGAAGAGGAATTGTACTATCCGAGTAGCGAAAACAAAGGCGCTGATCAGCTTCGCGGTTACCGCGAAGCTGATCTGCGCCTTTGTTTTCGCCTAGGCAAAAATCCGGTTTTCTCACGATGCGGCTCATATGGTAAACACTCAAATTTCAAAAACACTTATGGCCTTATCATTATGTTCCTGTATATGGAATGAAAATTGACCACTGTCTGATTCTATATGTGTTATTAGAAATCAAACACTCTGGTCAGGGTCTATAATCCTCAATGCCACTTTATCTACATCTTCTGGAAACATGACCCTAATTTTGTCCAAATTTAAGGCAATCAGCAAATTCAAGGCTTCCTGACAGCTCAGTCAGGGCGCTCGCGAAAGCTCAGAGGTTAGTGTCATCTGCTTCTGACTATCAATACATCTCTGCCATGCAGGTTCCAATCACAATAGAGGTGCCAGTAAAAAAAATATTCATTATTGTAAAACCTATCCAACCGTTCCTCCTGCATCCATAAATTTGATTGTCATCTTAGGGGTGCAGTGTTTTCACTGGGTCTTTCCCAACCAAGCACCAAGACCTGCCCTGACTTTCCCCCACCACTAGACAGTCGGCGTCTAAGAAGCAGAACTGCTTAGCTAAGCTGAATTGCTTAGCCTAATGTCTATCTCTTCCTGTAAGTTAAAGGAACTTTACCTATTTCATCTGAATGTTTTCACAGTAAATGATATTAAAAACATACCTATCCACAGATTTTCCACACACACTGTTCCATTTCTCCTTGAGATCATGTAGCTTGACCTGTATCACTGGGTGGTCTTCGTCAGGGCTCCGCTCTTTGAGAGATCGCCCCGCCCTGTTTACATTGTCATAGATAGGCTGCTTGGCACCTAGGCTCTTCTGGAACTCCTGTTAATAACAGTAATTTCAAAATAGAAAGAATGCATGAATTTAGTCTCTTAATATAAAAGTTTGGAAACTGTTTCTGAATTTATTACTTTGAATTTCAGCAAACATTCTTGTGACCATTTCCAAATTTTTCATCAGCTCTGACACTTATTGATCCAGATGTTGGTTGGTTGATTGGGGTTTAATGTCCCACCAACAGGTAAGGTCATATGGAGATGGGACCTCGGTTTATAGTCCCATCCGACAGACTCCATCGAACCAGCGACCCCTGGTTTACAAGGCAAGTGACATAACCACTGTGCCACAGAGGCTTCTTATTGATCCAGATGTAACTGTATGATAAATTCTCAGCAAAATGTGAAGACTGCTGCAGCAAAACCATAAGCGTTCCTTCAACAGACTTGAAACTCTGCACTGAGTATTTTTAAAAATTAGACAGACAGGAAGATGGCAAGTCTTTAATATACAAACCTTATGTTTAGCTATCTGTCCCTTGATCTTGGCCGGGTCATTTCCAATGGTGTACTCTGATGTCAGGAGTCTCTCGGCATCAGTCAGCCATCCCAGTATATCACCCATCATGTCGTTAAACTGAATGAAAAATATGAGTTGATCATGTTTACAGTTTAAATATGTCAATATGCTTACTTAAAAATGCATTTCAGTTTGGTATTCAAAGCTAAAATCAAACAACCCCTGTATTCAATACAACTTGGAATGGAATATAGCTTAACCATCATAATGTATTTTCAGCTCCAAAATAACTGAAAAAAGAGTCAGAACAATACAGGGAATATCATAATATGATCAACCTGGAAGGATACAATACACCAAGACATAAGCTGCGGCACTTCTAATGAGTACCAAAGACAGAATTTTTCACTGTCTTAATAAGACATATTATCTATTGACCCATTTTATTCACATTTATGTGCTTTTTGTATCCATCTATATGTTTGTAGTCAGTCCATTAGTACCTGTTTAGCTTCCTTGAAGCCCCGTTCCAAATGTCTCGTTCTCTCGGCGGTCCTCGACACAATCTTTTCCCACCTCTGCTGTACACTGGCTAGGAGATTCTTGATCAAAACGACATCCTGTTTCTGACTGAAGTATTTGAGATGTGTACCAGTCTTGTCTAGTTTGATCATAGCTTCGCGGTGTACCTGAATGTCTTTTTGTAAAGCCTGGAATGATCACAGATTAAGGTCAAGTTACTTTACATTATGTATGCATAGAAACACTGACATGCATCCAATTCAATATATATTCTTTGTTATGTTTGTTACTCCATTACAGATGTAACTTAATGTGTCTGTAATTTTTGTGTAATATATGAGCCTGTCCATGGGAAAAGGTACAAGTTGGTCACAAAATTCAAAATTTAGTTTTTTGCATAAAACAGTAGTTAAATATCATAAGATTAATTTCTAAGTAATTTTATAGCCACAATTTCAATATAACTAGTAAATGACGTCATCAAACGAGATTGCCATGGTGATGTTTTTACGATATTTTATGAAATTTTAAAGAATACTTTAAAACATTACGTTTCAGGTGTCAGTGATCCCATTGAAACCATAGATGATGTATTATAATTGTCATGGTGGATGCTGGAACCAATTAGCTTTTGAAATATCTGTCAATTTCATTTGAAATCTTATCGTTTCCATGGCAACACTGGTTAATTTTGGGAAATTGCTATGAGTTTTGGTATAAAAACAGTATCTATGTGTCTATTCAATACTTAAGCATCGTTTAAATTGAATTAAAGCGATTTGCACAAGTATCACCACTGTCACAGTTGATATTTATGTTTATGCAAATATACTCATTTGAATATTCATAAAGGTAAAGTCATTAATATTCATTAAATTCATTTCCCGACCTCAGTTTTTCTGGCAAATGACATTACACTTGGATCACATGAGCACACACTTTTGTGTTTATTTTATCTGCATGCATGATGCTAATGGTAGCACTTGTTTCAAGTAAGAAGGCAACAACGCCAACAATGTTAACTTATAGTTGTTTTTTAACCTGGCTGTCGCCATGGTAACCTTAGATTGTCATTATTCAAAAGAAAATCTCATGAAAGCTGTAAATGTACCACAGTCTAATCTAGTTTTAAAGCATCCTTAGTATTTAGTAACAAGACTTAATCTAATTCATACATGTGATACCTCCCTCATCATCAGGGAGACTCCAGGAAATGAGCGATAAAATGATCTAAAATTTGTCCAAAATACCCCCATTTTTCAAGAAAATTTCAAAACCTCCCTGAAATGAACCAAGAATTTTCCTATATAATCTATACATTTTTCAAAAACCTCCCTGAAATGAAAGAAAAATCTCCCTGATGCCACTTTCAAACTCATCACATGTATGTCTAATAATGCTGTCAAAAATCAAGATATGCAAATACAGATAGGTAAATGAGCTCATTTGAATATTCAATATATAAGTGTTTAAGTACATGTATTTTAGAACTTACACAAATCTCAATGTTAAAATGTAACTAGAGGACCATTGGTCCTGTAGCTCACCTGAGAGATTATCACATTGTAAGCTCATGAGATTTAAATTAATTGAGAATCGACCAATGAAAGTCTATGCATGGACACTATTGACCCCCGGGGCATGGCCAAATTTGACCCAGGGGCATGACTGGCACAATTTATAATGGGGACTACCAAACATTGCTACATACAAAAATATAGAAGCTCTTGGCCTTTTGGTTTCAGAGAAGAAGATTTTATTTTGTTAGTTTTTCCCATTATAAGTCTATGGAGACTATCTACTCCCGGGGCGTGGCCAAATTTGACCCCAGGGGCATGGCTGGCACAATTTATGTAGAGGACCATTAGCCATTGCCACATACAAAATATCAAAGCTGTGTGCCCTGTGGTTTCAGAGAAGACGATTTTTTAATTTTTTCCCATAGCAAGTCTATTGAGACTATCAACCTCCGGGGCCTGGCCAAATTTGACCCCAGGGGCATGAATGGCATAATTTATGTAGAGGACCATTAGCCATTGCTACATACCAAATATCAAAGCTGTGGGCCTAGTGGTTTCAGAGAAGAAGATTTTTTAATTTTTTTCCCATAGTAAGTCTATGGAGACTATCAACCCCCGGGGCGTGGCCAAATTTGACCCAAGGGGCATGAATGGCACAATTTATGTAGAGGACCATTAGCCATTGCTACATACCAAATATCAAAGCTGTGGGTCTAGTGGTTTCAGAGAAGAAGATTTTTTTAGTTTTTCCTATTGTAGGTCTATGGAGACTATCAACCTCCGGGGCCTGGCCAAATTTGACCCCAGGGGCATAAATGGCATAATTTATGTAGAGGACCATTAGCCATTGCTACATACCAAATATCAAAGCTTTGGGCCTAGTGGTTTCAGAGAAGAAGATTTTTAAATTTTTTTCCCATAGTAAGTCTATGGAGACTATCAACCCCCGGGGCGTGGCCAAATTTGACCCAAGGGGCATGAATGGCACAATTTATGTAGAGGACCATTAGCCATTGCTACATACCAAATATCAAAGCTGTGGGCCTAGTGGTTTCAGAGAAGAAGATTTTTTTAGTTTTTCCTATTGTAGGTCTATGGAGACTATCGACACCCAGGGCATGGCCAAATTTGACCCCGGGGACATGATTGGCACAATTTATGTAGAGGACCATTAGCCATTGCCACATACAAAATATCAAAGCTGCGGGCCCTGTGGTTTCAGAGAAGAAGATTTTTTATTTTTTTTTCCCATAGTAAGTCTATGGAGACTATCAACCCCCGGGGCAAGGCCAAATTTGACCCCAGGGGCATGAATGGCACAATTTATGTAGAGGACCATTAGCCATTGCTACATACCAAATATCAAAGCTGTTGGCCTAGTGGTTTCAGAGAAGAAGATTTTTTTAGTTTTTTTCCTATTGTAGGTCTATGGAGACTATCGACCCCCGGGGCGTGGCCAAATTTGACCCCAGGGGCATGATTCGCACAATTTATGTAGAGGACCATTAGCCATTGCCACATACCAAATATCAAAGCTGTGGGCCCTGTGGTTTCAGAGAAGAAGATTTTTTAGTTTTTCCAATTGTAAGTCTATGGAGACTATCGACCCACGGGGCGTGGCCAAATTTGACCCCAGGGGCATGGCTGGCACAATTCATGTAGAGGACCATTTGCCATTGCTACATACCAAATATCAAAGCTGTTGGCCTAGTGGTTTCAGAGAAGAAGATTTTTTTAGTTTTTTTCCATGGAGACTATCGACCCCCGGGGCGTGGCCAAATTTGACCCCAGGGGCATGAATGGCACAATTTATGTAGAGGACCATTAGCCATTGCTACATACCAAATATCAAAGCTGTTGGCCTAGTGGTTTCAGAGAAGAAGATTTTTTTAGTTTTTTTCCTATTGTAGGTCTATGGAGACTATCGACCCCCGGGGCGTGGCCAAATTTGACCCCAGGGGCATGATTGGCATAATTTATGTAGAGGACCATTAGCCATTGCCACCTACAAAATATCAAAGCTGTGGGCCCTGTGGTTTCAGAGAAGAAGATTTTTTAATTTTTTTCCCATAGTAAGTCTTTGGAGACTATCAACCCCCGGGGCGTGGCCAAATTTGACCCCAGGGGCACGAATGGCACAATTTATGTAGAGGACCATTAGCCATTGCTACATACCAAATATCAAAGCTGTGGGCCTTGTGGTTTCAGAGAAGAAGATTTTTTTAGTTTTTCCAATTGTAAGTCTATGGAAACTATCCACCCCCGGGGCGTGGCCAAATTTGACCCTAGGGGCATGGCTGGCATAATTTATGTAGAGGACCATTAGCCATTGCCACATACCAAATATCAAAGCTGTGGGCCCTGTGGTTTCAGAGAAGAAGATTTTTTAATTTTTTTCCCATAGTAAGTCTATGGAGACTATCGACCCCCCGGGGCGTGGCCAAATTTGACCCCAGGGGCATGAATGGCACAATTTATGTAGAGGACCATCAGCCATTGCTACATACCAAATATCAAAGCTGTGGGCCTAGTGGTTTCAGAGAAGAAGATTTTTTTAGTTTTTCCCATTGTAAGTCTATGGGACCTATCTGTTGCCATGGAAACCACAATTTTGATACAATCTGCTCCAAAACCTAATGCCATCAATCCCCCAACCCAATTATGGTTCACATTAAATTTGATCAAGATCGGCCTACTAGCTTCAGAAATATTCTTCTTTGAAATTGTGGACGGACGACGGACGACGGACGACGGAAGACGACGACGACGGACGCCGGATGCCTGCCTATCCTATAAGCTCACCTGTGAGCCTTCGGCTCAGGTGAGCTAAAAATAGTAATGAAAAGATTATATGAACATGTGAAACGCACTGGAAATATATTTGTGGAGGTTTGTGTCCAAAAATGCTTATTGTCATTATTGTTGAAAGCATCTCATTTTTATTTTTATTTACATCATCTCATCATTACCATGGCAGTCAATGTTTAAGACCAGGTGCTGCTTAAACACCACCGAAACAGATCACGTCATGTTGGGCCAGCCCGCTATAACTTTGTTTGACCCTTGCATATCACCTAGATGGCATCTCTGATCCCGAGGTTGATAATCTCCCAAAAATAGATAGGTAAATAAAATAATCAATATAATAAAATAATCCAACTTGACCTCAGAAATAGGCTAGTGTTTTCATTATTAATATACAAAACTCTGGTAGCATAGGTCAGCAAGACATATAATCTGATCATTTATTTCATGCAAATTTGCACTTTTTGGTGCTCGTATTACGTGACACTCATTCTTTGCATCTGGTGTAAATCTGTTAGAAATATAAACCAAACATATATGGCTTATATTCACTATATTTTGTTGTGTTTCTAATGCGCACCAGAATCTAAAGGAATGGTGTTTCACAAAGCCAATATCACTTGCGTTGCTTTTTTGCGTGCTTGGTATACTTCATAATGCTCAGTGCTCTTGCATATACAAGCGAATAATTGATAAATTTTTAGATGTGTTTATACGTGTAAAATGCATTATTTGTCGCAATTTGTTTTGTTGTGAGATTTATCGGGTCCAAATTGATGTCAAAGCAGATATAATGTACTAAAATTGTCAAATTAAAATGCAACTTCAGATTTTCAGCGATGTTGTTTGGCACAAAGAAATCTCTATCGCCGGTCAGCTTATTGTATCTGTGAGTCCTTGTTTTTGATTCATCATGTAGGTTATCATAATTTATTTATTTATCCGTGATGAATCATTGACTAGTTAGAAATTCACCACAAGGACCGAACAACTAACTAAATATTGTGAACCATTGCAGAAGATGAGGGTGAGGTCAGGCGCCTGTGAAACTGGTTTAAGCCCCTTGTTATTTTATATTACTGATCGTTCCAAGGCGATATTTCTTTTGTGGTTCTAATTGTCTTATGTTTCGGTGTTGAATTGCTGTGCTGTTTGCACCTTACATGTATGTATGTTTTCATACAACAACATCGAACGATATTCACTTAATTATACATGTATACTTAAACGCAAACGTTTCGCAACACTTATGCAAATTTCTTCATATTGACTCAAACATTTCTTTCGGTGATATTACGATTGACAAGTCCAGTTCTTTTCCTTGCATACAATATGATACTCAGAGCGGTGTGGCTTACGGTTGCAGTGCTCCAGATAGCGTCCGTACAGCCGTAATTTACGGACTTAATTTTCGCAGATACGGTAGAAATTGAAATTTTGTCAGTACCAAAAACGGGAACGAAATGACCGATACGGTTGGGTTACGCTTATTGACCGTAACCTTAACTCATTATCCCCCGAGTGCCGCTAATTTGAGGCAGATTTCTCCGCATGCCATTATTTACAACGCTTCCCGAGTGCCACGAAAAGTCGTCACATACGATTGGTCCACAAGATACGAATTTCTAGCTTTGTTTAAATTTCAACCAATCAAATTCGCGCTTACATCGGTAGTTGGCATATTTTTCTACAAAGAAAACGAAAGTAGAACATTTGTTTCCGGAGTTAAATGCAAGTAAACAACGATGGAAAACGGTGAAAATCAAGGGGTTTTAAATCGTGATTGTACTGGTGACACGCTAAATTCACAAAATTCCACCATGTATTTAAGCTGATACATCGCTTTGAAACCAGAGTATGTAGCATTTTCATATCTATCCAAGGTCAATAAGGGGAAAGGTTGTGCATTGGACGCTGACACTTAGTCAAGACTTGCAAGTCTTTATGAGCCAATGTACTCCCCCACCTTCCCTTTTACTTCTGTCTTGCCCATATCTTTTAATAGGCCTGGGTTATTAAGGAGAGGGTGAAGAATAAAATGCAAAATACAGGGGAACCTATGCCCAGATTTTTCACAGGGTTGGACTTGAAAAGTCTTTTCGTGGGCAAATAGAACAGGTACTGAAGCCGAAATCTGGATACTGATTGGCTTAAATTTTGACCAGTACCGTACTGATTGAGAAAAAAATTATCTGGAGCACTGGGTTGCAAACTTCGAGGTAACCAATGTTTTAAAAGTCACAGAGGTACAATACCTTACATTGTATGCAAAAATGAAATTTCAAACCAATGTTTGTTTTCAAAAGCAAAAAGGACAGCAATCGTAAATATGGAAATTTTATGAACCTGTCAAACAAATGTTGTTTTTTTAATGTTTGCAAATCTATGTTAGGTTTGTGCATTAACAGACGTGTATATAGATCAGGATCAGCTAGGTCTTATGTTGGTATTAACTGTCTTGCTTTTATCAATACTTATTATTATTATTATTATTAATATTATTGCTTTAATCAACTCATTTATAAAAGACATAATGTCACAATCTGATGTGAAAAGGTTTCAGTTACATACATGGTTGTCATGCCTCTCTGGAAATGATTTTCAAAATTTCATAGCTTCGTGAATGTCATCTACCTTTAATTATGACCAAGTATGCCCCTACATTCATTTCTCTGTAACTGGAATATTTTTAGTGTATTCCCCAACAAGGTTAGAACTTTCCATGACGTTTGTGTATGACTTATACAAAGTCTTGTGGGAGTTTGAAGTCTTGCTTTGATTTTTAATTTACATACATACTCAGAGATAAAGATGACGTAGTATCTATACATATATACATAGGAATTAAAGATAAAATGTTGTCTTTGAAAATTCGGGAAACAGTAAATTCACTTACTTATTATCCATTGAAAAAACTCATTAAAATTTGATATTGTATCTGCTTTGTGTCGTTAGCATGTCTTATGAAACATTGGTTGCCATAGAAACAGAAATGCTTTAACTCTGCTAACAGAAATATTTATACTTATTCTTGTTTTGCATCATAAGCAACTTTTAAATCTTAGGTATTTGGATGATTACCTACAACGTTTTGGTATGATTTTTGCATTTTACTAATATTTATGTTCAACTTATGACTAAAAATGGTAAAAGAGCTATGTTGCAATGAATATTCATGATTATGCAAATGTGTTTATTTGTTTAAGGTGACATAATGATATAGAAAATTTATTCTCTTTAATCTGACACCAGTTTTGCTAAAGTGAGTTGAGTATTAGATAAGTTATGGCTGAATAATTATTTGCTATGTCAGCTCTGTCTTTGAAATATTGGTTACCATGGAAACATAATTCTTTAAATATGGTATATTACCCATCTTAATTTCCTTGTATTTTGCAATGGGTGATGTCCTAAATTAGTTATAGCTGGTATTTATGTACTGACAGCTTGTATTTGACATTGCCTTTAAGTTTTAAGTAAAAATAATATGAAAAAGTTGGAATAAAAATGGATTATTAATGAATATTCATGAATATGCAAATGAGCTTATTCAAAGTTACTATCAAAATAATAAAGGGCATTCACTGACCTTTCATTTGATACTATTTTTAAGAAAATACATTTTAGTACAAGTATAGATATCACAGTTTATTATTTGTAATGTCACTTCTAAACTTGTGCTACTGGTTGCCATGGCAACGCAAATGATCTTGTGTTGCCATTAGTAACAGACCTAATATTACTCAGATTGATATGCTGAACAATATCTGCATCAATGCGAATTAATCTCAAAGGTTGAAAGGTAGTTTTGAAAAATATATGACCAATATATGAAATGAATTTTCCAGAAAATGAGGATTTGTGCCAACTTGTACCTTTTCTCACGGACAGGCTCATATGTGAACCAGTGCTGTGGATAATTATTTTTCACAATGTATACTGTACACATCAAAATGTAAGCATTGAGTGTACCGACAATTCAAATGTGCACCCATTTTCTCAGTAGTATTATTCAACCCTCCGATATTTTTTATGTACTGATTTAGAAATTTATGCAAGTATAATATGTATACTAGTTGATCATACTAAAATGCCATGTCATTCTTACATTTACATGTAGCAATGCTATGGGAAGGTCATAATCAAAACAACATCAATGACATAATGAGAAGTTGTGAAAATTAGATGATAAAGAAACTGGAGTGCTGTTAATTTGCTGTACATCATGTTATGAAATAACAAATATCAGTACAAAACTGTTGAAGATGTCAAAAATACACAGCCTTTGAGTCTACTAACACTCTTTCTGATAAACAATTTGCCTGGCGAAACCAGACCGAAGATAATTTCCAATGACACGGAAAATGTAATACGGAACAGTAAACGGTTACACTGAATTTCAATGCCTTCTATGCATTAAACACAACAAATATAACTGGAAAACTACACCACAAGTGTAATTAGTTTGTCATGATTTTCATGTAGGTACACACAAACATGACCACTGATTTTACCCAAGTACATGGTATGCATTGATATGAAATTACAGTGTGCACATATCGAAAAATAATGCGTACATACACAGTAAACATCTCTTTCGCTGTAAACTTTTGTTACTCTGTTACAGATGTACCTAAATGCGTCTGTTGGAAAACTGTGTACTTTTTGTGCAAAATGTGCAAAATTTACATAAAAGAGTGACCAAAAAAAATTTCCTTAGCACTTAATGAACAAGTTCTTCATTCTAAAATATCTCAACTTCATTCAATTTCTATTATATTTTTCTCAGGAATAAAGTGCAACATACCTTCTGATCTTTGATCTGTTCTGTGACATGTTCTATGACCCTGCTGACCGGTTTCATGTTGTTCAGTATTTTCTCTGTGTCAGTCAACCAGGCTATGAAGTTATTCAGGTCGCCATGGAAATTGTTGGCCTGCTGTACTGCTTGTTCCAGTTTAGACTGAAAATGGAGACAAAGGATTATACCATGACCTATACATTCAGAGGCAAACTTGTATTCTGTTTATGTGAGCCATGCAAAAATGGTCCTTCTAAAATCTTTGTTTAAACTTGGAAAATATATATTGTGACTACATCATCTAACTTATATTTTCAGATCTTGTCTTCTATATTCTGTTTGATATAAAGAGCAGACATGCCCATTTTTATGGTTGCTATGCAACAAGAGGTAGCCTAGCAACAAGTAGTTGCCTAACAACAATATCAGAGTCGCGTTTTTCTATTAAACAATCTTGTCTTGATGTATTCTTAGCTATGTTGCAGAAAGTTAAATTCTGATTTATGTTAGAAGCAGACAGATCTAAACTTATGTTGCTATGCAACATGAAGTTGCCTAGCAACAAAACCACAAACTCACCTTCCTATCTTCAGATCGTGTCCTAATGTGCTCCCAGCTTTGTTGTAGTAACTGTAGATTCTGTTTGATGTTAGAAGCAGACGGATCCTGACTCTTTCTGATCAATTTGTTGCCATCTGTTTGCAGCTTGCCGACCACTGGATCCAGGTCCTGGAGCTCATTATACACTTCCTAAAAAGAGAGGCACCAAATTTGACCTAGGATTTTTCTGATTTGAGGTTTAATCGTCCACTTTTTTAGAGCACAACATCCATGATGTTCTAATAATGTTCAAGATGTAAATGACACTTGGTGAAAATGAAACATGGATATTGGGCAATGATTGGCAAAAACAATGAACAACATCTGCACAGAAATATGGATTTTTAACTGATCGAATAATTCTGGAAAAAAATAATGCTTAATTCACATGAATGATAATGAGAAAATTTTTAAATACCTCTTGTAGGATCATTCAAAGAATTCTGGATGAAAATGCCATTTTGACTCGAATGGTATGACATTTTGTATGCATTATTCAATGTACATGTATATTATTCGATTGATTCTTTTAATTTGTTAAGTTTTGTTAAAGAAGATTATCATCTGGTTAAGTCTTTTATGATTTTTTCTCTTTGAAATCTTTCAAATATTATCACTATATGTATGTGCATCCGTCCGTCAATTACTCTTGTCACTCTTTCATTATCACTTTCAATATGTATATTTCTTGAAAAAGTATGGTTCTTAGAAATGCTCGTGAATTATGATGTTCTTATATGAAGATTACATTATCAGGGTCAAGCGGATTCAGAAGCGACAGTATTATCAGCAAAGTCCTATTTCTGCTATGACACATGATTCTTATAACTGTGCAATCGATGGGTAGGACAACCAAAAGCGTTCAGAATGGGGAAATGAACAGACATGTTCTTTTCTGCACAAAAGACCCAGGTATAAGGTAGTGATGAATAAAAGCAGTGGGCTAAATGCTAGCAATGTTTGGTTTCTGTGCCAGTCAAGAAGATGGTGGTCAGCTCTTCCACAATACACCTAGCAAATAATGTATTAAATGTGACTGCTTCTTTACAATTCCATTATGACTTCTTACCCACAGTTCAATCATAAGAACTCATCAGACAGGCAACAGTGCACTTGCTGCTTAAACGACACACTGCATAACATCAGGAAAACATGTCTGTGCAATGAATACCCCCTTAAACCCCACTTTTATATAGTAAAAATGGGGTATGGAGGGGTATACCTATTTTTCTTATTTTTGCTCCAAATCATAAATTGTGGGTACTCGTTAGAACCGCCTTGGCAAGGCGGTTCTAACGTGTACCCACAATCTATGTTTTGAGCAAAAATAAGAAAAATATAAAAAATTTTCAACTGAAAATTTTCAGTTTATAAAACTATTAAAAATCTCTGTATATTGCATGGGCATGTTTTCGTAATGAAGTGACACAGCTAGAACCATAATGACACCCAGGAATCGTAAAGAAACAAGCAATTGTAATACATGGTTTACTAGGTGTGTAACAAAATGACAATTACAACACATTGTGGGTGGGAAGGAGGAAAATGGGAAGAGGTCTTGTTGTGGGACCCTTTAAGGGCTGAAAGTCATCTAGCAGCTATTTGCAGTGCTGAAATAAAATGTACCTTTACAACCCTCTGGAATATATAACTTGCCTGATAATGAGAGAAATTAGTGATAAAATAAAATATTTCAAATTTTATGTTTTTTTAATGCAAGTAAAATAACATTCAATAGTATCTTTTATTAAGTAACAAACTGTAATACAGCACTGAAAAATTTTAAAGGGAGTTCTGACAATCATATAAAATTGAAAATGAGAGAAATACAACACAAGAGATGCTATTTCGTCTTGCCCACATATTGCTGAAAGCAAATACATGTACAATGGCCTAAGAGTTCAAAGTATTAAACCAAGGACCCATCTAACACTACAGTCACAATGTAACAAAAACATGACACACATGACCAATTTCTTAGAACATCATTGCACTTCAAATTCAAGGCTTAAGAGCTGTTCCAGATAATATCAATTGAGGGTCTTTGCCAACAAAAACTTATCAGTTTGAGATGCTGTTTTCTCAATTTCAACACTTCTAGTGCTATGTAAGACCACACAAGCAAACATTAGCATACAAGAAAATGTGTGGTGGGACTGATTTTAAGGTGAGTGGTACAAAAAACACAGGGAAAATTCCCAATTTTTTTCCTGGAACAACCCTTAGCCTTATGGGATTAAAACATGGAGAAGTAAGCTACTGAAAACCCACATCACAGAATCTTAAGATTTCAAGGAATTTCCAAAAGTCCTTTGCTAGATTCCCCAGCAAATCTTAAATTCAAAAGCTGTGAGTTTAGTTGTGAGTGAATGAGTTAATATTAAGCAAATGTCACTGATTGAATTAGCTCCCCTTACCAGCCAATTTACCCATGATGCACTATAGCTTACAGGACATCCTATTCTATAGTACTCATGGGAAAGTTGTACAATTTCCCAATCAGGTAATGCTTGCCCATGCTGAAACACATTTACATGACTGTATCCACATGGCATTTAATGCCATTTTCAAAGCTCTGAAATGGTTTATTTTTTGAAGTGTCAAGACTAAACACACCAATCAACTTTTGATTTTGGGACATCCACTGTTTCCTCAGTCCTTATCCAGTACTTAGCAAAAGGACAAAGAGTTTCTATAAAGTTTTAATGAGCTGTTAGCTGGATTAAACACTGATGGAGCTGACTATGTAGATGGAAATTACTGGATTTTGTTTCACTGAAATTACGTGAATTCTTTTCATCGAATCATTTTTATTTCTTTGAAACTGAAGATGAAAATGAATAATGAAGATTAAAACACTGCCAATACTGAAGAGCTACAGCTAAAACTTGATTTGATTATGCATTTACATTTTAGAGTTTTGCAGCATAGCAGCAAAACAAATGCATAAGCGATCAACTTACCATGAATCTTTCCAGTTGTTCCTTGGCTGATTCAGGCAGTCCACCAACTGGCCGTGATGTTATCAACATTCCTTCTATCTGACCGAGTCGTACAAGGGTCTTTTCCATTTGGTCTGAGAACTCTTTGGCCTAGAGGGACAGATCATTGTAAATGAGTTTTTAACATTCCCAATTTTTTTTTGAAGCACAAAGTCAATATGGAAAGGCTTTATCTTAAGACAATCATAAACTATACTATAAACACTCTTCAATTCAAACTAATAGGCTCTACCATGGAGTAATGGCACCGAATAATTCAAATGTAACAAACTTTACTGACCCTGAATATCAAAACAACCTAACTTG
Organism: Rugalucina vietnamica; assembly: GCA_964017185.1. Taxonomy (NCBI): domain Eukaryota; kingdom Metazoa; phylum Mollusca; class Bivalvia; order Lucinida; family Lucinidae; genus Rugalucina; species Rugalucina vietnamica. Next base: position 22,599,782 of record OZ024873.1, read on the forward strand.
ACAAATTCTTTTATATGAATAAGTATTGGTAAAATTCCAACACAAGCTTCTCTATATATTCCATCACATTAAAAGTATGTACCTCTTTCAAAGCATCCTCTAATTCTTCATGTCTGTGGTTGCTCTTTTCTCGGACCTCATTCCACAGTCTGGTCATGTCGTCCAGCTTACGCTTCCTTGTCGTTGACTTGCCGCCATCGGCCATCATGGCACGCTGACCTGCGTCTTGGATAGATTTCACGCTGGGCTCGTGGGCGTGGATGTCATTTTCTAGTACCTGTAGAGTGAAGTGTAAAATGAGTCGCGATGCCAGAAAACAAATCTTCGGGTTTTCCTGCATGGTCTCACATAAACCAGCCTGTGCAGCCACAGAAGATGGCTAAAAGATTGAAATTTCAGATTTAAGAAGAAGAGGGTTGTACTATCCATGTAGCGAAAACAAAGGCACTGATCAGCTTCATCTGCGCCTTTGTAATCGCATAGGCAAAAATCTGGTTTTCTCATGACATAGCTCAAATGCAAATGATACGACTCAACAAAGCATCCTTTTGTTGCACGGCTACCAAACAGTTAAATACGTAACCGCCGGTTAAGAATAGACATCCGATTCACGTCCTTCCGGTTTTGCGTGTGAGGTGCAACAAAATGTAAACAAAACATACACTACTCGGATCGATCGATAATTGTTTTGTAGTACAGAACGGTATCAAAAATCTAAGAATGCTATTTTGTCACTTATCTATCATTGTTAGACAGCACCAAAACAGTTTGCAACATTACTTGATGTTTTTGTGGGTTATTTGTTCCCTCCTTCGAAACATGTGTTTCAACACGGTCAAGAACGGCAAAATACAACTAAAAATTGGACATTTTGCTGTTAAGTATCATATTTTTGTGATTGTTCCGCGACAAATTTGTAGTTATATATTAAATAAATTACAACTGATGTCTGCCACAATATTCACTTTTCTTAGGGTTCAACATTTATTTTTCGAAGGGAAGAAAAAAATGGTTAAGCATTTAATCATTAAAATAAGAAGGGTTTATTTCAAGATATGTTTGAAAACCTCTGCCTGTTTTATGATATTTAACATTCTCTGTACAGCGCTTTAGATGAAAGCAAACGAAAAAAAAAAAAAAAAAAAGCAAATTACAGTATTCGCAATGTTTTAAAGTCTAAGTTTTATCATAAACAGGAATACCATACATGTGAATTACAGTGTTTTGTATTGCATGTTTGTTGCAAAAATGTTTGTATTTTGATATATACCAAGTATTCTCACTGCAAACATCACAAAGAAACCAATTTTGGATTTTTTTTTTCATTTTCCTTGAGAGGGGTTGTCTATATGTATTAACTGGGTTAATTAACTTTAACATTATCACTCACTAAAACCATGAGCAAAAGGAAAACCAAGGTATATTTAAGGCTTTTGTATATGCAGATTCTCGTTTGTTTGTTTTTTCTTGCACACACCACTGTAAGTCAAAAACCCTGCAATAAAACTTGATTTGTAGAGGTAAAAACCATACAAAGATGACGAGACACTGTGATAATTAAATTGTTAAACGTAGAACTCAGAGAGAGACTAAAATACATGTGCTTTTAATGTCGATTATTTTGCTATCATTCTAATGTCAGATTAAATACGTGACCGAAATTTTGACACAGCTTTTAGCCACATATACATAGAATGCAGCGGTCAGTGGCAAGGAAAGTGTTCACAGAACTTATACAATGTTAAAATCATCTGTTCGCTGCCTTGCCGTCCGTTTATAATGACACAATTAGCGGGGATCTAAAAATATCCCTATGACTGACCCACATTTTCTTCATGTACAATGCAATCTCAACATGCATTTTGGAGGAGGGAATAAAAATCACGATTATAAGGAGACAAATCTGGAAATCCTTTGAGATATGATAGGATCAATTTATAACTAACAAAATTGCATTGAGAAAATTTTAATAACTTTCTCCAGGTGAAAATAAATTACTTGGAAACGCGAGCTGCGAAAGTTTGTTTACCTTTTACTGCACCTCACACGCAAAACCGGAAGGACGTGAATCGGATTTCTTTTCTTAACCGCGGTTACGCATTTAACTGTTTGGTAGCCGTGTTACAATTTTTTCAGACAATTTTTTCAAACTGAAAAAGATACAATTTAGATAAAAACTCATGTCTTATATTTCCTTTTAAACATTTTTAAAATTGTTTTCGAGAAATTAGAGGGCTTACGGGTACTACAAATCTCAGCAGTACTGGTATGCAAAACTAGTCTTTACAGGAAACACAAATTAAAGAGAACAAGTCAAAACTGAAAATTGAGCTGTTCCTCGCATGCATCAAACACAGCACTGTTCCAACAGTGTACAGCACCTGACATCATTTAGTAATGACTACAATTTTGCCAGCTAATGTCTGCTGCAATTTGTTTGGAAAAAGCTAACTTTACCTTATGTTTAGCCAGTTCAATCTCCACCTGCTTTCTGTCCCCATAAACAGGTTTACACTCATCTAGAGTCTGCTCTGTCTTGTCAAGCCAGGCTAACAACTCATTCATGGCATGTTCAAACTGTCCGACATCCAACATGGCCAGCTGCAGGAGCCGTTGACGATCCCCGATACCGTCCAGTAGTCCGTCCCATCGGCGGTTCACTGCAGTCATTGGTTCTGTGACCACGACCGCCTGGTCTGGGCTCGAGTCTTTCACCAGCTCATCAGCTTTCTGGTTCAGGGACTCTATGTCAGAGTGTTTGGGTTCTACCTCAGATTTGAAAAGCTGAAATCAAATCAATGTTACATTAAAGTTAATTTAAGACATTAAAAGGGGACAATTCCCAGCTGCGCACTTAAAACTCTGAATGAAATCTGATTTTAAAATGTACTATCAACTTTTTACTGTTTTGTGTTCTTTGGCCACTTGTATGAAAAACCAAGTTCCAACATGATTTTGTTTCTTTTATGCGGAGTGGGGGGATTAATTCAGTTCTAAATCTTGTAAAAGAACAACATCTACTGCTTCCACATCTTTACTTGGGCAAATCTACACCCCTTACCACAACATCCAACAAAAACACTTATTGTTGAGCAAATATTTGACAGATTTGTTACCTTAACTTCATTCCACTGGTCTTTGATGGTGTCAAAGTTTCCTGCGACTGGCTGGAATTCCTTCAGTCTGTCCTCCCTCTTCTGAAGCCACACCAGGGTTTTCTGGAAATAGACAGGCAGTTCATGAAAACTTGCCCATGCAATATACAGAGATTTTTCAGCTTTAAAAATTGAAAATTTCATGGGAAAATTTTTGAAGTTTTTAATATTTTCCTTAAAACATTAATTGTGGGTACTCTTTAGAACCGCCTCAGTGAGGCGGTTCTAACAAGTATCCACAATCTATATTTTGGAACAATAATAAGAAAATTAGGTCTACCCCTGCAAACCCCAGTTTTTCTATGTAAAAGTGGGATTTGAGGGGTTCACATTTCACAGACATGTTTTCCTGATGTTAACATCACACATGTGACTTTGCTTACGAAACTGGAACTTGTAACTTACAAGGAAAACTTGTGTTGTATCCAATTAGATTTTGTGTTATATTCCAAAGAGCATTATAATGTTTTATTATATAAGCTACTGAAAATCTCGCTTTTCATTGGCCCAAAGCGCCGACGTGGCAAGTCTTCAAATTGTCATATTAACTGGCTAGCGCATGCTGGAAGGTCTATATTAGTTACTAAATTTAGAGCTGACGTTCTGGTTCCGCTTATATTGTGTATCATTTGTAGAATTAAGGCAAATTCATTATCATTAGTATTGAATTAAATGTTAAATGTTTATTCTATATCTGCCTCAGTTGATTTCTTTTCATTGCTTGACATTTTGTCAAAAAATATATAATAAAACAGTTAATGGCTTTTGAGGCATTGGATATGATGTGATATCGACCCGAGAATACCAATATTGACCTCGGCTTCGCCTCGGTCAATATTAGTATTCTCAGATCGATATCACATCATATCCAATGCCTCAAAAGTCTTTAGTTGTGTAATATTAGACATTTTATTCCATATTCATCATATTTGCTATTTTCATATTTTCTAAATGAATATTTACCATTAGCTCCTCCTGGAAGTACATCGACCTTTCCAAGGCTTCTTCTAGCGATCTTGACCTCTTGTCAAACTCCCCTGTGATTGTAAGTAGGTTACTGTCAAGGTCATCAATATTTTTCTGGACCTCAGGTCTATCTGGCTCCCCACAAAGGGACATGAGCTGTTCCCCGGTCTGGTGGACTTCATCAAGGTCAAACTGGCTAGCTTCAATGTCCTCTCGTAGTGCCTGGAAAAGTTAAGGAGATGATTTTAGCATAAACATCACTTTGCATCATTCTCAAAAAAAGCAACGTTTTTTTTTTTTCAACTTTCAGAATCCTCCATTTTTCTTAAACACTCTAGCGTTTCTTCACTAATAAGCTTTACATCAAGGTAATAAAATATTCAAATTTCTAGTTCTCTGCTGGTGACAATTAGAAATTCTAATACTGGTATTTCGACCAATTATGTAAAGCCTCCCTACAGAAGCAAATCTACAAGAATACTTAAGGCTCTATTTGCACTAGTATTTGACCAGACATTGAATGAAATATGTAACACTCTTCAAATAGAAACATTCTTCTAAATCTACCTCCAAAGTCTCTTGCTGCTCTCTGATTATTGCTGGTTCCAGTGCAGGTGGTTCCTGGTTTGCGATGCTGTCCGACAACGTCTTCAGCTGGTGCGTAAGACCCTGTAACTCATCCCAGAACTTGTCTGAGACTTCAAGTGTGTCCTCGAGGATGGCGTTTCTCTCCTGTGATCCATCATTAATCTTCTCGAACAGCTTGACAAGGTCACGCAACTTGGCTTTCACATCTATGCAACAGATAGAGGGAATTTTACAAACTGGGGGTATGGTATAAACATGAAGAAAACAAAGTACCACATAATAAGCAAAGCCATAGACTTTGCTGTAATCATTAAAACAAAGATTTCATAAAAAATTCTCTTGACCAATCTGTCTCAAGCTTGTGAACACAATCTGCAATCATTATAAATGAGCCACTGCATGGGAAAACCAACAATCTGCATAGGCAAAAACAAAGGCGCAGATCAGCTTTGCAGTAACTGCGAAGCTGATCAGCGCCTTTGTTTTTGCTACACAGATAGTACAATTCCTCTTCTTCTTAAATCCGAAATTTCAAAATTCTATCCGTCTTCTGTGACTGAACATGCCGGTTTGTGTCACACCTGGTCAGAACCCAAATTGTTTGTTTTCTCACGCACATGCTCAAATGATACTGATTTATACTTAAGCACAATCTCTGACAATGTCAGAAGTTAATTTATCATTCCTTTCTACATCTGAGGACATTTCCTACTGCCGAATGAAGTCTGCTTAGAGCAATCTTTGATCAAAAGGTCATCCTGCTTTCCATGATTTGACCTTAAATTTCGCTTTCATCCACAGGAAAGGAAGAAACAAACCTTGAACAGCCTCATCTTGGCTATCTGTAGCTTGTTTAATGAGATCTTCCGCAGCATTCTTCACTGATTCTAGGGCCGAAAGTCTCATCTGCATATCATCAGCTAGAGCCTGAGAAGATAAAATTGAAGCGTGCAAAAATATGATATCGCCATTTCATTTTATATGGTCAGAAAAAAGCCTAAAACAATTATGTAGACTGCACTACTTGTAATTTTGATATAGACACAAGTTCAGCACAACTTTACAATGACTTAACTGAATTGCCTTTAGACTCGCTTTGGCTTAATATCCAAATGACAACAATTTGATTTCCTTTTTACCATTTTGAAAAAGAACTACAGCTATTTCTTTTTCTCTTTTGAAGTATGGTTTCTTGAAAATATCATTCAACTTACATTGTTTTCAGCAATTTGTTCCCTGATTTTATCAGGATGTGCCGACACAGGCTCAGCATTGGTGATCTGCTCTTCAGTGGCTGTAAGGTTGTCCAACATATTCTCCAGCTTGTCTGTGAACTGAGAAAAGAATTATGCATAACTTATCTAGTATGAAAAATACATGTATCAAGTGCCTTTTCTAGACAATGTGATAAAACTTCATGAAAATGTACTTCACAATAAATGTACTCGGGCTTATCTCAATGGTATGGAAAAAAGCTGTTTCAAACAGTGTTTCAGATATATCATATGACTTCTTTGAAATGAGCTTTGACTTAAATGGTTAATTTTTTAAACTTTTCTACTTAATAAGAATTCATGAAACAAAGCCAGTCTATATGTGTAGAAGGAATGATGGGTTGAACAAAAACTGTCTTTTTAACACTAATCATCTGATTCACTTGCTTTAAAATGCAAAACTATTGAAAACCATACCCTAAATTAGAAATAATAAACATACCTCAGCTGACTGCTGCAGAGCCTCATCAATGGACATGGACCTGTCTCTCATAGCTCTTTTTATGTCCTCGACCCGCCGATTGTCATCGTCGATTGTTGACCTAACAAGGTCAAGGTCATCTTCACTAAGGTACAGTTTTGAGAGGGCGGTTCCAGTTTTGTTGAGTTTGTCAACCAAGGGCTTGTTATCTTGGATATCTTGTTTCAGAACCTAAAAGTAATTTCCAAGGTTACAAAAATGTCCATGTGTAAAATATTAACAATATCATTTAAATGTATCTCTGTAAGAAGTTCTTCATTTTTCGCTTTGCATGTATTTCATCTTCATTTTGAAGAAAGCTGGTAAAAGACACAAAACCACAAGTACTAGTAAATCTCTGAGGCCATTTACATTTGGAAAGGTTCAAAATCCATTTCAATAATATTTCTTCTATGCTAAGCTGAATCATGTTTTGAATCAAGTGTAAATACAACATCCAAGTTAGTCAAGCAATTACCACTGGTTTAAACACTTTACACTCCATTAAACTAAGAATAAAGACCAATCTCAATAGTTTAAAGGAACATTCTTATACTAACCTTGACTTTATCCTGTTGTTTCTTGACCTGTTCTTGATTGATAGACATCACTTCCAGCTCGGCAATCGCCGGCTCGACCTCAGAAAACCACGCCAACAGGTCTTGATGAGCCTCTAGGAATGTCTTAGATAGTGGCATTGCCTGTTCTAACTGTACCATTCTGTCACTGCTTAGTTTAGAGACGGCGTCACTCTGTTGTTTCAAAGTGTCCATTTTGTCGTTGAATACACCTTCATCATCGATGGAGCCTTCCCTCAAAAGACGTTTACCGGAGGCAATCATGTCTCGTGCCTTTGATTTCTGGGAGTTTATGTCTTCGCTCAAGGCCTGGAAAAAGATCAAAACATACTTAATAGAAAAATAGAATGTTTCTGTGAACAAAAATAACAATACATGTTATACTACTATAATGTCTAAAGTAAAATTCTTATAAGAGTGAAAGAAAGCTGTATAAACAAGCAATTGAATGCCACTGCATATGAAGCAATATGACTGCAACTTTAGTGTTGATTTCCAAAACAAAATTTAGGGGCATCAGATAGCTGCTATAGAGCAGGCCTGGTTTTGTAGAAAACCTGATGATAGAATTTTTCAAGAGAAGGCTCAAAGCTCAAACATTTTGGCATGTTTATGCCACTGCTTCAGGCATCAAAATTATTTCACGAGAAATTTTAGAAACCATAGTAAAGTTTTCTAGAGAAGATTTCTCTTACCCTCTGATCACTGAGTTGTGACTGTAGTTTATTTGGTTCACAGCTGATTGGCTGAGCTCTCATCAATTTACCCTCGGTGTCTTCAAACCACTCCAACAGATCGTCAATAGCACTCATAACCTGAAGAAGGTTAATATTTTAGTGAAAAAATCTATGGCTACAAATGGCATCAAATTCACATATCTTTTTGTTAAGCTTTTGTTTTACATTATTAAATTGCTTTCATATCCATATGCTAAATGATATAAAATACAGTTGTATCATCAGTCACAACACAGCATTTACCTCCAGTCCCTTCTGTTTGGCACTCCTATACTTCTCAGCCTTCTTCTGTATAGCATCATTCACAGCTTCGAACCTCTTCATGTCCTTGGCGATCGTGTCTTCGACCTTGAACCCTGCGTCCCCAGGGGCGAGTTCAGCCAGCTGACTCCCATCATTGGCCATCACTTCCAAGATGGGTTCAATCTCTTTCAGACCTTCCAGAAGTTGCTGAAAAGAAAAATTAAAATGTATTGGCTATAGGAATGTTTACATAGGACAGAACAAATGGTTTCGGTCATAAGCTTTTGAGAGACAATAATTATGGTGTCATGCTTGCAATGGCTGTCACAATTTTTACATATTCAAACTTAGTCAAGTTTCAAAACTTATAAACACTGTTTTAAAATAAGTGAGTCCTATATTTCAATTAAGAGTGTATTATTCATTCCATATTGGCCGGTTAAGTTATGGCTCCATGTCCCAATCAACAATTTTTCAGTCATGCGGCATTTATGAAAAGCAACCGAAGGGGGCTGCCTCTCATGGTAGAGAAGAGTGTTCAAAGGCTCAGCTTATTATCAATTCACCTTATTTTCCAAAAATTCTCAATCATAAGAAATTCATACAAAACTGCAGAATTTGCACGACAATATCTAGAATACACGTATTTAGAAAATCTTACCACCACTTGCTCCTCAGAATCCTGTGCATCTTTTTGCTTGACCTTTGGCTCAATCTTAACTGACCAATCAATGAACTTGGCATGTGCATCATTGAAATTTCTGGCCAATGGGAGGGCTTCTTCCATCTGTTCATGGGTGTCAGATAGTTTGTCGTTAAGTTCAGCAAATCTGTTCTGGACGTCATCAATTTTGCGCTGTACATTCTTGACATCGTCACCTTGAAATCATTAAACAAAATTTAATTTTCTGCTCTGCACATATGAACTCTGTAGATACATTTAATTTCTTCAATCCATGTAATATAACTTTGTTGTCAACTGAATTGTTTTCACTTTATGAGCACGACCCTTGTCTGTACATACAACAGTCATGGTAAAAACCTGAAGATGTCTAAACAGTTGGTTATGTAATACTTTTCTTCCTGTCAATCTGAACTCTCTAGTTCTCTTTCCAACATGACAGGAAAACTGCTGTCTGGGATGGTCAACAACAAAAATAAATTTTCTCTCAAATTCTTGTTTATGACTTTTACTGCAGTAGAAAAAGATTATACCTTTACAATGGTTTTGTAGCTCCTTAGCGATGGCTGCTAACTGTTTCACCTGCCCATCTTTACTCTCAAGCTCCCGCTCCATCTCTTCCAGGGAACCGATAATATTCTCTATCCCATCCACATCCATCGCACTGGGCTCCAGGCTAGTAAACTTCTTCTCTACCCCATCTAGCCAAGTAATCAGGGGCTCACGCTTGTCCTGGAACTCCTGGGCAATGCCCATGATGTTCTCTAGAGTCTTTGCACGCTCCTGGGCACTGGTGTTAAGGGCCTCCCATCGTTTGTCTAACTGGGCGATCTGGTTCTGAATAGCCTTCTTTTCTTGGGGTTTGAGGTTCTTTTGTAGTGTTTCACCGGAGTCCTTAACTGATTTTACGCTTGGATTTCTGTCATCCAGCATTTTGAGTAAGAACTGTCAGGAAGACAAACAAGATTTGATCAATTAAATTATCCAACCAACATTTTTAAGGAATCCACCACACTTTGAAAATGCAGGAAGACAATCTTTAGTCACCATTAAATGCCAACATGGTGGTACTAAGAAAAACTGCCTTTACAGTATCCCGAGTCTGACACAAAACAACTGTATGGTCAGGTCCACCTTTCTGGAAACTTTGGGTCACTATTTTACCCTACTATAACATTGATTTCAGGGTCTACGCAGTTTGCGAAACCCTTTTCGTTTATATCATCAAGATTATCCTTCTTTCCACAAAGCTCAGGCTATCTGACATCAATTTTCAGTATCACATTTTTTCACTTTGGAAATTAATAATCAAAACTTGCTAAATGTCAGGCCTTACCTTTTGCTCTTGTAGTTGAGCCTTAGCAACTTTGTAGTCTGGTGATGGAGCTTTCTGATTGGATACCAGCTCTTCTGTTTCCTTTAACCAATCCATGAGGTTTATCAGGGCATCGTTAAACTTTCCTGACTGCAGGATGGCGTTGTCAAGGTTACGATCACGCTCAGCAACCTGAGGAATGAATGATTTTTGTCATTGAAACAATTCATAACCCAATTATGTATGAAAAGAGGGAACAGAAGGCCAGAGGAAGCATGCGATCAAAAAAAGGAGAATGATAGGCAGACTAAGAAGTGTTTGATGCATTTTGGTTTCAATTTGAACCCTACATTGGATAGGACACCTTCATGGAAGAACAAGCTACACTCTCAGATGAGGAAATCTTAGGATAAATTTGATTTCCCTATCAAAAACACAATGTCTCAACTTAAAAAATCATCTTGTTTATATATCAATCAAATCCAATAAGGGTGACAATATTCCCGTCCCTGCCCCTCCTCTCCCCAGTACATTGTTTCAAGGTCACTACTCACCTTTGCATTTAGACTGTTCCACTTGTCCATGAGGTTTTCTCTGTCAGCCTCCAGGTTGCTGGTATCTACCCCCGGGGCTGCGCTCTGTATGAGCCCCTGGGCCTCCATGTTCACGCCCTGGACCTTGCGGGAGACATTCTCCAAGACGGTACGCTGGAACTCCTAGATGAAATGATATACATATCATTTATTGGTAAATGCAGTAGTTTGAAGAGAAATGATATTACAAATGTACATGTAAAGGACTAATGGGCAAAGTACGAGCGTACTTATACTAAATGATGCATTCTGGAGTAAAATGATATTCAAGGTTCATAACTTTCTGTTAATTTGGAAATGTTGAAGAAGTCTTTCCCTTAAGCTGAATTCAGAATTTGTAATTTTGTAGTATTTTTTTTAATCATATATTCAAGAAGGTCTGCCAAGCATATTTCATGAAGATCAAAAGATATTTGTACTATATTCCATTAGAAAATATATTGCAGTTGCTGCCTACTATCCCCAAATATGCAGCCACCCCTATACTTTCTTACAATCCCCAGCAAAATTGTTTATAGATAGGAATAGCTAAGCATTCAATTAGAAGCATCAACAAACCTTCAGCTCATCCTGCATGCGTTTGATAGCATTCACATCACTTCCTATTGGATCATGCATCTCCAGCTCGTCGCCCGCTCGGTCAATACTTGTCCTCATTCTTCTCAAGTTGTCCATCACTGTGTCAACAGCCTGCGAGGCTTCTTTAATGTCTGTTCGCCTGTCACCGGACATTTCTTGTAGTCGCTCCTGCATTCCTTTAAGATTCTCCAGCTACAAAAACAGCACAATTATGATCATTATTCAGTCTTTGAATCAAAAATCATATGTTAGTGTAGAGTTTAGACAGATATGTCTATCAAAAGACTTGAGATCAAAATCAGTCTGGTCTGGATCCTGCAGATTTAGAATCTGTCTGCATCATTTTTTGAAGCATTTCTTTACACATTTCTAAATGGTATGTTTATAACAATTTTACTGATATATGGCTTGGCCTCCTAACAAACAGCTGAGCTCATGTTAGAACAGTTAATTTGTTGAAAGTTTCGAGCTGATAAATACAATACCTGCACTGCCAGACCATCAGCTGCAGTAACATATCCCTCGGCCTGTAGAGCTTTATGTTGATTCTCAACCTCATCTAAGATATGATCTATGTCGTTCAAGCGGGAGATAAACTCCTCGATCTGTCTCTCCTGCATGTTGAGCGTGGACTCATCACGGGCTACAGGGCTCATGCGGTTCAATTCTGCTTCCATTTCTCCTAGTTTACCACCAGCTTTTTTGATTGTGCCCTTAAATAACAAAAGAGGACATTATAGCATTACATGCAAGAAGAAATGTATGTCATCCCCCTCCTCACTTATTATTGATTTGTTTTGTAGATTAATGTCACAGTCAACATTTTTTCAGTCATGTCAGGATGAAGCCACTGCTTCCTGGGTATTAGCTAGCAATGTCATGAAATAGGCAGTTATGCGTCTTGCTCATGGACAAAACCTGTAACCAGTGTAACTGTTATTCTAATTAATACCATTCAATTCAGAGTCCGACTTCCTCGTTAAAATAACAATGTCATGGGTATCCCAAGGTTTAATGTAAAGCAGCAATTACCTGGAATTGGTCAACAATCTGAGTGCCTGCTTCCATATCATCCAACAATGCTTGTAGTTGTTGTTGAAGTGCGGCCTGCCTGTCGCGGGCCACCTCGATATCATGGGAGTGTTCTCTGGAGGTGCCTCCATCCACGTCATCTAAGCCTGTCAGCAGGCCTTCAAGGTAGTCGATCTGCGAGTTTAGGGCTGTAGTATCTTCTTGCATGGTCTGTCATATGATATATGAATGATGATCTAATTAGTAAATGTTCTGTCAATATAATGCCAATATTCTTTCGTCTCTATTCAGAATAAAGCTTAGGCAACTCGTTTTATGAGCCATTCAAGTCCCTTGTTTCATAAACCAATCATGCCCCTTGTTTTATATGCCAATTTTAGTCTGAACTAGCTACAAGTGAGACATCAGCAGCCCTGTGGCAAAAGCACCACATGGCCATGACAATTTCTTGAGCCACAAAGTTAAAAACTACTTGCAAATCTTCTTTCGATACTAAATATTCCATGTCTGTATCAAAATCAAAATACATGTATCTCAACCATATTAGACATCCAAGATTAATGCAATCATAAATATGCTTTTCATAAACTTACAGCTATTTTGTCCTGGTATTTGGGATCCTTAGCAGTTGATCCAAGGCTCATGTGAGCATCCAGTTTCTCTTCCAACTTCTTCAGTGTGTTGTTAACATCATCATTATAAGTTCCAAACTCATTAAGACGTCCACCAAGGTCCTCCAAGTTCTGGATCTGCTGAGCTAATCCTATCAAAAAGGAGAAAAGTCATATTTTGATTGCAGTTCCATGTGTATAATGAAGTTGGAACCATTTCATACACTATTATCCTTAATTTTTCTGAGATAATTTGTTGTGCAAGTAAAAACCTTGATCATGTAGTGGATAAGCTACTTGCCTTGGGACCAAATTTGACCCTGGCTGGTATATGTCTGTCATGTTGGTGACTAATGTTCATCCTGACTTTATAAAGGCAAACAACAGCATTGTCCAGCCTTTCAATGTTACAATAACTAACCTTCATTCAAATTATCCCATCTATGATTAATATCTTCCAATCTGACTTTGATGGTTCCCTTGTCACTGTCTACACTGTTCATCAGTGACTGTCCTTCCCTATTCAATAACTCCTGCTGGTGTGTCAACTTCAGAATATCCCCTCTCAAAGCCTGAGCCTCCTTCAATTTCTTAGAAACAGCCTCAGAATCAATCGTTTCCAGATTCAAACCATCTAGTTTATCCTCGCTAAGCTGTAACCATAGCGACATCTTGTCCAATTGGGCTTGGAAGTTCTGAGCATGTTTAGTGCTGGCTTGGAGCTGTTCTTCTCTCTGATTGGCTGAATCCTGTAGCTCCGTCCAGTCTTTCTGTAGGGTGTCGACTTGAGCCAATAGGGCTTTAACAGCTGGTGATGAATCACTGCCAAAGGCTTTAGCTTTTTCGGCTATGGCTTTGATTTCTGGGGCGATAGTGGCTAGGTCTTTCAGAATGTCCTAGAAACAAGAATAAATAAATCAGGAATTTTGATGCAAAAGCCTTCAGAACTTTACTCTTAACCTTACTTTCATTTGATCATATACTAACAAATGCCTTTTGATCTTAAGTCTAAAACAGGATTTTCTAAAGTCTTAAGAAGAGTGTAACTCTATTTTTGTATCTTTTTTCTATAAAGCATTACAGCCATATTGTTAAAAGCATTTAATAACAATGTATTTTATGATTTAACATTTCAGTTGTCTTCTAGCTTATTTAATAACATAAATACATGTACATATAGTTCTAAAACCAGTGACCATTTATGTTGAACTAAATTTAAATTCGAAATTAATTCTCCTACTTGATTAACTTGGGCCTGATCTTTGAGAACATTAGGGTCTCCAGAAACAGGGGCCATTCTCCTCTGTTTGTCCTTGATCTGACCAATCAGAGCCACCAGATCCTGGCATGACCCTCGTAACTTGTCACCCTCGGCACTCGCCTTCTCGACCTCATTCTTACGAGCCACAAGCTTTTTCTCAGCTTCCGCCATGGGTTTTTCAAGGTTTGTGACCTTGTTGCGGAGTTCTAGTTTGGTGCTGCCATCTTTTGTGTTGTCACTGAGTTTCTTTGCCAGTTTCTGGGCTTTTTCCAGAACTGGAGCTTGTTTCTTGAGCTCCCATTCTAGTTCCTAGAAATAATGGAGCAAATAATGTTAAGTCTGGAGGGTTAAAAATCTCATAAATTGAATTCCTGATAGACAAAAATTCTGCTTCATGAAAAGAAAATTGCTTTCAATAAAACTACCAACCATACATATCATAGTACTTTTTACTTGAACAACTGTTCATGCCTCATGCTTGAAAAAGTAGATCATGGAACATTTCTCTCTACAAACACTTTTTTAAATGGAATTTATAATTATAACAAGATCTAACATGCATTTCAGAATATAATCAAAGCAGCTATACCTTGATTTCTCTAAGATGCTCTTGGTGTTTCTCTGGATTTGATGAAACCGGCTGAAGAGAATCAACTGTTGTCATATAATCTGCCACCCAGTTACCCAACTGTCCAACAGTGTCACTAAACTCCTTACTCAGCCCCTCGACTGACACCAAACTCTTCTCCCTCTCCCTAAGTCGGTCACTGAGTCTGTCCCAGCTCTTGCTGATGACATTCATTTTCTCACTGATGTGAGCGGCGTCTTTGGATTCTGGGATACATTTGTCGTGGACAGCATTGCCAGACTGGATGAATTTGTCATAGAGTGGTTCTTGCCCTCTCAGTTCTTCTTGAAGAACCTAGAAAATAACACAATTGAAATATCAATATGCAGTTACTAAAGATTTTTATTTTGCAAACTTCTTAATATATATATACATATATAAAATTGAACTTTCAACAAATTACGAGCTTTTCAGTTTCTCTCTTACATGCCCACTTTTTTCGAGTTAGCTTGATTCTAATATATGGCAAAATCTAGATTTTTGAATTGAAGATTCAGCCCAGAAATGATAACCCCCTAAGTAGCCGATAATTTTCAGTTTCTGGTGAAAATCATAATAGCTTAGAGAACCTGCCTCCCTATTTCAAAAACTTCCATTTCATTCACTCTCAAGAGCATTAAAATCATCTAACATACCTTGACTTGCTCCAGCTGATTCTTAATCATAGATGGCTCTGTGGCTACTGGTCCAAGTACTGCCACCATTTTTTCTTTCTGAGCAATCCATTTTTGTAGGTGTACCCCAGCATCTTTGTATGTCCTGAGGTCAGTCACAATGTCCTCTAGAAGTTTTCTTTGCTCATTGGAGGCTGCTTTAACACCTTGCCATTTATCATCTGAAAAGACAGTTGGGTGTTCAGTTCTGAATCTTTTTTAGAACTTGTTAACCACATCTTAAAGGTTAAATAGAAATGACAGCACAAATTTGGAAGATTCTAGACCATATTAAACATGGCTCACTTATATACACATGGCTCATTGATATACACATCGCATTTTGATTAAAACAAACAGTATAAATCTTTCATCTGTTGAATCTGGGGTTCCTTGGACCGTCAAGATAATTTTAATAATCTTTTAAAAGACCAGGCAGGGCTCGGACAGAAAATTATATGGCCATTAGTTAGAAGAACTTGGCTTGTCTTACATCACCTATACAAAGCTTGAACCAATACGTGAGATGATCAAGAAATTGAGAGCTCTAAACACAGTATCTGCATGTCTTAAGAATGATTTCGTATGACAGTGAGAGCTCCAAACACAGTATCTGCGTGTCTTAAGAATGGTTTCGTATGACAGTGAGAGCTCCAAACACAGTATCTGCGTGTCTTAAGAATGGTTTCGTATGACAGTGAGAGCTCCAAACACAGTATCTGCGTGTCTTAAGAATGGTTTCGTATGACAGTGAGAGCTCCAAACACAGTATCTGCGTGTCTTAAGAATGGTTTCGTATGACAGTGAGAGCTCCAAACACAGTATCTGCGTGTCTTAAGAATGGTTTCGTATGACAGTGAGAGCTCCAAACACAGTATCTGTGTGTCTTAAGAATGGTTTCGTATGACAGTGAGAGCTCCAAACACAGTATCTGCGTGTCTTAAGAATGGTTTCGTATGACAGTGAGAGCTCCAAACACAGTATCTGCGTGTCTTAAGAATGGTTTCGTATGACAGTGAGAGCTCCAAACACAGTATCTGCGTGTCTTAAGAATGGTTTCGTATGACAGTGAGAGCTCCAAACACAGTATCTGCATGTCTTAAGAATGGTTTCGTATGACAGTGAGAGCTCCAAACACAGTATCTGCATGTCTTAAGAATGGTTTCGTATGACAGTGAGAGCTCCAAACACAGTATCTGCGTGTCTTAAGAATGGTTTCGTATGACAGTAAGAGCTCCAAACACAGTATCTGCGTGTCTTAAGAATGGTTTCGTATGACAGTGAGAGCTCCAAACACAGTATCTGCGTGTCTTAAGAATGGTTTCGTATGACAGTAAGAGCTCCAAACACAGTATCTGCGTGTCTTAAGAATGGTTTCGTATGACAGTGAGAGCTCCAAACACAGTATCTGCGTGTCTTAAGAATGGTTTCGTATGACAGTGAGAGCTCCAAACACAGTATCTGCGTGTCTTAAGAATGGTTTCGTATGACAGTGAGAGCTCCAAACACAGTATCTGCGTGTCTTAAGAATGGTTTCGTATGACAGTAAGAGCTCCAAACACAGTATCTGCGTGTCTTAAGAATGGTTTTGTATGACAGTAAGAGCTCCAAACACAGTATCTGCGTGTCTTAAGAATGGTTTCGTATGACAGTGAGAGCTCCAAACACAGTATCTGCGTGTCTTAAGAATGGTTTTTTTATGACAGTGAGAGCTCAAAACACAGTATCTGCATGTCTTAAGAATGGTTTCGTATGACAGTGAGAGCTCCAAACACAGTATCTGCGTGTCTTAAGAATGGTTTCGTATGACAGTGAGAGCTCCAAACACAGTATCTGCATGTCTTAAGAATGGTTTCGTATGACAGTGAGAGCTCCAAACACAGTATCTGCGTGTCTTAAGAAGGGTTTCGTATGACAGTGAGAGCTCCAAACACAGTATTTGCATGTCTTAAGAATGGTTTCGTATGACAGTGAGAGCTCCAAACACAGTATCTGCATGTCTTAAGAAGGGTTTCGTATGACAGTGAGAGCTCTAAACACAGTATCTGCATGTCTTAAGAATGGTTTCGTATGACAGTGAGAGCTCCAAACACAGTATCTGCGTGTCTTAAGAATGGTTTTGTATGACAGTGAGAGCTCCAAACACAGTATCTGCGTGTCTTAAGAATGGTTTCGTATGACAGTGAGAGCTCCAAACACAGTATCTGCGTGTCTTAAGAATGGTTTCGTATGACAGTGAGAGCTCCAAACACAGTATCTGCGTGTCTTAAGAATGGTTTCGTATGACAGTGAGAGCTCCAAACACAGTATCTGCGTGTCTTAAGAATGGTTTTTTTATGACAGTGAGAGCTCAAAACACAGTATCTGCATGTCTTAAGAATGGTTTCGTATGACAGTGAGAGCTCCAAACACAGTATCTGCGTGTCTTAAGAATGGTTTCGTATGACAGTGAGAGCTCCAAACACAGTATCTGCATGTCTTAAGAATGGTTTCGTATGACAGTGAGAGCTCCAAACACAGTATCTGCGTGTCTTAAGAAGGGTTTCGTATGACAGTGAGAGCTCCAAACACAGTATTTGCATGTCTTAAGAATGGTTTCGTATGACAGTGAGAGCTCCAAACACAGTATCTGAGTGTCTTAAGAATGGTTTCGTATGACAGTGAGAGCTCCAAACACAGTATCTGCGTGTCTTAAGAATGGTTTTGTATGACAGTGATATACACTAAGTTAACAATATACCTAGTTCTGTGACTTGTTGTTGGACAAGGTCTATACCAGGTACCCCTCTCTTTCTCTTGATTAAATCTTGACCTTTCCTCTTGATGTCTTCTACCATACCATCCTTACTCAACAACTCGGCATGCTCTTTCTGAAGAAGAAATCATATCGACATATCAATACTCGGTCATAAGAAGTTTGAATAATTTGGCAGATTTTTTTTTTTTTTTGCACTGCACACAGCTATTCTATTCTGGGTAGCTTGATGACCTAGTGGTAGAGCGTCGAACTCCAAATTGAGAGGTCCTGGGTTCCAACTCTGCTTGAGTGCATGTTGTGTGCTTCAGCAATATACATTTTCTCTCTAAAATATTGGTAAAAACCAAAGAAACAGTGGCTCCATCCAGACATGACTGAAAAATTGTTTACTTGGACATTAAACCACCAATCAAACAAATATTCAGTCTGGGGGTCAATTTTAGTAGACACACAAGATTCACACAAGATTCAATCATCCACAAAATTATTCTGGACCCAAATAGAAGACTTTGTTCTTTTTGCTACAGATCTATCTTTTCTTTTTCATAAAAAGGAACAAAAACCCACCTCATGATCTTTGAGTCTCTTTCTGGCCTCTTTCTCACTGGTTGCCACGGCAACGCTCGCTTCCACATCCTTTTCCTTAAGATCCAACCAACTGAAAATTTCCGACAAATCCTGTAGGAAGGATTTCACAGTGTCGAGCATCCCTTGTAGTTCCTGTTGGCGGTCTAAGAGGCGCTCTTCCAGGATCTCGTAGCGCTGGTTCATGTCCAGGAGGTCGGCCTGAGTCTCTGTCAAGTCTGCTTGAAAATCAAATATGAATTGTATAAAAAATGATCATACAAAGCATTTATACTAAACCCCATAGACTATTATTTGAAATGGAAAAAAAATTCAAGCCTTGACTACGTAGATACACTATCACACCTTTAAAACCTGATACCACTTAACACCAGAAAGAGTGCAGATTTGCAAAGTCATTTCAAACTAGCATGCAATCACCCATCACCATATCAATGCAAGGAAAAGGGAAAGCTTGGGTTCCTTAAAAGCATAATATCATGTCTAAACAGTCTTGTTATGACTTGTGAAATCAATTCTGAAATACTACTGATTTGTACTCATGTCCAATAGTATCATGAAGAATTCTTCAAAAATGTTTTTTGAAGGTCTAATTGTGCAACTCTTTTCAACGTAAAAATAAATGTCCATAAAAATCTATTGGTACTCCTATCAGAAAACTAAGGTAAAATCTGACTGATATGCAGGGAAAATGGAGTGTTAACATGGCAAATAATTAATTGCAGATTTATACATCAATAAATTTGTAGAATACATGCTTTCTTAGAATGCTATATGCATCTTTTCTAAATCAAGTAAATTCTATCCTTCTAAATTAAGAAGCTGCTTTTCAAAGCTGTAGATGCTACCTTTTCTACAAGGAATAAAACAGATTTGACAATCTATTTTTTTGCAGAATCAATTAATAAGCTAAAAGTAAGGCAGCCATGTTTGCACTCCATAAGCAGGTTTTGGTTGCTATGGGTAACTTATACCGCACCGTCTAGCTGAATGAAGTCTGTACTGCTCTTTCGACTGCCGACACCACTAGAGTCGCTTGACATCGACATCGGACTGATGTCTGAGGTTGGTGGGTAAGGAAAGCTTCCAGTTGTTGGGGATGGGCTGCGTAACCGTGGCGACATAATGCTGGGAATTCTACGGCCTCCTGGATGGCAGGGTAATATGGGAAAGTGAATATATGAGGTGTGCTGGGCAAATACTGTAAATTATTTCTCTAACTTCACAAAGTCTACTACTACTTGTACATGTGTCTAAAATAAACCATACCAAAAACTTTAAAAATATTTCTGTTAGTATCTTTTACAAAACATACATGTAATAGTTTAAGCAAGATGAATTAATTTACAGTATCTTGCAAATCATCATGCAATTTTAAGAAAAAGACCCAGAAAACCTGTCAAAAGAAAACCCATTAAAAAAGTAACAGCCGTCACCCAATGACATGCATTAATCTTTAATTTTCAATGTTTTCAAAACCTTGAGAATATTTTTTTTCATCCATTCAATGATTTCTATGCATATATTTCCATACATTTCTAAATATATCAGAATGACAAACTATTTCTACAAATATTTCTATAAAACTTACAGTGAACAAAAAACTACAGATCTAAATATTAAAAATAATAATACAGCAAAGATTGCCGACCTAGTTCAAACAAACAATCTGGACCTGCATTATCGCAATGCCTACAACTTGAAATATGAATTAAATCTCTAGATAAAACAAAGAAGAAACCCCTCTATTGTGGAACACAACTTACTGAATCTCATAGGACTCTTAGGTCTAGAGTCTCCTGACTGTATAGCATCATAGGCATTTCCGATGTCATTTAACTCATCTATCTTTGGAGAGAACTCATGATATTCTTGGAGTAATGGCTGGAAGACATTAACATTATCTATGCCTCACAACAGTAAAATGAATTTAACCTAATTTTTCACTTTTGTTTTTATTTAAAGATCCTACTTTTTGTACTTTACTGTAGCTCCAAAACAAGGCCCAAACAATGTATTCAATTACATTGTATGATAATGTTAAAGTGAAAACAAATTCAATGACTTTCGATTGATTTATCTCAGCCTCCAAATTAAATATGCACAATAAAGTAGCCTTGCTTCCAAACTGTATCACAAAAACAATCTTTCACAAAACTTTCTATGAGAAAATTACTATGTTATCTTACCTGTAATTCTTCAATCTGTTTAGCAACAATATCCATATCCACAGCAACTGGTTCGAATGCATTCACATCGCTCTCCATCCCAGTCAACCATTCCACAACCTGATTTTTGATTTCTTCATATTCATTGCCCCTGCTTTCCTTTACACTAGCTTCAGATTCTCTCTCAGCTAAACATTCATCAAATTTGTTCCACATTTTTTCAAGGTCACTAAGAGCCATTTTGATTGCAGCTGGATCACCAGTTCTTGAATCTTCCAAAAGATCACGACCCAAAGCTTGCACTGCTTCCATGGCTTGTAGCTGTCTGCCTTTGTCCTGGTTGATTTGATCAACTTTGACTTTTAACAATTCAACAGGTAGCTTACTAAGTTCTAATGACTGAAGGGTGTCTGCATTATTCCCTACCCAATTTTTGCATGAGTCTAGCTCATCGTTAAATCTGTCTAATTTTTCAGTAACATCCTTTATTTCTTTCCCATATGCTCTGCATTTCTTCTGAGCGCCAAGGAATTTAGAACCAATATCACTGATCTTACCCTCCAATGTTTTTGCCATATCTAAATCACAGGTTTTGATTAATTCACTTGATGCCTGTCTCACTGAATCAATACTGGGTTTATGGTTTTCAATGTCAGTCTCCACATAGTTCAGCTGTTGTGCTTGCTCATTTAGTTTGTCTTGGTTTAGACTAATAGGTTTGAGATGCTCTAGTTTACGATCAGTTTCCTTCAGCCATGTTAGCAATTGTTCTACGGCATCCTGAACACCTTGAGACTTTGTCACAGCAGTTTGATAATCATTTACCCTGTCATTAATTTCATCTAACACTACATCATGTCTGCCAGAAATATCACTAATAATATCTTTTACTTTTTCAACCTGATCTCTCCCAATTTCTAAATCAGCCATTGCTTGTATGACTTCCTTAGAACTCTTTTCCAGTTCACTAAGATTATTTTTGTGAGCAATGGCATCATTAGCTAATGTTTTCATTTTTTCAAGATGGTCTCTGAGAGCTTCAGGTTCTGGTGCAGAGGCTTCTTGTCGAGTCATACTCAATTTTTCCTCTGCATCGGTCAACCAGGATAACATACCCCAAGTATTATCATTGAATTCTTTCTGTTTGTTATTCAGGAGAGATAGTTTATCACCAAAGCTATTGCACCTTGACTTGAGATCTTTGTACCGATTTTCTGCATCTTTTTGTTTGTCTTTCACAACTTCAACTTCTTTATTGTCCATGGCAATCCAGCTTGTTCTGCTGAGACGACTAGGCTTCAATCTGTCAGCTTTGTAAGCATCCAACTCAAGCTTATGAAGCTAAAATAGAACAGGATGTGTTCA
The DNA here is from genome assembly GCA_964017185.1 of Rugalucina vietnamica. Lineage (NCBI taxonomy): Eukaryota > Metazoa > Mollusca > Bivalvia > Lucinida > Lucinidae > Rugalucina > Rugalucina vietnamica. The sequence goes on from OZ024873.1 coordinate 22,622,013, forward strand.
GTAGATATGTAGACTATTGCAACTTATAAATCATTCTCACACATTACCAGTTTTTTACATACATACCTTTCAAGATAAGCATACACACTTCAGAGACGAATCTTACTTTTCATAATTCAATATTTGGCCATGTGTTAAACATTTATTGGCATTCTTAGAAAATATCATAAATGAAGTTATGTCATTCATAAAATATGTGTATGACATAGTCCAAAGTGGATTACCTTAGCTTCCTCCATGTATTTCTGGACAGCAAAGGACAGGTATCTGAGATCAGCTCCATGGTCAAGAATATCAGAGGCCAGCTCCTGAAAGTCGCACATCATTTGTTTTGCATTATAACATCTCTAGTAAATCTATACCAAAATCAAAGCATGACAGTAGAAAAATGCCACAATTAGTTCAAACAACATCTCAGAAGCAACCTTTTCTTTTTTTAGTTCTTATTACCAGTTACTTCATTAATGCCATTGACATTCTAATATCTGAGTCTGAAGTTTCAAGATGGTCATCATGTGATTAACACCTTTAGCTTAAAAATCAATGTCAAAGATTCATTGTCAACATGTTTCGTTCTTTGAACCCCATTATACCTCTAAGTACTTTATGACTGCCAAATGATATTCTCAAATGCTTAACTTCATAACATACCTTGTGTAACTCTGTAACTCTTCTAATATTGTCCGACTCTTGTACAGCCTGTATCTGTCTATCTAGTTCCTTGCCAGTGGCATCACTCCACACATTGAATTTCTTAAGTTCATCTTCAAACTTTGTTAGTTCCTCTGTAGCAGCTGTGAGATGCTTCACACGAGAGTCACATGTCTTCTGGACCTGTGTTGTGGATTATGTTATTATTAGTAATATGTAGTAAAATAATACAAGTTGGTGGCTAATGTCCATCCTGTCTTTTATATAAAGGCAAACCACCTGTAGGGTGTATTTTTTTTTTTTTTTTTGGAAACATTTTAAGTATGTAACTCAATGTCAAATAACTTTCTACCTGCTCTTCTTTATAAACTTTTAAATTTTCATCTATCTATTCTAAGTTGTTGTTTTTTTTTTTAGTAAATACAAAACCTTCAATATATTGCTAGTTCTAGGTTTCTCTTTCAAAAATGACAATGGACTCAAAAATTACACTAGTGTAACAAAAGTTTGGAAATTATGAATCATGCATTTAAGTCAAGAAGCCAATTTATGAATACCGTACAGTACCTTTCCAAAGGATGTTTTAATACTGGACTCCAGATGCTGTAGTTCTGTGACTTGTTCTGGAGTTAACTCCTCCTGATGGTGTTCCACAAGTTGTTCCGACTGGTATACAAGGGATCTGATTGGTTGCTGGTGCTTCAGAACATCTTCTTGAAGAGCCTGAAAGGAACACAAGGTATTTATTCACAAGCCTCATTTGCAAAATGTCATGATCTTGATTTGCTAGGTTTAGACAAGTCCAAGGTGTACCTTGCTTAGGCTGCTACTTCATGTGAAATTACATTGCAAATCCTCTTCAATCATATTTAGTTTTGAATAAAGCTAGGTTCAGATGCGCAAAGTTTCTTTGCCGAAGATCATAGAGCCTGCAATCAACACATTATCGTTGGAAAATGGTGTTCTTGTTGAAATGTATTGGTGAATACAGATTTACCATAAAATCTCATGTAGATCAAAGAAATTGATTGCATAGCATGTGATCTTTGCCCAAGAAACTTTGCGTTGGAGTGCCTTTAGTTGCGAAACATATCCTGCTACCATTCAGTATGTACATAGGGCTTGTATACAACAGTCCGAAAATGGTCTGGATCTAATATGAATATGGAAAAACGTTTTTTCATCAAATATTTAGGGTGTGCACTTTTTTTATGTAAAATTCTAGGAAAATTATCAATCAATTAGGATAACCAAATCATATAACAAACCTTCATAGCCTCTTTCTGACAAGTAGCCTTGTAGGCCTCCTCGCTGACTGGTTGGTCATCCTTCAGTAGTTGTTCTACATCTGACAACAAGTTTATCTCATTGCGTAGGTCTTGATTCAGCTTGTCAAACGAATCTGCTATTTGCTGTTATGAAATAAACAAGCTTCCTTAATTTGTGTTTTGCTAGCTTTTAATGTAATATTGACTGGACTCTAATTATTAGATAAAACACAAATTTATATGACTATTCTTTAATAGAGATCGATAATGAAGCCATTTTTTTATCTTTAAATTAAATGTGTTGGATTTTTATTATTCAAAAATACTAAATCAGAAAATACCTAAATCAGAATACCAAAATCTATTATACAGTAGCTTTAGTGATATATTTCACATTTATCATTACATTCACTGAAAATGATTAAAACTTGCAATTAATCTTACAGCAATTTATAACAAAGACATGATACATATATTGAAACATTTAATATGAACTACAAAATCTAAATTGCAAAATTTGGAAGCTAAAAACGTTAAATCTTAAAAAAAAAAAAAAAAAAAAAGAAAAAGGTCAAAATTTCAAGACTAAACTGCACAAGACAGTTTTATTTAACATCTAAAATGTCAAAAATATGAAATTATTTTGACCCTTTCAGTACACCATAGAATATACTACAAGCTTTGGATCAGCAATCACTAAAATTTGATAAGAACTGAGCACTGATAGTTTCAAACTTAAAGCATTTTATACACCACAATCTTTTATTACATGACTCTAAACAGCATGGTTGAGGATAAAATTAGTTACATTGCTGGACCCCAAACAGTCATTTTAGACCAATTTTTTACAATCTTTATACATTTTACTCTCATTATACCAGGGTTAGTTATACTGTAATGCAGAAATAGGCTTGGACCCCAAAAATAGTGTTCTAAAAGGTTGTGGTATGTCTATAAAATTAATATTAGTTGAATGTCCATCAATGCTCAGTGAAATATTCTACAAAAATTGACTGGAAACTGGAATGTAACTCCACCGACATTTGAGCCGCAACGCAAGAAAACAGGGCTTTGGGATTCCCGACCAGGTCTGACACAAACTGTCCTGTATAGTCACAGAAGGCGGCTAGAAGCTTGACAAGATTTAACATGAGGAGATATTGTACTATCCATGGAGCAAAAACAGTTACTGCACAGCTGATCAGCACCTTTGTTTTTGCACAGGCAAGAAATCTGGTTTTCTCATGATGTGGCTCATTTTACTCTGGGTATGGCTGTCAAGATGATTTCATGGGCTGAAAACATGCTTGTTATTTGCAAGATCATTACTCCACCAAGTTTTAATGCTGTAAATGAAATTTATGTTATTTCATGCTTAACTTGTAGTTTACTTTCCTAAGTCGTGTCTTAGTGAAGATGCTTTTCTTGAGTGCAGAAAATTCTTTAACCACAAATGTACAATTGACTCCTCCGCCAGCAAGGTATAGCCACGCCCACCCCTATTTCCTTAGACAAACATTGTGTTTTTGCACCTATATTTACCTGTAAAAAGCATGTGTTGGTTTGTTTGTCTAACCAAGGACACTCTATCGAGAGGACGACACACTCTGATTATTTTGCCCTTTATCTACTGTGACATGATTTTGGACCGAAACGACCCGTTGCCCCGCGTGATCCGGCAAACGAGCGGTAGTTTCAAAATTAGAATAACTGAATGGAATTATCTTCTCTGAGCCAGTAGGTAGAACCTTTTAACAATTAAATCCATTTACCAGATTAAAGGCCTTTTAATTATCTTTCATCTGACATATTTATCTTTCCCCTAATTATCACATTACAGGTAATTTTAGTGGTTTTCTTTATCCTTATTTTGTTTCTATTTTTGACCTTAAAATGGCGTCATGGCGACCAATTTTCACACAGTCGTCATAAATCGGAACCGATTACTTAAATATAAGCTGCGTGCTATTAGTATGTATAATATTTATGAAAAGCAGATACATCAAAGTTTCGGAAATTTTATATAAGAGTTTGATATTTTGAAATGTGTAGTAGTAAACTTATTAGAAATTACAAAGTCCGCGTGACAAAATGGCGGACCGTTTTAAGAGAACGAAAATCAACGGTGGCGCTTTTGGGACACTTTACAGCTTTATTTGAGCTTTCTACCAATAATTATTTTGTTTACTTTGTATGTTAAAGACAAATATTTATGTTAACATATGCAAAACCTAAGTTCAAGCTATACTGTCAGGACGATTTTTTCCGGGAAATTTACGGCTCAAAAATTTGTTTTAGGGGTTTCTTTTTCCTACGTTTTTTCCTAAATTCCTAAGGTTTTCGTTTAAAAATTGGTTCTAAAACTGTCTGTTATGATGATGGTAGACTTTGTGCACTTAATTTTCTTTATTTATCGATTTGAATGCAACCAATCTTTGGAGTTATTTAATAAAAACTCGAACAGGTATGATTTATCTTATTTCAAAATGGCGACAATATCGACTGCTGCGGCTTAGCGGACAGGTAAAAGTGGCATAGTACATAGTCAATATTTCATGAGTGATTTCCATTGAGTGTGTCGTCCTCTCGATAGAGTGTCCTTGGTCTAACCCACGTGTTGTCTAACCGTCATTGACCGTTAGCTAATGTGCAGATTTGAATGGTCAATATAAAATGAATATTAATGATGGGTGGTTTGACGGAGGACTCAATTTGGAAGGTGGAATGTCATTCTTAATGTTAGCATTTATATATGCAAACTGTTTGGAAAGTAACATTAGCCAAAGAACAGAAGAAAGTAAACTGCTAAAACTGATTTCAATACATGGTGCTGCAAAACTTGATGACTGGCAAAATCCAAGAGCAATGCAACTACATGTACTTGTCATCAGGACAACATGTCCATGTTAAGCATATCCCCACAAATCCCACTTTTATACAGTGAAACTGGGGTTAACTGGGGTATACAATTTTTCTTATTTTTGATCCAAAACATAGCTTATGAGTACTGCAATCAATGTTTTGAGCAATAATATTAAAAATGCCAAAATTTTTCCAATGAAAATTTTCCATTTTTGTAGCTTTAAAAATCTCTGTATATATCATGGACATGTATTTGTAATGATCAAAGTGAGACAAAAAATGCTTTACAAAATTTGTGACTACTAAACATGTAGCTCAAAACAGCAAAGAAAGCAAAGCTGTAAACAATCATTCAGGAGAAAAAAAACTATGAGTGCATTATGACATCCGGTTGTTTGCAACTTAATTTCTATGTTTGTAATTCAATTTCTTTTTTTATTTTATTGATTTATTTTTTATTCTTTGGTCGGCTTTTGAAAAACAATAGGACTGACTGGCCCTGGCAATGACTTTAGAGAAAAACTCTAAATTATGCTTTTTGTATGCATTTTTGAAGGCCTTTCTCTAAAGGTTATTTCATACTTTAGGGAGAATTGAAGCAAAGTGTATTACATCATGATTATATGCATTGAAAATTTATAATCTTAAAATCACTCAAAAGTAGTCTTTTTAGCAAAAATGTAAGAAACCAGTCAAAGTTCCTCCTCTGAAAATTCTTTTTTCACTTTTGAAAAATTGCTATCTACAACACTAAGTAAAGGTATGCCAGTCTAATGTCCATCAAGTTTTACAATCCCTTTAATACAAGCAAACAATTTAAAAATAAAAAGACAACTGATTCAGCCAAGTTTTATAATAAGCATTGTTAGCTTACTCCCTCTATAAAGTATTAAAGCAAGATCTATAAAGCAATGCTGTATAAAAGCAAGTTAACCTTTTGATATGATTGCCTAAATGTCTTTTGAAAGGAGTGATGCTATTAAATTTCAGTTTACATCAGACATTTTCCAATGACTTGTTTTAGAATGACCATACAAGCTTATAGAATGCATAAAGCGTCAGTTGTCTTCTAAGCAATATTTTCAAAGCATTTCTACAAGTTATCCTATAGCCAAACAAAATGCAACAAAGTTTTATCAGACAATCTATACATAATACTAAAGGGTAGCAATACACTTAAAATGCATTGTAAATACATTTAAAGAAATAAACTGGTCAAAAGTTTAACCTCATCCCTTTTCGTATTTCTAAACAATCTTAAGCCATAGGTGCTTTATAAAAGCTTTTTATGGAACTTCGATATAATGAGCCGCCTCATGGGAAAACCAACAATCTGCATAGGCAAAAACAAAGACGCAGATCAGCTTCGCGGTAACTGTGAAGCTGTTCAGCACCTTTGTTTTTGCTACTCGGATAGTATTATTCCTCTTCTACTTAAATCCGAAATTTCAAGCTTCTAGCTCTTTTCTGTGCTTATACAGGCCAGTTTGTGTCGGACCTGTTTGGAAACAACATTGTTGGTTTTCCCACGAGACGGAACTTCGAATCTTCGATATAATATTTTGTTTTGATTCCTCTGGACTGTTTAACATACATAAGGCATTGTATCATGGTTGCAATAATTTTTAACCAGTTTATAAACTTTTGAGCACATCACCCAAAACAATCAGCATAAGGACTAATATATACATAATTAGAACATGGATATTGTATATACATTTACATTTACCTAATTAATTTTGATTATTCATTTAAAATCAACCTCTTCTCAGCAAAGTTTACCACCTTATTTGGAATATAAGATGCATAACTTTCATATCATGCAGTATGATTTATTTTTTATTTCACTTACCACGAATACTTTCATTTTCTTCTTCAAATTTTATTTCACTCTGATTCACAAACTAGCCAGTATATTTCTCTTGCTACGCAACTACAACTCTTGCACACAGAAACAAGTTGCTGATCTTGTTTCATCTTTAACCCATATTTGACGAATGGATTTTCCCATCATTATCATTAGGGTGAGTCCACTTTCATTTTAGGGGCGTCAGGAGTGACTTTTATATTTTATTCAATTTTTCAATGAAAATTTTCTAAGCAAACATAATAGCCCCAGATGGGACGCCGCGTTCTGCGGCGTCACATCTGGGGGTATTCTGTTTGCCTATGTCACATAAAAGGGACGCCAGGCTTAAATGAGTTAATCTTTTAGCCTTATGTTTTAATGTGCTAACAGCATCGGTTCCTCATTCAGATTAATCTCAATTCTAAATGGGATCTCTTCTTTGCCAAAATGTGGAAACTTTTCTACCAAACATTTTGTCGTTCTCTTTGTGCGAACAGTTATTGTAAATGATAATGCATGTCATTTATAAGCATTATGAAGACATCAATTTTTTCTCATTCATAAATATTTCCATTACTGTTGTACCCTTTGTTGGCACATTTTCAAATAAATGTTTGGTACTTATACTGCAACTGATTGTTCAGTTATTCGACTAAGCACTGAAGCAAGAGACAGACAGCACACTTGCTATTTTTTTCTGAACAAAGATGAAATTTTCAATAAAGGTTGCTCTTTGAAATCAGGTTCATCCATCTCAATATTTACAAATTGACTTGCTGAGCTATTATATCATGGATTACATGCAAACATAAGGAAATGCAAAACATCTCTTTCTTTATTTACAATGTATAAATTGGTAAATATGGATATATGTACAGCTGAAATTCACAAATTGTTTACAAAGCAATAATGTAAATAAAGATTCTTTATAAAATGAAATGTTCATGAATTGGTTAACAACTTAAATGCTAGTTTCTTAATCTTGCCTTCCAATGAGGTACACACTAACATTGACATTTTGGAAAGATGTATCTTAATTCTGCCTGCAAAATTAAATGATTGAATTAGATATTTCAGCGATCAAATCCTCACAAAAGATGATCATTGAATGTGTAGTCAGCTAGCTATTTACCTGACCAAAAACTTATATCAATGTAAGGGAAATTTCTGATACTGGAAAATTCTGCCTAGCCTCTTGAAATTTGACAAGGAATGGGCAAACACAAGGAATGTAAGATGAAAACAGATATCAGTCATACCTACATAACTGACAATAATCTATAAAAAAAAGACATTCAATAAAGACATTTGATTAACACGGGATAGCTACAAATAAACATATAACAAATGATAAATTATATTCTGATACACCTTTAATATAAGAACATGGTGGCTATATGGGTAAAGGCTGTAAATGGTCTGAGAGGAATAAATAAAATGCTGAGGCTATCTGCTGGCTTAACAGAATTTTGCAAACAGACAAGATAAGAAACATGTACAATACAAATAGGGAGACAAACACATTACATAAAGACATAAACAAGACATCATATAATAAAGAAATGTCCACTACAAGGATAATGGTCTGAAAGACATATACAAAGTGCAAAGAACAAGACACTTGGGGACAGACAAGAGAAAATACACATACAAGCAGGAAGCCAGACAAACACAAAGACATAAACAAGACATCAAACAGACTACTGGAAAAACACAAAGTGACATGGACAAAGACATCATAAATTAGACACACAAAACATTTGTTGAAGCATTTAAGCATGGAGTAAAAGAAGTACTGCTCTGAATAACGGTATATAGTTCAGGTATTTAAGAGAAGTAGCTAGGATATGTAAAATAGAGGATATATTTGAGGGTGGTTACAATTTTGAGATGCCAAGTGAAACAAAGTTAACCAATTATAAGTTGATCTGAATATCTTTAACAATGGCAAAACATGGCACTGCATCTTTTCATTTCAATATTTCATAATGTTAATTTGTAAGTTAACATCACAATTAGTGTTGATTATTCACTTGGCATGCAAATCACATATTAAAATCATAAGAATGATTATGTTGATCCTAAAACTTTGTCTAAAGATAAATGTTTGACTTCTACACTTTGATACATGTCTAAAACTACTTCTCTAATTGATCCTCAATTATGTTATTTTGGAATATTAGATTCATTCAATCATCACACACACACACACATTTGATTTAAACCTATTTATTTGTTTGCCACTAGAAAACTTATTTGCCAATATGAAAAATCACATTATGAAAAATCAAAACAGCTACTGTAATAAATTTTCCTGTCCATGAAAAAAACTGCCAATAGAAAAAGCAACCTCTACAAAAAAAAAGAGTATTATTATTGAACACAGATTTTGTGATCATGCTGGTTAGAATTTACAAATCCTAACACTAAGGATTATCGTTTTGCTAATGACAAACAATTTCATGCAGGGCAACATGCTATCATTATTTTCCTTCTTTTTCTCACAAAATACAAATTTATGATTCATGGAGAACAAATGTTAACAAAAACATTTCAACAGTAAAGACAAACAAAACACATCCAACACATAACATGCTTTGTTGCATTTCTAAAAAGCTTATTAGTTTGTTTAACTAGTTGTAAATCATAAAATTCGAACTATTCCAAACAGTGAACTAAAACTTGCTCTAAGAATATTTCAAATTCTGATGCAGCAACAATAAAACACTGCCAATACTTGAAAAACCAAGGTCAAAGCATATATAAAATGGAGGGCAAATGCGGACTTTGAAGCCAAACTTTTTGGGGGAAGGCACATCAAATATCTTGCATAATGCACATGCATTCTGAATTTTAATTGAAAAAATGTTAAAAGCTTAATGCCAATGGGGTGTAAATCTCATTCAGCAAGCAACAACATCAATCTAAGAGTAATTGAACAACAACTTTAACCAAACAACAAGATTCCAAGTTCTGAAAGATGCTTAAAGGTGAAACCAAATACCTTTCTTTCTTCTGAAAGGCTCAGAGGAGGACCAGTTTGGAATGTGAACACCTTGTTTTTGACCGGGGATAGCATCACTCTCTGACTAACACCTTGACCAGGGATCCCATAATTACCATGGAGACGTATTGGAGACTTGGGAGTTCTTGGAGATCCACTGCCTTTTCCTGTTTCTGTTGGACTGGGTTCAAATTCAGAAAACTCGGACATTGTGAAAGAAAGTATCATGCTTCTATTGCTTAGCATTGATTTTGCTAAGTCTGGTGATCCCTGATCCAACCCAGTTGCATATCCAGAAGAAGACATAAGTTTATTGGTAGAGTTATCCACTTGTTCATTTACACTTGCATCTGGTCTTAAATCTTTCAAAAGTTTATCTTTTTCAGTAAATGACAGTATCATGCTCCTATCCATAACCATGGACTTAGCCAAATCTGGAGACTGCTGTCCCAAATCAGCTGCATCAGATTTTGGCACAGCCGGAATCTGACCATAACTATCTGGTTTAACAAGAGTATCAACATCTAGATTTTGAGATATTTTATCTACCTTTGAAATGCTTTTTGGAGTCACTTCACCAGCAGTGGGTTCATTTTCTGTTTCAGAACTTATTTTATCAGTCTGATCTGTTTTAATTACATCTACCTTTTTGACAGTCTGGTCAGTTTTAATTACATCTGCCTGAGCCATGTCTTGAGATTTCTGTATCAAACTGTCTTTATCAACTTTAAGTGCAGCAGGAGCTTTATCAAATTTATCTTGTTTTACAACAGCATTGGCACTTAATCTTGGAATTACTTTATCTTTCTTTGACAGGGATGGAGCAAGTTCACCAATTGTGGGTTTATATTGTGAACCTGCAGTTGAAGTATTGATGTGTTCATTTTCAATTTCATGTGAACCTTTACTTTGTAAAACTTTACTTTGTTGCTTGGCAATTTCAATTTCTGGTTCTGCAATAGTGTCCTTTAATTGAAGCTCTGAATCTGCTTTTGGTATTTGACTATCATGGCTTTTAACAGAAGCTACATTTAACTTAGACATTATTTTGTCTTTACCTATAGTACCTTTAGGGAAATTATCAACAGTCATGGCCTTATTTTGAATCTTCCCATCATCAAAGTGTAAACTAGGAAATAATCTTTCATTGTTAGTAAGTCCTTTAAGTGCTTTATCTTCATGATCTAAATGTGTTGGCACATCAGCTTGTGCTTGTTTATTATCTTCATGAATATGTTTCTTAAGTTCATTCTTATCAGCAATAGTTGGCAGTCCAGTATCTACTTTATTAAGATCAGGCATAAGCTCTTTATGTGCTTTATCAACTGGTACAGGCGCATTATGATCTTCATCTACAGAGTATGTTTGCTTAAGCTTGTACTTTTCAAAGTCAATCACAAAATTTTGAGCTTCTTGAACGTTCATGGACTGTGATTTGTTTGTTTCATAACCGGAGGATTCTGTTTCTATGCTGGACAAAGATACTGCTTCTTTATTTGATTTTTGTAATTTTTCTTTATCTATGACATTCATAACAGGTCCAACTTTGGCAACTTCATTATCAGGTTTGTTTGCCCAACTTGTTTTGTCCTGATGACCAGAAACAGCTGCAGCACTACTACTACTTTCTCTCAGACCTTCACGTGGTATATTACTGATAATCAGACCTAAAGCTATCGCTTCACTGAAAGTGCACTTCTTACCATCATTCATATTAACATATGTACCATCAACTGGGTCAATAACACCCTTCTTGACTGCATCTCTGAGTTTAACCAACTCCCCTGCTTGTGTTACGTCTCTAATTTCAGTACAAGCATCAGCAATTACATCAGCTTCAAGCATTTCAGAAAGTGTACACTCTTTACCAGAACTTGGATCAGTAAATTTCCCTGTCTTGTCTGAATACAATCCTTGATTAACAGCACTATATAAGCTCAGGCCCTTTGGACTTAAAATGAATCCTTTCTGGACTGCTTCAACCAGAGATATATGTTCACCAGTCTGAGGATTTTTGAATTCTCCACTCTTACCATCAATCATACCGAGACTACCTGCCCTTCGCAAAGTGATGGGTTGAACAGTGTCAGGATCAATAACTTGAGTCTTTGATTTAGCTAAAATTCCTGATGCAAATGCTTCTTGTAACTTATTTTTACCCTTGTTCATATCATTTGCAAGAATTTCTTCAACATAAATTTCAACAGAACTTTTTGATTCAACAATGTCTGGTAGTTTTCTTATAAAACCTTTTTCACAGGCCTGCTTTAGTGTCATGGCTTCACTAGTTAATGGATCTTTAAACTTTCCATGCTCAGGGTCTATAATGCCTGTGTTTATTGCGGCCTCTAAAGTAATATTTGTGTTTGTCATAGGATTCACAATTTCTTCTGCTTCCGGATTGATTAATCCAGTGGTGAGAGCATTTTTCAAAGTAAGTGGTTTCTGTGTAAAACTGTCGTAAATTGTACCTTCATTCTCATCTACAAGATCTTTTTGAATAGCTTCAAATAAAGTAGCAACCCTAAATCCAGACTGGTCTTTCTGGACATTTTGAATCAATGAATCCAGTGAAGAAGACAACTGTTTTGTCTCTGATGATAACCAGTCTAGAACTTTCGGTCTAGCTACCGATTCAGTGAATGTTTCACTTTTCACACTCGAGAGATCATCTGGAATATCAGGTTTTCTAATTTGCAGTATCAGTAAACTTTTATCCAAAGCTTCCTTAAAAGTAACACTTGGACTTTTAGCTGAATCTGTGTCTTGCTTTGAAACAACTAATTTTGTCTTGATAGCTTCTTTCAGGGGTATTGAATAGTGCGTCTTTTCATCATAGAAATGGACATCTTTTACACTCAATTTTCCAGTTTCAATTGCATGCTCAATTGGCATTATTTCATTTGTGATGTTGTCTCTAAATTCACCCTTTTCTACATCAAGGAAACCAAACTTCAATGCTTCATCAAACCTAATTGGACTACTAACCGAATCACTCCTTTCATATGTTGCTGTATCAATCCAGCTAGAAATGAGACCACTCCGAGTCACATCAGATATGGGGGACAGTATTGGACTTTTTCCATTCTTCTTCATTTTCTTATCTTTGCCTAGGAAATCAAGCTCCAATGTTCTCTTCCTTACACCTTCCCTTTTGGGACTTTCTATACTATTCTCATTTTCAGAAGATTCCTCTGTTTCCATATGTGTTTCAGAAAAGTTTGGGGAATCTTTTTCAACAATCATGTTCTGTGCTACAGCTTGAGAGAGGGATAATCTTCTTCCTGAGGGTAATTTAACCATTGCACTCTTTTCATCAACAGTCTGATCTTCAATACCTTCTGCAAGAGTCATATATACACCTTCAGCAGGACATTCTAACACAGCATTCTGTATTTTGACAGTTCCTCTGTCAACTGCCTCTTTGAATGTGATAAATTCTCCAGATTCTAGATCTTCTACCATAAGACCATCATGAGTCATAAGGCCATACCTAATTCCTTCGTCTACTGTAAATGAAGATTTGTTGAAGTCTATGATAAGGTTTTCTCTGACAGCTAAATCCATGGGGAAAGACTTTTTCTGGGTTTTGTCGAATACTGTACCAGTCTTTCCACTAATAATGCCCTGTTTCATAGCTTGCTGCAGTGAAATAAAAGTACCTGTTTCTAGGTTTTTCACTCTAGTTTGGTATGGATCAATTAACCCTTGTTTCACACCCTCTTCCAAAGTGACCTTATGACCTGACCTAGGATCTACAAAGGTACAAGTTGTGTTATCAAATACTTCAAGTTTTACCAAGTTGGCAAGTCCAACATCAGGATGCCTAGCATTTATCACCAACCCTTCTTTTGCAGCCTCATTCAATGGCAATATGATGTTATGTGGCAAATCACAATATGTTTGAGTATGAAGGTCAACAACACCCTTGCCAGCAGCTGTTTCCAAACTAATGAAAGACCTGCTCATTGGGTCCTTTATCAATACATCCTTATTCTGAAGTAATGCCTCAATGTTCCTTAAATCCGAATCAGATATTGACTTTTGTGGTCTTAGTTTACCTAGTTTTACAATAAGATCTTTGTCAACAGCTTCAGTTAATGTCATTTCATTCCCATCAGCAATGTAATTACCTGTCTTAGAGTCCATGACACCCAATTCAAATGCATCCTTTAATGACAAGAGACCTTGACCTGGAACAATAACTTGAGGTTTTGAAGAATCAATCAGTTTTTGGTCCAAGCTTTCTTCTAAAGTTACTTTTTTGCCAGTTCTTAGATCAAGAAGCATTCCATTTTCTTCATCAAAAAGTCCATCATTCACTGCCTCTGCTAGTGTCAACCCTGTTGAAGGAATTTCTACTATCAAGCCTGTGTCAATGGCTTCAGAAAAAGTCAAAATTTTTGTACCTACTACATCAAGTACATGTCCATTGTTTTCATCTACGAAACCAGATTCAATAGCCTCTAGAATCGGTACAAATGTGTTGCTACTAGTATCTTTAACAAGTGTAGGTGCACTATCAATAACCTTTGTCATTATTGCATCTGATAAATCCAAGTCTTTACCTGACAGTCTATCATAGACTTTTCCTTCCCTACCGATAAGACCTTTCCCCACAGCAGTGACTAAAGATATACACTCATCACTTGCCGATCTTCGCAAAATTCCTCTCTCCTTTGCTTCAGTAAGGTCCAAGAACAAATCTTCTTTTATATCAAGAACATCTGCTGTTTTCAAATTGATAATTCCTAAGTATGCAGCATTGCTGAGGGATAAAAATCTCCCAGTTTGAGTGTCTTTTATCATTGTTTTATCTGTATCAAGAAGGCCGGTGTCTATCGCTTCCTCAAGCGATGAAGTTTGACCTGACCTTGGATCAGTAAATTTCTTTGAGACAGGATCATATAAATTAAATCTTATTGCTTCAATCAAACTACAAGGTATTGCACCATGAGTTGCATTACAAACTAGCAGTCCCTTTTCAAATGCATCTTGAAATGTGATTTCTTCAGTGCCCAAATTATATTTTCCTGTCTGAGGATGAATAATGTCCTCAGAAATAGCAGATTCTAGTGTCAAAATTGTTAGTGTACTAGGATCTCTCACTAGAACTGAGTCTTTGTCAAGAAGGCAACTTTCAATTGCTGCTTTCAAAGTTTGCTTGGAGCCATCCACAGGATCAAAGAAAAGACAAGTGTCCATATCAACCATATTCTCTTCAAGAGCACTCTGTAAGCTCATTTTTGGTTGATTTGTAGTGTCAATAATAAGACCTCTTTCAAGAGCATCTGAAATCTGAATTTGCTTGCCCCTAGTTTTGTCAAAATATATTCCAGTCTCAACACTAATCAAATCTTCTTCAACTGCAGTTTCTAACCTCAAGATTTCTCCAGTGTCTGTATTTTTAACTCTTATCAATTCTGGATCTAAAAGTCCTGTTGATATTGACTCTGTGAAGGTTATTTCCACATTTCTATCAGGATCTAGGAATGCACCCGTTTCTTCATCATATAGACCCTCATCTAACACCTCTGAGATTGATAACTTCAGTGGTGATCTGGACCTCATTATAAGACCTAAATTGTATGCATAATTCAAGGCTATTGCTTGCCCACTGGAGTCCAACATTTTGCCTGACACAGGGTCAATTACTCTTTTATCAACTGCCTCAGCAAGTGATAGAATATCTCTACTAACTGGGTCTCTAACAAGAGATTCTTTATTGATCAGACCCTTTATCAAAGCATCTTCGAATGAATGCTTAGAGCCATCAGCAGGATTTTTGAAAGTATTTGAAACAGGGCTGTACAACCCATGTTTTATGGCTTCATCTAGCATAGCTGGACCATAGCCTAATTCAGATTTAGTTGGCAAAGACTTTGGTTTTTCTATCAAACCCTTTTTCCACTCAAGTATTTTCGACTTTGACTGCTCTGTAAATGAGCGTGACATTAGATCTACACCACTAAATGATATGTGCTTCTTTTTAGAATCTTGAGTATCAGTTTCTAGCAGATTTGATTCTTGCTGAGCGCCTGGATTAAATACAATACCTACATTCTTTGCTTTGTCCCATGATAACCACTTTCCTGATTCATTGTCTTTAACATGTCCATGTTCAGTATCAAATAAGAACTGATCTATGCTTTCAGGAATGCTCAGCCTATGTTTTAATTTTGTATCCACTATTTTTGTTTCATTGTTAATTTCACCTTTAGCCATTAATGCCACAAGACCGGGACCTAATTCTGTGTACATGTCACATCTTTCTACTGGTTTGTTATCAGTTATTGTTATCAACTCTGATTCTAATGCTTCTTTAAAAGTTTTGTTTTCACCATCAAATAGATCAATAGTTTGTCCTGTTTGGATATTTACTTGTCCTGTGTTTATGGCTTTTTGTAAACTCACAGTTTTCCCATTAGCCTGCTTAACTTGAATTAATTCTGGTGAAATGACTCCACAATTTATGCTTTCTTGAATATTCAAATGCTGCCCAGTCCTAGGGTGAATAAGTTTCATTTCTCTACTGTCCCAAAAGTCTTTCATGATTGTTTCAGTGTAACATGCTATTTCAGTTTTTGTACCTTTAACGATAGTTTGATTTATCTCTACTTTATCTACACCACTACTTGACATAACCACATCTTTTGCCTCCTGATTTAAATCAGATTTGTCACCAGTCTTAGCATAATCAACTTTTGAAATTTCATTTGCTTTACTGGGAAATTTATTGTCAAAAACAGTGAATGATTTGTCACTACTGATACTTTCTGAAAATTTTGTTTGGGCCGGCAGTGAATCACTTTCAGAAAACCCTGTCTCAATCTCCATTGGCTCAATATATCTGGTCTGTAAAAAGAAATATCATGACTATATTAACATTTTATGGTTACATGAATATCATGAGAGCAACTGAAAGAAATTCTGGCCAAGTATTTCAAAACAAAACCAAGCAAATACAAATTCAGCCAAGCATGAATCAAAAACCTAGTTACTGACAGAAAATAATTTTATTATAAAAGAAGTTGATCAGAAAAACGAGTGTTAAGGCCAAAACCAAAATAACAAAAAGAACAAAGGTTTGTCAATAAGCATAAGAATGTAAGCTTCAAATACAAACTACCAATTATTTCCTTTTTATGAATTATGATTTATAATTATAGACCTATATGTAATGACATGAATATTACAGGAAAACATATACCTATGCACTTAACATTTCACATGACATAAAACATTTAAAGATCATGAGTAAAACAGGTAGATACTACCGGTAATTCACTTTCACTACTTGTATTTATCAAAAAAAAAAAAAAAAAAAAAAAAAAAAAAAAAAAATTGATACAAACAGCAATTTATACATATTTATAGCACAGTTCTTACATGTAGGATTTACATAAATATAATAATTTCTTTGCACTGACATCACTTGTAAAATGCAATATGTTTGGAAAATATAAAATGTAAAAACAAACTGTAATAAAAGTATGAAATTGTAGCAAGCATGCAAGCCTTTTTTTTTTTTTTTTTTTTTTTTTTAAATAAATAAAAAGCGGTTTTCCTCAAAACACAGCTCTTTAGTATAATAATAATAGTATAAATAGTTTCTATATCAATAGTTGCCTACATGTATTTGGTTGGTTTGAGTCTCTTTTGGCCAGGCAATGTGAAAACAGTTTTCACAGTGTCCCTATAACCAAGGGGTGGTTCTTTAATCATTTTTCAAAAAGAAATAACTAACATACTACGAACTTAAAAATTTGAAATGCCATATTCCTCCTAATAACTGTACTGTGCCCTACTGTTTTTTTTTTTTTTGTTTCTTTTTTAATTTCCTCCAAAATACTTAATAAGCAGACATTTATGGAAGGCCTAAGTATGCACTAATTTGGGCATGAGCAGTTTATAGAACAAATATGGTATTACAATATATAAGCAGGCTATGAAAAGCTCTATTTTCTTGACCAAAACAAGATGGTTTCTTTACTTTTAAATATTACCGTAAGAGTTTTTTTGATGTTTATTTTTATCTATTTATTTCTTTTTTTTTTTTTTTTCTTTTTTTTTATTCTTTGTTATTATTTTTTATGTATATATTTTTCTGTTATGCTATGAAGCAAATACAGTCAAGAAAACAGTCTTTAAAATAAATAAATAACAATTGCCATGAGAAAGAAGCCAATATATTGTTTCATCTGTATATGCTTGACAAAAGTATCCAACATTCCAAACAGTTGTATTATTATTATTATTTTTTGTTTAATACAAGTTGAATTTTTACAATCAATTTAAAGAGTCGTTCTTTCTCATGGCTCAACTTATCCGTACATATATAAACTAAATGCTGCAAAGAATAAAATGTAAGTAAAATATCTAAAATTTACAAGCTAAACATGTAATAAAAACTAACTATGAAATATCTTAAATATCTACACGCATAAGCAAAATACAACAAAAAAAAAACAAAATTAAGATAATTAACGAGAAGTTTGTAAATGAATCTGAAAAGCTGTCTTCTAATAAATGTATCTCACCCCCGATTCAGAATCTGTCCAATCATTCAGGGCAGGTGGTATCGTCGATGCTCCAATCCTCTTCACCGTCCCAGTGCCCCCTGCTTCTTCAATATCAGCTATCCCAGACTGCATTGCTTCCTCCAATGACATCCTTTCTCCTGTGCTCACGTTCACAACATGCCCCTTGGAATCCATACTGAAACCTGGCCTTGTTACATAGGTGCATGATCCTTGATTTACCACAACTTCAGTTGCAGTCCTTGAAACTAGTTTCCCATCTTTGAACACTAGTTCCTGTTTGGGTGCAAAAGGAGCACCTTCCGTCATGACTACAATTTCATCTGTCTTCACTTTAGGTTTTATGGCTTCTGGCTCCTTAACATCCATGTCCTCTGTGTCAGTTGTTTTAGGTTGAATATAACCTAGCTGTATGGCTTGTTGTATTGAAACAGTCTCCCTGGATTTTGGTTCAGTATACTCTCCTGTTTTAATATTGACGTCACCGTCTTTCAATGCCTTTGACAAGGATATTGGTTCCATAAGATTTCTGGTCAATTTCAATGTGTGTACTGGTTGAGGCTCATCAAGCTTCAGGAATCCACAGATAACTGCTTCATCGACATCAAGAACATCATTCGTATCTGGATCCCGATATTCACCAGTATCTTTGTTTACAAGCCCTGTTTTCATAGCGTCAGTTAGTGTCAGTTGATCATGAATGGCATACTCAATACTTCCACTAGAAAAGTCTCTACTGTCTGTGATGTCAGCATCAGGAGTTGAAGCTCTGACTGTTAGTACAGCCTCTTTATCATTGACAATATCCTGTTGAACTGTAATAGGTGATGCAATAGGTGATGGGGCATCTCCTTTGAAACCATTTATCTTAGCAGCAGGTTCTTCCATCACAAACTCAGTCTTTACGGGAGATGACTTTTGTCCAGCTTTAAGCATGACAACAGATCCGTCTTTTCCTTTTGAACTTGCTAGTGGTGAAAGGTATCCCTTCTTCAAAGCATCTTCAACACTGTAGGACTTCCCTTTCTTTACATCCCAGTATAGTCCAGTTTCAGGATCGATCAGACCACTTTTGAAAGCTTGCTGAAAATTGTATGTAGCTCTATCCTTCTGTGGTGGTTTATATTTGAAAGGTTTTCCTGAATCTGACACAACTGTTTCTGAGATAACAGCATCATCTACAGATGTGTACCTTCCAGAATATGGACTGGTAAAAGTTCCCTCTATTCCATTTATATATCCTGCCTTCAAAGCCTGCTTGAATGGAATGGGAGCTTCTCTTTCAGGGGATTCTTCTATCTTTATTTTGGCCTTTGATTTTGATGGTACAGTTTCAGTTTCAACAAATCCTCTCCTCACTGCCTCCGAAACTGGCATGATATCACCAGTTTTTGTGTCAATAAACTGTCCAGTTGGACCCAGTATTGCCTTGTTCAGTGCCTCAGCAACTGTCAACTTCTGTCCTGACATAGTATCTCTGACTGCTGTAATGTTGAATGTAGTACTTGGTCCAGGTGTGGTGAATTTGGTTTTGGTTGCAGCTACAACAGAAACTGTTCCTGACACAAGACCTTCCTTCATAGCATCTTCCAAAGCCAAGCGTTGTCCAGATCTAGGATCAGTGTAGGTTGTAAGTTTGGAATCCACAATGCCACGTTGAACAGCTTCATTCAATGAAACTTCAACGCCAGTTCTGGTATCAAGCACCTGTGAAACATTAATCTGTCTGACATCTCTTTGCTCTTTATCAGCTTTACCATAGTCAATAGATCTTCTTCCTGTTATCAGTTCATTTTGCATAGCATCTTCTATTGTCATGGATGTGTTTGTCCTTTGATCTACATAGAATCCAGATTCAGAGTTCAAGATCCCTCTTCTCTTGGCTTCTGTGACTTTAAGATCTTTCCCAGTCAAGGGATCTTTGACTTTCTCAACAATGATTCCTCTAATTATTTCCTCTGAAGTAATACCATCACTAACTTCAACTTTAGCGAATCCCTGTTTAACAGCATCATCCAAACTTATCATTTTACCACTTAATTTATCATGAACTAGTCCTCTATCAGGATCAAACATGCCTTTCTTAACAGCTTTATCTAATGGTACATCTTTTCCAGTTGTTGGATCAACAATCGCAGTAACTGTCATAGACTCTTGTACAACATCTGTAACAATAGGACCTTCTCTTACTTCTTCCATTATAACCAGCCCTTTCTTTGCAGCATCTCTCAGTGGCATTGTTTGTCCTGAGCGGTTATCTAGGTACTTACACATAGACTGATCAAGAATTCCCTTTGACACAGCTTCTGTTACTGACATGCTTTCCCTGGTTCTTGGGTCTAGAACTGATTTAACAGTGAAGGCTTTTCTACCAAGGTCTACTTGTACACTTGTTGGTTTGAGAACAGTTGGCTGAGATACTGATGAAACCGATGTATCTGCTTCAATAAATCCTCTTTCTACTGCTTCTGGTATGGCCATTTTCTCCTGGGTAGCTGGATTCTTGTATATACCAGTTGCCAAATTCAACATACCTCTGTCAATAGCCTGAGAAGCACTTATTTTCTTGCCTGATGTTGGATCTATCACTGTATGGATTGTGAATGATTTCTTTTCCTGTATAATGCCTGCATCTCCTGGTGAGATATCCCTTGATTCTGCTTGAATGAGTCCATCATCAATAGCCTTACTGATAGGCATAGACGTTCTGTCATCGGCAAAGTATAAACCATGCTGTTCATCAATGATTCCTTTTTCAATGGCCTGTTTCACTGGAATGTATCTGCCAGCATCTCTATCATACACAGATTTCAAGTGAATTGTATCTTTTTCATGGACATACCTTTTGGGTAATGTGTCAGAAAATATGCCACTTTTCCTATTGGTTTCATTTCCCTTTATATATCCTTGTCGTATAGCATCTGAAATGGTCATTTCTTCTCCTGTTTTCAAGTTCTTTATGATCCCAACATTAACATTTAGTACTCCTCTCTCTATCGCTTGAGGAACACTCAGACTTTTCCCAGTTGCAGGATCTTTGATTTCATTTATGTCGAAAGACTGTGTTTGTGAAAAGATATTTTCAGCAGATTTATTGTACCTTTCGGATGACTGCATGCTTGCACTGAGCTCCTTTGCACTAACAAAATTTTCTTTTACTGCATCTGTAAGAGCCATTGATTTTCCCGACTTTCTATCAAGAAACTTGCCTTCTGATTTATCTATTATTCCTTGCCTAATTGCTTCATGAAGAGACAATTTTTTACCTGTATCTGTGTCTAGAACTGATGCCACTTTCACCTTTTTCTTCTCTGAGAATGTTACTTCAGCTTCAAATCCTTCTTTTGAGAGACCTTCTTTGACAGTCACACTATCCATCACCTGACCCTGGATGAAACTGAATGTAAGTGCATCCATAATGCTCATTACTTCACCGGTAACAGGATTTGTATATGTGCCATCATGTGGATTGATCAAACCAGTATCAATAGCAGAACTCAAGCTGACAAGAGTATTAGTTCGAGGATCTAGAACAGCGTCAACATTTATTTTGTCAATAGTTTTCATGACAAGGCTAGAGGCTGCATGTACACCTGGTATCATTTCTTGAACTCTGCCTTCCTGTATAAGATCTTCAAGGGTCTTTATCTTGCCATCTTCAGTGTAGTGTCCTGTATTGTCTAAGACACAAGTATCAATGGCTTCACCGATATTGATAAATATACCATTGTTGAGCTGCACTTTTGCTGACTCTTGGTGAATATGGTCCAAATGGATGGCATTCTGGAGGGTCATGTATTTACCTGTGTCTGGATCTTTGAACATACCATTTTCTGGATTAAGATAACCACTTGATATTGCTTCCATCAGCATCATTTTCTCTGAATCTTTAGCAGTAACTGATGTCAGCTCTCTAACTTGTGTAACTTCAATGGTTTGAGGATTCAGGATACTGATTTTGGTGGCTTCTATTGAAACAGGTGCTGAGGACAAATCAGTAATGTCTGTCTTCGTATGATCTTTTCTTCCCAATGACCTCATGTCAGTTACATCTTCTCTATGCTGCCCTTTCCTACTCACTGCTGACTTGATTGCCATATATGGTGCGCCAATCAAAGCCACAAATCCCATTTTTGCTGCATCTTTCACAGACATTTTTGACCTTGGGCTTTCAATATACTGTCCTGTCCTTGAGTCTATTTTCCCTTTAGCTATTGCTTCATTCAGTGTATACATCTTCCCAGATTTCACATCATAAAGAGTTGATTCGCCATCAATAAATCCCTTCTGAATTGATTCTGAAAGTGTCATTTTCTCTTTTGTTCTCCTGTCATAGAACAGTCCACTTTTTTCATCAAAAGCACCTGATGAAAAAGCTGCTGACAATGTCATTCCTTCTGTTCTATCATCATAGACATCTTCCTCTTCAGCCGTTTCAATAAATTGTCCCCTAATAGCATCTAAAATTGCCATCTGTGACCCTGTACTGGGTTCTGTATACTGGTTTCTAGTCAGATCTATGAAGCCTTGGTCCAGGGCTTGGGTAAATGTTAGCTTTCTGACAGCATCAGCTGGACTTTTCTGATTTACTACAACCATTTTCTGGTAGAATCTGTCTGGTTCAACGTTAACTTCTGTGTTACCAGTTTCAGAAATCCATCCATACTCAATAGCTGTTGCTAGGGAAATGATCTCATCTGTGAGAGGATTGTAGAATGTCCCACTCTGTTCATCCACTAGACCTTTCTCCATAGCTTCCTGGAATGTCATGCCTTTGGGCCTCTGAACTGGCTCTGTGATTGATGTTTTCATATCAGCAGTTATTGATGTATGTATCTCTTTGTCTGTATTCATAACATTTTCAAACCTATCAGAAACAAATCCAGATTGAATTGTTCTAGTAATCAGTTGCCCAGGAGCTGGGATAAGTCCTTGATAGACAGCTTCTTGTAGTGAGATTCTTTCCTTGGTGTCTGTATGTATAATATGTCCAGCACTGACGTCAAATGCCCCTAATTCAATGGCTTCTGTGCCAGTAACCACTTTACCACTTTGTGGGTTAATGATCAAGGATTCATCTGTGTTCAGTGTATCAGTCCTAACCGATTCAAAGTATGACTGCATATCAAATGTCTCATTTACTACAAAGTCTCTCAGAACCTTCTTCTTTTTAACCACTTGTTTTGGAGAACTGGTTCTGAGAGGCTGTGAACCCCCTGCCACTGTTCTGGTAGTTTCTGTTGAGGTCATTTCTTGGTCCTCTTTTCTTAAATCCTTCATCATCCTTGTAATCATTTCTCTGGATTGTTGTGATTTCGCTTCATTTTCTTCCCACTGACCACTTATCACTCTGAGAGCCTGAGCTGTAGGCTTATCAATGTATGCTTTTCTTTCGGCTGCATCAATTGTCATTGATTCTTGTGTTGTTTTATCTGTTATTGTTCCTTCGTCCCAGTTTATATGTACTCCAGCTGTTTTGGTAGCTCTTTCAGCAGCAAGTTTTTCAACAAGATCCGAGTCTAGATATCCTTTCTGGACAGCTTCAGATACACTCATTTCTTCGCCAGTGGTTGTCTTGGTTACAGTACTAGATGACCAATCAATAGTGAGATCTTTGGGTAAAAGGGGCACTGGGATTTTCTCCTTGGTCACAGTAGTTTCTTTGGTTGTTGTGGTATGGAGGACAGTACCTTGGTCCAGCTGTCAATATATAAATGAGGTGAAGAGATAAACATGTGAAAATTACCTATTAAGCATGTTGCCCTTTGACCTTGAGAATTATTAACACACTCACACACCTCAATCAAACCTGATTAATGTTTGAGAATTGAGATAAACCTAGCCGATTATGTCTTTTCCACCAAGCCTTTGTTGCAAATGATAAAATTAAAGATGTTTAGCAATTTTCTGAAATTCAAATTTGACTACATGTATTACACTCAAGAAATAACATGTTCTTTCTAGAGTATCTTTTATCTAAACCATTCAACTTTCTATTCTTTAAGTTCATGCAAAATTGATATTGCAAAGAAAGAATGTGTCTCAGTGGATTGAGAGGTCCCATATGTTTGCAGAGATATTATCCCACCCCTACCCTACCATCAACTTCGTTCATTTTCATTAGGACTTTTTACCAAAATCAGCATACAGCTAAAACTCGAAGCCTCTACCCTTTGTGAGCTTGATCCTTGATGAGCTATAATACATTGTAATGTACACAAGTATAATTATAATGCTGTGCAAAAAATTACAACTGCAAATTATTTTGAAAAACTGTTCTATAGTTTCATTATTAACTTTTATTGTAAAATGTTTATCCTCACTTCCCCATCAATCAACATCCCAAAAATGCCAGATCAGTTGCAACAAAGGCTTGGGGACCTAAAACCAATCCCAAGATATGAATATATACAATTATTACACCAAGAATTCAGACACGATGGCCAACAGAACTTAGCATAATTTTGCATAGGTCTTTTCAACAGAAACATGTTATGAAAATGTGTTACATTTGCTCATAGACAAACTAGCTAAATCCAATAAACGTTTTTGAAGGTGTCTGAATTTTCAGTGTAATATCTAGAGGTATCTCTACCATCTAAACAAGCTAAGTCTACTCACCCCTGAAAAGCTGTCATCTAACTTCTGGTCCAGCTCTCTACTATAGTCATCCTCCATAAACAGCTGTCTCTGGGGCAATCCCTCGTACTGTGGTTTAGGGGGTGATGGTTTGATCTGATCCCCTGGCTTGGCATAGATTATTGTAGTCCTGGGCTGTTCATAGGTTTCCTGGTAGTTTTCAACATGGACCTGATGTATATCACCATTCATTGGACCCAAGCCATTCATTCCTCTAACAGGACTTTGTTCCTCCTTCAGTAAACCTGGTGATTTCACTGGGGAAATCACTGGTGACTTCACTGGGGATTTCACTGGTTTCACAGGTGATTTTACAGGTTTAACATGTACTTTTGCTTCCTTAATAATATCAAATACAGCTTTTCCTGCAAGGACTGGGGCCCCAACAATGGTTAGAACCCCTAATTTCATTGCTTCTTGAGGTGACATTTTCTTGCCAGTCTTTTTATCAGTGACTGCTCCAGTCCTCATATCCACTAATCCCTTTCTGAAAGCAACATCAAGTGGAACCATTTCTCCAGTAACTGTATCAAGAACCTTTACTTCATCTGACCGAAGCTGACCATCAGTTAATGCTTTATCAAGAGATACACTTTTACCAGTTAAGGTATCATACAACTGACCAGACTCTTTATCAAATGCATTGTCAATAAGTCCCATGCTTATAGCTTCTAATAATGGTATTTTTTCTTCAGTTCTAGTGTTTGTAACCTCCGAGGTTACTCCATCAATTAAACCTTGTCGTAGAGCAGTTACTAATGATACTTTTTCATTTGAATGCAGGTCAGTAACCGTTACTAAGTTTCCATCTAAGAACCCTTGATTAACTGCTTCTTTCAGAGTGTAGCTTCTTCCAGTACTGGGTTCAGTGAACATTTCAGTTAATGGGTCAAACAAACCAGCTCCAATAGCATCAAGCAAGTTCATAGCTCTGCCTTTATATTGTCTAGTATTGAGGACTGGAGTCAAAGTTATGTTCTCAGATTTTGCTTTTCTTTCATTCACTTTACCAGTGTTTTTATCAATAATTCCTTTCTGAACACATTGTTTTAATGTCAAAGTACGACCTGTTGCCAGATCTACGATGGCAGGTTTATTTTCATCCAGCACATCTTTTGCAATTGCTTCATCTATTGACATTAACTGGCCTGTTTTGGGATCTCTAATTTTTCCTGATCTCTGTTCAACTAGACCTAATGTAAGAGCAGTTTGGAATGACATCCCATCAGTGAGATCATATGAATCATCGAGTTCTTCAATTCGCATTGGGGAGTCTGCTCTTGGTTCCTCATCTTTTTCTGAGACTGCAAATTCCTGTTTTCTCCATGTTCTCACACCCTGCTGTGCATCAAAAGACAGAGGACCTTCTTGTTCACCATTTTGTAGTTCTATTTCAGTACTATAATTGAGGACCTCATCTGGAAAGACACTTTCCAATGGACTACCTGAGACTCCAAACTTTTCCATTTTCATGTCAACTAATGGCTCAACACCATTTTCAGCAGACTTATGCCTCTTTTCCCTATCAGACAGTTTTCTTTCATGTTCAAGTCTCATTCTTTCAATATCCTCATCTCCAGTTGTTTTTGACATTTTAATAAGTCCTTTAGACATAGCATTATCAAGTGATATATCCTGTCTTCTCCTTGCATCATAATATGTACCTTTTTCAGGGTCAATAATCCCATCTTTCATTGCTTTGTCTAGTGAAATTTCTTCTCCATTGCGTGGGTCTAAAACAGATGTTATGTTTCTGAAAGGGAAATTCTTTGAATCTGCACTGACAGAACTATGCATTAAGTCCTCTGATTTTGTTTTTGAAGTGACTTCTCCATGAATAAGTCCTTTATCTAAAGCTACATTGATTGGCATACTTTCTCTTGTCATTGGATTTACATAAAGTCCCTTTGGTAAATCAAGCACACCATAAAGGACCGCATCATCATATGACATCATCTCCATTGTACGAGGATCTATCACATTTGTAATGCTGAATGTCACAGTTTCAGTTGAAATTTCTTCTATCAGATTTGACTCAGTTACTTCTTCATCTGGGTTTATGTGAATACTCTCAGTTGAACTAGATGTTGAACCTGCTATTGCAGCTGCTTGGGCAATAACCAATTTTCTATCTATTGCATCATTAAGAGGAATAATTTCTCCAGTCAGTTTATTGATATAATTTTCCATTTTCTGATCTAAAATACCTTCTTCAATTGCTTTCATAACCGATATTGTGTCTCCTGTTCTGGGATCGACAACAAATTTCACCATCAGAGTTGTCATTTTAGTAGTTATAATTTTACTTCCCTCTCCCTCAGCATTAGATATTACAGCCATAAGTTCAGCATCAATCAATTTCCTTTCAATAGCATCTGGGATGGACATTTTCTCTCCAGTTCTTGGGTTCATATATACTCCTTTGTGCTCATCAACTATTCCTTGCTTTATTGCATCTGCAACCTCAATCCTTTGTCTTGTTACAGGATGTATAACACTCTTAAGCTGGAATGTTTTTGTCTCGTGAATAAAGCCACCACCTGCCCCAGGTGCTGTTCGTTCATCGGTTAGTACATAGCCCCTTTCAACAGCTTCACTTATTTTCAGATTGATCATTTTCCCTTTCTTATCAACACCTTTAAAAAGTCCCTTGTCTAAATCTAAAAATCCCTCTTTTATCGCTTCACTAACAGTAAGTCTCTTTCCTGATCTGGGATGGATCACTCCAGTGATTGAGAATGATTTTGTTTCTTTTACTGAACTAGTACTGGGACCAGGTGCTGATGTTTCGAGTCCTCGTACAAAACCTCTTGAAATAGCTTGGATTATTGACATTCTTTCATCAGTTACAGGATGAATGTATACCCCTTGTTTCATATCTATCAGACCTCTGTGTACTCCTTCATGTACACTTATTTCACGTTTTGTTCTTGGGTCAAAGACTGCCTGTACCTGAATATGCTTCTCTTCAGATACCTGTGTTTCAGTGATTTCGGGTCTTGTCACAACAGTTTGTGTGAAGGAGTAATTTTCATCACCATTTTTCTTCAACAATTTTGATTCAACAGTAGCTTTTCCAGTTTTTCTTAATGCTTCAGCCATTTCTGGGGTTTCTGTGATTTGCTTCAGCCAGTTGTCAGCCTGAGATTGAACCCCCTTAGCAACTTTATCGACTTCTTTCTTTCCCACATCAACATTACTTGAGGGCCATTCTGAAGAAAGCTTTAGTAGACCTTTCTCTATAGCTGTTTCAACTGACATAGATGCTCCTGTGTTTGGATCACGGAAAGTCCCAGTTCTTTCATTCAGTAAGCCTTGAGAGATTGCATCCGAAACTGAAATTGATGCAATCCCTGCTTCTTTCTGACCTGGCTGAATTCGAGTAACAACAGTTGTCTGTGCTATAACAGGACTTAAAATTTCTAGCAATGTCTGTGCATCCTCTGTCGAAATGAGTCCTTCTGCTGCTGCTTGTTGTAAGCCAACAGGTTTTCTAGACAATGGGTGCTTCACTTCGAGTTTATCCGGTGAAACTAAACCTATCTGAATTGCTTTAAGGAAAGATATATTTCTTCCACTTGCATCTTTTAATGAGGTTTCCTTCACCAGTTTTTCAGCAATGTCTTTATCTACATATCCCTGATCAGCTGCAGCTTTGAGAAGAATCCTTTTACCAGAGGATGTGTCTACAAAGTCACCGTTACTTGTAATGATTCCTTGTTTAATTGCTTGTGCTACATTTATTGACCTTCCAGTTCTAGTGTCTTTCACACATGGTTTACTAACAGCTAAATCTTCCTGAACAAGTTTTATATGTCCTTTGTCCACTGCTTCCATGAATGGTTCTTTTCTGCCAGATGTTTTATGAACAAAAAGTCCTCTAGAGTCAATTAATCCTAATTCAGCTGCTTCAGACACTGACAGAACCTCACCACTTTGATTATCCACAACACATTTGGAATCAAAGTCAATAATTCCAGTATCTACGGCTTCTTTAAATGATACAGTTCTACCAGTTTGAGGATCTACAACACGACCGTCATCTAACACAGCACGTTCAGCGAGTGCGCGAGTAAGGGTCATTGGACTTGTTATCAATTTTCTTTGGAATGCATCATCTAGTGAAAGTTTCTGATTGTTTGATTTATCAATATACTTTCCATTTTCTGGGTTTATTACTCCTTGTGAAACTGCCTCCATCAATGACATTTGCTTTCCTGATTTCATATCTTTGATTTCTTCTTTATTTGGGTTAATAAGACCTTTATCACATGCATCAAGAATTGTCATTTCTCTTCCTGAAATAGGATCAATTATCTTCCCTGACTGTGGGACATACCATCCCCTCTCAATAATTTCACCTAATCCCAATCTTTTAGTATTAGATCTTAAATCTTCATCATTGGACACAGCTTGTGATTGGGTAATAAATGTGACAGTTGAACCATCACCTCTTATTCCATCTGCATCCACTCTAGACATTAATCCTTTTTCAACTGCTTGTTCGAGAGGTATAAATTTTCCACTACTAGAGTCCTTAACTGTATTGTTTTCTGGGTTAAATAATCCTTTCTGAACAGCTTGAAGTAATGTACAGTCTTCACCAGAATATGGGTCCACTAAACCAGAGAAAGCTGTCAGCTGTTTGTACAAATCATTTGATATATAATTATTTGATGCAGCTTCTCTGAGAGTCATTGTTCTATTTGATTTTGCATCAACATACATACCAGTTTTCAGATCTATTGCTCCTGCCTTTATGGCTTCATTCAGATTTACTTTTCTTCCAGTTTTGGGATTGAGAATGGCCGATACATTTAAATAGGTTCCCTTTGGTGCTAAACAGCCCTGTTTCACAGTTACTAGTGTTTGTCCGGGATATGTTTGTGCACTGTCAACTTCATCGAGAATATTTTCATCAGATCCTGTACTTAATCCAGACAAACTAGACATACTGGCCACTTTCTGTGACAGTCTTTCTGTTGAAACTGGTGGCGATTTCAGTCTCCATTTAACTTGTGATGGTTCACTACTTATCACTGTTGCTGACATTTCTGATCTATATTTAGGAATTTCCTCCTCATTGGGTGTAGCTTTTGTCACTTTAACAGTAATAGTTCGAGGAATGTTGGTAGCCATCTCTTGCTTTGTTGCTAGATTGAGTGCTGTTTGACTGCCAAATGTTTGACCTGTCTGGCCCATGGCTTGAAGGCCACCGTAGCCTTCAAAGTCGGCAAGTTGTTGGAAATATTCTTGCATGTCCTCATCCACAAGCATGGAGGAGCGTTTAGCCAGCTCGGCACGGAATGTACGCAGAAGAGGAGCCCTCTCAGTGATAAGGCCAGGAAACTGAAAGATCCAAAAATATATTTTAGAAGCATGAGAAAAAATAGAGCTGAGCTGGTTTTTCTAACCAAGGATGGACTCAAAAAGTAGCATGCACAGGCAAAAAGAAGCCAGGTAGAGGCTTAAAATTTTGAAAAAAAAAAATAAAAAATAATGCAATTTTTGTTAAGGCATTTTGTTTTGGATTCAGTGACAATGGCTGATTGGTCATCTCCTGGTTAAGAGCTGCTCACACATTTTCTGCACATTATACATCACTCATGACCAAGTTACCACACAATATATTTCTCTTTGGAATTTGGGTCTAACTGAAAAGTTTTTTAGTTTAAATCTGTTCCTGGTCATTGCTTATACGTTGATCTTTATTATCTTTCTGAATACTAACCTGCATGTCAATATTAGCATCTGAAAATATTGCCGAAATATCTTTCAGCCTTGTGTTGGCCCAGAGGACTTGGTCTATATACTGCCTGTTGAGGGCATCCAACTCATTCTTAACTGATTCAGCCCCTGAGGCTCTGCGGGGCCGCTTGTGGAACCCCTCTGCCAGACCCTCGTCGATACTGTGCAGTTGATCTTGGTACTGCTTTAGTTTCTTGTCATAGATCTGGAAAGACAAATCATGCTATTTATAGCATTAAAATTTAAAATTACTGTGATGTTCATTGTTTGCATTCTGGGTAATTCGGAGTTTCCCCATGAAATTTTGTCGTCTGCGGATTTTATATTTTTTATTTTCTTTTTTAATTTATTTTACTTGTCCTTTTGTTTGTTTGTTTTTTCTCAAATTGACTTTTTCAGAAAATTCATTCTTTCCAAGATACATGTACCACTGTAAATCATAATGACAAACAACTTAGATCCTCATCAAGCCTGACAATTTGACGTTTGATCAGGGTCCAAACTGTTCATAAAGATCATCAGCAGAAGACACAAGCACGTAAAGATATCAAATATTAAATCATCATCATTAACTGCCAGCAAATTACTTCATAAAATTTAGAAACTGCATAGTATAGACATTTTAGCAACACCACATGGCAATTATAAGTCTAAGCATTAAATATCACCCATACAGCCAACACATATCTGCCCGTATACATGTACATATACTGCAAACCAAGCCAACTCAAAAACACCCCATTTTATAAAACCCTCAAACAACAGGCAGTTGGGTTTAGAGACTTTGCCCCCTTTGACTTGTTGCAGTAGAGGAAAATCAACCAGAGGATCAATGGTCCTGTAAACGCTCACCTGAGAAATGCTATATATACCAATAAACATATTTGAATCTTATGGTATATAGCCACAGTGCCGTTGACCTTGCCATAAATAGGTCAAGGTCATCACAGGGTCATGTTTTATAAACACATTGTCACACTGTCGAGATCTGGATTATTTATAAAAAATATTGGTTCCCCTTTTGTATAGATGCTTCATATTAAATTTGGCTTTGATTGGCCAACCAGTTTCAGAGAAGAGTTTTGAATATTATGGTAATATACACATATATCGGCCCAGGGCAGGGGCAGACTAACCTCCGGAGATCCAAATCTTCTCAGAATCATTGATCTCCAGTCCATTTGCCCATTTTCTGCAAGTACTCACCTTCAAATGACATTTTAACAGTTTTCCCCATTCAAATGTATAGGCGACCTATGGTGACCTTGCCATAAAACAGGTCAAGGTCATGATTTGTACATCATAGTACTTTAGTCACTGATGCTACATGCAAAGTTTCACTGAAATCGGTCCACTGGTTCCAGAGCTCACCTGAGCTGAAGGTTCACATAGGATATGAGCTTATAGGATAGGCAGGCACTCGGCATCTGTCCGTCAGTCGTCCACAACTTTCAGAGATCTTCTTTTCTTAAAACCGCTTGGCCAAACAAAGCCAAATTTTACATGAAGCATCTATAGGAAGGGGGAGCCAATGTATATATAAATTATCCAGGTCACATGACCAAGATGGCCACCATGCCCCTATATGGTAAAAACCCTTCAAAAATTTTCATCTCCAGTTTCAACAAAACTTGGCATGTAGCATCAGTGAAAAGAGTGCTTCAATGTGTTTATAAATCATGACTCTGGGATGACCTGTTTATGATGCTAGGGACTAGGATTTCCATCATGCTGGGCAACAATCCCACAGCTGACCCTCCCTTTTTTCACCTCAAAGCTAGAACCTTTCCTTATTTCCTAAAATCAGACTCCAAGCCTTTTATGCTGAACATACTAGTTTGTGTCTATAATTTTTCAGTCACATCAAGACAAAGCAGTTTGACAATGACCATGGACAGTAGTTGTGGCTTTTAAACCTGGACCTCTTGCCATGGAATGTGTTGCTCTACCACTTAGCTATCCAGTTCACAAAATGTATAAAGTGACATAATACCCTAAAACATGTTGCATAAAGTTTTTAACTACCCTGAACAATGGCAAGTTATCAAGGGGCAAAGTCTCTAAGCCCCATAGAAGAAATGCTGCTTGGTCAACATATGTCCACATAGAAAGTATTATTGTAGACGCAATGAGTACAAATGCCCCATAAACATATGTAAATTTGATCACTCTTGCACCTTACTTTTACAGATGCATACATTTTTTTTTTTTTTTTATCGCTCTGAGGGTAAACATCAGTACATGTATCACCACAATAATAACTTAAGATCTGGTTTCTGAGCAATGATAAGAAAAATAACATATTTTCATCTGAAAATTGTCATGTCACGAAGCAGTAACATTGTACTCATACTACACATGTTACTCACACAATGGGTTATTTTTCAGGCAAGCACATCAGATATGGTTGAATTTTGGTGAATGGGAATCCCTATCAGAGTGCAAGAAAGTCATTTCTGAAACATTGCTTTACTTTGGACAAATAAAGAAAGTAATTTCTTGCACATCCGACTTGAAAATATCATTATATCCAAGGTTTTAGTCAGGGGTAGAAATTCTTATCTATCCTGCGTTCACCTCTTCCTTTTTAACATTGGTTGTGTAGGACATGACTTAACTTTGTTGTTAAGTGCA
Source organism: Rugalucina vietnamica (assembly GCA_964017185.1). Lineage (NCBI taxonomy): Eukaryota > Metazoa > Mollusca > Bivalvia > Lucinida > Lucinidae > Rugalucina > Rugalucina vietnamica. Next base: position 22,655,208 of record OZ024873.1, read on the forward strand.
CAACGTCACAACGACGGCAGAAAGGTTCTATTTCAAAATGGCCGAAGCGATTGCAGCATTTTTCAATGTAAATGTTATGAAAATCAAACTTCACCACATTCAGGCATGCAAGAAAAAAAATCTATCGTGCCTGTAAGGTACAGGTAGACAAAACTGTTCATGAGGTCACAGTTTGGCATCACTTGGCGAGCCTCGTGATGCCAATGTGTCCCTCGGGACAGATTTGTCTATCAATCCCTGACACTCATGTCAGATTCTTATATTCCGAAACACTGCCTTACATTGGACAAATAAGGAAAGTCATTTCAGAAACACTGTTTTCCATTAGACATATGCAGAAATAAAATGTTAAGTTCTTTTTCGAGTTAAGTCTCTAAACTGATGACAAAAACTTTCCCTGTGAATTCACCAAAAATCTTTCATGCCTTGTGTGCTGCTGAAAAATATCTACCAAACATATACATACATAATAAAGAATTTTGAACAAATGAACAAAAAAAATTATTTTCAAAATAATGGCTGAACATTTCCTCTGTACTGCAAAGGTGCGTAGATTTCTTACACTTCTAAGCAAACAATGCAGAGCAAGAGCAGACTCTTCTTATAGAGCAATCTCATCATGATCTGCACTGTTTGTCATTCCATTTGCATCTTTTAGACAAACCAACCTATGATTAGGTCTCTTTATTTAAATTTTCAATTGAATCAATGAAATTTTTTGTGCCAAAAAGTTTGGAAATTTACATTGATAAAATTTTAGCAAAACAACTAAAAGCATATGTTTCGTTTAAAGTAGCACTATCATCACTCTTACTATCATTACATACATCAAAACTGGCAGCTAATCACTAGCAATTATTTGTTTCACAATATTTAGAGTCAAAACATCTATGATCAAAACTTTTTCAGTTTAGATCCATCTCACGGATTTACTGTTGTGGATATGAATGATGTATCTGTTTCCAAGTTAAACAACTGCAATTATTCCATTCATATTTATAACAGTAAATCGTCATCTGGGTCTACCCTGAAAAAGTTTTCACTGTTGTACTATGTCATCATAAAAATCAAACACACATTCATATACATTCACACAATTCCATGCAAAAATTCTTTCGGCTTAATGGCTTTTAAGTAGCATTCTATTTGAAAATGTCTTTGACTGCTACCAGAATGATCTTCTTGAATTTGGACAAAGTTTTTGTGTTGTCTTTTTAGCTCATGTCTTTATTAGTAAGAACTTTGAATTCTTAAGAAAACAAAAGTCATGATATTCAGATAAAGTTAAGTTTCTAAACTTACAATATTCACAAATTACAAAAGAATGCACCTTCAGCCAGAAAAAGAAATAAAATTAAAGAAATTACAAAAGAAATAAAATACCAAAGGGAGATAATCATTGACGGTCCATGAGAAAGCATGATTTCTTTTAAAATAAAGAGCCAAGAGTAAAATTTGCAGCATGATGTTAAATTGCTTTCTTTTCTTTTACTGTTTCTGATTTTTTGTTTGTGTAATTGGACAATGCTAAGGAGGGGATGCTACATGCATATATAGTTTGTTACCTAGCATGGGGATTGGATAATTAGTATGTCATGCATGTTGTAGGCACAAAATCTTTACGGCCATATGTTCAATTTCTTATCAGATTTATCTAAATTAAAGCAATCACATCGATTAAATGGCAATGCTTATTAAAGCAGAAGCAGATACATTTGTATATTTTAAAGCTAAAGAGAAGATGTTTTAACCCTTTTGAAAACAGTTGAAGAGAAAAGAAATTTATGTTTAGGTAAGATAATTTTCTTAGCCAAAGTTCTATTCTGTTTAAGAAATAGGTTTAGTTTTTGTGCCTTTCAACATTCATTTGTATATGATAGAATATTTGTAATTACCATAAAAGCCTACGTTTTCAGACAAGTAAGTCAAATGAAACAGTTCAGAGCCTGTACAGACTCATCCGGATGTAGTCTGATATCATCACTGTTTGCAATTTTGTCTGTGCCCATCTGAGGCATTTTCTACAGACAAAGAACATATGCTTGACCTTCAGAATGCCTGAATAGGTAGGTCTTTTAAGGTAAAAAGTAGATGTTAGTACAGAAAAGCATTAGTAAGCCATGCAAAGCAAACATAACATTAAATCCACCACCAAACACAGTCTATACCATGCAAAATGTCTAACTTGTTTCATTATTTAGAAAAATCTGTACGAAATAAAACTTCTACAAGGTTGGACTAGCGATAAAAAGCGTATTTAAATCCCAAAGAAACTTGCTAGCTTTCAAAAACAATATTTTAAGAAAGAAAAGATATTAAATGAAAAAAAAAAATAATATTAATTTCAAAATTTAGTACATGTATTACCTCTGCCAAATTAATTGACCGAATCATATTAAATCTCTTACTTACACTCTTTTAAGCTCCGCCTCTTTTGTAAGCAACCAATCAGAATTAGGCTTCCATATCCACGGTAAATGAGGTTCCACACAAGGTAAAATGAGGAAAACCTATAGTGTGTTTGGGATGCTAAAACTAAGGTCAAATTTAAACCAACAAGCTGCAGCATCTGCTACAAAAAGTGCTCAGAAAATAAAAGTAAAGCTTTGAAGGTCTTCTTGCTGGAACAAAATGGGTTTGCAAGCAAGGTTAAATGTTGTATACACTTGCTAATTTGATAATGTAAGATGTAAGTTATAATATCTAGAAAGTGACTTATTGAGCATGTTACATGCTAATTATTTGTACCCATGTTACGAAAAATAGAAACTGTACTATGAGAAAACTTAGTTAAAATTTTGGATATCCCAAATCTCAGATCATTGAGTATTGGCATGAATTTGCATCTGTTGATGCAAAAATCTCATGGTGCAGTTTCTTTTAACTATGCAAGCAAGTATATACAACATAAGTCAATATGGGTAATGAAGGAACAGTTCAAAAGAAACTTTCCCCTAAAATGTTGTTAAATATCTCAAAATAAATTACGAATACACTATCTTGAAAATTTTAAGCACTATTGTACCTCAGAAATAAGATTATATTAAGCTGTTCAAAGGGAAAGTCTCCTTTAGTTCACAACTCTAACAAGAAAATGGAACCAAACTCCGTAACGATACCACACCATCAATTTTAGAATGTAACTAACAAATTAATTCAACTCAACTACATATTAACATAGCATTGTCACAATCACACATACAAGAACTCATTTGAGAAAAGGCAAACATGTAAAGGTAACCTGTTCTCAAATATCATATAAAGTCAAAGATCTGACTAGTAGGTCATACAGTACAATCATTTTTAAAAAAACACATTCTTGTATGACAAAGAACTCATCTTCTGATGATGCGTACACAGGAACTGATGACATCATGCTCTCCATGCTGCAAGTCTGCTAAGGGGAAAGAACTGTGGAAAAGGGAATTGTTGGGTCATGCATGAAATGTGACAACCTGAAAATGCTTTCATTCCATTCATATATTCAGAATATTTTGATTTACACATTTTGATCCTGTAAAGTATCCTGCCAAAACTTAGTTTAGTTTTGCACAAAAAGCATTTTCTGATTGTACAAGACAGTAGAAAGGAAAAGCAGACGGATGACTAAGGAATAACTAAGCCTGCAAGGTAAACTGGTTTGAAATCAAAATTTAATAATTGCTGATCCGAAGCTTGCATTTTTTCAGAGATTTTTTCATAACAAGTAAAATATAAACAAAAATAACCTATACCAGCATATTTACATGTATATTCAGTGCATGTACATGTATATACACCGTTCATATAAATCTAACAATCTCCAAATAAATGGTGTACAGAAAACAAGCATTTTACAAAATCAGCAAGCTACCATCTGAGCAAATACTACGCAATATCAAATGATCTTTCAATTCTATCAATACATTGCATTTTTCAAATCCTGCATGAAAATCATTGTTTCATGTTATTTCTACTCAAATGATAGCTTGCATAGACATCACATACAAACCATGCTATATCAGCATACCACTGCAATATATAGGTTATATACATGTGTATTACCTTAGCTTCACGTATAAACTGTCCGCCATGCCTGTTGACTGATTCTATTTGGTGTTGGTGCTCTCTGAGGTTGTTGTATATGCCCTACAAAAGCAAGAATTTGTGAAACTATTATAAATCCAGGTTAAAAATAATACATGTACTTATTCTTATAAATACAACTGTACAATATATTTTGAATCTGGAACACGGACGTGATAATGTATTGCTTTTCAATTAGATGTACAAATCATTTATAGAAGAAGTCCCAGATTTTTGTCATGTTCTTGTGAATAATACAACTGACTGTAAACTTAAATGTCAGTGTGAAAATGTCAACACAGTTTTAAGCACATGTATCTGGAAAATCACCAACAAATTTGATTGTTTTCAATTTAAATCTTTGAACAATAAATGAGCCGCCCCATGGGAAAACCAACAATCTGCATAGGCGAAAACAAAGGCGCAGATCAGCTTCGCGGTAACCGCGAAGCTGATCAGCACCTTTGTTTTCGCCACTCGGATAGTACAATTTCTCTTCTACTTAAATCCGAAATTTCAAGCTTCTAGCTCTTTTCTGTGCTTGTACAGGCCGGTTTGTGTCGGACCTGTTCGGAAACCACATTGTTGGTTTTCCCACGAGGCGGCTCAAATACAGCAGCAATCACCATGGCTCACTGTAATCAAAAGCTTCCACCTACCAGTGTTGGTTGGACCATATTTCTGTTGTCGTCCAGGTTGGGTGAGAGAGGGGGTTGGGATTGGATCTTGGCCTGAGTCTCGCCAACAAAGTCTTGCTCATCAGCTAGACCATTAGTATACTGAGTGAGGGAGTCTACCCCATCTGTTAAACTGGTTAGTCTGGAATTTGACAGTAAACTATTACAACTTACACAAGTTCTTTTCCTCTGATTTGTTGCTTTATATCCACACAAAGCATCCAAGATATTACGGTGTTATGGTCAATCATAAGCGGTCATTATTATCTGACGCCTTTTTTTCTTGATTAAGCAGAGGAAAGATATTTTACATTTTTCTTGATTAATTAAAGAAGAGATATTTTGCATTTTTCTTGATTAAGCAGAGGAGAGATATTTTGCATTTTTCTTGATTAAGCAGAGGAAAGATATTTTGCATGATATATTGTGCTGAAATTAGATATAAGAATTTAGATATAGCCAAAAAGTGAAGTTTTGAACCTTTGAAGTAACAAACATTTAACTATTAAATCAACAGTAAAAGAATCTTTTGATTCCAATCAATTATACTGACATGTCTGGTAAGTCATAACTGCCTAAATAGTACTAGTAATAGCTTCCTCAAGGTAATAATGCCCCATAGGTATGATTCAAACCCTAAAATCTTCTCTATGACTCCATTTTACCTACCTGTCACTGACTTGCTCCCTGACATTTCCCCATCTCGTCACTATATTACTAATGTCCTTTTCTAGCACCTCAAGGTCGTGGTGCCTAGCAACGCCGGGGCGGCTCTTCTCTACCAGGCTACGTAGAACACTGGCATCTGTCGTCAAGGAGTCTATTATTGGCTGTCTTTGTTCTAATGCTTGTTGAATGTTCTGTAAAACAGATTTTTATTCATTAGTCTGATATTTGTTATTCTGTCTGCAATTTTGCATACCTTCATATTTGAGACACATCATGAGAATACCAGATTTATGCCTATCTGAAAACAAAGGCGCAGATTAGCTGTGGAGTAAATTTTATGCACAGCTGATCAGCATCTTTGTTTTCAATACATGGATAGTACAATTCCCCCTCTACTTATACCCAAAATTTCAAGATTCTAGCTTTCCTCTGTGGGTGTAGACGCCGGTTTGTGTCGGACCTGGTCCGAAGACCGTTTTCTCACGTCATGGCTCATTTGTTTCTATGACAGTCAGTATGAACTCATTAATATTAGGGCATTTTCATACTTTTAAATTGTTTTCAAATACCTTTTATAATGCAGTTTCAACAATCATGAATACATTCTTCAGACATGCACATTTTCCCTTACAACAACTTTTCATCTGCACTTTAAATCAACTAAACCTGAAAGCCTTTACCTTATCAAAAGGTAAGCGTGTCTTAAATGAGCCGCATCGTGAGAAAACCGGATTTTTGCCTAGGCGAAAACAAAGGCGCAGATCAGCTTCGCGGTAACTGCGAAGCTGATCAGCGCCTTTGTTTTCGCTACTCGGATAGTATAATTCTTCTTCTACTTAAATCCGAAATTTCAAGCTTCTAGCTCTTTTCTGAGCTTGTACAGGCCGGTTTGTGTGGGACCTGGTCGGAAACCCCGAAGACCGGTTTTCTCGCGTCGAGGCTCAAATGTACTGATAAAAATTAATTGCAACTGAAATTTTTAAGAAAAGTTATCAACCCTTGATCTCCCTTACCTCTACTTCATTTTTCTGGCTTTTCAGTACCCTTGGTTCAGAGGACATGCTCTCCTGAGAACCCAGAATAACTTCCTGATCAGCAAGGAAATGCCGTAAGTTGTCCAGCTTTGATTGGGTCCCATCAAGGACTTTTAATCTGCAAGACAATATTGATTTTATGGTTAATTTAGAACCTTAACAAAAATTCTCTAAACCATTTCAAATATGACTAGAACTAGCTATGGTAAAGTGGTCTGCACTTCTTTGGTCCATCATGACCCACTCATGCCTGCCACTTAATATCGATAGCATTTTTTTCCACACTATAATGGTCACTTAATGTACACCTTGGTTATTTAGTCACTAGCTATTTTTGTATGCCCTTAGACCTTTTTCTGTCCAATTTGGTTGAAAACAATTTGAAGTATGCCAAATTCAAATTTTGTTCGCCTACCTTTCAGCATAAGTATTTCCGAGTGTAATCATCTGGTCCCACTTCTGGTTAATAAAGTCTATCTTACTCTCAGCCTGTGGGCTGTGCATACCCAGTTTGGCGTAGGATAGTCTGATCTGCTCCACAGGGCCCTCCTGGTTCTGTAGGGATCTCTCCCAATCCTAGAGTGGACAAAATTGATGACAATGATATAGAAAATAATTGATGACACAATAATATACATTTCAAAATACAGCAGCAACTTCCATTTGAGCCTGTGCGTGAGAAAACCAACAATTTGCATGGGCGAAAACAAAGACGCAGATCAGCTTCGCGGTAACCGCGAAGCTGATCAGCGTCTTTGTTTTCGCTACACGGATAGTACATTTCCTCCTCTACTTATTCCCAAATTTTCAAGATTCTGGGTTTCTTCTGTGACTGTACAGGCTGGTTTGTGTTGGACCTGGTCGGAAACCCAAATTGTTGGTTTTGTCATGCACAGGCTCATTTAATGTGTCATATGATACCCTTTTCACTGCGCATCATATAACTCTTCCTGTGCTTTGCTTCCGTGCAAGCACATATGAGATTTTCTTCATTTTTGTCTCGCAATTTGTGCAATTATTGTCAAATTTAGGCATCACTCTCCTCTTTTCAACTTTCAAGTGACTATGCAAAACTTACTTGTGTTTGATGCCTCTTTCGAAGCTTTAAATAGAAACATGATCTAGTATTGAGGTAAAAGCATATCACACAATTTGGGCCGCCACATCTGAAAACCAATTGTCTACATATGGGAAAACAAAGGCGCAGATCAGCTGTGCAGTTAACTGCACAGCTGATCAGTGCCTTTGTTTTCGCTACACATGTAGTACAATTCCTCTTTTTCTTAATTCCAAAATTTCAAACTTTTAGCCTGCTTCTGTCACTGTACAGGCCAGTTTGTGTCAGACCAGGTCGGAACCTCAAATTGTTGGTTTTCTCATGCAGCAGCTCATTTAAGAGACAAAAATGTTTAAAATTCCAGCAAACCTTTCTGTTTTTCTCAAATGTCATCAGAATTTTTTTATCTCAAAAGAAACAACTTACCCTCTGTTGTTGCTTAGCAACATCCTGTGTATTTTTATCGTGAGGTAGAGGTTGCTGTACTCGCTGCTGTAGGTCTTGGTCGAGGGAACTCAGCTGGTAGCTCACCGAGTCCAACTTCTGGATAAACTCCTTGTTGGGGCCCCGGGACTTGTTACGCTCTGAGAAATAATAGTTATCCAAGTTATTCCACATTGTGTATTATTTTCAAATATTTTGTGTCTCAAACTGTCATTTTCATTCAATCAGATTCAACTTAAGACTACCAGGATATTAAAGCAAGGAGCTTGTCGTGTATCATTTTTGTTCTGAATTTAATTCTAGAAGAATATTTCTATCCATAAATATAAATCCATTATACACATGTACATGTATATATTTCCTTTTTAGAAGTAATCATATCCTTTTCTTTCACTATAAAATATTCCAAGTCAAAGACAGTTTCCATAAAATGAAATGAACAGTTTTTGGATACTTTTTTTTTTAAACTTTATTTGATTTTCAACACATGGCCCTTCAACTTTATAAAACTAGGTATATTATAATACATGTACTAAAGAAGCAAAAAATGCATCAGTATCCAAAAACTGTTAACATCTAAATCCCATTTTTATTTGGAATCCCATACATGTAAACTCAAAACTATGTCATATCCAATTTGCTCATTTAATTCTGAATCACATTTTGTATTGTACTTGTATAAGACCTTCTATCCTTGCAAAGAAACGAAAAATGTAGAAAAAAAAACTTTGCTAACAAGACAACTCCCAAATAAGAAATTGCAGCAATTTGTTTTCTGGGCCCATAAGTAGGTCATAGGATAATGTTCTGAGTGAATTTTCAATGTCCAATCTAGAAACTGAGACTAAATCATTTCATAACTGGATGCATGCTGCTCTGTGTATACAGGGTACAATTAGGCCAACTTTACACTATGATTGGGCTGTGCTACAACATTTCATGTAAACTATTAAAAGGTAGATTTTGCTGACACATGTCCAGATTTCACTCCTGGGGCTAGTGTAATGAAGCTGACCTTTGTCAACTTTATTAGAAATGTCTTTTCAAGTGAAAGCTAGTTTTTACCCCCACCTAAAAGTGTAATTTACATTATTTACAAGGTATGTTGCTGCTGAGGTTGACAAATAAGACAGCTATAAATAGCCCAAGGCAAATTACTGTTTACAAATGTAAAATCTGCCATCCAGCAAGAACATAAACTGTAAATGAGCCAAATTTTCCACTAACCTTCTTCTGAGACAGCCTCGGCGAGGCGTTGGAAGTTCTGATTACACTCATTGAGCCTGTCTCTCAGCTGTCTCATTTCCCTATCTCCCTCCCCGACCTCGGCGATCAACTTGGCAGCGTCTTCGTTCAAGGCCCTCATCAGAGCCTCACGTCGGGCTGGGTCCAGTGACTGGAACTGGAAGATTCATTCTCATTAAATTTTCACAATCAAAAACATTGTGGACTTCCTCTACGAGAATACAGATTTTTGATAATACTGTAAATCCAGAAATTTTCAGGTGACTTTTATTTTGCGAATTTTTTATTTCCAAATTATTAGCAAGTTATTGAACTTCCGAGGGTATACTCATGCAGCTTATAGTAAGTAGTATTAGTGAGTATTTTAAATTTGAAAGGCACACCTTCGCAAAAATTCTCATCTAAAGTTCTCGCCAATATTCAAGCACACAAACAAAGTTGCACTAAGATTCAAACCCAAGATCTCTTGTGCCACCAGTACCATTTTATCTAAATGTGAATCAATTTAGAAAAATTTAGACAATTTTACATTAAATTGAAAAGATAATGTTAGAAAGACATGTCCGTGGCTAGAAAATCTTTTACCTGTTGAAGGTCCCAGTTTTTGACGAGATTTATGGTGGCGTTCACCATGTTATGGCGTAATTTTCTCTGTCTCATCTTCAACAAACTCTGTAGATGATCCATCTGAATTTTTAACCTGAAATGATATAACAAAATGTTAGGAAACACACTATGGGATCAATGCCATAATTTTTTTTTTTTTTTTCAGGTTTTGTTGTTAAAGCAGGCTGTATTTTAGTTTCAAGAGATTTTCTGCAGACTTTAAGAATTACAATGTATGTGGGACAAACATACTGTCAGCTGAATGCAAACGAAAGTTGGAGAATTTATTTTCTACAAAATCAAAGCCTTTATGATATGATTTCTTGACTTAGTTATTCCTAGGCTTTCTTTTATAACACTAATCACAATTATTGAAAGCAAGGAATCAAACACAGGAACGCCAAACTGCAAGCCAATATAGGATACCAACAGTTATTGTTCATTAGTTATTATTACAGTTATTATTTATCAGGCCAACACAACAAGTCTGTGAGTAGTGATATACCTACCTATCAGCAAATTCAATTGCCTCGTAGTTGGGTGGGGGAATGAGAATACAAACAGAGGGTATCAGATCTTCTTGACCACTAGAGGTTCTAACTCGCCATCTAATTTTCTGACTATTATCTAATAGGGTGATTTCTTCTCCCTTGTGTAGCACCAACTGAAAAATAATTCAAGTTACGCATGAATCCCTGCACTCAAAATACACATTAGACTAAAGAACAATTGTTTTATTATATAACACTCTGTTTATACAAACATGATAAAAATAATTTTAAAATAACTGTTTTTATCTGTAAATGAATTAGTGTATACATACAGTTTACATATAGTCCCAGCATGACTGAAAAATGTTCATTGGGACATAAAGTCTAAATTCAAATAAACTAAACAGTAATAAACATCATTTGCATACATGTGATGAGTTGAAAAGGAGCTTCAGGGAGATTTTTCTTTCATTTCAGGGAGGTTTTTGAAAAATGTATAGAATATATAGGAAACTTCCTGATCCATTTCAGGGAGACTTTGAATTTTGTATGAAAAATTGGTATATTTTAGAAGAATTTTGATCAATTTTATGGCTCATTTCCTGGAGTCTCCCTGATGATGAGGGAGGTATCACATGTATGCATTTGTACTTCATCAGCATTACTGCTTGACAGTAATCAATGTACATTTCTAATGACAGAGAGTTCTAAATTTAGTAACATATATTCAATGGGAAAACCCCCAGATATGACAAAATATGCAATGGGCTGAAAGCATTGTCTGAAATACTGTCTATTTATAGTTATATAATAATATTATTACAGTCCTCACTTATATGCAGATTTCAACATAGCAAGGCCATGCCATGGCTTCACATCTTCTGCTAAGAACTCCAATTTAACACAGCTTCACTTTAATACAAAGTGATATATTTCTATGGAATCTTAGGATAGCATTGCAATGAGGTTGACCCTTACTCATTTTACAGCATAACTTGCACCAGAAACTTAAACATGACTGCAGTATAGTGTTCATTACTATTCAGAGTAACTACAGTATAGATATGATTTTATAGCCAATTTCTATGGAAACTCAAGCTTACCGGAGGTTGTTTATATATACACAGACATCTACATTTGAGCTCTGAGAACACTGGCTGTCCTCTCTGTTTTAATGGAATGATTTCTCGACTTCGGATCGTTAGTGACGACACACGCCGCTCGTAGTCCGCAATTAGGGCAGACAACTCTTGCAGCTCCTTCAGTAATTGGTTTAAGGTGTCAATGGACTGGTTTTCATCGGTGTATCGACTGCTGATGGAGTCAGACTGGCGGGACATCCACTGCTCGCATTCAGCTGCTTCCTCGAAAAACTGTAACAAATTCAGAAAACCTTATGTCAGCACATCATTTCTTTTTCTCCATTTTTCCTTTAAAATACATGTTTTTCTAGCAGAAATATGCTGGATTTGACTACAATAAGGAGAGAAACTCAGGATATACCTTAGCTACAAATCTGATCCTCAAAAATCTTTTCCTATATTCAAATAAAGTATCTGAGGCCTTCTAATGAAATTTCCCTTTTATCAAGCGATGTGTCTGCACTTGCAAAAGCTATAACTTGTAATAAAAGTGAAATAAACATTGTTTTAACTTAACCTACCTGTAAGTACGCTGAAGTGTGCTTCACGTGAGCATCAAGACACACAGACAGTTGTAACAACCAAGACCATTGTGACTGCATCTCCGCCATGTAAACCTCTATGGTCTTAGACTGGGGATGTCTATCTAATACCATTGAGTTGCCTCGATCCTGCACGGAGTTGAACTGAGCCTCCCGAACCCTCATTTCTTGTATAAGATTCTGAAAAGCAAAAGAAAATGTATTTTCAGCAAAATATTGTTCATATCAAAATTTGGAAGGCAAAACTATATCATATTCAAGTAGACTCTTTATTCATGACCAAGGTACGAAAGTAGGACTGAGTTGATGATATTTGTCAAGCATGCTCACAATTAGCACTATTTTTTTTTTCTTCAGAAAAAAAGAGATTTATACATGTATCTGATGATGTTGTAATGCATGTTTGTTTGTTGTTTTGTTTTTTGTGTGGGGTATTTTTTCACACAAATATTTTCTACGTATTGAACATGGCTTAATCATTTCCTTTTTAAATGGATACAGCGTGGTTTTAATTTCAAAATCACTACAATCTTATTGTGTGGGTGGAAATAACATATAATCGGTATAACATCAAATATGCTACAAATAATATACCATTTCAGGCTGAAAGCAAATAAAGCATAATGCAAGATGAACCAACAAGCTTAAATTTCAAGCAGCTGCTGTTACATTATACATGTTTGTAATTCAGCCTGTGTGTGACAAAATCAACAATTTGGGTTCTGACAAGATCCGACACAAACCGGCCTGTAACAGAAGCAGACTAGAAGCTTGAAATTTCGGATCTAAGAAGAAGGATTGTACTATCCATGCAGCGAAAACAAAGGCACTGATCAGCTGTGCAGTTAGCTGATCTGCGGCTTTGTTTTCGCCTATGCAGATTGTTGGTTTTCCCATGTGACGGCTAATACATATTGGCAATTATTATGATTATAATAGTTGTTACATGACAAACATTCAAATAAGAATATTTGAGATAGCGTTAATCAAGTACAAGATCGTAGATAATGTAATTTTTCAGTGTAGAGTATTTCTGTTGATTGATAAAAAAAAATGCATGCTACGAAATTTCAATTTAATTTTTGCTTCCACAAAATATTGAAAGTTACAAGATGGCACAAAGCCTTGAGCATGGCGCCAAGCATGGACTATGCATAAAACTGTTTAGGTATGAAACATTCAGGTTTTTAGAAATTGCCTTCATCAAATGAAACAGGCAATATCTGATGTTTTAGCATCACTGATTTTCTTACATTCTAAACTGAAACTATCAAAGCTTAACTAAAAAACTAGAAACAAAGTTCAATAATGGATGCAAAAAGGAAACTTTGGTTGGAGAGTCACTTTGGAAGGTGACTGAGCAAGTTTTATGGAAATGTCCAGTTTTAAGTATAAAAGAAATATTTACACATGTAGCTGATACATGTATAGTCATAAAATTAGAAATTAATACAAGACATCATTTTGAACTTTTTTTTTGTTTTTCAGAAAAGGATATTTTTCTGTTTTCTTCTGTAAACAAAAACTGGAGTCTCCGAAAGCAATAGACAAATCTTTTCATCTCTATTTGTAACTTCATAACACATCAAACTAGAATTGTCAGAGAATCTGACTATAGCCCCGCTTCTCAGCTTTTTTTTGCACGGTGAAAAAAAACAATGACAGGTAACTATCACAGGCTATCACAAGCTAGATCTCATCAATATTGATGCTCATACAAAATTTGGTCTGATTATGTCAATTCGTACTCTGTCAAAATTTTGCGAAAAATGACGGTAATAATCCAAAGCTAGATCTTGTCAATGATGATGTGCATACAAAATTTAGACGGATTCTGTCAATTCGTTCTGAAGATATTGAGCGGAAACAAAATTCTGAAGTCAATCAAGGGCTGTTAACTCCATCAAAATTTTGTGAAAAATGACGGGTAACAATCCCAAGCCAGATCTTGTCAATGTTGATGTGCATACAAAATTTGGTTGGATTCTGTCAATTCGTTCTCAAGATATTGAGCGGAAACAAAATTCTGACGTTAATTAAGGGCCATAACTCTGTCAAAATTTAACAAAAACTGAAGGGTATTACAATCCCAAGCTAGATCTTGTCAATGTTGATGTGCATACAAAATTTGGTCGGATTCTGTCAATGCGTTCTCCAGATATTGAGCGGAAACGAAATTCTGACGTCAATTAAGGGCAGTAACTCCGTCAAAATTTTGCGAAAAATGACGGGTAACAATCCCAAGCTAGATCTTGTCAATGATGATGTGCATACAAAATTTGGTCCGATTCTGTCAATTTGTTCTCAAGATATTGAGCGGAAACGAAATTCTGACGTCAATCAAGGGCCATAACTCCGTCAAAATTTTGCGAAAAATGACGGGCAACAATCCCAAGCTAGATCTTGTCAATGTTGATGTGCATACAAAATTTGGTCGGATTCTGTCAATTTGTTCTCAAGATATTGAGCGGAAACGAAATTCTGATGTCAATCAAGGGCCGTAACTCCGTCAAAATTTTGCAAATAATAATAGGTAACAATCCCAAGCTAGATCATGTCAATGTTGATGTGCATACAAAATTTGGTCGGATTCTGTCAATGCGTTCTCAAGATATTGAGCGGAAACGAAATTCTGACGTTAATCAAGGGCCATAACTCCGTCAAAATTTTGCGAAAAATGACGGGTAACAATCCCAAGCTAGATCCTGTCAATGATGATGTGCATACAAAATTTGGTCCGATTCTGTCAATTCGTTCTCAAGATATTGAGCGGAAACGAAATTCTGACGTCGATCAAGGGCCATAACTCCGTCAAAAGTTTGCGAAAAATGACGGGTAACAATCCCAAGCAAGATCTTGTCAATGATGATATGCATACAAAATTTGGTCCGATTCTGTCAATTTATTCTCAAGATATTGAGCGGAAACGAAATTCTGACGTCAATCAAGGGCCATAACTCCGTCAAAATTTTGCGATAAACGATGGGTAACAATCCCAAGCTAGATCTTGTCAATGTTGATGTGCATACAAAATTTGGTCGGATTCTGTCAATGCGTTCTCAAGATATTGAGCGGAAACGAAATTCTGACGTTAATCAAGGGCCATAACTCCGTCAAAATTTTGCGAAAAATGACGGGTAACAATCCCAAGCTAGATCCTGTCAATGATGATGTGCATACAAAATTTGGTCCGATTCTGTCAATTCGTTCTCAAGATATTGAGCGGAAACGAAATTCTGACGTCAATCAAGGGCCATAACTCCGTCAAAATTTTGCGAAAAATGACGGGTAACAATCCCAAGCAAGATCTTGTCAATGATGATATGCATACAAAATTTGGTCCGATTCTGTCAATTTATTCTCAAGATATTGAGCGGAAACGAAATTCTGACGTCAATCAAGGGCCATAACTCCGTCAAAATTTTGCGATAAACGATGGGTAACAATCCCAAGCTAGATCTTGTCAATGTTGATGTGCATACAAAATTTGGTCAGATTCTGTCAATTCGTTCTCAAGATATTGAGCGGAAACGAAATTCTGACATCAATCAAGGGCCATAACTCCGTCAAAATTTTGCGAAAAATGACGGGTAACAATCCCAAGCTAGATCTTGTCAATGTTGATGTGCATACAAAATTTGGTCAGATTCTGTTGAGCCATTCTCAAGATAATGAATGGAAACAAAAATGTCGGAAGGACGGAAGGACAGAAGGACGGAATAACGGAATAACAGAATAACGGAATAACGGAACTACGGAAGGACAGGGTGAATCCAGTATAGCCCCCACTTTTTCAAAGCGGGGCTATAATTAAAGCAACTGAGGAAAATGAACATTCGACGATAGATCAAAATGGTGTCTTTTGTCTGTCAAAATTATGAACATTGTCATGAAAAAGTTGGTCATCCTGGTTTGCTACAAACAATTAACCCTTATGATAAAGGCACTTTTAGACTCAATTAATGCAGAATGTTTAATGCCTTTATTCATTTGAAACATATGAACATTTTTTCCCATGACAATGCTCAGAAATTAAAGAAGCTTTGAAATCATAAATGCTCATTAATGTTCATGCTTTGTAAATGCAGGGTTAATATAGCATATAACCTGTCTAGAATTTTCTGTAGCTATGGAGTAGCCCTGTAATATGACATGAATTCTATATATGATTGACTGACTACAATGATTTTCCAGCACAGTACTATGACACATTTTCAGTGTAGCTATGCTTCTTTGCCGTGAACTGTCCATTAAGATATTTCTGTTCAGCTTTGTAAGAGCTGCATGGTAGGTATGATGCCTCACAATTTTTTTTTCTTGATAACAGATCAAACTTGAAATCTGAGTGAGCAAGATGCAACCACACAAACACAAACATACAAAATGATACAAAAACCTTTGTTATAAAACACAAAGCCTTCAGTTTTTAAATCCACTGACAAAAATTAACACCCAAATTGGTGTAAGTTTAGTAAAAAGCATTATTTATAAAGAAGCAAAACTTATTTCAAGTAAACTCTATGTTCTTTAAATACTATTTTCTATGTTATCTCCACTAAAATGTCTACATATATATGTAATGACCATATGGTTTTGAACATAAATGACTGAACAAACAATAAAGGCTTAAATGATTCTGAATCATGGCCTCTATTATTTCATATTTCATCTCCATTTTTGAACACATTACAGAGGGGAAGTCTTTCTTTTTCTGAATACAAGGGGGTTTACAGAAAAGTTACTTGCATATCCAAATATTAAGGTGCTACTGCTATATCATTAAACAAAACCTCAAGAGTTATGTACCTTGTAGAACTCTTCCACCGTGGGGACAGTAAGGTGGCGTGAGCTCCAGTCGCGGGTGACTTCAATCTCTTCCTTCTCGTTTAACCACATCAGTTCCTGTGTGGCAGCCTGAATGAACTCTTGTAGGGACTCAAGACCTTTCAAGCGCCGGGAGGAAGTATTCTGAAATGATATTAATCATTCATGCTCTTTCTCTTTCAACCACATTAGTTCCTGAGTGGCGGCCTTAATAAACTCTTCTAGGGACTTGAGACATTTCAGGCACAAGTAGGAAATGTTTTGAAATTCATCAATTGCACATAAATTATCTTTGACATGTAAATCTTTTTGTCAACATCTTTTTGTCAACTTCTTTTTCAATGCAGCTTATGTGCAAATAATGAATACTTTAAACCAAAATCTGCTTGAAAACGTTCTATCATGAATACCTAGAGACAAACCTTTATTTTTTCTAACTTTTTGACTTTAATACTAGACTGCCATACATTGATGGGTCTGACCAATGCCAAAATTATTTCCTTTATGATAAATGTATATACTTACATTTAGTAAAGAGAATGCAACTTCAACTTTAGACAACCATTCTGTGTACAAATCTTGTTCATCTGGGGACAAATTCATCTGAAAGATATCAGTAAAATGTTTGTGAGTTGTTGCCAAGCAAAAGCATGAAAATGATTCTGAAGAACCTCCCTGAAAATTTAGGACAACACTTTTAATGCCCTTTAGTATCATGCATTTAACCTAATCTAGGTATGAACAAACAATCTACAGATGAAAAGAATACTGTTATATACAGGTCTATAAGCCAATTTGTGATTGCCAATGTCACACCCCTCCAGAGAATTCTTAAGGATAAATCAGTTAAACAATCTATACTTACTCTATTTCGTTTACAGTTATCTATTTCTTGTCTAAAGGCCTGTATCTCTCTATGGTCCTGCTGGCACTGTTCTACACTGGTCTGTATAGCTGATGTATCTGAGCCCAAGTCAGGACCCTCAAGGGCATTCTGGGGGTAAATGAAAAATAACTTAAGAAATCATGTATTTTCATTGCCTCATATTTTCATTGCCTTGTTTAAGGCCTCATAACACATAAGCGAAAATCTCTTGACGTAGACTTGTGTTTAATTGTGTGAAATAGTTTTTGTTTGTTTGATGTATTGCTTTACGTACTAGACAACATCTTTGGTCATGTCAAAGCTGTACCTTTTGAAAGGGACATTTTGCAACAAATCAGACAATTACGTATTCCTTTTTGCAAAAAAAAGCAAGTGAACACAAGTCTACGTCGAGGTATTTTCGCTTATGGGTGACGAGGCCTTAAGGCATACTGTGTAAGAAACTTCAGTGATAGCTTTGACATGGTACATTCCTATGGTTTGCACCCTTGGTGCATATTTTTAGCCATATAGTAGCAACCAGTGCAAATCCTTACACGATCAATCTTTATCTTAAAACAAGCTTTTACACATGTGCATCAAAATTGTGATTAAGAAGAAAAATGACACCAGTACTCAAGTTCATTTCAATTAGGACACGATCAATCAAGTTTTGTTACTGTTTCAAGGTTTATTTTACAGACTTAGACTAAAATTATCATTCATTTCAGCCTTTGAATTTGCCTGAATTATATTTCACACAAGAAAAAGATTTGTTTCATTTGTTACTCAACATCCACTGTCATTGTAAATTACTATGGTCATATTTATACTATGTATCAATGAATCGTCAGAATGGTACTCAGAGCTCATCTGACAATTGCAAAATCATGTGACAGACCTATAAATTACACAGCACACTCCCAACCACAAACCAAGTTTAGAAACAGGGCAAAATATGCGGTCTTCAGGGTTTTAGACCTGGTCTGATACAAACCGGTCTGTGCAGCTACATCTTCGGGCTAAACGCTTGAAATTTCAGATTTAGGAAGAGGAATTATACTATCCGTGTAGCGAAAACAAAGGCGCTGATCAGCTTCGCAGTTACTGCAAAGCTGATCTGCGCTTTTGTTTTCGAATAGACGTGGCTCATATGGCTTGGCTTCAAACGCCTTTTATAAAGACTGAAAACATTTTTGCAAATGAACAAAAATCTCCACCTACTTGTTTAGCCTCTATCCAGTTAAGACAATACTGGACATGTCGGAATGCTGGGTTAGACTCCACGAGTCTCACTTCAGTGACCACCTCCCGTCGTTTTGTCGTCGTTATACCTTCCTCGACGTATGACTTGGAGATGAGTTTCTGTATCACATTGCTATAGAGCTGAGTTCGGAGTTCTGATACCCGTGAGTTAAGAGCCGCAACTCTAGAATAAGAAAGTTTGAAAATTAGGACGATTAGGTCATGGAAATCAGAATACTTTTGTTTTGTATGGCAGGCCTAGCATATGTACCACTTAGCGAGAGTTCCACTCTCTACTGGTCCATATCATATAATGGACAAGTACAAATAATTAGAAGCTGCAATATGTCTGTGAATCTTCTTATCTTATTTCTCTTTATTTCCTCTCCTCCATTTACAGCTAGTCATAAATTGAGATATATCATAATTACTGCTGTATCTGCAAATTTTGACTTTATTTTGATCAAAATATCTAAGGCTACCAGTGCAATATATCAATTAGTTCCACTCCTTAAATTCTTAAAGATACAGTGAAAAATATCAATGCATCTAATCTAAACATGCAAAAGTCAGCAATTCAATGCTCCTGCTTCAGTGGTGCATGTAATCAACGAGTGCATTCGTAACAAAACACAATACCATCAAAGGTATTACAAAAGGTCCAACGCAAATTGTCATACCCTACAAGTAACCTACAAGCAATCAGCTATATTGACAAGTCCATGGGAATTCAAATTTAACAGACTGGTGATCACATCCAAACTACTCAAATGCAGATTTTCATTATTCAGTTCTGTAGTCTAGACATAACTGAGCCACCGCATGAGAAAACCAATAATGTGGTTTCCTAACAGGTCAGACACAAACCGAGCTGTACAAGCATAGAAGATGGCTAGAGGCTGAAAATTTTGGATACAGAAAGTACAGGAATTGTACTATCCGTGTAGCAAAAACAAAGGCGCTGATCAGCTGATCTGCGCCTTTGTTTTCACATATGCAGATTGTTGGTTTTCTCATGAGGACACTCATATTAAGAGACCTCTACTACTAAGAAAGGTTTAAAGGCATGATAGGACAAAATCCTGAAGAAAGATTTCGGAAATTTTAAAATGCTCTGAAGGATGGATGCCGGCTCGAGTACCATACTATAAGCTCCCCATGAGCTAAAAAGATAACTCTTATAAACAAGTATGCTAACCTTTTATACATTTGATCCGAGTTTGTATATCGTGCATCTTGCAATGCTTGAGCATCCCGTAACAAACTCCGAACTGTATCCTCGATAGTTTTCAGAGCACGTTCTAACGCATCACAGTTACGCTTGGCTTCGAAAGGATGGAGAATTTCTACCCGTCTCTCCTCGTCTCGTATCCGACGATCAATGTCGGCAAGACTGTCTTCACTCTGTTTTGATTCTCTGTGGATCTTTTCAGCTAGTCGCTGTAATCTCTCTAATCTGTGGAAGTCGAGAGGCAAATATTTCAATGTCTTAATGAACATCTGTGGCAATTTTTTCATTACATGTATTATTATTCTTCAATCTGAGTTGAAAGTGGAGTTAGGGTTGGTCAGAAAGTTCTGTCATAGGTGTTATAACTTTGTTGATAGACATGATAGGTTGTTGTATTATACCTTGATTAAAAGGGCTACATTTCTCCTTTATAATGATGCCAAAAGAATGCACGAAAGAAATACATACTTCCAAACAGACACCTTGAAAGACACCTGGGGTAAAACCACTGGCACGTTTTCTTGAATTAAAGACAAGAACTCCGCGGAGGTCGATATCGCACCTGCATCGGGCAAAGTCAATGGAATATGAAATATAGGTCAAGGGCACCGGGTCAAGGTGCGTGCTTGAAGGGTATGTCAATGACAATTACTATGCAAGGTTTCACACTCGCAGCTATCAATGATGCAGAGAAAACCAAACTTCAACGTAAAAATTAACAAAGTCAATGGCCCATGAAATATAGGTCAAGGGCACTGGGTCAAGGCGCGTGCTTGAAGGGTATGTCAAGGACAATTACTATGCAAGGTTTCACACTCATGGCTATCACTGATGCAGAGAAAACCAAACTTCGACGTAACTTCGACGTAAAAATTAACAAAGTCAATGGACCGTGAAATATAGGTCAAGGGCACTGGGTCAAGGTGCATGCTTGAAGGGTATGTCAAGGACAATAATTATGCATGGTACGTATTTTAATGACGTCATATATATTGCTTTATTATAAAGTCAGCATAGCATCAATAACGGTAATTTTTGTCTCATTGCTTTTTCTTAATATACTATTATTTATCACTGTAAAGTTGGAGAAAATTTGATCGGAAGTTATAAAGATATAATGCACGAAACGCACACAGAAAAATTCACAAAGTCAAGAAAACGTGCCAGTGGTTTTACCCCAGGTGTCTTTCAAGGTGTCTATTTCGAAGTATTTATTTCTTTCGTGCACTGTTTTGGCATCATTATAAAGGAGAAATGTAGCCCTTTCAATCAAGGTATAATACAACAACCTATCATGTCTATCAACAAAATTATAACACCTATGACAGAACTTTCTGACCCACCCTTGTTTGACGAGACAGTTGCTATAAGTCTGTAAGATTGAACAATTGACGCTAGGTAGATTCAAAGCTAGCATGCTAGCCGCTGTACAACGACAGCATTTTTAGCTTAACATTTCAACCAGCATCAATTTATCTATATTCAAAATCTGTTATACTCAAATACTTTTACACCAAAAGAAGACAAACTATGGCCAAAGTAACTGAATGGTTCTTTTATTACTTCTTAATCTTCAAATTGGTTAGGGTGGCCAAACTTAAATTTCCTACTTTTCCACAATCCAAATCAATTGCAAATTGCTCTGGTCAACCCTAAAGAGAACCAACAAAAGGTGGCCAAATCTGCTGATTTCAATTGTATACCAATCTAACTTGCTTTATAAATCAATCACCACATGAAAATTGTCAGGAAGATTATTTGTATGTTGGCAAGTTGAGGGTAATCTCTTCACTATTTCACAAAGAAGTCAACAGTTCATCAATGAATTTATATAGATTGTTTGCAACATTAGAAAGAACTTAGGTGTTATGTTGGCCATACTTAGAGTTCCCCAGCTGTAAGGAAAAACAGTCTCTTTTATAGTGCTCTTTTACAAGCATTAAAACATAACAACAACACAAGGCCATAAGTTGAATGTTCAGAAATTTTCCACCATTTCCCTACCTGACAATTTCAGCTTGTATGGCCATATCCCGTTCTTGCTGTACATGTTCGTATCTGTTCCATAGTCTGTTTACATTGTCAGGGTACAGTTCATCATCAGGGGCTAGATGGTTGGCACCGGAACTCTGAAATTATCACAGAATATGGGTAAGTCATATCAGGGTCAGTACCAAAATTGAAAATATTTCAAGAATTCTGTTCAACCTAATTAAAATGTCCACAGTATAATGTTGTTTTACTTATTCAATGACCATGTCATGGCTACCAAAATGTTTATTTTGCTATTTGCATATCATAAGTATGGTGTATTCTTATTACAACACAGTTTCAAATATATCACAGTCTGTTTGTATGGACCCCAAGATAGTGTTACCAGTATCAAATCCGATAGAAGTCTCTAATCATGACAAAAACTTGACTAAATTTTCAGCAACATTCACTTTCTTTGAAAAGAATTTCACCAAAACGAGACCTAAATTTTGAGACAACACAATATACATATAGCCACAGCTGTTACCTCAGATCAATAGTAAATTAAGATTATTATGAAAAATATTTCTGGAAAATCACCTATCATATCATGTCAATTTGTCTTTCAAAAAAAATTCTGATTTGTCGTCCAGATTAATTTTTTACCTGTATTTCATCGAAAAGTCTAAGAGCCTTCTTTCTCATTTCCAACCGTGGCGGTACGTCTTCAATTTTAAACCTATTTAAATCAGCTAACAAGGACTTCATTTCTATGAGGGTTGATGGGAAATTTCTCTGTGACATCATCATGATGACGTCCTGTAACCATGTGACTAGCGATGATGACAGGTCGCGATACTCGTCAATCTTCAGCTGACGCTCATTGTCCATGAGCGACTGTTCCACGGTGGGGACATCCGGGAACACGTCGTACAGGGATGAGACGTATGTGATGATTGACTTTTCGTCTGGCTCGGGGACGTCCACATCTATAAATAGAAAGATGACAAATAAGAATGATTGTCTATTAATTTCCAGGCTTTAGGATAGTGCCGCAAAAGCTCAAGTGACAATGAGCAAGAAATTCACTGAGTACTGGATGGATGCACATGTGAAAAGGTTACAAATGCAGCAACATTTATCATTTAAAACATAAAAGATGTGCAGGTACAGCAGATAATAAAACAGGTTTTGCAAGTTTTCTGTAATATTGTTTGCGTGAACTGCCTTTTACAGTTTAAATGAACCTCACCATGCAAAAATTCTCTGGCATGATAATTTTAAGTTTCAAATCATTTTTGGTACAGGGTTATTTTTGTTGTTGTGCTTTAGTTTTTCAAAGTTTAATAATATCACTATAATTTTGATATAAAACTATATTAGCATGAGATCTTATTTCAATATACTTTTAATTTGAAATCCATATAACCTATAAAATAACTGTGAATATAAAATATGACACTTTATCATGGTTTATATCGGAATATCTTGAAATCTTCTCATTAAAGTGTACAATATTTTTAATGCATTTCCATGATAGAAATCATTATACAGTCTTCATATCGTTCCAGTATGTGTGCATGCCCTAGATGAAAATTATTTTTGAACAAAATTCAGTATTTAAATCTCAGTACAAAATGTTTGGTTCCAGTCAAGTTTCAGCCACAGCTGCTGTGTACTTAAACCAGTATGCCCATTGTACTATACTAGTTAATACCAAGGAAACAGTGGCTCCATCTTGACATGACTGAAAATTGTCGGCAGGGATGTTAAACCTAAATTCAAACAAATTAAAGTACTATGAAGAGTATCTTGTTCAAGGACACAACATAATGATTTTGTTTGTTTGTGTTGAGGCTTAACGTCCCAGTCAACAATTTTTCAGTCATGTCGGGACGGAGCCAACACTTCCTGGGTTTAACCAGTACTGTAGGGAGTTAATGTGTCTTGCTCAAGGACACAACATGGTGACGCCTGTGGGGATTGAACCCATGACCTCTCAATTTGGAGTCCGACGCTCTACCACTACACCACTGCGCTCCCTCAACATAATGATTGTGGATTTCAAAGCCCAAGGTCTAGTAACCTCTTGGTACTGTTTATGTGCATCTGGCAAAGCCTTCGCCCCATGAAAATTATTAAAAATTCAAAAATCTGGTAAAAATTTTTGAACTTGTGATCTTCCTAATCCTTCCACTTTTCACGGCTTTTTACATCATTTCATGCATAGCCAGATACCAATTTGGGTACAATTATCTTACTTTTTGAAGTCAACATTTTCTATGGATGATCGGCTAACGTAGGAAAATTTAATTTATTTACTCTATTATGACATTCATAAATACTATGAGAAAATATTTTGGAAATCTATCATTCATAAAAGTACTTCTAAACAGTCATTTCAACTCTTCATGTTAAACAGCACAGCTTCAAAACTCACATTTGTCAATGGAAAGCCCAAGCAAAAAGCAATGAAGCAATGACACATATTTAGGACTGACAACAACTGAATATGGTCATAAGAATGTTCTCAGTCCATGGTAAACAGCCAAGGTCAAAGCCAAAGCTCAGCTATCTTTACCAAAATGTTCCTATGCATACCTAACTAAGCAGTTCACCAGTACTAAGTGCTCAACTTTTCAATAACCAATGCCTAGTGACAGAATTTGTCAAACCTGCAAATGCCGAAACACTATAAACAATCCCAAAACAAGGCCAGAAATTTTCATTTTCATATGCATGCAATGGACATCAAAAGCTGTTTGTAGGTGGTTTTGGTGTTTTATATACAACTCAACAACTAAGGTCATATTGAAATGGCATCTCAGCTTAACGTCTTATCCAAAAGACTGCAAAAGCCTGGGGTCGAATTCACAATCTCTAGTTCCAAGGCTTTGCTGTTGGTGAAGCAAAAAAAAACATAAAAAAGCAACCCAACAATGTTTTTTTTTTTTTGTTTTTTTTTTTTGAGGAACCAGAAAAGGCCCCCGTTTATTCTCCCCGTCAAATGGCATATAGTGGGTCGGGGAGGACCACCCCACTCTATACCTTACAAACTACAATTATGTACATATGTATATAAACAATCACTCGTACACTCTCTCATACACATTATTAATTGCAATTACATGTTTACCTTCAGGGTCAAGAAGCCGTGTGACACCAAACTCCCTCTCTGCTGTCGAGAATGCCTGTTCTAGATTTTGTCGTGCTGTCTGGGTACGGACTCTTCGAAAATCTACCAGGGCGGGTCTGAAATTATAAAGTAAAGAGTTCTTAGGGTCCGGTAACACAAGATGCATTATGATTTGTATGGCAAACAAATAAAATCAAAATATGCCACTCCTTGAGGAACACTCTGGTAAGGGTTTTCATTGCAGTTTTGGTTGCATAGTTTTGAGGTTTTGCAGTATGGTGCATGTCAAAATTCTTTTCCTTTTTTTTCTGGCAAGAATTTTAATAATGATTATTTTCAACTTTGAAAGGAGTGGTCATACTGAATTCATGAACAGAAGCATGTGCAAGAACATATTAAGACAAATAAACCGAAAGCCTTTATAAAGGATTTGTGGAATTGTATTATCTATGTAGCATAAATTATGATAAACACACACAGCTTAACTGTGATCTACTGTTTTCTTTTGCATGTAATGCATAAAGCAGAGTTTTTGATGACCATGAGCACAAAAATCTGTTTGCATTGTATCAAACTATTGCATTGGAAATTCTTGAAGAACATCCAAATGCTACAATTATTCTTGAAACACACCATATTGCAAAGTAGACTCCTGATTTGACCTTGCAGTATGTACTCATGATATTCTTAATTCTGCATAATGAAATCAGATTTAGTTGTTATGCACTAGTCATTTATAACCACGGAACCCCACCCCCGGGGAGGGTGGAAGATAGCCATGGAAATTAGAGGGGGTTTGACCAAAGTTTTGCAAGGGCATTGCAGGGGAAATACCCGGGTTTGCTTTATAAAGTGAACCAGAGTACATGGTATGAGACATGTCATGAGAAAACTGGATTTTTACCTATGCAAAAACAAAGGCGCAGATCAGCCGTGCAGTAACTGCACGGCTGATCAGCGCCTTTGTTTTCGCTACACGGATAGTACAATCTCTTCTGGTGTTAAATCCAAAATTTCAAACTTCTAGCATGCTTCTGTGACTGTACAGACCAGTTCCTGTCAGAACTGATCGGAAACCCTGAACATCTGTTTTCTCGTGTCACAGCTCGTATAATGTCATTCATTCCCTAGCCCACACCAGTTGTCTCAGGATAACCAGTGTGAAGCCAAGGCCATTCAGATTCAGCATTTTTATGTTACCCCTAGGGGGACACCAATCATACGATTATACCTTATAAAGTAACAATTTGGGCAACCACAATACATTACATAGGCAATAGGTAAATTATTTTGCATTTAGTTAGCGTAATAGGGTCACAGGCAACAGATTTTATTTGTATGACACATTTTAAAGCCCATTAAATTAAGCGGAGCAGGACACCTTTACCTTGTTCCGCTTTCGTAACCATACAATATTCTCACTTGTTACAAGCTTGAGAAAATTTCGTTTAAATACAAATAATTATGTAGCCGAACCCTTTGAAGTAAAGGTTACAATAATCTTCCTTATTCAGAAAAGAAACTTTGTGATAAAACCATTATTTAGTTTGTGTATCATCCTGTGAAAGTCTTTGCTGTGCACTCCTTCAAAAGCTAAGGGTGTGAGCTTTAGAATAGACCATGAAAATATTTGGCTGACCGGTGTCTTCACTTATAGAAATATGTGAACCACAAAATTTTGCCAACACTAAATATCATGTACAATGATATAGGAAGTTACAGTTCATGTTTCAAATGTCAGTTTTGAGTAAGATGTCAATACCACATTAAAAGCAACAAAATAAAGTGTTATGTATCAGTGTTATACATTTGAAACAATGTGTTATGTTAAACAGTGACAAATGTCAGCTTGCCAACATAAACAATAGATGTATGAACTAAAAGAATTTTGGCCTTTTTAGTGACAAGCAACCAGACTATGCTTGGCACATCCTCGCTACTTATTGCTTAAATTCCACATCTTGTTGCATTAAGTCAGTATCTACACAGCAGCAATATCCAGAGACAGCCAACATATAACTGAGTACAACCAACACAGATGAATTTTATATAAAGTTATAGGATGCAAATACCTGTATGGGTATGTATAAAAACAGACAGATATTTTTATGCACCACTCATTTGTAACCACTGCCCACCATCTATAGGGAAGGGTGGGGGATAGCCGGGCTAAAGTGTAGGGCAATTACTTTTCGAGTGTCCTCTCAGTGCAGGGAAAATGACGGAGTTTTGACATTAGGATCTTTACCCCAGGGAGAATTTCTATTGCAAAGGGTGGGGCAAAGAGCAAAGTTTTGACCTCTATTTTGCGCCCTGGGATTGGGGCTTATTGCAGGGCACTGAAAGCTGAAAAGTCATAATCCCCGCCCTTCCCCGTAGGTGGGGGAGCTGTGGTTACAAATGACTGGTGCATTACTCCGTATTGTCGCTTATAGTTGATTTCATCTGCATTGGTTGTATCTCAGTCACACTGGTTGTCTCTGTATAACAAGTGTGATATGAGCCTCGATGCGAGAAAACCCGTCTTCGGGGTTTCCGACCAGGTGCAACACAAATCGGAATGTACAGTCACAGAAGCAGGCTAGAAGCTTGAAATTTCAGATGTAAGAAGAAGAGAAATTGTACTATCCGTGTAGCGAAAACAAAGGCGCTGATCAGCTTTGCAGTTACTGCAAAGCTGATCTGCGCCTTTGTTTTCGCATAGGCAAAAATCCGGTTTTCTCATGACACGGCTCATATATAGTTTGCTTGACCCACCTGTTTCTGTGTATAATTGATAAGAATGCCTTGCCGTCTCTCCAACTGTTTGTGAAGTTGCGTACTTGTACCCCCGGGTAACCATCTGTGGTGCGGCGACTCCATAGCAACAAGGCTTCCTTGGCGGTGATGTGGTCGGGCTGCCCTGGTACCACCACATCTGAGACCTGTAAGTAGATTGATAAATTGTTTTGAAAATGGGTGTTGTGGGTATAAGTACATGTAATTTGAGTCCTATAACACTGTAAATGAAACACTGTAGTTATGCAATATCATGAAAATTTTACTAAAATGCATTTCACACCTTGCCCCAAACCATCAACTCACATACATCCACATTCACATACATGCACACTCACTAACATGCATACCCACTTACAGAGGACGATTTTCAACATTTTGTTGGCTTTGATGTTGAAATTTATGATTTAGAAATCCAGGGATAGGTCAAATACCGAAAACTAAATGTGTATGTTGTAACTTAACCTTTAGCATGCTGTAGGCGGCTGCGGTCGCCCGTGGAATACCTATCTGTGCCAACTAGAGGCGACTGCGGTCGACAAGAAAAACCGCTTTCAAATTTCCCGCACTTTTCGCCCACTGCCTACTTATGAATATTAATGAGCGATGCCCAGACAGTTGCGCATGAAAACAACATGGCGGCTTGTGGTTTTGGGACCGATTTGTCGGCCGATTTTGATCGGATTTTCGTTATTTTTGCATTAGAAATGCATTTTCAGCGCTTTTTTCGCTGGTAAATGGAAAATTGGGTGCATTTACACCCGAAATATGACATCGTAACGGTACGTATGATGAATTTTTACTCTAGAAATCGGCGTAACAAAGACTTCCGAAACCGAAAGTAGATTTGTTTACTGCGTTTGTTGAATTTATTCAGCTGTTTTTATGGCTCAAAAATTAAGAAAACACGAAAAAAATTGGAAAAAAACGTCAGTGGGCTGCGATATCGATTTCACTATATTGCTCAGCATGCTAAAGGTTAAAAATACTAAGATGGATAAGAAAAGATAAAAGCAACCAAAATAATTATAAGTTTCATTCAATATATGAAACACACAGCTTCTTTCACCCACGACCTTATGTGGGCGACATAGTATGTGATTTTCCATCTGATATTTTAATGAAGTCTCAGCAAAGTACAAGAAATCAAAAGCGTGCATTAAACGAACATAAAATCTAAATTCATTCATCATTTTCACTATTTATAAAGAGCCTTTTCAGGCTCCAATTTCTTGGCTCTCAAACAACAATGTGCAACGTGAAATTAATTATAAGCAAAATTTAAAATTCAATCCGAAAAAAAGCCCATAACTTTGCATACCGGTACTTTTAGTTATAAATGTATAAAAACATGCAGTGTGATCAGAATAAATCCTGAACAAATCAAAAACATGCAACATTCTAGAATGATAAAAACTACAAATCTGTGTGTATCCATAATATACCAGTCATTTGTATCCACAGCCCCTATGGGGCTGGGGAATAGCAGGGCTTTTAACTTTTCAATTTTTAAAGCCCTGGCAGTGCCAGGTCAAATTTGTGGTGAAAATATCAGTTATGGTTTTCACAAATTTAAGGTCATAGCAAAAAGAACCGCAACACTTTCTGAGTACATGTACTATAGGTAGTTAATGTATCTTGCTCAAGTACAGAACTTGGCACAAGTGGGATATGATCCTCTTGATCCACATGCTCATGTAGTAAATAACAGCAATGCTGCTATGCTTAAACATTCCATTGCATCTGTGGGTCAGAACAACCTGCCCATCATTGTGGTAGCCTTAAAAGCTAATATCTCCATCTCAAACAATACTAATAATAACATTTTCCTGTAATACAAATCTGGCCATTAATGATGAGAGATGTTGCCTGAAAAAAGAGTAAAGTCTTGCAAACAGCTTTGATCATATAAATGGACATGGGACCTGAATTTAAGAGTAGAAAGCCAAGTCTCAAGCTCATGAACCCTGGTTTACCAGCATAATTGGTAACTGTAACCAGTACATGTCACAAAGGCATAGTATAGTAAGAAATGCAGAACAAATACAAAACCTCAAAGCTTTCAAGACTTTCTGGGCAGTGCAGTACTTCATTCAACTATGCTTTTGATCTTCTATATCTTTTACTACTGGCAAAAATCCTCAAAATACTATTTTGATATTTGAAAAGCATTAAACCAATATTTTTTCTCCAAGTAGGTCAAGTGTCTTATTTTGGATTTATATTCATAAAATAGTTTTTATCTCAATGAGTTGGCAATTTACATTATTTGGCCATAAAGAAACAAGTCTCTATGTCCATCAGTCACATGGTATGGCATTTTTATCCCCTTATAAATGAATATTTATTTCAATTTAGTACATAAAGTGATTTACTTTTTGGAAAATGTTATTTATTGATGGTGAATGACCATATTTAATGCATATTTTAAAAACAGGTGAAACGATTTGGTCTGTCACAATTATTTATTCAATTTGTAATGATTGTTTAACTCCTACAAGCCTGGTGACCTGGTAAACAGCATAGCCCCAGATGTGACGCCGCAGAATGCGGCGTCCCATTTGGAGCTATTCTGTTTGCTAATACGAATTTCATCAAAAAATGAAATAAAATAAATAAATAAATAAAATAACTCCTGATGCCCCTTAAAATGAAAGTGGACTCGCCCAAATGATAATGATGGGCAAGTTCATTCGTCATGAATGGGTTAAAGTCCAGGGTAAACAACTGAAGTCATATTGGGACAGTCTATTACTTCCACCAAACTGTTCAGAGAGAGCATCCTGCAGACAATCTGCATGCCCTTTGTCAGTGCATTGTGCTCAATCTTTCAGTAGTAACTAGCAACTATTCTTCTTGAAAAGAGTTTAGCAACTCTTCTTCTTGAAAAGAGTTTTACTTAAAATATACCATGCACACGGACGGGATTGGCCTCAACTCTGCTTGCGACATTAGGTTTGAGTAATGCTTTTCCTATACTGTGGGTACCCAAGCTGATATGGGTAAAATAAAGAAATGCATTTCATCTTTCAGTGGCCGACTTACTTATTATCATGCCTAAAAAGTGACGCAAATGTAGATCTAGTTTTTTCTTCTTAGATGCAGCAAACATTTACCATTTTTCACATAATTTATATGTGCGAGACAATTTGACAGAATTAAAGGCTATGGTGTCTGCCTTTTACATCTTCATTAATCATTTCAATTGTAACATTCCTTAAATACTATTTAATAATAAAAAGAAGCTAAGAAAGTCACCACCTTTGAAAACAGAATAAGAATAGAACATGGACCCTGGACAAGAGCTAGCTAGATTACAAAATGTGCTTGGTAAACTAGCTTTTTTTTTAACATGAAATTCAAACTGTCAAAACCTAAATTCTACAACTTTGGTGGTTCAAAAGCCTTTCTGTTGCAGCTTGTAAACCCACTTCTGACACCATTATTGTAAAGGCCAACATTTAAATCTACAAAATATATTGTGTATCCTCTGCTTGAAGGTTGCAGTTAAATGATTTCTATGAGAATATTTTCAATCAGGCCATTTTTCTACTCTTCAGACCATTTCTTAATCAAATTGGCAAGAACTATATAAGAATCTAATTTTACACAATTTTTAAATCATTCTTCATCTCTAGACACCAGAACCCCAAACCAGTGTTTTCTTGTAGTAATAGTGGACATGGTCTATATTTAAACTGTCAAGTATATGTTTTTCTGACTGTACAGGTGTGTCATTTTCATTGATAAACTAGGGTATTTATCACTGTGACAGGACTGGTCACTCCACCCCCACCCCTCAGGGTTACCTTAATTACAGGTGTTATTGTTCAAAGAAAATACACTTATTAGAGCCGCCTCGTGGGAAAACCAACAATGTGGTTTTCGAACAGGCCCGACACAAACCGGCCTGTACAAGCCCAGAAAAAAGCTAGAAGCTTGAAATTTCGGATTTAAGTAGAAGAGGAATTGTACTATCTGAGTAGCGAAAACAAAGGCGCTGATCAGCTTCGCGGTTACCACTAAGCTGATCTGCGTCTTTGTTTTCGCCTATGCAGATTGTTGGTTTTCCCATGAGGTGGCTTATTACAAGGCAGAGAGCTGGCTGCCTTGCCATACACGTTCTTTTTAATTCTTGCATAAGGAAGAATGAAGACCATGTATTTCAAAACATGGAGTTATCTGTAAAAGCCTATGTAGAAGAAGCAAGAAGAAGCTCTCTTGATGCCTTATAAGTACAAGTATTTACTTTATCCAAAACAACTGGACTGATGAGCTTAGTTAGACTGGTGTAGTGAAGCCATGTCATGAGAAAACCGGATTTTCGCCTGTGCGAAAACAAAGGCGCAGATCAGCTTCTCAGCTTCGCAGTAACTGCGAAGCTGATCAGCGCCTTTCTTTTCGCAACATGGATAGTACAACGCCTCTTCTTAAATCCGAAATCATAAGCTTCTAGCCATCTTCTGTGGCTGCACAAGCCAGTTTATGTGAGACCTGGTCGGAAACCCCAAAGACCGTTTTTCCATCGCGGCTCATTTAACTTGGCTGACTAACACAATTTCGAAAATGAAATGTTCTATAGGATCCTTAGTAGTGTCAAAAGGAAACAAAATATCGCCATCAATGGCAACATTTTCTTTGACTTCAGTAACAGGCCAACCCCTTGTTGGATCAAATGTCAGTTGTATATGGTTGCAATGGAATGACTATCTTCTACAAACAAGAAAATATAGCTTAACATATGAATGGTAAGTACATGCTATCAACAGACCCTTGGCTAAAGTATTCAAGATAACAAATATTTGGATATTAATAGGCGGTCTGACATAATAGCATGTCAACACATTCTCTGACCAGTAGGAGGAAAAACTCAAAAAATGCCTTTTTTCCCATTTTGGGCCAGAGAAAATCAAAAGAAAATCAAGCCTCAGCAATCACCACTTTCTTACATGTGACTAAAGATTAAGGTGTTACCATATGAGCCACATCATGTGAAAACCAACAATGTGGACAGTGTGGTTTCCGAACAGCTTAGACACAAACCGAGCTGTACACACAAACAGAAGATGGCTAGAGTAGGTGGGAAATTTTGGATTTAGAAAGTAGAGGGATTGTACTATCCTTGTAGTGAAAATACAGACGCTGATCAGCTTCGTGGTTACCATGAAGCTGATCTGCATCTTCCTTTTCACATGTGCAAAATGCTGGTTTTCTCATGATGCAGCTCATATCATCTCTGTGTGGAATGATTCTGTAAGTCCCAATCAACAATATTTCAGTCAATTCGGGATTCGGACTCCACCATTATACATTGAGGGGCTTTAAAGGGTCTGCCCCCCCCCACCAGTTCTAGTCTGACTCTTCACTCCCACTCATTGTGATCATGATATGCAGTTATGCACCTGCACCAGTCATTTGTAACCACTGCCCCCTCCCCCCCCCATCCCCCCCCCCCCTACAGGGAAGGGTGGGGATAGCCTGGCTAGTGCGGGGCAGTTACTTTTCGAGTGTCCCCACAGTGTAGGGAAATGACAGACTTTTGACATTAGGATCCTTACCCCAGGAACATTTTCTGTTGTGAAGGGCTGGGCAAAGAGCAAAGTTTTGAGCTCCAGTTTACTAGCAGGGGGTGGGGCTTATAGCAGGGCACTGAAAGCTGAAAAGTCATAATCCTCACCCTTCCCCATAGGTGGGGGAGCAGTGGTTACAAATGACTGGTGCATTACATGTCCTAAGAAAGTGAACATTCAAACAGCGACTTCTGTGGACTAGCTTTTACATACTGCACAATGAAAACTGTTTATCTCGTTAACTAATGGGTATACTATGTGTTTTGAATTGTAAACTAGTTAATTTCCCTAAAGACAATGTACATGCATAATAAATAGCTAAGCATTAATTATGCTCCTCCCTCGCTCTTATTTGAGCTGTGACACGAGAAAATCTGTCTTCTGGACTTCCGACCAGGTCAAACACATCCATAGCAGCATGCTAGAAGTTTGAAATTTCACATTTAGAAAGAAGAGACATTGTACTAACCGTTTAGCAAAAAAAAAGGTGCTGATCAGACATGCAGTAACTGCACGGCTGATCTGCGCTTTTGTTTTCGAATATGCAGATTGTTGGTTTTCTTATGTGATGGCTTATTAATTATTCATGCAGTATGGTTACCCATTCAGTTTGTCTTTTGGTTTATCTTTCTTTTTTTTTTGACAACATATTTTAGCTGAGTTGCTAATCATTTTTTCTTTAAATTGGGGGGGGGGGGGGGGGGGGTCACTTTTTCAAAGGCATGATATATATATGAATAGGTCCCTTTTTTTCGATTACCAGATATATGAATAGGGTATGTTTTAAAGTATCGGGCGGCACGTCCGTACCAAAATTACCTCCCCCCCCAAAAAAAAAAAAATTTTGATAGTTTGTAAGATAAATATACAGAGTAGCTACCTTTAGGGAAATAGCCACTCACTCAGCTTAAAATATGTTCTTTTTGTATCAGTGCATGGTTGTAGGTTTGGTTTATTTCCAAACCTGGGTTTTAGGGTGGGACTTTCAGGTTCTGATTACAACAGTTCCTGATTATTGCTAACCTTTCCATTCTGCTATCAGCATTTGTATGTTAGATAAATTCCAGCATATTTTCTCTAAGGTGACTGAACATGAGGTATTTCAAAACATAAACAAAAGAAATCCGACCTTCAAAAATTAATTGGTCAAGATAATAAATTTGTTAATCAGTATGTATCTGTCAATAGGAATATACCAAAATATACATGAGACAATGGTTTTAAATTTTATCACGCCCCTAAATCTACAGGCCATGTCCCCATAGAATAGAACAGTAATTATTTATGTCCATCTAACACATAATGATCAATTTCTCATATGTCCCTGTAGGAAAGATAGTACGAGCCTTGTAACACCGGAAAAGCAAGAGGTTTTACACAGCTACTACGGTCCTTGAAATTTAAATGCAACAACTCACAATTCAAACTTTATAACATCAAATACAAAAGGCACTGCCAAGGATGAGCGCCTGAAGCGTCCATGTTATTCTAATTTACTATAACTGTTTTCTCTTGACGCAGCTGATATTTTAGTGTACTAAGACACATTGGTGATATATTAATTTTCTACTTAATTAATGACCTGCTCTAAACAATAATGTAAGACTACACTCTGTAATTATATGAATGGTACAAAAATTATAATACACCAAAAATTTAACCTTTTGACTAATTAAAACCATCGGAATTTACTGTTGGGTGGTCCACTTTTTTCATAAAGCCAAAATGATTTTTCAATAATCTTTTTAATAGTTAAATGAAGCGGCTAACAAAATAAGAAACAGCAAATCTTTTTGGCTTCAAAGTAAATGGGTTTAGCAATTATGTTGTTATTGACCAAATGAGCCATATCATGGGAAGTTGGGAAAACTAGAAAAAGTGCCTTGAGAGGCACGTATACCCCCGGCTGGTAGCTCCCTCCAACACCCCCACCCCTCAGCCCACCGCCACCAATCCAGACATGCTCACTGACAGTGACACATTAAACCTCAATTCCTGATGAAAGAGAGCGCCCTCAACAAGTAAATCTTATAAAATTGTATTTGCAAAAAACACTGTCTAAAACTATGGGGAGGGGGGGGGGTGTAGTAGAATGACAGATCTATTTTAGAGCAGTATACAGAGCTGACTTGTATACTCAATCTAGGACTTGATCGCGGACATTGAGGGTCAGGTCCTCGGTCCTAGATGTAAAGTAGAATGTCATTCTTCAATAATATTAAAAAAAAAAAAAAAAAAAAAAAATGTCCTATATTTTGACCTCTAGCCCCACCCTCAGGGCACGGACCCTAGAGTCTAATGTCATTAGGAACAAGGCAAACCTTATAGTGTACCTTTGGTGCAAGTACGAATCATTTCTGAACATGGTAGTAAAGAAAAGTAAACAAATACATTTTTTTCAAGAAGTTCTAGATTTTGACCTCTAGCCCCACCCCCCGCACATGGTCCCTAGTGTCTGAACCTTACATGGTACCTATGGTCTAAGTATGAATGCTTTCTGATAAAACTTTGTGGATGTCAAGAAAACAGACTTACAGAAAATATTTATTATGATATTTATCATATTATAAATAAGTCCTAGATTTTGACCTCTAGCCCCACCCCCTGGAGATGGTACCGAGCATGGAGTATGAAAGCAAACCCTATAGGGTATCTATGAACTAAATAAGAATACATCCCTATGATTGTTTGTTAAGATATGGACTTATAGAAGAAACATTAAAATTGTAAACAGCATATTTTAAAGGTGACCTAGATTTTGACCTCCAGCCCTACCCCTGGGGATGGGCCCTGGGGTCCGAACTCATGGAAACAAAGCAAACCCTATAGGGTACCTATGGTCCAAATATGAATGGTTTTTGACCATTGGTTCATGAGATATACACCTCTAGAGAAACTTTAACCAAAACTTTGACGTAAATTCCACGAACGTTCCGGAATTACGAACGAAGAAACGAACTAACTAACTAACTAACATACGAACGGACGAACGGAAAAGCGAAAGCTATATACCCGTCGGCATAAATGCCGGGGGTATAACTAACATTTTGCATATGCGAAAACAAAGGCGCAGATCAGCTTTGCAGTAACTTCAGCGTTTTTGTTTCGTTACATGGATAGTGCAATTCCTCTACTTTCTAAATCCAAAATTTCCAGCCTCTATCCATCTTCTGTGCTTGTACAGCTCAGTTTGTATCTGACCTGTTCCATTACCACATTGTTGGTTTTCTCATGACGAGGTTCAAATAAGCTAGGAAATGTCATATCTTGAAAGACAGTATTTGACCTGGATCTGAAAAGTTTAATAAGCAGCTATAGATGAAAGTCTTCTGCATGAAAATATTGATGAACGGATCACGGAATCATCACTGACTCAGGCAATAATCAATATATTACATGGTTCTGGAGGTCAATATTGCATCAGAGATGTCATGTCATGTCACGCCTGTTCTTTTCTGCTGTGTCATAACAGTTATCATTCCACTTTCCTGTCAGAAGGCCTGGTTTCGAGGTTGTAAAACTTTTTTCATGCTCAACTCAGCTGAGACTAAAATTTATCCTGCTCATAAATGTTAAAATGCCAACATTTATAAGCAGGATAAATTACAGGCTTTGGTATTCTAAACGAAATTTCTTTTTATTTTGGCTTCACTATTTATGAGCACTTAAAATTTCATGCTCAGCTGAGTTGAGCATGAAAAAAGTTTTATAACCTCGGGACCTGCAGAAGCATGGGCTGGAATCTGCACCCCACATTCCCCTGTACACATGGTGAGTGGTTTGACCACTAAACCAGGGAGGCAGCCATCTTGTGAAACTGGAAGTAAGTTGGCTCCTGGAGCAGTTACTCAGGTGCTTTACTACAAGACTCCCTACAAGACTGATATGATTTAGCTGCTCTCTCATCATAATGGAACACACCAATGTTGGAAGTTAGGGTCTAGGAAATAATACATAACTGGATGTTGTCACATAGGAGTGCCAAATACTGCCTTGTATTGTAAAAGGTCTAACAAAATTATTGAACTTCAGGAATTTTCTCCAACAACATCCTGAACTAGTTCCAAGGTATACTGATAACCATTGTACTTTGTGGATTCATTCCAAGGCACTGCTGCAGTTGTACTTCACATTCAAAAAATAAGAAAGAAAAATCAAATATACAAAATAAAATATTATACAAACAAATAAAAATATTAAACAAACAGCTAATAAATTCAAACTCAAGGTGCATAAACTCAACACTTCAGACAAGTAAATTTTATACTTTGACACATTTATCATTTGGATGACATATTAAAAGCAATTAATTCAAATAAAAGGATAAGATAAAGATAGTGAATGAAGGCCACAACTTTTCAACATGAGAAAAAAAAAAAAAATCTTGCAACAGATTGGAGGAAAACTGAAAAACAGATGTTGCTGATTTAAAGTTAATAGTAATGTAATGGATGCGCAACAACTGTTGGCAAATAACATTTATGCATGTCTTTATTCTGGGGCATGGTCGTTATGATTCATGAAATGAATTATGGAAAGGGACAGTTCGAATATGATCCACTTTGGGACAGAATCATCTTCAGTGGGACATAAACTTAACTTCATCTAAGTGTATCTTCATTGGGACATAAACTTAATAATCCACTAATTCAGGAAAACATGTCTGTGAAATGAATACCCCCCTTAAACCTCATTTTTATATTGAAAAACTGGTGTTTGCAGGGGTACACTTATTTTTCTTATTATTGCTCCAAAACATAGATTGTGGGTACTTGTTAGAACCAAGCTCGTTGAGGCGGTTCTAACGTGGACCCACAATCTATGTTTTGAGCAAAAATAAGAATAATATCAAATTTTTTCTTACGGAATTTTTCCTTTCTACAGGTATATCGCATGGGCAAGTTCACTATATTCCTTGACCTAGATTCTCCAACAATATAGATCATAAGCGGTTTTGCACCTTTTCACAACGATTTTGTTACATCATAAAATGGTGTAAATGGTATGAAATACAGAATTAAATGAAATCTGAGAGATATAACTGATGAAAACCATCAAGTGAAAAGATGGTATAAGATACAGCACACATTTAATATTATGCATGTTTGGCAAAAAGAAAATGTTAACCTTCAACAGTGTAACATAGCTTTGATATCATTTAACCATTCTTATTTCAACTGAGCCCACCCCCCTTTACAGGAAAAGTTTCTACAAGTCTGACCCTAGTATCAGCAAAAATATGGGCCTTGCAGCAGAAAGAAAAATGCATTTTCCTATCACAAAGTCATTTCATCATTCTGACAGGACATCAACAACTTTTTCTCATATGTTCTTTTTTATGTAACCTGAGAAAATATTAAACTGAATTCTACATTGAAATACATAATTATATTTCTACATAACTCATCTTTACCTGATGAGCTCCATCCTGTTTTGGTGACTGTTGCTGCTTTTCAAGGGGGGCTGGTCCCTTTACCTTCTTTTTCTTTTTACGAAAACAACTGAACATATTGATATCATATCCGAAATCCAAACATTTACAAAGTCATAGGCACCTCCAAGTCAAGTATCCGTTCTGCTAATACTATCACTTCACAACAACAATAACACATGCAATTGTCCTCTTAATTTTCACTTTGTGAGAAAAAATTAATCCACAGACATATTTTCAATATTAAATTTCTTCATCCGAAACTGGCAGCTTGACCCCACTGCCCTAACATGCAAGGCACGAAATTAATCTCCCAAAACACCGAAACACCTCACAACACCTTTGTCAGGTAAAAAAATCACCTAGCAGGTGAGACAATTAAGACGGCCCGAGGCGTTGACAGTCACCAGTCTCTTCAATGTCTCATCCCAGAGTCTCTATACCTTTGTCAGATGTTTACACGATCGATACCTTTATTAAGAAAATAAGATCAATATGTTGATACTAACACCGCGTAATTCTACAGTAAATGGTGGAAAAAGAACAATGGAGATTGATCACAGTGACACGACTCAGCCGCATACTTTTTTTCAATGGGTGAGAAAACAGTACCAGCAGCATATAGTGAAATTGACATTGAAAACAATATTGTATACAAAATTAGTATAAAATCTACTATATCAATAAGTTATAGACAGCAAAGAAAAAAGTTTAGGCAATGCGAAGATTGCATTGCAACTGAAAACCACCAAGTTTCAGACACTGCAAAATACAGACCTTTTTGAGCTGCCTCTAGGAAAACCAGCAATGTGGTTTCCGACCAGGTCCGACACAAACCGACCTGTACAGTCACAGAAAAGAGCTAGAAGCTTGAAATTTTGGATTTAAGTAGTAGAGGAACTGTACTATCAGAGTAGCGAAAACAAAGGCGCTGATCAGCTTCGCAGTTACTGCGAAGCTGATCTGCGCCTTTGTTTTCGCCTAGGCAGATTGTTGGCTTTCCCATGTGGCGGCTAATTTGAAAGAAGACCTTGAGGAGATTTTACTGAATGAAAACAAGATTGAATTTGGTGACACGAAGCCAGCAAAAACAATCAATAGAGTAATTAAAACTGGAAAGAAAGCCAAACTGTATACCTGAGAAGATTAAAGCTGGATCTTTAAGTTAAATAAAATATTAGTGTAAACAGACACTTGAAAATTAACAAAATCACCACTTTGAAATATAGCCAAGAAATCTACCCAGAGCAAAAAGTGTCCTGTAATCAACTTTGAACTGGTAAACATGGTCAATCCTAACCTAGGTGAAAGTGGTCATGATAAATTTCAAAGCTTTTATGAAAAGACCTTCCCTGACATGTATGTAATAGAACCCTATGATGAATGTGTACAATGACCACAACCTAATACAGTCTACAAATCAGACATCAACAATCCCACTTCTGACACCAAAATTGTAACATCCCACCAAGATGAAAAAGTAAGCAGCCTAAAGTAACAGTGCATCAATTCACAGACCACGAGGGCAGACCAAGTTTAGCCATTTGCCAAAATGCTTAAATGAAAAAGATTGACTCATCCTTTGCATAATTTCAACTAAAAATACTAAATGGATTGGTCATTTAAATGACTAAATCTGTCATAAAAGCCCACTTCAACTTCACCTCTACTGGAGGCCTCCAGTTACTGACCACTTTGAGCATAATCACTTAACCTTAGGAAGAAGACACTTGATAAATGTTACACAGGTCTGAACAAACATTAATTAAATATCCGAACAGGTGAAACACACGGAGATGACAACTTGTATGTAGAGATAAGATGAGAAATAACCTAATTTAGATCATTACTCTACACAAAATATTGTAGATCAAAACACAAGATAGCATTCAAAACATATAAAACAAATGAATGAAACAATTGGATATTTTGTAAGTCTATGCACATTGCAATGCATTACAAGAAGCAAATGAAGTGGAAAATGCACACAATGTCCTTAATTTTATCCCTGAAATAACTGAAAAGCAATTGAAGAATGAAGCAATATTACAATATCCTGAAGAATTTGACTGCGTCAACAATAAAATTGATGCTGAAATAGCTGACTGTAGTTAAGACAAACATCATGAAACCAAGACTCGAGCATTTCTTAAAGAATTCTTTAGTACACAACATCTCGTGACAAAAGCAATCAAAGAAGTATCAATTCACACCCATATAAATAATTCTATTTCCAATTTACGAATTAAAATAATATTCCGTTTTCCAAATTACCACAGAGTGTCATTTATTACAACTATACTGCTTCACCTGTGACATATATCGGTTATTCAGGTATGCAAGTAAAGCAAACATTCGAAAAGATAGTTCCCATCTCATAACAGATACGTAACACCTGGGTAGAAATTCCGCCCATTACATCCAAATTTCATGTCATTTCACAGGTAAATATGAAGAAATTGATCCAATTAACGCCAAATTAAGCAATACTTAAACACACAGACCCACACAATTGATTTAATTTCCGAAACTGGTGGAAATCCACCTTGGTGAATTTTATGTATAGCGATCGGACTATTTGTCCCCGGCTGATTACAAATACTGTGACAAAACATAGGATCACTGGTTCTGAATACGAACAACTGATAGTACGAATATACACTGTATTATACCTTAAAGGTGTATCATTCTTATAGCTTAAAGGCGTATTATTCGATATCAAATAACCTGACTCAATTGACTATAATACTGTAGCTGAACTTTATATAACAACAATACTGAATGCAAGGATTTATAATTAATATGAACAGCACATATGTCTTATTATTTCATATTTAGCACCATTTCTAAAACTTTTTTCATAATCATAATTGCATTAACAGGTAATAACAGTAAAAATTCTAGTTTATAAAAATTTGTAGGTAGCAGGTATCCTAAAAATTATGTTAGCAACTCAAAAACATGTAGGCTATAGATTTCAGGACAACTCTGTTTTGCTCAATCTGTCAAAACTAATTTGCTAAATTAAATTTGTCCCGAAATGGTCATTCATTGTAAACAGATGGCTTATGGACATTGGGCAAAGGAAAACAGTGTAACCAAATCCCAAATCCAAAGCTCTGACCTGACCAGAATACTTGATAAAGATATTGATGGTGTTGGTCCTTAAAGGTTGCCTCCATCAGTTTCATGACATTTGGCCCACCAATTACTCATCCTAGTTTGTTTACCTTTTTAAGTTTGCATGAAAATCTATATTCACCTTTGCAAATTCTGTACTATCCCTCCCCAACTCCCACCCCCATGAAATTTAGTATTTTGCATTCTTTCTTGTGGAATAATTGAAAGGATTTTTATAATAATTCTTTAAATCCTTTAAGTGGGATGGGTATTCAAGGAGCCTAAACACCCATTTTATGATGAGACAGATATAATTTGATCATAGATAATATTGATAACTTTTTATGACTTTGTCATTTGAGGGCGACCAGTCATTTAAGGTAAATGTCCTCTTAAGGTCACTTGTTTTGGACAAATAAGCTCATTTACAAAAGAAAGCTTTTAAAAAGTTTTTATTTTCTGCTTATACACACTCCTTGACCAAGTATAAATCATTTAGGCCCTATCATAAGAAACCCTGTCATTAAAATTTTGGACCAGATCAGACACAAACCAAGCTATGCATCTACTGCAGAAGCTAAGAAGAGGTTTGAGATTTCCAACAAAGGGTCTGTACAGTCTAATGACAACGAAGGCGGTGGGAGCTTGCTTGGATTCTGATCTATGCCTGCTTTTTGCAGGGGTTGAAAAACATAACAATCAGAATGAATTTGAGGTCAACCACAATTTTTTTCAGTTTTCACAAACAAAAGATATAAAATGTCAAAAGATGGGCTAGGTCTTGGTCCTTGATTCATTGAAAAGCTTCTATTGTTGATCAGCCTA
This sequence comes from Rugalucina vietnamica, assembly GCA_964017185.1. Taxonomy (NCBI): domain Eukaryota; kingdom Metazoa; phylum Mollusca; class Bivalvia; order Lucinida; family Lucinidae; genus Rugalucina; species Rugalucina vietnamica. The sequence goes on from OZ024873.1 coordinate 22,698,179, forward strand.
GTTTGAGCCTCCCATGGTCCCAAATTGTCAAACTCTTATATTCTAATGACCTTCGGACCACCACAGCGTGACCCAGGGCACAGGGACATCACAGAGTGGCAACTAAAATTTTGTAACAAAAACTGCATTTTTCACTTCAATTGAAGCCACTTTACTTTTATTTACTTTAACCTCAACAGTAGCCATTAACCCGCTCAGTTTGCAATATTTACTTTATAGAAAAGAGAGAAGCAATCAATCCACCAAAGGAGAAAAACTGCTTCATTCAAAATATGTATGCAAAAACAAATAATAATAATAATAATCTCTATATTTATAGAGGATAACATATTTAGCACAACGGCCAGTCTTCCATACGGTCCTCTAGTGAATACAGACATTGATTATTTTCGGACCTTTTTTGTTATTATTCGGACTCTTTCATATTAGACATGCGATGTTAGTGATGCTATATTTTGTTTTGGGAGAAGAGAAGCCAGTGCTTGCCTTATAATGCTGAGCGCCAAGCAAGGTAGCCACTGGTACCATTTCTAAAGTCTTTGGTATGACCCGGCCCGGGATCGAACCCATGACCTCCCGCTCCCGAAGCAGACGCTCTAACCATTACGCTATCGGAATCGGTAAAACATATAATTTTTGACCAGGTGTTTTCACTTCTGAATCCTCTAGCCATCTAAATACTTGTATTAGGTTTTCCTTTAATTGCTGTACAACTGTTGTAGGAAAACGCCAAAATAAGTATTCCTATGTCGCGGTTCAACTGAAAAAGCACTTAAAGCATAAAGAAGTTCTGAATGGGTAAGGCGACTCATAAATTCAAATATGAAATGTTTCAGACAGCCCCAAATTGTTTATGAAATATGCAAATATTAAATATGAAATGTTTCAGACAGCCCCAAATTGTTTATGAAATATGCAAATATTACTTGAAATCAGTCAAAACCACATTGTAAATGACAATCTATTACCTACTATGGTAGACAAAATATGAAAATAAACAAGTAAATTTATGACTGACATTTTCAATAACAATGGTAGTCACATTTGGTACAAATGTGTCACCATCAAGCCAAACATATTCAACACACAGACTTGTGAGGGCATACTAGACATACTAGGACTTATGATTGCTCCTTGGTGAACCCCTTGCTGAGCTTGCAGTAGAATGAAAAGCCCATGCCAAATCTGGCATTTTGCTGCAGATTTGCAAACCATTAATCCTAAATAAAACTTTTATCAATATTTCAAAGCTATCCTAGCCACTGATAGTGGGAGGGGAGATTAGGCCCACAAAGGTGTTGGCCAACTATATGTCCCTGAACAAACATATCACTCAAGTTCAAATTAGATTTCTATACCACCTAGATAACCTTAAACCTCATTTTGATCAATAGCCTAACCTATATGTCATTAATGATAATAAAATTGATCCCAATGTCCAATTTGAGATTCAATCTGTTTCAATATTGTTAAATTTATGGACAAATTGGATTTTCTGCATGTATATATTAAATACATGTACCTTCATGTTGACCTAAGACCCAAAGACCGTAATCCCCATCCCAAACAACCTCCTTGTGCTCTATAAATGGCTAGTCATTTTTACCTGCCCTTTGTGGTAGCTTTGTAGAGCATTTCCTGGTTTAATTTCTAGATACCAGCTCAAAGAGAGATAAATGTTATTTCTTTTGAACATGTAACTAGTTAGAGTAACAAGCTTTCTATAAAAGGCTACTTTTGAAAATAAAAATCTTAACGTAAATACTTATTCAATTACTGGGTAGTTACCTCAAGTTTCATGATGTTGTTGGCATCATTGTGCTCATTGCCAGGCAGGATCCTAATTAAATCCTCTTGTGTGTGCTTAGCTTTCTTGTCTTCATTGACTCCAGGACATGTCAAGTATTTCTTGTTAGGCAGAGCCATAGGTTGTTCGAAATTAGACATGCCTTGGGAATTATCAGCTGTTTCACTCTTAGTGGACTGTTCATCCACTAAGTGGTCAGTTTTATGCAAGTCTTGTTCCAGTGCTCCATCTATACTGTCTTCAAAATCTACAGAAATATTTTCAGTAGTATCCCTTTTCTTGGAAAACAATTTACTATCTGCTATATCTAAATCCAAGTATGAAGTGTGATTTGTATATTCATCATATTGCATTGCTAGGGAAGATGTTCTAGAAAGCAACTCAATCTCCTTCGATAACGATGGTTGAGAGAAATCACATTTTCTGCTATATCTTGTTGGTGAAGAGGTTATAAGTCCAAATGAGCTACTATAAGGTATTCCAGAAAGAACTGAAGTAGCAGCAAGTTGCTCTTTCATAGTTCCAGTAACAGCTTCTAAATCAGGAGCTACACTGTCAAATGACAGTGTTTGAGAAAAGGGTTTATCTATGTCAACTTTGTCTGAATAATTTGTGTTATGGTGATGTGTAGCAAACAATTCATCAAGTTCTGTATTAAAGTTACTTTTCACATAATTCACTGAGGCTGAAAAACTATCATTTCTTTGGTATAATCTATATTCTGAGTGTGTTGCAGTACCTCTCATGTACTGGAATGAGGCATCAATGTCTTCTTTAAATGTCACAGTTTCTCTTTCATCTTCGTATATTACTTTATTATCAACCTCTGTAGTTTTCATTTCAGTACTTACTGTTTTAAAATGCAAATCACCAACTTCTTCATTTTTGCTTGTGCAAGAGTGGTTTGATTCACTTGGAACAACAGAGCTATTAGTAACACTTGGGGTTACATCAAATAGAAGTTCAGTTACACTTGGAACATCAGATTTTCTGAGCTTAGGAGACAATGTTGTCAGTTCAACAGTTTCACTGTACATATCATTTGTTGAAATTTCAAGTTTTGCATCTTCCAAATCCAATAATTTTGAGCGCTGTTCAGTTTCACAGTTGGCATCATTTGAAGCAGCATTATCCACAACAAGTTCATTACTATGTCTTTGAGCAATAGCCTCTGGTTTTGCAGAAATTTCTGTTTTGTCATCATTTACCACATGTTTTAAAGTAATAAATCCACTTACAGGTTTAATTTGGTCAAATGTTTCTGTAGACACACTATCAAAATCTACTGTTGCTTCTTTGTCAGCCACATATTCCTTTCTTGTATCTATTGTTTCTACAAAAAGTTCATTTTTGTACAAATATGAGGCATTTGGCATTTCTATCTCCTGAGACACTGGGTCCTTTGTTTCTCTTTTGTCGACCATTTGTTCACATGATTTTGGAGTTAGAAGCAGAGAACCATCAATGTCATCAAGGTCTCGTTTCAAGCTGCCTGCTATTTCATCATCAAATTCACTTTTGTGATTGTTTTCTCTTTTCCTTTCATGTTTGCCAAGTTGACAACTTAGTTCATCATCTCTATCATCATTTAAATGTTTTATTGTAGGTCCTTCTGCAGTCTCAAACATATAACTTTCATCACTGGCTTTCACATCTGCATTCAATAGTTCCTGAAAGTCACTCTGTACTTTATAAATGTTTTCTAAACTATTGTTTGCTGGTCCCAGTTGTTGGTCCTTTCCATCTATCCTTGTTGGTCCCTCCACTAATTCCTTGAATTCATCACTTCTCTCAACTGTTTTCCTTTTTATATTTGACAATCTACTCCTGGTAGCTTGATCACACACATGTTCTTTCACAGCATCAGTTTCATGATCACTTTTTGAAAGTCTGCTGCCCTTTCTTTTGACAAGATCAGGTCTTTCAAGCAATGACTTAAGATCATCACCAACATTGTTATCAGTGCCTGTATCTTTCCCATGTTTGCCATTATCTTTCTTGTCATTTTCATCATCACTGCTAGCTGCACTTGTTAGGATTGTCTTGTACACAGGAACATATTTTGATTTCTGTAGTCCAACAGCATACAGTTTAGCTGTTTTCGTCCTTTGAACAGCTGAGCCACTTTTATGAACATACCTTCGAGGCTGTCTGTACCATGACTTTAGTGCCGCTACCAGAATCTTCAGCCAGTGAAGCATTAACCAAATCACCACAAGTAAATCCAACATGTTTGCTCTTAGACTATTTTTCTAAGCAATTCCCTTTTCTTGTATAGCAGGAAAAATGAAACATGTCCAGTGTCTACATAACACATTAGCAACACAGATTTTAGATCTTCAGACATCAGCATATCTAAAGTAGATTCATTTACAAGTAATGTTCGTCAATTACTGTAAGAAGGTTGCCAGACTCAATATCATCCAAGATAAACAAGCCAATTGTCACATTGCAACTTTTTTGTTACTTAGTCAGTCTGAGAACATTTTTCCAAGAACATTCAAGTGTAGACTACTAAACTGATCTTCGAACTGGTTTTAAAGAACCAAATTTCATGTAATTGTTGAAGGAAGGAACATGACTCAGCAGCTGTGTTCATTCATAAGCTCATCATTTTTGTTGTTCCGCACCATGAGGAAATCTGTTTTTTTTTTTAATATGCAAAAACAAAGGTGCAGATCAGCTGTGCAGTAACTGCACTGCTGATCAGCACCTTTGTTTTCGCTACATAGCTAGAACAATCTCTCACCTTTCTAAAGCCCCAGTTTAAAGTCTCTAGCCACCTGCCATTCCTGTACAGCCCAGTTTGTGTCGGACAAAGTCAGTAACTGGAAACATTAAGTTTCTTCATGGCGAGGTTCGTTTTATCTCATAGTTTGTCTAAGGTGAGAGAAATACCTGGCAGGTAACCACTGCAAAACTAATTAAAACTCTTCAAGAACACCATAACCTACAGATCATATGGTATGATGCTTTGCTTTGGTATCAAATTAAGAATTTTTCTGATCTGTCTGTAGTTTTGCAATCAATTCTATTACATGCACATGTACACCTTATCACACCTTCTCCTGAGAAGTGAGAAGAGCCCTAAAATTCATCTATTTTTACAATAGGTTCTTCTATGTTTTGAATCCTTTAGAACAATTATTAGTAATTTACTTTATTCTTAACCAAAACGTTGTATAACAGTTTTTTTCCCTCCCTTGTAGATAGTTCTACCAGTAAGGTCATCAAATTCTTTTTATTAAACTTAAGAACTTAAAATTCCTATTCATAAATTGCGAAAATGTCTGATATAATTCCAAGTTCTGAAACACTCTGCATCTGTATTTTGAAGCAACAATTGCCTGGGAGGGGCAAATTATATAAAGTTGTAACTTCCACTTTCAACAATCATTGAACTTTTGATGGTATCCAATTATAAGGCTGCACTTCCTTTGTGGCAATAATGAAACCACCAATTTTGTGACCATCGAAACTTCAAAATTAGGGGTTCAGAAGACATTTACTATTATGTGACTTCACTAATCATTACTGCATCAACCATAGAAAAATATAGTCCCCATACTAGTATAAGTCAAATGTCTCCAGTAAACTTTAGAGTCACAAAACACAGTTTCAGATAATGAAGTTTTTTATCATTGGCATTTTACAATTTGGAAAAATATCAATTTTAAATATTACCAGACACTCTTGACATACCAACTGTCTAGATATTGAAAATTACTTAAATTCTCCATCTATGTTTTATTTCCTTTCACTTTTTTGTGTTTTTCCTTTTCTTCCAATTATTCTTTTGGCAATCTAAGAATAAAGTCCTTGTTAGGCACCCAGATAATTATTCCTTTTCCGAAAGAACAAAGCACCACTAAGACAATATCACAAATACAAATCTACGTAATTCCATTATGTGGGAGTGCACCATTTCAGACAAAAAAAGCTTATTTAAGAAGATTCTGCAGGAATTACGTCATACTTTGGCAATGTTACAAAAGCCTTGCAGACATCAATATCGTCAACAAGATTTGACTATTAAATATGGCCATAATAAAATAACCAACAGACAGGGATGCATTATTCAACAATTTCATGCACAGGACCATTTAGAATATCTTTGTTTCATGTTCAATATCTATAATAATTTTAGACAGAATAAAATTTCTGGTCTTCAAATTTTGGATGTTCCTTTGTTTTATTTGATCATCATATTCTAAACTTTTACTGCCAATATGTAGAATGAAGCCAGAGTAGAGCAAATTTCACTGTGATTGCAGGAGCAAAGGAAACTAGGAATTTTATAAGGTTGGCCTAACCAAGGTCGAACATAAGTGTAGAACTTGAACACTCTCAAAATAACATCACTTATCAATTGACAAAAATGTTAAAATGATTTCGTTGCCATGCTTTAATAATATAACATTTGTATTGTGGTTTAACATCCCTATCAAGGGTTTTGTCTGGACTTAGTTTGCTATCAGGGGAGGTAATGTACCTAGCTTGCTTTCCTAAGGGACACAACTCTGCACCAGTGGAGATTGAACCTTTTGATTTGGAGTCGAGTCTAATCCTCTACCACTATGCCACCACACTCTCTTACATGAACTTACTACTGAAGATTCAGAAATTTTCGCAAGAACTTAATTTTTGCTAATATTCACGAATTAACTAACTCCGAATTCAAAATTCTTGCTAATAAAGAGTTACTATAAGCTTTATAGACTAAGCGAGTACTCTCTTGCGTTTACACAAACTCGCTTATATTTCAGAAATACAAAATTCGCGAAATAGAACTCGCGCGAAAATTTCCGAACTTACAGTATATGTTAAGAATAATAAAACCAATCACATTTATTTCTCTATTCTGCTTAAACAGCAGTAAACATTTTCAGGTGTATTTTCTTGGCAATTCATATCAACTTCATATTTGTTAACAAATTTTATTCTCATATTTTACATTTAGTAGTATATGCAATAGAATTTAATGGCAATGCAATGTGCAAAAAATATCCAAAACCACTAGGGATATAATGCACCAAAAGTGTTTGCTTCCTGATTGCATTAAAAACAATTTCAGAGAGTTTTTTTTTTCCCTTTGGGAAACCATGTGTAAGGTTTATAAATGATGTAAGTACAGTCAGCACTTTCCTTCCGCATTTATAATATCATGTTTCACACACAATTTTCCTTCAACTGCAGAAGCCTTTTTGAAAATCCATCTTCCTCCTTGAAATCAACCCATTTCCTCCACATGTCTTAAAGCTTTAAATTCATGGATAACATGCCCAGTTACTTACAGTGTACCATTACTAGTCTATGCACTTTTTCAATGCATCTATGCACTTTTTCAATGCAAAGTGCTTTACATAATACACTTAAATTTGTGAATTTAATTACATTCAATAAGGTTTAACAATACAGTATCAATATCTAAATTTTAATTCAAATTTTCAAACAAAGCCTTCATATATAAGCCCCATCTTGCCTTTACACCCACAAACATATAAGTAATCTGTATAAGCAAATTAGGCATTGTTCATCAATGTTCATCCATTTATCAGTTTCAATGATTGGATGCAAAGCTATCTGAGCTTCCTCTTAAGAAAGTCTTCAATATTATTACTTACTGTTATTATTGATATAATCATTATGTCGGGATGAAGCTGAGTGACTTGGTACCATTTTTAATGTCTTTGGTATGACAAGGCCCAGGATAGAACCCATCCCTGCCGGGACGTGGATGCTCTAATATATGAGCCGCCTCATGGGAAAACCAACAATCTGCATATGCGAAAACAAAGGCGCAGATTAGCTTCGCGGTAACCGCGAAGCTGATCAGCGCATTTGTTTTCGCTACTTGGATAGTACAGTTCCTCTTCTACTTAAATCCGAAATTTCAAGCTTCTAGCCTGTTTCTGTGCTTGTACAGGCCGGTTTGTGTCAGACCTGTTCGGAAACCACATTGTTGGTTTTCCCACGAGGCGGCTCATATAACCATTACACTAACGGGACTGTTATCAAAATTACAACAAATGGAGAAAGAAGTTTTAAACTGCAAACTTTGTGGTTAATTGTTAAGTATATTTATTGAAATGCATCAAGGAGACCAAGAGCAGTACATCTCTAACCATTTTTCTACAATACAAGGGAAGTAATTCATTAATTCACTAACAGCTATATTACAAAGGGTAATTTCCCTATAATGATTGACAAACCATGCCGGCCACCGCAAAGACTGCCAAAAAAACAAGACTCGCTGAGGCTAGTAAAACACTTAATGGGAACTTTCAAAACAACCAAACAGAAGCATAGGATCAAATAAAAGCCATCCAACTAATAAATGAAACCTTAGGGGAGTGTGGTTTGGTGGTAGAGTGTGGGACCCTAGCGTGAGACGTCCTGGATTCGAAACCTATCTCCACATTATTGTGACCTCTTTTAGTTCCCACAGCCCTGCAGGCATTGCTACCATCTCAGAAAGTATGCACACTATCCCTACATGACTGAAAAACTCTTGACTACGATGTCAAGCCATAACTCCACCAACCAATCTAATAGAACCAGATAGATCATTAATTGGACTTGTACCAGCAAATATGAGTCAGGCTGAAATATAGAGCCAATTCTATGATCAGAGTGCATTCTGTCTGCAAATGATTCCAAATAATTATCATTTTATACAATACCTTTGTGTATAATCAGCATAAACCTATTGCATCTATGTAATGTGAGCCATGTCATGAGAAAACCAGGTTTTTGCTAATTCAGACACAAAGACGCAGATCCGCTATGCAATGACCTCAAAGCTGCTCAGCACCTTTCTTTTTGCTAAATGGATAGTACAATTCCTCTACTTCCTTAATCCGAAATTTCAATGTTCACTCCTGTTTCTGTGACTGAACAGGCCGATCTGCGTATGAACCTGGTCGGAAGCCATGAAGACTGGTTTTCTCTCGTTGCAGCTCACGTTATAATCTATATCTGCGATCATTGCACCATGCCAATGTCTTGTGGTGCAGTCTGAGTATTTCCAAGATCAGCTATCTTCACTGTAAGACAATATTCTTTCATACACAATATAGACAAGCGTTTGATATAATAAGAGCCGCCACATGGGAAAACCAACAATCTGCATAGGCGAAAACAAAGGCGCAGATCAGCTTCGCAGTAACTGCGAAGCTGATCAGCACCTTTGTTTTCGCTACTCAGATAGGACAATACCTCTTCTACTTAAATCTGAAATTTCAAGCTTCTAGCTCTTTCTGTATTTGTACAAGTCGGTTTGTGTCAGACCTGTTCGGAAACCACATTGTTGGTTTTCCCACAAGGCGGCTCAATTAAAATGAAATTCATGACCAAGATATCAACAAAGAATCAGGCATTGCTGCACATTCAGGCCATCTTGGCAGACATACAAAGCATGGATGTTAAAGAAGCCTCTAACCAAAAAATAAGTCAGCTTAAACTCACCCCACCCCAACCCCCAAACACACACCCCTGGAAAACACAAATGCACAGAATGAAGAAACAGTAAAAATAAGGATTGGACCAAAAGCACCAAGATATCATTTTATAAATCATCTTTTATTGTCTTTAGATATTACCCAGATGCTTAAACCGGGTTGATTATGATGCAATGTTTGATAAACAGTTATTCAGAAGCAATAAAAATACTCTTTGTCTTGTAGCAAAACGCATAAAATCCTGAATTATGGTGGATAAGATAAACAACCTTTCACTTTTTGCTCTTTTTAATGAAAGGAAAACTGCTTCTGTGTATCATTCACACTGATAAAAAAGATCTGTAGTAGATAATGTCAGGTCTGTTAATGCAAGCTATAGAATGACAGTGTGATGGGTTCTGAAGAACTGTTGGTCTGGTTCTGAACATCTGAATGGCAAAATTACAAGTGCTGGTTCTGAATGACTGTTGTGCTGGTTCTGAATGACTATTGTGCTGGTTCTGAAGGACAGTTGTGCTGGTTCTGAATGACTGTTGTGCTGGTTCTGAATGACTATTGTGCTGGTTCTGAACGACAGTTGTACTGGTTCTGTATGACAGTTGTACTGGTTCTGAACGACAGTTGTGCTGGTTCTAAAGGACTGTTGTGCTGGTTCTGACTGTTGGGCTGGTTCTGACTGTTGTGCTGGTCCTGACTGTTGTGCTGGTCCTGACTGTTGTGCTGGTTCTGACTGTTGTGCTGGTTCTGACTGTTGTGCTGGTTCTGACTGCTGTGCTGGTCCTGACTGTTGTGCTGGTTCTGAATGACTATTGTGTTTGTTCTGAATGACAGTTGTGCTGGTATGACTGTTGTGCTGGTTCTGAATGACAGTTGTGCTGGTTCTAAAGGACTGTTGTGCTGGTTCTGAATGACTGTTGTGCTAGTTCTGTATGACTGTTGTGCTGGTTCTAAAGGACTGTTGTGCTGGATCTGTATGACAGTTGTACTGGTTCTGAACGACAGTTGTGCTGGTTCTGATTGTTGTGCTGGTTCTGATTGTTGTGCTGGCTCTGAATGACTGTTGTGCTGGTTCTGAACGACTATTGTGCTGGTTCTCAATGACAGTTGTGCTGGTTCTGTATGACTGTTGTGCTGGTTCTGAATGACAGTTGTGCTGCTTCTGTATGACAGTTGTGCTGGTTCTGAATGACTGTTGTGCTGGTTCTGTATGTCAGTTGTGCTCGTTCTGAATGACTGTTGTGCTGTTTCTGAACGACAGTTGTGCTGGTTCTGGATGACAGTTTTGCTGGTTCTGTATGACAGTTGTGCTGGTTCAGAACAATGGTTGTGCTCTTTCTGAATGACAGTTGTGCTGGTTCTGTATGACAGTTGTGCTGGTTTTGTATGACAGTTGCGCTCGTTCTGAATGACAGTTGTGCTGGTTCTGTATGACAGTTGAGCTGGTTCTGTATGACACTTGTGCTGGTTCTGTATGACACTTGTACTCGTTCTGAGCGACAGTTGTGCTGGTTCTGAATGACAGTTGTGCTGCTTCTGTATGACAGTTGTTCTGCTTCTGTATGACAGTTGTGCTCATTTGTGCTACTTCTGAACATTTGTGGTTGTTCTAAACGACTTTTGTGCTCATACTGAATGATGCAGCTCATTTTACTTCTGTCTTTCAGAATGGATATTGTTTGCCAGCCATTTTGCATTACATTAAACATAAAAATTCTTAAGCATATTAACATATTGTGCCCCCTACCAATTTACAGTCAGACAACGAAATCTTGAGTCATGAAATGTTAATGCAGCTGCCTTTGGTTGTTATGAAAAACATATTATTTATTTGTTCTGTTGTAATTGCTAAGGCTTTTTACAGCTCAAAAACTGTTGTTTCTAATTAACCTTATGTCAGAGGGGTTAGAAAATTTTGACTATCTTGTCAGTGAAGCTAACTTTTACCAGTCTGAATATTACTCCTTTAGAAAATTGATCATTTTCATCAGAAAATTCTCACAAAGGGTCATGCTAGCCCTTTGTAGCTAAAGACACTCTACCCCAACTACCTTCATTTATTCAGTGATACCTTCAATTCTTTAAATTCTTTCTGATGTATAAGATCTGTATATCTTTTATTGCAATTTAATGAGGTATTAGTGTTTTGTGTACATGTGCATCAAGTGTCTGTTTCATCTCTTTACCAGGTTCTACACATTAGTTGAAGGGTTTCGTTTAGTTATGGCTTTACATCCCAATCAACAATATTTCAGTCATGCCGGGACACAGCCACTGCTTCCTTGTTAACAGCAATACTATGGGGCGCTTAAATTCTCTAGCTCAAGGATACTACATGGCAGAGTAAGGAATCAAACCCAGAACCTCTAACTCTTTAGTTCTGTACTCTAACACTCCAGCTGAAGGTATGAAATTCTAAGTTTTTCAATTAATTTTGTGCAAAACCCAAATCAATGCTTTGGCTCATATCATTTCTTGATTTACATGCATCAATAAGGTGAAGAAGTCAAATTCTGGTAAAATGCATTATTCAAAGAAACTGATATTTTAAAAGCATCTGAATCATGATATTAGTATGTCTTATAAATAATGATGAAAATGGTGCTGCAACATTCGAAAATCTGCCAAAGGACATGAATAGATACACAGACATAGCCTGCATCATCTACACATAACACTATCCCTTTGAAAAGACTTTGGCTACTTAGAATTAGCAAAAGGCAGGTTCTGATAAGCCAGCTTTTTAAACTGATCCATGTTTTTTTCTGTCTCTATGAATTATTATATTGTGATTGTTTTTTGGGTTTTTTTTTTTTAAATGCAATGGCTCCAATAGAAATCAAAGCCAATTCTGTCATTTTATCAGCATGAACCTTGGCTGTTTGACTGCTGTGTGCTGTATGGTTCAACTCCAATCAGGTATGTGCATGTGTTTCAAAATAAAATGAATACTTGTGGATGTGCATCACATTACTGTGGTTTGTTCCAATCTGGCTTAGCACTCCAACTGCCAGTGGCTATCATTACTTTTGTATTGTTCAGTTAGCATTACCTTCTTTAGATGACATTAGTAACTGTTGCCTTGATCAAAATATCTTGTAAGTTGCCATTGGTTTGTACAGCTGCCATTAGCTTTTACAATAGCCATTGGCTTCTATAGTTGAGATTAACTTGTACAGCTGTCATTAGCTTGTACAGTTGCTACTGGTTAGTACAGTTATCATTAGCTTGTACAGTTACCACTGGTTTGTACAGTTACCACTGGTTTGTACAGTTGCCACTGGTTTGTAGAGTTACAAATTAGCTTGTACAGTTGCCACTGTACAAAGCGTGTACAGTTGCTACTGGTTTGTACAGCTATCCTTGGCTTGTACAGTTACCACTGGTTTGCATAACTGCCATTAGCTTGTACAATTGCCACTGGTTTGTACAATTGCCATTAGCTTGTACAGTTGCCACGGGCTTATACAGTTGTCATTACCTTGTTCCACCATTAGTTGCCATTAGCTTGTACAGCTGACATTGGTTTGTACAGTTGCAACTGGTTTGTACAGCTGCCATTAGCTTGTACAGTTGTACAGTACATTGCCATTAGCTTGTGTAGCAGCCACTAGTGTGTACAGTTGCCATTAGCTTGTACACTAGCCATTGGTTTGTAAAGTTGCAATTAACTTGTACAGTTGCCACTGGTTTGTACAACTGCCATTAGCTTGTACAGTTGCCACTGGTTTGTATAGCTGTCTTAGTTTGTACAGTTGCTACTGATTTATACAGCTGATGTTAGCTTGTACAATTGCCACTGATTTGTACAGCTTCCATTAGCTTGTACAGTTGCCACAGGTTTGTACAGTTGCCATCAGCATGTACATCTGCAACAATTTTATATAGCTGTCATTACTTTGTACAGTTACCACCGCTTAGTACAGCTGCCATTAACTTGTACAGTTGCCACTGGTTTATACAGTTGCCACTCGTTTGTACTTACCATTAGCTTGTTCTGCCATTAGTTGCCATTAGCTTGTACAGTTGCCACTGGTTTGTACAGCTGCCATTAGCTTGTCCAGATGTCACTGGTCTGTACAGCTGCCATTAGCTTGTGCAGCTGCCACTGGTTTGTATAGCTGCCATTAGCTTGTACAATTGCCACTGGTTTGTACAGTTGCCATTAGCTTGTACTGGTTTGTACAGTTGCCAATAGCTTGTATAGTTGCCACTGGTTTGTACAGTTGCCATTAGCTTGTACAGTTAACACTGGTTTGTACAGTTGCCATTAGCTTGTACAGTTGCCACTGGTTTGTACAGTTGCCATTAGCTTGTACAGTTGCCACTGGTTTGTACAGTTGCCATTAGCTTGTATAGTTGCCACTGGTTTGTACAGTTGCCATTAGCTTGTACAATTGCCACTGGTTTATACAGTTGCTGTTAGCTTGTACAGTTGCCATTGGTTTATACAGTTGCCACTGGTCTGTAAAGCAGCATTTTCTGAAATTTCCAGTGCTGTCATGCACTCACAGTATAGCTAGGTATACTATGTTCTGTATTGGCACCACCATATTAATGAGTAATACACCTTAGTTACTTTCACCAACAGTTACTGAGCCCTGTCACAAGAAAACCTTTTCTCTAGGTTTACAACCAAGTCTGGCACAAACCCTGACATGAACCTTCTCATAGAAGATTGCTGACAAGCTTGAAAATTTCAGATTCAGAATGTAGTAAACAGCAATGTGATCATACAGCCAATCTGCACTCAATTTTTGCACTTGTGAGGTGGGAGTTTCTTCTGACCTTGCTCAATGCTGATGAGACTGATTGATGATTAACTGTAGGTAATTGAACATCAATCTTGGTGAGCTTATCAGTGCTATCATTCAGTTTCACTCACTTTTAATTACAAACAAATCAAAACTGGGGGCAAATCTTACAAGGGGTACACTGTTTTCTAGTAAACATCAAACAATTCCTGACAATTTTCTCAACACTTGCAGAATATTAATGAAATAAGCAGACAGACTCAAAGGTCCTTATGTCTGGTAAACAGCCAAAATATTTACTATGTTTGCATCTAATGTTTTGATTTTGTGCTTTATCAGTGATCAATGGTACCCCACCCATAAAGGTCACAGAATGCAGAAGAAAACTAGAGCTGAAACAAAATCTAAACACACTTGATTTTTACTTGCAAACATGTATTTTACTTTCAAAGCTAAATGCATTGTCCCTAAATTCTAATGTGACGTAATATATCCAACTGTTTCAAGCTGATTCCCTGTCCTTAAAGACCACCTGGCTTCCTTCCCTTTTCTCTCCCTAGTGGTCACTTAACACAGGTACCACTGTATCAGAAATCAAAATGAAAACTTGTGGTGAAATCTATTCTGACTTGAAATCATCAGGCCGTGGCTCAACTCTCACTGCCAAAGTTCCATTTAAACTTGGTTGAAGCTGAATGTATCACTTTAAATAAGTGTAATGCATTAATAAAACCTTTCAAACCATTTGAATGCCGGTTTGTGTAGCTGTTGGGATGGTCACCATAACCCAACTAGACCATAGAATTTGGTACGAAACAGTAATGTTGGATGATTTCAAAATAATTTTAATAGAATCTGATAATGATAAACCTCAAGCAGGAGAACATGCATTTATAAGTTAATATGATTTGAGCTGCAACATGGAATATCTAACAATCTGCATATGAGAAAATAAGAGCTGTCGCAGGACAGCGTAGCTCGCCTGACTTGTGCTATGCCACTACATCTGTTAAAATCAATGACCCATGACCTTGACCTCAAGGTCACTCAGGTGGGTCATGATGGTACAACATAAAACTTCAGACCAATGCAAAGTATCAACTTGATCAATTTACATGTTCAAGAGATATAGACTTATAAAAACATTAACCAAAACTTAAACACAAAACTTCCAAGTCCGTGACCCTGACCTCAAGGTCATCCAGGTGAGTTGTGATGTACAGCATAAAACCTGAGACCAATATCTTTCAACCTGCAAGTATCAACTTTATCCATCAACATGTTCAAGAGATTTAGATTAACAGAAAATTTCTAAGTCTGTGACCTTGACCTCAAGGTCACCCAGGGTAGGTCATGATGCATAAAACTTCAGACCAATATCTACCAACATGCAAAGTATCAACTCGATCAATCAACATGGTCAAGAGATATAGACTTACAAAAACTTAAATAAAAAACTTAAACACAAAATTTCTAAGTCTGTGACCTTGACTTCAAGTCACCGAGAGTGGGTCATGATGGTACTGCATAAAACTTCAGACCAATATCTAGCAACATACAAAGTATCAACTCAATCCATCAATATGGTCAAGAGATATACTAGACTTACAAAAACTTTAACCAAAAACTTAAACACAAAATTTCTAAGTCCATGACCTTGACCTCAAGGTCACCCAGGGTGGGTCATGATGGTACTGCGTAAAACTTCAGACCAATATCTAGCAACATGCAAAGTATCAAAACAATAATATGGTCAAGAGATATTGACTTACAAAAACTTTAACCAAAAACTTAAACACAAAATTTCTAAGTCTGTGACCTTGACCTCAAGGTCACCCAGGGTGGGTTATGATGGTACTGCGTAAAACTTCAGACCAATATCTAGCAACAAGCAAAGTATCAACTTGATCCATCCACATGGTCAAGAGATATAGACTTTTAAAAAACTTTAACCGAAAGTGTGACGCGGACGCGGACGCACACGTAAACGTAAACGCGCACGACCGAGGTGACTACAATAGCTCTATGCACTTCGTGCAGGCGAGCTAACAAACACGCAGATCAGCTTCACAGTAACTGCGAAGCTGATCAGCAATGTTGTTTTCACTACACAGATAGTACAATCCCTCTTCCTCTTAGATTTCAAGATTCTAGCCTACTTCTGTGAATGTACAGCGCGGTTTGTGTCTGACCTGGTCTGAAACCCAAATTGTTGGTTTTCTCATGCGAAGGCTCATTTTTCATTTTGTTCTAGAGCTTACAAAATAGATGGTACCTATTTTATTCTATAACTTACTTTCTGTTTGGTCCGCTTGAATTTCTGGGTGATCTTCAACTTGAGGCTGAAATGCTTTTCAGCCATTTCACACTGCTTATATCCTTTTTCAAATTCACTTCTATAATCCACAAGACAAATTTTTTCAAAATTTAAAAACTTCAAGACAAATATCATAATTTTAGTACCGAAAACATTTTTCTTCGCCACTTATTTTGGAAAATGTTAAATCCCGAAACACGATTACAAATCCACACACCTATACAAGTAGCTTATTATCTTTCTGCACTGTGCATCATTTTGCATAATACATGTAAGCACACACACACACAAGAAAAATGAATTCAATCCTCATTTTTTTAATCTTGAAATCTGAAACCATCCACAGCCGCATGTGCAATCTCTGCATTTCCAGTCAATTGGATGATTTTCAATCAGATTTCACAAAACACATATCGGAATCAAGACATGATGTACTTCCTTGATTACACATGATTACATAACTCCATGAGCCGCAATGCGAGAAAACCAGGTCCGACACAAACCGGTCTGTACAGTCACAGAAGCAGGCTAGAGCACTGAAATTCCGGATTTAAGAAGAAGAGTGATTGTACTATCCATGTAGCGAAAACAAAGGCGCTGATCAGCTTTGCAGAAAGTAACTGCGAAGCTGATCTGCGCCTTTGATTTCGCAGAGAAAAAAATCCAGTTTTCTCATGGCACAACTCATATTAACTCCAGTTTCAGAAAAATAACAATTTATTGAAACAATTATAATAAAGACTTCAAAAACATTATTCCTGCAGAGAGCTTAAGCACATTTTAAGTTTTACTACAATTTTTTGCCACATAAAAATTTTACTCAAACCAGTTCCAAACATCCTCTTAATAAATCTAATTATATGAAAGTAGTTACTATGAGTGCTCTATTTCTCAGTAATTGTTTCCAGCCACTGCATGAAAAACTAAAACGTTTTTTGTATATAGCACAAATGTTTCATAATTTTCTTAACTATAAGAGGGGAAAGGTTTCTTGTTCCGACAGCAAAGACTATGTTCAATCTAGTTAGCTGCAAAAGGCCATCTGAACCTTTACTGGGTATAAACATTACACAACTTGCAGGTTTTGTTGAAGAAAAAGCTCATATAAATTACAAAATTGAATACCAAAATGATGGAGTAGTATTTCCAAGTGATCCATGAAGAATATTTCCAAGAAGTGCAGAATTGTTCCAAGACAAACAAGTTGCTTGTCAGCAATCATTATAAACTAATTCCACACACAGCAATGATTCTAAGATCTCTTTGAACAGGTAGCTCACAATATGAACAGTGTTGAATCAGATTTAAATCAAACTGTTCCTAGAGAAGCAGCCCAATAAAGGTCTGTAATGTCTGCTAATCAAAGTTACAGGCATTCATCCTCTTTGAATTTGCAGACGATTTGCAAGTTACAATATTTTTTGGCCGTTCCATTCTTCAAGATTGTTTCACCGTAAAACAATGTATCTTTCAAAAACTAACAAAGCAATTCTGTGTTCACTTGCGCTATCCTATTCCTTCTGTTTTTAGAATAGGCTCATCAAAATGTGCCCCAATTATCAGAATTATTACAACTTCCACTTTTTCCTGATCTTGTAGCACCAATTCTACTGTTAATGCAAAAACCAGGTAGTGACAATATTGCACCTTGTTTACCACCTAGCTGGAAATCAGCACCAGTCATTAGACTGGCTCATTTGTTGACCTAAATAATCAATCAGGTACATCTCAATATTGAAGAAAGGTTATGGCTGTTGATCGATAGTCACAAGGTTCAAATCCCAACCAAGGACCTTCAATTTTGACCAGATAACAAAGACGTGAACATTAGTCTATTAAATTCAAAACAGCAAGACTTTGAGATTCCAGAAGGGCAAATACCGCATCTCATCTACATGCAGTTTCATACATGTCCAGTACATCTGATCTTCGATCAATGTCTTCGTGTCAGAGTAGAAGCAGACGCCAGCTGCTACAACCCTTGCTGATATTTGTATGAAGGCAATGAACTTATACATGTACTATGTTTAGACAGTCCTGATCCAACCAGGTCCTATACAACTCAGTCTGCATCAGTCTATTGCAAATCTTACAAACAATAGAATACAAGGATGCCAAGAAAACACAACATTTAACAGCTAATTAATACAGTTAACGCCTGTCATTCCTGCTGACATTTACATGACGGTAATGAACTTGGATAATAGTGGCATTTCTCACCTTTGCTACAAATTAATAGGTACTTAGCAGCAAAGAAAAAATATCAGAAATCCACTTCTACATCTAAAAACAAAGCATTTCGGCCAGTGGTCGACATCTAAAATAGAATAAGGGATGTTAATTAGGTTACTAGTCCAAGCCACGACTAAATTGTTTAATAACCAAACAAGAATAAGTCTGTAAAAGGTCCATTTTAGAGAAAATATGGTACATGGAACAAATTATGTAATAGAAAGAAAACTCTTGTTTTTTATAAAGAGAATTCCAACCAGATGTGCATTTAGATAAGTGTCTGTCTGCTGATATGCATTGTCATAAACCTAAAATTTCTTTACCGGAAAATTGACATTTTGACAGGACCGCCTGCCTAGCACCATCAAAAATGCATTCCTAGTTACAGTTAAAACTTTCATGCATATGTGTGAATACTTTTTATTATACCAAAATTTGAATTTCAAGAAATGGGTTTAAACCAAGATCATATATGCTACATGTACTTGGTTTAAGCTTTTCATTAAATGCTTCATGTTAATAAAAACTTGTCCGTTGAGACCGTTAGCTGTCCTAGCCAAATTGCCCCTTGGCTAGCATCAATGAAGACAAATTACCAATGCTTAGTGCACATTTCCTTCACCTCAACTGACAACATTTGAGTCGCCTCGTGGGAAAACCAACAATGTGGTTTCCGAACAGGTCCGACACAAACCGGGCTGTACAGTCACAGAAGAGAGCTAGAAGCCTGAAATTTCGGATTTATAAGTAGAAGAGGAATCGAATTGTACTATCCGTGTAGCGAAAACAAAGGTGCTGATCAGCTTCGCGGTTACCGCGAAGCTGATCTGCGTCTTTGTTTTCGCCTATGCAGATTGTTGGTTTTCCCATGAGGCGGCTAATTTCTTGAATCATTGTAAAGAAGCGGTTTACAGTAATGCAGATAAAAATGCATCATAACAAGAGAAATGATTTATTTGGTTTTCTTTCTCTCTTGCTACTGAATGACTCAAGCAGGTGCAACATCATTGATAAGATCTGCTAATCAAACAATATTTCTGTCTGATCTCACTTTCTTTATTAATCTAATACTTGTTTCTTTACCTGTACTGCAATATTAGACGACTTCTGAGTCAAACCAGAATCCAGAATGTTTTTCTTCAACACAAACTTTCTGGCAATGCATACCCTGGTACCCAGCCAAAGGTGTTGGTCTCTGTCTTTATAGCAGTGTCAGAGCTCTCAAACTTGCATTTGTTTGATTGAAATTAACATCCAAGTCAACAATTTTTCAGTTATATTACACGGCTAACAAACCTTTAAATGCGTAACCGCCAGTTAAGAAAGAAAATCCGATTCATGCCCTTCCGGTTCCGCATATGAAGACCAAAAAAAAATGTAAACAAAACATACACTACTACGATCGATTGATGATTATATTTTAGTACAGAAATATATCGATTATCTATGAATGCTATTTTGTCACTTATTTACTATTGTAAGTCAGCACCAAAGTAGCTCGCAAAATAATTTGATGGTCTTTGATTTATTTATTCCCTTCTTCGAACCTGGTGTTACAACACGAACAAAGTTGGCGAAATACAATTAAAAAATTGGACAATTTGCTGGTAAATATCAAATTTTAGTGATTGTTCCACGACAAATTTACAGATATATATTAACTAAATTGCAACTGATGTCTGTGCCAGTATTTCGTTGTGTTAGTGTCCGGCATTACCGATTTGAAGGGAAGAAAAAGATGGTTACGCATTTAATCATTAAAATATGAAGGATATATTTCAAGATACGTTTGAAAACCTCTACCAGTTCAAGTTATGGTATTTATTTTCCCTGTAAAGCGTTTTGAATGACATAAAACCAGGAAAAAATAAATTAAAGTATAAAGAATGCTGTAAAATCGTCTTCATGAACAGGAATATCATGGATGTGAACTATTGTATTACATGTATTGCATAGACAGTTTGTATTATTTTGTATCAAACATTTTCACTGCAAACATCACAAACACACCAATTTGAGTTAGCGCCTGTTAAGAGAGGACGAGAGAATGTGACAATTAAAACTTCAGCGTAAAGCTATTAACAAAAACAAAAACTTTAATACATGCGTTTTATAATGATTATATTGCTATCATTCTAATGATTAAATTCGTAACCGAAATGTTGACACAGCTTTTAACAACATATGCATAGAATGCAGTGGCCAGAGGCAACGGAACTGTCAACAAAGCTCACACAATGTTAAAATCATCTGCACGCTGCATTGCTTTCCATTAATATGGACGTAATGAGCGGAAATCTAAAAATATCCCTGCGACTGACCCACATTTTCATCGTGTACAATGCAATCCCAACATGTGTTTGGGGGTAGGGAATAAAAATCATGATTATAAAGAAAAGTTTCTTGAAATCCTTTGGGGTCCAAATATAGCAATGTCTAACTAATAAAATAGCATTGAGGGAATTATAATATCTGTCTTCGAATCAAAATATTTTACTCGGAAACACGAGCTGCAAAAGTTTGTTTACCTTTTGTTGGTCATCTGATGCGAAACCGGAAGGACGTGAATCGGATTTCTTTTCTTAACCGCGGTTAGGCATTTAAAGGTTTGTTAGCCGTGTATTAGGACAAGATTGATACAGAGTAAATGAGGCATGCTCAAACACATAACTGGAAGCCCGTGGCGAAAGATACCAAGACATCATAGTCTGATTCACTTCCACTAAACCAGCCTTTCCTGATAAACTTGCATTTAAAATAGTTTATAATTATAAAACAAGAAAAAAAAGCATGCATAAAATTAAGCGCGAAAACCTGACCCATTTTTGTATTATTTTGTAAGACAATTTTTCATGTGCCTTTCATCAATAATATACACGTATTCAAATAACATCATATTTTGAAACATGCCCATAAAGCCATGCAGCAATCCTTCCATTAAGACAATTCAAAACATATATGAAACTGTGAGAATGAAAAAAAATTGCTTTTGCTTCAAATGAAAAACAAATCAAAGCATGCATATCAAAAAAAAACATGCCGCATTATCCCTCCTATTCATATCAATGTCCAATCATATACAAAACAGTCTGCGAAAAATTTGAAGAAAGTAAAAGAGAAAGAAAGCAGTTTACCACAAGGCCCATAGGTTCTAAACACTGAAATATATCAGTAATAGGCAAGTCAGTCTTAAAATTATTTTGAAATTTTATACTGCAAAACCTGTTTCTACAACCATTCTTGACCAACACCATAAAGTTATATAGACTTGACCAAAAAATAAGATTCCGGTCATTTCTCCTAAGACGTGACAGAGTTTTTTGAGTCATGTTGAATCACAACCCCTAATACTATAATGCTGTATGTCTTTTTTTTTTCAATTTTTTGACAAGCACCAAGAATCACCTCAAAAATGATGAAAAATTGTACAAATACTCATTCATCACACTGATGATATGATCAGTTTATCAGAAGATGGTTTATCATGTCTTATCACTTCCTTATCTGCATTCAACAGAACAGGAGCCATCTGAAAGTCATTTCTTGCAAAATTCCAATATTTTAATGCCAGAGCCAGCAGATAAAATTGTTCAATATGCAAACTTTACATTTTAATGAAAGGAAATCTTGATTTTTGCATGCATTTATTTTCATGAGCATGTATAAGCCATTTTTGAATGTTTTGAAAGAAAATTTTCATATTGTTCCAAATTCAGTTGTTGTTTTTTATTTCATTTTTAATCCAGTTTTAGGTCCCTTTCAAGCGTACTTCACTCATACAAAACAGGCCTATCAGTAACAAGTCAAACATGAGATGGAAATACCCAGGCAAGAAAAAAAAAAAAAACACATGACACATCCAAAACCCACACTGGACACTGTGATGGCATGATCGAATGAGTAAGAGTGATAATGAAATCAGCGACTTAAACACTTGGCCATGGGGCTGCTAAGTTTTCTGAGAAAATCAGGATTTCAAGTTAAGCAGTTTTTGTCACATACATGCAAAATGCATAGATCAAAAGAATAAGTTGAATAATAAGAATAGCTGTTCAAGATATTTTGACAAGATATCTTGGTGTAAAAACATCAATCACTGCTAAAAACCACAAGAAACATGCACCAAGCAAATTGGGATTCCTTTTTAATTTGAAAAACAGATTTACATAATTACAAAATAAGTTTATTCCCCATTTAAGAAATAGCTGAACAACTTAATATCCCAACAATTTAAATTGTCTAAGCTTGTTATATAATCGCTAATGAGAATTTACATCATTAAAAACACTTATATCAAAGTTTTCAATAATTTGTTTCTCAGCAACTGCTTAACCCTTTTATGATGAATGGAATTGTCCATTGCTATCATTTGGGTGAGTCAAATATCATTTTTAGGGTCATCAGGAGTGATTTCAAATAATTTTTCATGATAATCCTCTTAGCAAACAGAATAGCCCCAGATGGGACGCCGCTTTCTGCGACGTCACATCCGGGGTTATACTGTTTACTAATGTCTCATGAAAAGAATGCCAGGCTTAAATGAGTTAAGGTCTGCTCTTTTTCATGAAATTCTGCATGAACATAAACTTAAGGCCTTGAAAAATCGTTTGCTGTCAATTTAGCCTGTACTGTTAAAACTGAGGTCATCTGAAGTTTGTGGCAACACAGTGTGACTTTCGAGGAAGCTGATCAAGCTTTCTATATGCTAAGTTGACAATCATATGTTCATGTCTGGAAAAAAGAAATGGCCAGTGATAGTGTAATGGATAGCCTATTCCCTTTGCAATCTAGAGGTTGCAGGTTCGATACCCAGCTGGTACATATGCCTGTCTTGTTGGTGACAAATGTTCATCCTGACATAATAAAGGCAAACCGCCCATAAAGTGTAACATGTTTTTGTTCCGCAGATCATTGAAGCTGAAAACCTATGACAAAGAATACAAACTGAGGAAAGAGCTTTGCCCTGCACAATATCATGAGAAATTAACATGAGAAATTAATGGAAAGCATATGCTTTCATAATCAGAGAACACTTTTGTCTAAGCACCTAATAAATAGGGATCAAACAAGCTTATATTTTTCATTAATTGCCGCACTTTCATATAAATACAACCAAAGGATAATGAACCGACAGACAAATTCTCAGATATACACTAATTCTTAGCATTTTTTTTTTTTTACGTGTCTGATCAGATCAGTAAAATCACCAGACTGCAACGTATGATTCTTGCCCATAACTCCTCAAACTCCATCCAATAACATTATTTTTTCAGTCAAAGGGGGATAATTATAACCAACCTTCAACCTTTAAATTCACATGGATTTTCATGATTTTATGCTGATTAACAAAACTAATGCATTTCAAACCTGGAGGCATCAGTATCTTGTGAAGTTAATGACTTCATAGGTATATAGAAACATGGTAAATCCATTATCTTGCTAGACAAATTAATGTAGATTTTACTGGATCAAATTGTTACTTTGCATGTTAAAATGCTCCAATTACATTTTAAGTCCATCAAATTAAGGGAATGAATATTTTTTGTGACTTCTAAATTATTAAATTGGATGAAATTTTGATAGTTATCTGAGTAGGCACCAATGAACTATAAAGGCTAGGATTTGTGACATACTCCTGCCTTGATCCACCAATATTGCTACCCATGCAAAATCATGCATAAAATGATATAAACAAAACAGTGCCGATTAATGCATACCAACACCTTTAAAAAAATCATTACTCTTCTTAAAATTTGAAGAAATTATCATGAAACCATAAAGTAAACAATTTCTGACTACAGTGTATTTTAGAATAAGAACAAATTAACCCTTTTCTACATCAAAATGTTAGAACCAAAATTATGAGTATGAAAAAAGTGAAAATGGATGAAGTGTACCACAAATCCTAGCTTCTTGTAGAGGTCCCTCTGTGAACAGTTGTTATTCTTATCAAACTTTGGGAAAAGAAAATATGAATCAGGAAAGACTTCGAATAAATAGCTTGTGTAAGTTCCAACTTTGTCTATACTATATCATTGATGATTGACAGAGTTGCATCCCCTGCATTAATGTATGACCAGAAAGGCAGTAACCATTATGGTTTCAAGAGTAACTTCCCTTCTTATCAAACATGCATCAACATCCTCAGTTTTTTTTGCAACTACGCACAGCAAACACACAAAGCACACACATGTATGACGAACATTCTATAATCTTGAAATCTGAATCCCACTATGAAACAACCAACTCTGCAAAGAGATGCAATTGTCTCCAAAGTCTCAAGGTGTTTTTTGGGGACAAATGTTTTAGAGCAACTACTACTGTCACAAACCTGGTAATGTAGAATGATGGTCCAGACCAGCCCCAGGGTCAGCTTAGGGTTCCCATCTACGATCTCGTCCGACCGGATGTTCACGAGGCGAATCTGTAATGATAGAATCAGTGGTGGTGGCGTTCATGTTTCATGTCCCACAAAACAGTTCAATGTCATCCCACTCAAAGGCTACAATAAAGTCCCATCCAAAAGACTAGAGAAACCTGGGCTCAAACAAGCCACTCCCTGTTTAAAACGTGAAGGGCTTAACCAAGCAGGCTTCTGTCTATATCTTGGAGAATCAGATAAAACAAACATAGCTGTTGTAAGATTTCCTAGCAATAGTTATGATGAGAAGCGGTCCTAAGGAAGTTTACCAGTATTTAATGCCCATTGTTTGTCCAGTAACTAACAACTTGCTCTTAAATAACTGAAAGAGGATGAAATATCTCCACAATTTTTTTTGTGTTGAGATGTGGCTTAACATTCCAATCAACAATGTTTTGTCATGTCTTGCTCAAGGAAAACCTCATGGCAGAGGTAGATTTCAAACCTCTGCTGCTGCACTACCCCTACAAAATATGTGTTTGAGGTAAGGGTATCAATGTATTAATATCTATCCCAGCTGAAGTGTTTGAGAATTATAAAACATTTAAAAGTTTGTCAGACATAAATCTCTTATTCCTACCCCTTTCCTGCGTAGGAACTCTAGCGCTATCTGGACATTCTGTATCTGGTGGAATCTCATCCGACCTCTCTCACGAGGCTGAAATAGGAAAAGAATATTTGATACTAAACAAGATAAGGAATGAAAACAAGAAAGATACAAGTACCACAGTTATATCAAATCCATATAAGGCTGAAAAGACAGACATGTTTTTACTGTCTACTGGTAGTTTAGAACTACCGTCTTAAATTTAGCTTTCTAACATTTTTTTTTTTTTTTTTTTTTTTTTTTTTTTTTTTTTGTAAATTTTGCTCCTCAGTCAAAAATATTTTCAGTTACATTGCAGTAGAGAAGCTTCCTTCCTGTTCAATGGCATCACATAGCATAGGTACCTTTTGATCCTGAAGCCATCATGCTCTCTTCTTTAGATTTCAAGGTGCAAAACTACTATAGGAAACCAAAAAGCGGTAACAATGGTAGACACTGGAGGAAAATCTTACCAGTACATCATGTGAGAGGACCTCGAGGAGGGACAGTAGATTATGGCCATCTTTGAATCCTTCAAACAGATCCACAATACGCCGACCAGCCTGAAAATACAGCAACGATCAAAACTGTTTAAATGACTTGCAAGAAAGTTTATATAATAGCCTGTGCGCATTAGAAGACAAGTCACCAAAAATATATCAATCTGAAATAACTTATGTCAGTCATGTCCCACTTAATAGAATGCTTTATTCAGTGGCCAGCCTGTACATCTCTCTCTCTCTCTCTCTCTCTCTCTCTCTCTCTCTCTCTCTCTCTCTCTCAAATGCATGGCGCATGTGTGTGTCAATTAAATCTCATCTGCCCCTGCATGCTAAATCCCACCAGTTCTGTCTGCCATGTGATGACAAATTTTATTTGTTCTGACTGTTCACTGATGGCAAGGATAGATCAATAAACTTCATCTTACTACAGACATACAAGGCCTTGAACCTGAAAGCACTTGGGATGCAGCCAATATGCATTTTTTTCTGAAATGGATTATTGTCTAACTACGCTAAGGGGGATAACTGGGGGAATACTGTAAGCCCTGCTAAATGCAGTTATCAGCACACTCAGTAAAATACATGCAGAAACGAGTAACATGCCTTCCTTTTGAGCATTCATATCTAAATTAACTATCAACTATTCAATTTAAGGTGAAACTTAAGTCTGCAAACAGGGTAGCGAACA
The DNA here is from genome assembly GCA_964017185.1 of Rugalucina vietnamica. Classification (NCBI taxonomy): domain Eukaryota; kingdom Metazoa; phylum Mollusca; class Bivalvia; order Lucinida; family Lucinidae; genus Rugalucina; species Rugalucina vietnamica. The sequence continues at coordinate 22,724,944 of OZ024873.1, forward strand.
AACTTTGATACATACGTACAAACATACATCTGATACAGATTCGTCTTCATTTTGTTTCTTTTTCTAAATCCATGTCAAATGTTATTGTGTATGAATCAAACTCTGCTTTGCAATAACATAATAGCAACATAAAAGTAACTAAAATAAAGAATTCTGGGCCAAACGATATTCACATTTAACTGAAATAAGCAGAACTAAAATAAAATTGTGAACAAAGCCACATTTTTACCACCTGTGCCACACCATCCTCTGCAAGAAAAGCATGCTTCAAATACATTATGGCATAAAATACACAGATATATATAATAATGATGGGTCAATAATGATGCCTGATCGATAATGAGTGGTGCCTTAAGTAAAAACTGCCTTTTCCCATCAGTATGAGGTGCTGTGACCTTGAGCTGGAGTGTCAAGAATAATGCGGCTGATTGAGAGATTCGATTCCAGGACCTCTAGCTCTGCCAGATTGACAAATTTATTCCCCATATTACCGGTTAAGCAGCATTATTTTCAAATGACATGTGCATTACATGTAATGTATCAATGTGGACCGTCTCAAAGAGAGAAAATTTTCAGTTAGGTACTTTTGACTGTTCTCTCCCTTTGAAAGACTGTTCACTGAACACTGAGCTAATGTGAGCATGAAGAGATTTGTCTATGATCTTGTCTATTGCACCAGTCATTTGTAACCATGACCACCACCCCAACACCTACAGGGCATAGCGGGCATTATGAATTTACACTTTTTAGTGCCCAGCTATAAAGCAGTATAACTGCACCGCAGTGCCCAGCTATAAAGCAGTATAACCAGGAGACAAACTGCACTGCAGGGACAAACCAATGGTAATTACCAAAAATTTAGCCAGCTATCCCTCACCCTTCCCCGCAGGTTGTGGGAGAGCATGGTTACAAATGACTGGTTCATAGCATCTCAACTTTTGATACGAAGATAAAAGCATCAACATTCTTTTTGCTAAAAATAAATGGACAGATCAAGCAAAATTAAAACAGCAAGCAATTGTACAATAGAATGCTGACGGGGTGGGGAACAGTTTGGTTGCCATGCCAACTGACCTTCTTGAACTTCCAGTGGCGCATATAATCAACTGGCAGGGGAGACCACTGTGAATGAAATAGTCAGTGTAGAGTTACTCTAAAAATTGATTTACATCACATTGAGCAGAATGTATTCTGTGCGTTATTAAAACTGCATTGTACAAAATTCTACATACAACAAATTGTTACTGATCAGAGAATCAACACTGTTTTGGGCAAATGGAACATTTGCGAATAAAACAAACAATCGAAAGCTTTTATGGCCTGTCTGAACCATATCTATTGCATGAAATGGCCAGATCTTACCTCCAGGATTAATTTTATTTCTTGTGAAATCCAGTGCAATTTAAACATGTCAAACCCAAGTGCTCACAAATCATCAGAAAGCAGACTAATTATGCAGAAAAAAATGACAGAACAAGAAAACTATATTGGCGCATATCACCAGAAGCTTCTTCAAACTACATAATCATATAGTAATAAAGAGATAAAACATGGGTCTAACAGCACTTCAACTTTCTTCAACCATTTTGGGCTTTAAATTTTAAATCCCCGAGCAAACACAGACTGGCTGATAATGTAGACAAGTGTTTTTATGGCTGAAAACTTAATCAATGTACTAGTTCTTGCACCATTAGATTTAAATATAACTAAAAGAAAAATGAAGATCTGGGCTGAGGTTATAAAACTTTTTTATGCTCAACTCAGCTGAGCATAAAATTTAAACTGCTCATAAATACCAAAATAGCCAAAATCTATTGAAATTGAAGGTTTAGATCACCAAAGCCTGTTATTTATCCTGCTAATAAATGTTAAAATGCCAACAATTGTTGGCATTTTAACATTTATGAGCAGGATAAATTTTGGTATCAGCTCAGCTGAGCTGAGCGTGAAAAAAGTTTTTTAACCTAGGGGCCTATCGACTGTGTCCCGAATACTGGGCTTCGAATCATGTTCTTCAACTACAAATGCACCCTGTATATCCATGATTCTTTCAGCCCGGACTGGTGCAAGATCACACAACACCTGACACAATGGAGTACTGTGATTGGAAGCCGAATTAATTTGCATTACGAAAACACGCCCATGTAATATACAGATTTTTCTAAAGTTGTAAAAATTGAAAATTTTTATATAATATATATTTTTCTTATTTTTGCTCAAAACATAGATTGTGGGTACACGTTAGAACCGCCTCGGCAAGGCGGTTCTAACGTGTACCCACAATCTATGTTTTGGAGCAAAAATAAGAAAAATAGGTATACCTCTGAAAACCCCAGTTTTGCTATATAAAAGTGGGGTTTAAGGGGGTATACATTTCACGGAGATGTTTTCCTGATGGCAAAGTCTCAATCAACTCTCCACTGTACGTTGTTGCCAAATCACTTCGGCTTCCAATCACATTACTACATTTTGTCAGGAGTCGTGTGATGTTGCACCAATCTGCGCTGTAAGAAATTTGGCTGTGTCACCGTTATACAGGGTGAAATGGGCTTCAGCAATATTCCTAGTTCTCTTGCAATAGAAATTAGAAACCCGAGTTTTTAATAATTAGAACATTATGGTTTGTTACTTATGTTGCCGTTTTCATTACTACTACAATTTATCTTCATCAATCAAAACTTTATTTATATCGCTATTTTCTATAAAATGTGTTCATTTGCCATATTTGTACATAATTTTTGCAATCGACCATGTATTACACAGGTAAAACAATTTTTGCTATGCTGTTTCAGGGCCTTATCTATTTTTATAAGCTCCACCCATTTACCTGTAAAATGACCTGAATGAAATGAAAATATTACTATTTATTACCTATTACAACCACTTATGCACAAGATAATGTTATCATTGTTTACTTTATTGCAAACACAAGAAAATAAAATTTCAATATTGGTGAATAATACCTTTGGGTTATTGATTGGTGAAAAATTAAATCTTTTTTAATCTAAAAGACCAATTTTATCCTATATCACTCACCTGAAATCACATCAATTTAATTTTACTGAAATATAATTGTTCTTTAACAACACCAAGATTTATTTAAACCATAAATGTTTTAAACTAGCAATCAAAAACTTTTTACAAAAGGTCCATTTTCAAAATGGCCCATAAAAAGTTGGACATTATTCTTTTTTTCTCAGGGGTCTCAAGTTAAAGTTTCACTCAAAGTACAATCCTATATGCAAATTATGCATGTTCATTTCATGATCTAGGACTACTTTTGCTTGTTTCAATTCATATTTATAGGTAATAGTGTCAAATGTAAAGTGGTGAGGTAATGTCAAGACAGTTATCTTAACTATACTTTTCTTTGACAGGCTTAACATACTTGTATATAGGCAGTTAACCAATACTCAGCGCTCACAATTTCACTACCACTTTACAACTACTGGAAGGGTATGCAAGACCAGGGAATCACCCTGCGAACGCTCAAAAGCTAATTGGGCTAACGGATAGCCCCATGGCCAAGTGGTTAAGAGCACTGTTTCTTAATCACTCGGTCATCTCACCGCTGTGTCTAGTGTGGGTTCGTGCCCTGCATTAGCCGCATGTGAGACAAGCAAAGTTCTGCTTGCGGATGTGCCAGGTGGTTTTTCTCCCATTTTCGCTCACCTACTGATTGGCCCGTCTCAATCTTGAAAGGAAAAAAATAAGAGCTGTCACAGGACAGCGTAGCTCGCCTGACTTATGCTTTGCCACCAAATTTATCAAAATCTTTGACCCATGACCTTGACCTCAAGTTCGCTCAGGTGGGCCATAAAAGCATACAATTTCAGACCAATATCTACAAACATGCAAAGTATCAACTCGATCCATCAACATGTTCAAGAGATATAGACTTCTAACAACTTTAACGAAAAACTTCAACAAAAAATTTCTAAATCTGTGACCTTGACCTCACGGTCATCCAAGGTGGGTCATGATGTTAACATAAAATTTCTAAGTCTGTGACCTTGACCTCAAGGTCACCCAGGATGGGTCATGATGGTACTGCATAAAACTTCAGACCAATATCTACCAATATGCAAAGTATCAACTTGATACATCTACATGTTCAAGAGATATAGACTTCTAAAAACTTTAACCGAAAGTGTGACGCGGACGTACACGTAAACGTAAACGGGGACGACCGAGGTGACAATAATAGCTCTGTGCACTTCGTGCAGGCGAGCTAAAAACAATCATGCACAAGCTCTTTTGGCATTATGTTATTCATTAAACCATTTTAAGTAATTGACATTATACACTTCAGACCCGTTATAACGCGCTGGTCGGGGTCCACAAGTCGCATGCGCGTTATAGGTGAGGCGCGTAATGCAAATCTACTGAGTCGGACCAGGCTGATCGCAGTTTCTGTAGTGTATTGGTGGGTGGGGAACCTATACGACGTGTGTATTGGCTTAACCGAGCTTGGCGGTTTATCGCAGAGTCCTTGTAAAATGGAATAAACAAAAGTGAAGTATTGCGTGTTCCACAGTTTTATCAGTTAAAAACGATCTACAATGATAGAATTTGTTTATTTACAACGTACGATTTTATGTGAAAAGAGCGTCCATGACACCGGGCTTATGTTGCTGTTGTATTGTAGAGTTCCGCCTTTGACTTATTGGCGCACCCGGATATTTAACGCGGACAAGAGTCTTTTGCCGATACCGTATTTACAGTTATTTTAATTCGCCTTTCTTAATTGAATTTTCTGATCGGATAGAATTATACAAGATATAGGTGTCCCAATGCTTAGACAATCTTTGGTTTGTGTCGCCGTCGAAAATGAGCAACGTTGCGTAACAGGTGTCATCAATAGCCTACAGCAACCTGTGTTTACGGTCTCGTTACGGTCTATCGATAATCCCCTAGCTCATTGGGCTTATTTTCACAACTTTTATGGCTTATCTTAAGAAAACAATGTGTCATCCACGCTTCGCGAACGGTGGATTGTGTAAGTCTAAAAATTACTGACATGGCAATTATCACTCTTGAATATATAATACACGCAGCCGACACGGTTCGTAAACACATCATGCTTTCTATAAGAAAACCTGTTCTTTCAGTTTTAAATATGCAAAAGATAATTAACATTAATTGTTCTCAGTGTACTGTTAGAAAATATAGCACCTTGGCAAACGCCTGACAACTGCTTTTAATTTTTTTCTTTCGAGTACCATAAAGAGAAACTGTAAGAAAACTGAACCTTGTTGAATTCCCTGCAAACGATCTTTTTAACAGTGAATTCATCCGCACATAAACGCATTAAACTGTAATACAATAAAGGAATATATAAGGGTAAAACGGCGCCTTCGCGTCGCCACGATTCTTTTTTTTTTTTTTTTTTCTCTCAAAAGTGGGTGGACGAAATTTTGGGATCCAAGGTGCCCTCGCGTTATATCCAACACCGCGTTAATTCAAGGCGCGGTATAGCGGGTCTGTCCTGTACCAAGGCCTGAATTTTATAATCCATCAATCTACACTCTGATGGCACATTGACAATTAAAACATGCAAAAATGCATGTAATTATGCCATAAGATAACATTACCTATTGGAGCATTCAAAATAGATAAATAACAAAAAGATTCATTAACACAGGGGTGATTCAAATGATGCTACCTGTGCTGTCATCTGAGTACTTTGTATACCATTGCATGCAAAAGCTTGCTGTCGTCCCAGTATATCGGCGGTCGTATCATGTCTCGGACGACAGCAAAATCACTAGAATCATACTTACGGCTGTCGACCATATACTCGGACGACAGCAGTGCTTTGCCTTACAAAGAACTCGGACGACAGCACAGGTAGAATCAGTTGAATCACCCCTGTGATAAAGATGGTTCAAGAGCATTTTCTCAGTGGGTTCCCGTCGACAAAACAAAAATTTCATCACAAAAGTCAATAATGTTGGAAACATTGAGAAGGTCCAAAGCCCCTCGCCCACCTCTGGATCTGGGCAAGAGATTGTCAAATAAATGGAGGAAAAAAATCAACATCACTAGTCTTTTGGTATCCCTCTAGTCAATATCAGATCATGTCAAAGCATTATTATAGGTACATAATCATCACATGAAAATGCTTTTGTAAATGCATAAACAACAAAAAACTGCATGTGCAACATTCTTGTGTGTCATCAAAAATGCATTAGACTGCATTCAACAATTAAATCTTGACTTGACAGTGACAACTGACTTTTGATGGGTTACTATTAAAGCAATATTCTGCAAGCAAAATGTCATCGCAGTATTTCTGCATATTTCTTCTGTCTCAAAAAAAAATTTGAAAAGCCCATAAAAAAGATTTACGAAGCATATAAAATGCTTGATCTCCACCCACAAAATAATGCACTCCCATTATGGACGTATTTTAAAAACAATTCAGACAGAACAAGGAAATGACTTCAACATCACAGCATGCCCATAATGCATAAAATGTTCTTCACACTATGGGGTGTGTGACTCAACAATCGAAGTGTTTTCAACATGGATATCGCCTGGCCTTCAAATATTTTCCATAAAAGGTTATGTTTACATGCATACTTGTGTAGTTTAGTGGCTAAATTTTAATACTGACATATTAATTATCATTTTCATATCAGGCTCAACATGACATTGTATTTGAGCCGCCTCGTGGGAAAACCAACAATGTGGTTTCTGAACAGGTCCGACACAAACCGACCTGTACAAGCACAGAAGCAGGCTAGAAGTTTGAAATTTTGGAGTAAGGTAGAGGAGGAATTTTACTATCCGAGTAGCGAAAACAAAAGCGCTGATCAGCTTCGCGGTTACCGCAAAGCTGATCTGCGTCTTTGTTTTCACCTATGCAGATTGTTGGTTTTCCCATGGGGCAGCTCATTTATATGTTTCAGCTTATGCAGCTTTCAGCACTACCATGTGATCCATTGCCATAATCACTATTGGCCAATCATATCAAATCGTGGAACGTCTGTAAAAGTTTACGTTTAGATATGAGATGTTATGACTTGTGTGATGCGATATTTGTTCCGATTCGATGCTATAGAGTCACAATTGATAACCAGATCTGTTAGGATATAGCTAGCCGATCAGCTAAGATTAAGTGCGATCATCATGATTGGCCAATCATATCGAATCGTGGAACTTCTCTAGAAGTTTACGTTTAGAAATGAGATGATACGTTTTCAAATGTGTCGATGCGCTTTGTTCTGATTTGATAACCAGATCTGTTAGGATATAGCTAGCCGATCAGCTAAGGTTATGGGTTTACAATATGACATGATCCAAAGCGCGCAGATATGTTTCTACACATTCATTAGGACAGGATATGCGATAAATCTCACAATAAGGACAAGGATTGTCACGATTCATTAGCCACAATTGCATGTGACAGTAGTGTTAAAAGCGCCATTTTCAAAAGGCCTGTAGATTTTTGTTTGATTTATGGTATTGCTTTCTGTGCACTGTCAACAGCTGAGGTCATGTTGGAATGGTCAATTATCTTAGCCAAACTTTTCCATAGCAAGCCTCCCAAAGGTATATTACCTACACATTTCTTCTATTCCATATACACCTGGACCTTCTTATAACATGGTTTGTTACAGCACGGTTTTCATGAGCGGATCCAGAGGGGGGGGGGGGGTGGGACCAGGGGTCCGGACCCCCCTGGAATTTGAAAATTTTACCTAAAAAAAGGTAATTTCAGGATTTTTTGAAGGTTGGACCCCCCCTCGTCTGTGACCAAAAATTACCATTTTCGTTGGACCCCCTCTCATGAAAATTTCTGGATCCGCGCATGGTTTTGGATATAACACTGATTATTTATTATTATGTTGTTGGACCCCAATTGGACTATTTTTGCTATATGTCTATGTTTTACTCTCGCTATAACACGGATTGGATAACTAACACGGAAATTGGCTTGGATCCCAGCAATAGTGTTATAAAGAGGTTGTGGTGTATTAACTAACAAATACTCTCCTTAAATCAGCTTTGTGAAAGAAATGTTCTGGATGGAGGATCTATCTTGGTTTGGTTGGGTTTGGCTCATGTCCCAGTCAACAATTTTTCTGTCATGTTGGGATGGAGTTACCGATTCCCGGGTACTTACCAGTACCTTAAAGTATGTCTTGCTCAAGGACACTACATGGTAAAGGTAGGTATCAAACCCAAGACCTGTGGCTCTGGAGTCCTGTACTCTATCACTAGGGTATTCACCATTTTTGCATTATCGGCTGGTTCCCAGCTTTTAAGAAATCAATATTGGAAATGCAGGTAACCAAAACCACCCTGACCTCAAGGTCAGGGTGGTTTTCAAAAATATTGATTATTTCAAAGCTAGAAACCAGCCGATAATGCAAAAATGGTGAATGGATCTTGGGCCTGCTCCAATACAAATCTGATCCGCTACCAGTCGAGGCAATCTAGCCCACTGAAGCAGGTATTTTGCAGGAGCTCATCCCCAAGCATGGGTGGGGTATGAGCTTGCTGCAGGCACAATGATACACAACCTTGAGATCATTTGGCTCATCCTTGCAATAGATCCTATAGTAAAGTTGTACATAAACCAAGGAGAAACCAGCCACTGTATCTATCAATATATCAGATTAATTGATAAATATTTCAACATCCAGATACGCTTTGCCCATAATATAATCATCACTGATAAACTGGAAACAGCTACTGTTTACTACAAACATTGGCCAGCTGGCTAAAACTTGCTTATTTGAGCTGGAAACAACTACCAAAGGGAAACTACATAATGTGTAGATCACATAGGTTATCCTGAGACAACCAATGTGACCTGGAATAACAAATGCAGATAAAATCAAGACGAAATAGGTAGTAACTACCAGTCTGGGGAAAACTCTGATCCATGGCAAGTTGTTTCCAAACATTCCAAACAGGTATGTACAAGATTCCATCTTCATTTGTTGTTACCAGTCCTATTGGCTGTCTCTGGATAACCAGTGTGTGGACCCAAGGTTCAAAACCTGAAAACTCCTGACAAAAACTTGGGTGGATGCACTAAACCAACTGCAAATCTTGTACCAACTCAGTACAAAGACAGTAGTAGTAGTAGAAGGTGGGCTTTTAACGTCTACCCGAGCTGAACAGACTTTATCTAAGATTCCACCTTAAGGACGAGAGTACAAAGATGAGTTGTTGCTTCCTTTATATGCACATACATGAGCCGCGACGCGAGAAAACCGGTCTTCAGGGTTTCCGACCAGGTCTGACACAAAACCGCCTGTGCATCTGCAGAAGATGGCTAGAAGCTAGACTGGCATCAATCTCAGAGATAAAGTTATCCCACTACAGTAGCACAGTCAGATGTTGAATCTCATACGTCTCAGCTACGATCAGAAGCAAATTTTTGTTTCACCTGTTTTCAGAGGTGTTTTGTAAAAGTTGTACCCTTGGCTTTGTTTCACTTTTTCCGAAATCTGTAAGTTAAACAGTTTCGGAAAATATATACCTTTTTATCATTCTATGCCACAGAATTCCGTTATATCCAAAACTCTATTTCATCTTCAAAATCATGAAAAATTAAGAAAGGGGAGCTAACTTCTTATTTAGGAATTGGATTTGGCCGAAACTTAATATACTTAAAGCTGGTGTGTATATCCTGGTTATGAATAAGTTTGAACAGAATCAGATTAATAGCTAGCTAGAAAATAAGAAAACATTGCTTTCACCATTATAACCCTATGGGACCTATCCGTTGCCATGGTAACCAGAGTTTTGATCCATTCCACGCTATATTGTAATAAAAGTTGTGTTCTGATAAAAAGATGCGTCATGTGAAATTTGATGGTTCTGGGTTCATTGGTTTTAGAAATTTTGCACTTTTTGTTGTATATTTTTTCTCTACGGACAGGACATTTTTGACCAAAATATAATTTCTATAATTCTACATTGTCATTGGTGTTGGTATAATATTTTTCTCATGACAATTATCAGTTCATAAGTCTCTATTTCCCAATGTGATTTAAACTTCCAGAAGTATGTGACGTCATAGAGAAATGACATCTTACGGACAGGACACTTTTTTGTTACACTGTCCTCAGTAATTTGGGATATAAATATCTATCCAGTGATAAAAGTAAGTCACGCGACTGGTTATTTTTATCGATAAGGTATGTCCAAATATTGTTTATAACACATTGGAAGTAGTATTAGATGTAACAGTCTGACTTACTGGCAGGTCGCTTTTCTCACTTTAAAATACCTCATTTTGGCACATGTCATCAGCTTAAGTAATCATGGCATAACTCAAAAACAAATAGTCGTAGCCCATTCAAATAAACAGCAGAATAAAGGGGATATGGCCACTTACTAGCCACAGAATATTAATAAACGGCAGAATAAAGGGGATATGGCCACTTACTAGCCACAGAATATTTTTTAAGGAAATAAAGTGTCAGTTTCAATCCCTTTACACATAAAAAGAAGCTTTTCAAGTGAGACAGTATAACACCTGTTTTGGGGGTATTTTTGGCTATTTAAACTTATACTGTGAAAAAATGGCTTGTCCAATCAACATGATTTTTTAGGCCAGTGAAAATTAATTGATCTTGACATCCTGCAATTCAATTTCAGTAAGTTAGTGTCGAAGCGTTACACAACCGCATAACACTTGGTAAATTTAAAATTGTCATCTGATCTTAGCTGACCCGATAGATAAACCCTGCTAAAATCTCTGCAAGAAATTTTTACCTCAGAGATTTTTGTTATCAGTAAGCTAAATTTTTTCATACTTGGTGTTTTTTTTTTTTTATTTCTTGGACGTTTGCTAGTCTAGCTAGAAGCCTGCAATTTCTGATTTAGGAAGAAGAGGAATTGCAAAAACAAAGGCGCTGATCAGCTTCGCAGTTACTGTGACGCGGCTCATATATCTTTGGTATCAATTTACTTTACATGTTGCTTTAATGAAGTCATTTAATATGATCAAATTAAAAACTCAGGTATGCACAAAACATTTTTATCAATCAAAAAATCTTTAATTTTTGATATGCTTTAAAGATTGAGACAAATTATGCAGCATTTCAATGAATTTATAACTTCAAATCAATTTCACTGGAGACATAAATTTCAAACAGCAGACCCAAAACTGCAACATATTTATGTAACAGTCTGTTGGTTATATACTTGAAAAGATCATATCTTTTTATCTTTGCAAATCTAATCAAAATATCCTTCATCAGCATAAAAGGTTTTAAAATTCAATGAAATTAACTGGTGGCCAAATTTTTGAGCTTATTAATTTACAACAGGCCGCCCTAACAACAATGACATAGTCCAGTTTGGGGAAGGGGAGGGGGTGGGGGGCTGGCAATGTTGCTGTGTTTAAGAGTTTTATATCACATCAACAGAGATGGGACCTCTGTTTTAATAAATACAATGCAGTTACATGTATTTGCAAAACATGGCCTGATTTTAATGCAAATATGCAGGTTTGGAGTAATCAATACTTTTATACTTGGGCCAATTTAAAAACCACTTCAAATGACAAAATGAATACAGCAACATTAAAAATATTTGATTAGGTTTAAAATTTCAATAAGAAGGACAAATAAATCTTCAGAATGAACTTGTTAAGTAAGCTTTTAGGTCATGTTCAGATAAGGCACTACAAATTAGGCTGTGCATATTTAATTACAACACTAATATGAAATGATTGATTGATTGATTTGTTTCAATATGCTCAAAGTAAACAGCAAAGGGTCATTTCAGGACAGTTACTGGCCTTCCCTTAAACAGCAGTCACACATTAGCGTATAAGTGAAACGCACGCCGAGCATGTTGAAAAAATACAAATTTCCACATATGCCAGACGCACGTCGGAGACACATCCAAGGCGCATTAAGTGCGCACTGGGTACGCTTGGTGTACGTCCGGCGCGCGTCGCTAAAAGTCGGCGCGCGTTTCGTGCGCGTTTGGGCTAAAAAAAATTTGAAACATGCTTAAAAATTTTCTAGAAGTTGGGCGTGTGTCGGGCGTGTGACCTACACGCTACAAGTACGTTCCACGCGCGTTACAGGCGCGTTGAATACGTTTCGAACACGCCCAGCACACGCCGAGCACACATTTCAAGCACGTCATATACGCTACATGCGCGTTTCGATTTTAACTGGATGCTGGTTTGGGCGAGTGTGGAACGCGCCTGTAACGTGCCTGTAACGTGTACCAAGCGTGCTTGGGGCGCGCATGAAACGCATACAGTGCGTCTGTAGCGCGTGCCTAGCGTGTCTGGGACGTACGACAAACGTATTCCAAAACTTAGAGATTTTTTATACGTCCGGCACACGCCTCAGTCACGCGCTAATGTGTGACTGCAAAAGCGAGTTAAAGGAACAAATTAATTTTATACGTCCAAAATCTTCAGCGTGTTGAGATTTTTCATACGCCCGGCGCGCATTTGGGTTATACGCTACTGTGTGACTGCTGTTTTAGTGAGCATTCTTTCACTATTTTTTCCTTAATCACCGTCTAAGGAGCTTCAGGCACAAGATCGAGAAGCCAGTGGTTTGAACCTCTCCTGAGCTGAACCAGCATTGTTATAACCCGGGAAGCAATAGCTCTGTCCCAATAGTTGTCACTAAAAGTCCTTAGCTATGGTAGAAGAGATTCTTGTGTCTTGTAATGCACCAGTCATTTGTATCCCCGGCTCCCCTAGGCCCTTAGAATAGCGGGGCTTTTAACTTTTCAATTTTTAAAGCCCGGCACTGCCGGGCCAGATTTGTAGTAAAAAATCCCTGCTAAAAGCCCCGGCTCCCCGGAGGCTGACAATAACGTGGAACAACAGTAGGGAGTTATTCTGATGAAACTGAAACTTGAGGGAATGGCTTCAATTTGTGCATGTGTATGTCTAGGTGCATTTGCAAATTAAATAAGTATAATAAAAGTAATTAAATGTTAAAAATATAATTAATATCTAATTTGAATTAATGTGACCATGTATTAGCTGGAAATGAAAACCCCGGCAAAATCACCAGCACTGCTGGGACTCATCAGAGGTTAAAGCCTTGTACTTTAGCCCCGCATTGTCCCCGCTGTCCCCGGCCCTAGGGGGGCCGGGGATACAAATGAATGGTGCATAAAAGTAGTAGTTTATATCATCTTGTTAACTACAATAATAATTAATTGTATGAGTACCTGATGATTTCTGCCTGTGCCAAGACCAAAGGTTATGCCAATATACCAGGAGAACTGTAACATCTACATATATATAGAACCATTTTCTGATACTTCAGCATCCGAAGGCATAATTGCTCGTATATTACTGTATGTTCATAAAGTCTATATTAAAATTAAAGATGCAATCATTAAGAGACCGCCAGCTTGAGCAGCAAACAGCTGGTGGGCTGCCAATATATATTCAGCGTCAATTTAGAATTTAAATAATTGATTGATTGATTGATTGATTGATTGATTGATTTAATGCTTTAGGGCCCATTGACAGATTTTGTGTCATATTGAGCACTATCACTTGTACTGTACTTCTTGATGAGGAAAAAGCTTTCATGCCAATGTTGTGCCAGATGCGGGTGTTTGTCTGCGTCTGAGAGTTGCTTTAAAATATTTGTTTCTGACCAAACAACCGTCGCAGACTATAAATTTGGTTAAGTGTTTAGATGAGTGTACCTGTCTCTTCATGAGTTTCTATCTTACTAATCATCATTTGTTCTTTATGTGTCAAACGATTTGCTTCAAGGGACAAAAACAGATTTATTTGTTTGTTTAATAGGTGTCATCCCTACATTTACAGATGTACATTTTGATATCACAAATGGGATTTTAAGTACAAATCCAGCTTATTTAAATATACCTTAGCTATGAGGGAAAAAGGCCAATGACATCTGAACCCCATGTCACTGGAAAATCTGAATTTTAGAATTCCAACCAGGCACGACTTGAATGTGTCGGCCTGCACAACCTCAGCAACCAAGTACTGACTTAAAAGTATGGGCATTGACACTATCATCTATGTCTGTGCATGGTTCTATTTGCAAGCAATAAAACATTGATCATGGAATCATACTCACATCAAACAGCAAATGAAGTAAGAGTGTTTTTTTTCCTAACGAGGCTAACATTAAGGCACCATTAACATGGTCATTGTCATTTGGTTTTGAACAATGTACAATCATAACTGTGTTGACTTTCCGTGACTTTAATGTTACTTTAAGTGTAATATGAGAAATCTAATTTCAAACTGTATTGTGGATATTAAGGGAGCCAGGAATGCTGACAACAATTATACTGGCATTAAATAGACTTGAACACTTGTCCTCAATTACTTGAGTTACACTGAAGGGCACTGAGTAGCTTGCTTGATGGCAGTCATGGCTTCGGCAGGATTCAGTCCCCATACCTTTAAAATCAAGACTGCCACATTTCCCCTACCCTTTTATAAAACTAATGGTTTGAGCCATGTCATGAGAAAACCGGATTTTCCCATGTGCGAAAACAAATGCGCTAATCAGCTGTGCAGTAACTGCAGCCCCTTTGTTTTCACTACTTGGATAATTACAATTCCTCTTCCACATATAGCCAAAATTTCAAGCCTCTAGCCTGCTACGTATACTGTGACTGTACTGGCCGGTTTGTGTCGGATCTGGTTGAAAACCCTGAAGACCGGGTTTCTCGCGCTGCGAATCATCAAGAATCTTTTAAGACTTGTACACTCGATTCATGTGCGCAGATCAATAACTGAAATTTTGATTGGCCTCCAAATCTTATGCACATTTCATTTCCTTTCAATTCAAATCTCTAATTCATGTACAAATTTCAATAAAATTCAAACATTTTCATTTGTAAATATTGGCATTGATAATGTCCTAAGTAAACAGTTTCACACAATCTTGAATAAGAATTTCACCATTTTTATCAATGATTTATAAGCATCAGAGTCAAAGGCCTTAGCTGCCCTTTTCACTCCTTCTATTAAAAAGTATACTTTGCATTTATTCAAATATATGTGAAATGATTATCACTATAAGCATGGTCCAAATAGGGCAGCCCACTGATTTATTCTCTGTAGCACTGGTTGTTTCTTGATAACCAGTGTGACTTTTGACCTTATGATACTCTACAAGCAGACTTGTCTCTGTATGCACTGTTTGTAAATATTATGTTTGTATTGAGGTTTAACGCCCCAGTCAACAATGTTTCAATCAAGTTGGAACAGAGCCACCTCTTCCTTGACATTAACCAGTACTCTGTGGAGTAATGCGTCTTGCTGAAGGCCACAACATGGCACTCCAAGTGGGAATCAAACCCAGGACTCCTCGATTCACAGTCTGATGCTCTACCACCAGGCTACTGCGCTCCACAATGTTTGCAAAAATATACATTTCCAAAACATATACACAACTACAGTAAAACCATAAACCTACAAATTAGACAATTTTGAGAGCCACTGTAATTTCTGACCATTAAGGACACATAAAATGGCAAAATAAATCAAAAGTTGTCACATATTAAAGATAATATTTGTCTTGCATATGACATTATTAATTTCTGATATACTGGTTACTATTTGCAGAATATTGCCCATTACAACAACCACTAAAGATTTGTTTGCTCTGGTTTCTACTTAATAAGAATTTAAGACAACTGACATTAAATTTTGCACATTTCAAAGTGGACATATCTACCATTTATGCAACAATGCAAACATTAATTGAGCCGCATTGTGAGAAAACCAGATTTTTGCCTATGCGAAAACAAAGGCGCAGATCAGCTTCGCGGTAACCGCGAAGCTGATCGGCGCCTTTGTTTTCGCTACACGGATAGTATATTTCCTCTTCTTCTTATATCCGAAATTTCAAGCTTCTAGCCTGCTTCTGAGACTGTACAGCCCGGTTTGTGTCGGACCTGGTCGGAAATCCCGAAGACCGGTCTTCTCGCGTCGCGGCTCAATTTATCAATATAATAATTATTTCTTGAATGTAATCCCCTCAACAGCTAAGACCCTACATGAGCTTCTTCAGGGCTGATTCTGAGACTCCCAGTCTACAAGTCCAATAGCCCCAAATTTCCAACCCCTATAGGACAAAGTATAGGGAAAGCATAGTGGGGCCATGTCTTGACTTCAGCAGAGTCCCCGCTGTATGGCAAAAGTTTCAATTCCAAATCGTAAATGGCCCTAAAAGTATAGAAATTACAGAAATTTTGGCAGAGCTTTGACCATAAAATGTCTTCGTAGCGTTGGGTATATACCCAGACCTTGCCAATTAGTCCGCTAGGCCCCATTATTTCCCAGCCTGGAAGGGCAGTTTGTTACCGATGACCAGTATGCCATAGACTGAGGATTCCATGTCTACCATGCCAAAGCCTCTATCATATGAGCCGCCCCATGGGAAAACTAACAATCTGCATAGGCGAAAACAAAGACGCAGATCAGCTTCGCGGTAACCGCGAAGCTGATCAGCGCCTTTGTTCTCGCTACTCGGATAGTACAATTCCTCCTCTAGTTAACTCCAAAATCTCAAGCTTCTAGCCATCTTCTGTGCTTGTACAGCCCGGTTTGTGTCGGACCTGTTCGGAAACCACATTGTTGGTTTTCCCACGAGGCGGCTCATATGTCTGTCTCTATCAAGCCGAACGACAGACAATTTTTCTCATACCAAAGACCAAATTGACACCATTGTGTTAAGGACTGCACTATGAAGAAAAGTGTGTGGACTTATACAAACAAAACGCTAATCTCTGAAAACTTTAAATGTGGGCAGCAGAGGTATGTGCCTATACATAATTCAAAAATTTTAAAAGCCTTGTTCATATGCTCTTATATGGGCCTTGTCAGAAGAGGGCCTGTCTTTTGCGATTTCAGGCCTGGATCTTTTTAGTGTTCTCCAACAGCTTTAGTCATGTGGAGATAGAGATCATGGGCCTAGGGTTTCATCAAACGATGCACAACATTTCGTCGAAAATGTGTTTTGTCGAAAATTTTGTAATTTCAAAAATATTCACCGCAAAATTTTGAGATTTATTCTGTAGACAACTAGTCTATAGGTCCACATTTTCAGCCACCAACCGCCAGGGTTAGGGTAAAGGTCTGGGCATGGGGACATTTTCGACAAATGTTATTTTCGACGAAATGTCGCGGAGGCCTCATCCAAATGCTTGGGAAAACCCTGGATTGAACCCCTGCCCCTTATTTACAATTTGAGTAGCCCAGTCCAACACATTATACCTATATCTACAGACCAAAAAAAAAACTCTCGAGGTTGACCTGCATGCTTTAAAGTGTCCTGCCCAACTGCTTGTCCTCTCCAATGTCCCTAAAACTTCAGGCTGGAGGATTATTATTATATTTGAGCCGCCTTATGAGAAAACCAACAATTTGCATAGGCGAAAACAAAGACGCAGATCAGCTTCGCGGTAACCGCGAAGCTGATCAGCGCCTTTGTTTTCGCTACACGGATAACACACTTCATCTTCTTCTTAAATCCGAAATTTCAAGCCTTTACCTGTCTTCTGTGGCTGTACAGCATGGTTTGTGTCAGACCTGCTCAAAAACCACATTGTTGGTTTTCCCATGAGGCGGCTCATTTATTAAAGATTGTGTAGTGTCGTAATGTATAATGGGGTGACAAATGAGCCGCCTCGTGGGAAAACCAACAATGTGGTTTCCGAACAGGTCCGACACAAACCAGCCTGTACAAGCACAGGAAAGAGCTAGAAGCTTGAAATTTTGGATTTAAGTAGAAGAGGAATTGTACTATCCAAGTAGCGAAAACAAAGGCGCTGATCAGCTTCGCGATAACCGCGAAGCTGATCTGCGTCTTTGTTTTCGCCTATGCAGATTGTTGGTTTTCCCATGAGGCGGCTCAAATCATTTAGGTGGAAAACTTCCTAATTCGCTGATGTTTGCTTCGATGATTCAACATAATACAAACCTACAAATGAAATGCTCTAGAATTCATATTTCAATGAAATAGCACCTCTATATTATTTGAACAATCTAAGTCTTCTTTAAGAAGGGATTAAGTACACTTTATGTATACTTTCTAAATAAATCTACCATGAAAAATATGGATAAGCCACATTTAGTTCAGCCTTGGATTTTCAAGCTTGGACAAGAAAGAAGTTTTTATATATTTAGCCTTGCAAAAAGTATATATCAGATGCAAGAGCTCAGCCAGAAATTATCCAAATTAACGCAGATACAGCATCTCGAAAACATGTCCGTGTTATGTACACCCCTTTGAACCCCACTGTTAAATAGCAAAACGGGGGTATGCAGGGGTATACCTATTTTTCTTATTTTTGCTCTAAAACATAGATTGTGGATACTCATTAGAAATTATCCAAATTGTCTACCCTCAATCTGTTTTGAGCAAAAATAAGAAAAATGTCACACCTTTTCTCATGATTTCTTTCTTTCAATTTTTAGATGAAAAAAAAAGTCCGCTGTATATTGCTATGGGAAAGTTTTTGTAATGGCAAATCTTGCAAGCAAGGCCTAGATCCGATCATGGCTCCATAGATGAGTGCCATTTGTGTCAATCAGTAAAGATTCTTGATTCACATCCCAGTAAAGTCAATTGAAAATATAGACAGAAAGGCAGTATCTACTTCCCGACAACTTTTGCCCAAATGATACTAGTAATTTATTGCCGTTAATGAAGGCCTTTTTACAAACTTTTTGCCCAAATGATACTGTGTTGCGGTTAACGACGAAGGCCTTTTTTAGAATCTAACATAACAAAACAGAATATGATCACTATAAAAATATGAGCAAACTTAATCTGCTGACTATGCAAAACAATGCTGGACTATATATTATGTACAAAATGTGTGAAATCTATATGAAATATCTGAATGTGCTTATACAAAATTTATTCATATTAAATATCGTCAAATAGGCGACAACCCGTAACTCTCAAAATTGCTATTGCTGATCAGTAAACCATAACCAAAACTTTCTTAAAGCCGAAGGTTACAAATACTTGACAAACCAAGATGAAACTTAAGTTATCAGTCATCTAGATTTGAAAGAGGACCAACAAAAAATTATAACATCTGACATTATCATGAAATGGTTTTGTCATTAAATGACGCTGCATAAATCAGATGTCAATTATAGTAAAACTGACAGTTTTTTAAATGTTTAGCCCCCCTAGGATCAAAACCATGGAGCAGAACGAAATGCACCATCAAAATGCATAAATACCAATCTATTAAAATGCTGGGCAAAAAAACAACAAGGTAAGAACACCAGGGCCCAGTTGTTCAAAACTTTGTTAGCTTAACGTCATCGTTAAGACCTCAACTCATTGCGTAAATGCCAACTACATATATAAGCAAATACACTGTTAATTTTTGTTGATAAAATGTGAGAATCCTTTGCAATGGACAACAAAGTCCATGCTTTTTATAAACTGGCAGTTCAAGCATCTCAAATGCCTGTAAGTCTAAGAGCAATTTATGAGTTATTACATGGACTTTAGATGAGGAGAAAAACTATGGGCAATAAAGAAGTATCTAATATTTTAGATGTTCTTTGCAAACCTTAACCCAGCATATTTTCCCCCTCCTGCAAGTTTAACTCTTTCTTAAACACACTGAGCACACCACACGGAGCAGTGTTCCTTAAATTTTGTAAGACATTAGTTTACTTTGGTAACAAATTTGCCACCCAACAAACTGCTTGTTTCAGCCAATATGTACTTAAGCACCATCAAGGCTGGGAAGTTTTGGTCTAGGGAGAGAAATGAATCTTCTTCAACAAAACAAAGTGAAAGAGAAACCATTTATTACAGAAGTCAGTGATGTATCGCTGGGACACCTTATACCACAACAGGATAAAAGCTTGCAAATGACAGTCTATAATCATTGTAGGAAAACACACTATTGCAAGATTAATCGAAACAGAAAACACAATATTGCGAGATAAATTGAGCTCCTTTAAACGATTATAGGCCTTCAAATTGGTGAAACAATGTTAGCTGCTTCAGGTTTGAAATTTTTGACAAGGAACTGCTGGCAGTGATCAGACAATGCAAATGCGCGTACTAACATATCTTTTTAAGGTGATCTGGTAAAAAGATTTTCTCAAGACCAGGATTAATTAGAAGTAATGACATGTGTTCTGTAAGAGGCATGAAATCAATCATGGATACGGAACACCCACTTCTATGTAATTTGATTAGAATGCATAGCATGATTTGCAGGTCACCAAAAAGTTATCCTTCATGTGCATTTTGTTACAGACTTAAAATCAATCAAATCCCGGGACAGACACGGAACTGTAGTTAGAATGCATTACGCAATTTGCATGTCACCCATGATGAATAGAGCCAAAAGACTAATGAAGACTGTCCAGAAAACTAATTTTGAACAAGGAAATGAAATGAGCTAAGTTATTGCAACAGCTGCCTACAAGGGATATGTAAATCTGTAAATGAACTGAACCTTGTTATGTATTTTATATGCCCAGATACTAATTTGCCCCTTTTTATTTTCCTTGTTACATAAGAAAATTGATAACCATCACACTTTCAATGCTGAAATTGACATGAAAGCTTGTAACTGTCCTAACTGTCATATTTTACCTGTGTCAGGTGAAATCTGACAGTTTATGATGTTCAGGTAACATCAAAGGGTGTCATTTAACACTAATTGATTGGTCACTGTCATGTTAATTGATATTTTTTCTTACATCTTTCTTAATAGGTCTCTTTGAGATATTTCACATCTATATCACCAAATCATGAGCCCCTGGTTTACTAGAATCTGGGTGTTCAGATACTAACCAGAGGATCAATGGTCCTGATATCACTCCCCTGAGATTTTGTTTTTGATGAATGACCTTTGGCTAAGGCCATGTTGGCCAACATAAAATGTAAACATGACCCCAAATACTCACATAATTATTAACACTATAAACTGCCTGTATCTACTAACTTTCAGATCTGGCAATATTTGACCTTTCTGTTTAAATTAACAGTTTAATAGGTCAAGGTCAACCCAAGGTCATGATTTATATAAACTATGAAGGGCCAGAGCCCCCAATGCTACAGACCAAGTTTCATTGAAATAGGTGAAGTTGATTTTTAAAGAATTTTACCACGTATATGGGCATGGCAGCCATCTTGGTCATGTGACCTGGACCATATATATAAACTTTGGTTACTCCTTCCTAAGGATACCACCTATAAAATTTGGCTTTGCTTGGGGTTTTTTTGTTTTTGTTTTGCTTTTTTTTTTTAAATTCAGTTTTACGTCCCTTTCAAGATTATTTCAGCTCATGAGATGGGCCAATCAGTAGGTGGGGCGAAAACGGGAGAACCCCGAGAAAAAAACACCTGACACACCCGCAAGCAGAACTTGGCTTGTCTCACATGTGGCAAGAGCGGGGCTCGAACCCACACCAGACACAGCGGTGAGATGATCGAGTGATTAAGAAACAGTGCTCTTAACCGCTCGGCCACGGGGGCTGCCGGCTTTGCTTGTTGAAGTGGTTTCTGAGATGACCTTGACCTTGAATACTCATAGGACTTCATCAACTCAATAAGTTGTATGTATGTACCAACTTTCAGGCCACAGGCCACAAAACTTCCTGAAAAAATCCAATGTTTTCCATTTTTTTCCCACTGAGAAGCCTTTGTGACCAAGGTTGACCTTGTCATAAAATAGGTCAAGGTCAACCCAAGGTCATGATTTATATAAACTATGATGGGCCAGAGTCCCCAATGCTACATACCAAGTTTTATTGAAATCGGTCCAGCAGTTCCAGAGAAGAAGATTTTTTAAGGTTTTTACCATATATGGGCATGGCAGTCATTTTGGTCATGTGACCTAGACCATTTATATAAACTTTGATTCCCCCTTCCTAAGGATACCACATATAAAATTTGGCTTTGATTGGTTCAGTGGTTCCTGAAAAAATTAAGTTTTAGATTTAACATGTACCTTTGGCCAAGGTCAAGAGATGACCTAAACCTTGAATACTCCTATGACTTCATTAAATCAATAAGTTATGTGTATCTACCAACTTTCAGGTCACAGGCCACAAACTTCCTGAAAAATCCAATGTTTTCACTTTTTTCCATTGAAAAGCCTATGTGACCAAAGTTGACCTTGCTGTAAAATAGGTCAAGGTCAACCCAAGGTCATGATTTATAAAAATGATGATGGGCCAGAGTCCCCAATGCTACATACCAAGTTTCATTGAAATAGGTCCACTGGTTCCAGAGAAGAATATTTTTTAAGGTTTTTACCATATATTGGCATGGCAGTCATCTTGGTCATGTGACCTAAACCATTTATAAATATTTTGATTCCCCCTTCCTAAGGATACCACATATAAAATTCGGCTTTGATTGGTGAAGTGGTTCCTGAGAAAATTAGGTTAAGCTTTAAATTTAATATGTAAATGACCTTTGGCCAAGGTCAAGAGATGACCTTGACCTTGAATACTCTTATGACTTCATTAAATCAATAACTTTTATGTATCTTTTTTCCATTGAGAAGCCTATGTGAACTTGCCATACAATAGGTCAAAGAAAGATCATGATTTTACACAAAATATGATGGGCCAGAATCCCCAATCCTACTTACCAATCTTCAATGAAATTGGTCCACCGGTTCCAGAGAAGATTTTTTAAGGTTTTTACCATATATGGGCACGGCAGCCATCTTGGTCATGTGACCTGGACCATTTATACTTTAATTCCCCCTTTTTAAGGATGCTCCACATGAAGTTTGGCATTGATTGGACCAGGGGTTTAAGGGGAGAAGATCTTTGAAAAGTGTGAACAACGACGACGACGGAGCATGGCCATCCTATAAGCTCACCTTTTGAGCCTTCGGCTCAGGTGAGCTAAAAACCATCTAAGCTATAACCAAACCTTGTCTTACTGCTTATTTCAACTTTTAGTACATAACTATTTCATTTCAGATGGCTGTATGTTACTCAAATATTTCTTGCAGAAAGAAAGTTGAAGTGCCGTGAACCTCTCAGATGATGATGATGATGATGATCTATCGCTGAAAAGTCTGAGAGAATCAAGGCTGCAAAGTAAACCTGAAAATATGAACAATAAGCATAACCTGCAAATAAACAAATACACAGCCCCCACTTAATCTGAATAAATGGCAGCAAGCTTTCACCTAAGCCATAATGGTCTTTGTGCCTAGAAATATTGTCTATCAACCTGATTGATTTGTTTTTATGTAACACACAACAACTAAGGTCATATGGAGATGGAACCTAAATTTACTACGTGTTCCATCCGAAGGACAAGAGAAGCTTAGAACCAAGCCTGTTATATCCTTTTTACAAGCTGACTGGCTTGACTACTACACCACGGAGGCTTCTCCAGAAGCTATTTGGACAAATGGTTTTGCATATCATGTTTTGTTTTGAAGGAGCATAGCCAAATGAAGCGCTCATTCGTTCAAACTAATTTTCACATTATCAAATAACTATTCTTTCACTTAACTACTGATGAAACCTATACAATATGTCAAATCTGGGCCTGTACCCACATATGAGCCACGTCAAGAGAAAACCAAATTTTTGCCTATGCGAAAACTAAGGCACAGATCAGCTGTGCAGTAACTTTGTTTTCGCTACTCAGATAGTACAATTCCTCATCTACTTATAGCCAAAACTTCAAGCCTCTAGCCTGCTTCTGTGACTACAGGCAGGTTTGTGTCGCACCTGGCCGGAAACCGCAAAGAACGGGTTTCTCCCATCACGGCTCATATGTGTATAGATCTCTCAAAATTTTCAATGTTGCCTTTAATATCTCTGTCATGTGTCACAGAATCACTCTTACCTTCAGGAGATGTTTGTTCACCCATTTTGTGAAGGTTTTCTTCTGTACAGCATCTCTCTGATCTGAAACAATGAAACAAATTCTTTTTAAATTACAACCTACCTACATAAGAATTTAGTAGAGGTATCTTTGAAGCCTTTCCCTCTGCTAAGTTGCAGGAGTCTTGAAAGAAGCAAATAACATGGGTGTTCATGACAAGACATTGGGTGGATTGACCTGCAACAATGAGGATTAACCAGTTTTTCCTTATGCTCCTTTTCATTGTATCTAAAATGTTTTCAAAAACGATAAAAAAAACAAAACAAAACAGTGTGGCTCTGCAGCGCTGGATCTGGGACAAGCTCCCTGAGGACTTTACTGAACATACCAAAGACACAATACAGTGCATAATGGATTACAAAATCTTGACTGGCCAGTCAATATGGTAGCTACCTGCATATGGAGCAATTTTGTCATGGATTTGATTGCCTTTTTAATTTCACTTTATTCATGAGAACACAACAAGAAATAGACAGATAAATCAAAATCAACATAAAAATCAAAATGAAACCATTTCACGGCTATGCACAAAAATACTATTGCTTTCTGTTTTTTTCTACTCTGCATAAAATAATGAAATCTAATTAAATTTTAATCAAACACTACCCTGATTTAAAATGGTATGAAATTCAAAATACATGGTACTGTAAATCATAAGGAGAAATTTATTATGCATGCGTATATGATATATATACCGGTACATATGCATAATAAATTTCTCCTTTGGTATGTGGGTAATGGTAACTGTTGCAAAAAATATAGTCGGCAACTGACTGAATCATTTCATATTGTCTCGCTAAAAAGTATAATATGTTTGACAGACTCGGCCCTAATTCTATTATCTATTGGCCATTCTTTCCATCTCTCAGACATTGTTACTCTGTGACAAGGGAAAAATAGTTAACTATACTTTTGACGTAAAGTTAGTACATCTATACATTTCAGAAGAGAAATGGTGGTACTGGTTGTCCAATATGAGCAGAAGTTGTATAAACAGATGTACAATAATTGTTTAAGTTGAACTCTAAAGATACCCAATTTATAACATATAAGTGTCAAGCTATTAACAAAAGAAAATGTATAAAATACTAAATTATTCATAAGTGACAATCTGGGCAGTATGTCCATTCTCCAAACAAAAGAAATCTTTGTAAAGAAAGTTTTACTCTCTGCATCAAGATCAGTCTTAGGCTAGATTTTGGAAAGACAACATCTTAAGAGGAGAAAATCATAAATACAAAAAATGTGACAGTAAAGATAATTTAGCAAATGCAAGGGCTTTGGCCCTTGCCTAGAAAATATGATTATGTGGAAACAGGACATGTACAGCTACATTCAGATATGTGTTTCAAATGTTTTAAGATGAACCAAAGTTTTATCACATGTATAAAAATAATAAATGAAAACAGAAGAGAGACTTGCTACTCAATTCAACCTCAACAAAATAACAACAAAAACAAGAACTATGCAAAAACTCTTTTATAAATTTTGGTGGATGAACCGTGGTCGAAAGACTTTTCAGCTCTTTCAACGATTCCGGGACAGCTCTACAAAAGGATAATCAAAACTTCTAATTCCCCTGGACTCAAAATTTTAAATGGTATTATGATGGAACTCAGCAAAGGTACAGAACTCACATGGAAAACTTGACAGATATTTTAAATGATGGTGATAAGCAGTGTTATTTCGGGGATGAAGGATTCACTTTGGACTCTGGAGACATTTAAATCTAAAACTGATCGAGTACCTATAAACATTCTTTGGACAAACAATACAATAATTGGCTATTTTTAGAAGAAATTCTAGTTTAAAATGACATTTCCGTGGATGATACTGATAAGAAAAATCTCAGAAACAATTAAGAAACTGTTTATTACCTACATTGGAACATCTAATTAATAATTCTGATTATATTGAGGACTTACATTTGCCAATGTTTTATCATTTTCACACGTTTGCTTTACATCTTGTATGTTATGTATGTCTTATGCCTATGTTTTTTATTTGTAGTTGTACATGTCGGACATGTCCTCAATGCCATGTTTATTTGAATTCAAAATTAAAAAGCAAACTTCTAAATTCAGATAACTGTAACTTAACAGAACTAACAGTTTAACCGTGAATAAGTAAACAAAACATATGACAATAAGTAAACTTCATAATACATGATGTAGTTTTAGATTTTAAGGTGGTATAGGGTGAATTCAACATAATTTTTCATACCGGAGTGAAATAATTATGTTGTTAACTGAAACTAGGTTTGTAGAGGACTGATCATCCTGCCTATAAACTAAATTCGGTCCACCTTCATATCATGCGCAGTAATTACATATATCGCAGAAACATCTTTTTAATATGTAATTTAAAGAACTGGATAGTTGTCTCATAACTTTTGTATATTTTATGAAATGTGATGTTCAAAACAATGAAGGGTGAACTTTACAGTAAAATTAAAGATGATGCCATTAATGCATTAGACCAAAGATATTACATAAAAATTAAAAAGTAATGGTTTGTAATGCAGAGGATGAGCAGTCATGGGTTGATTAAAGGTGGCACTGCCGAGAAATGCCTTTAATATAAAATAAAAATAATGAATAAATAATGAAGATCACTGAAAGTTACCCTGAATGTTTTGCAACGATACTATATCACAGACGATAAAACTATCCCTTCTAACAAAATGCATAAAATGTATGTTTTGTGAAAAATATAAACAAATTTATTTGATCAAATGCTGTTTTGAGGACAAAACATTTTCAAAAGGGGCGGGAAATTTGTGACAAGGGAAAAATAGTTAACTATACTTTTGACGTAAAGTTAGTACATCTATACATTTCAGAAGAGAAATGGTGGTACTGGTTGTCCAATATGAGCAGAAGTTGTATAAACAGATGTACAATAATTGTTTAAGTTGAACTCTAAAGATACCCAATTTATAACATATAAGTGTCAAGCTATTAACAAAAGAAAATGTATAAAATACTAAATTATTCATAAGTGACAATCTGGGCAGTATGTCCATTCTCCAAACAAAAGAAATCTTTGTAAAGAAAGTTTTACTCTCTGCATCAAGATCAGTCTTAGGCTAGATTTTGGAAAGACAACATCTTAAGAGGAGAAAATCATAAATACAAAAAATGTGACAGTAAAGATAATTTAGCAAATGCAAGGGCTTTGGCCCTTGCCTAGAAAATATGATTATGTGGAAACAGGACATGTACAACTACATCCTGATATGTGTTTAAAATGTTTTAAGATGAAGTAAAGTTTTCTAAACATGTATTAAAAGAATAAAATAAACTGAAAACATAAGAAAGACTTGTCTCAATTAATTCAACTTCAGTGTCAGCAAAATTGTGCAATTAGAAGAAATCTAAACAAGAAGAAGATCTAAGGAAAATCTCTTTTATAAATTTGGCAAAAACTCTTTTATAACTCTTTAATTTGAACAATGACAAGACTGAAAACTTCCTTCCAGTTTCTAATCAGGCCGGTCTACACAGCCAAAGAAGCTAGGTACATGCATTGCTTGAAATTTCTGATACATACATGTACAGAAATTTGGGGTGATCTACCAACTTGAATCTTCAACAGCCTGCCTCATGGTTTGTTCGGCAATGTGCATAAGCCAAAATAGAAAAGCAAAAAGTCTGTTTTCAAATGACGAAGCTCATTTTTCAAGAAACGGACTGTAAATGTCTGGATCTTCCTGACCTGTCACTAACTGGTTAATATTGCGAATGACAGAATAATCCATATAACAGAAGAAACACAACCATTCCTGTAGAAAACATTACCCCATATTTGACGAATGGATTTGCCCATCACTATCATTTGGATGAGTTCACTTTCATTTTTATGGGCACCAGGAGTGATTTTAAATTTTCATATAAATTTTTGATGAAAATCCTCTCAGCAAACAGAATAGCCCTAGATGGGACGCCGCGTTCTGCGGCGTCACATCTGGGGCTATACTGTTTGCCTATGTCCCACAAAAAGGACACCAGGCTTATATGAGTTAAAAGCTGAAATATTTCTTGTGCTCATATTTTACTCTTGGGGTTTGGTAATATGACTAAAACTTTCAAAATTGCGTAAAAGCATTTCAGTACAGCAAATTATAACACAATTATAGACTTTCCCTCAGTTTTTGTGGGACAACCACCAAACACAAATTGAAAAGGCATAAATATACTAGTACATTGTAGTAGTATAGTATGTATACTGTTTAGTTTATTCAGCTACAAAGAGCAACAGAAGCACAAAGAAGCCCTTAAATTGTGTCTAGAAATTCCGGATAAGCATCAGGAACTTTCACATGAGACTTGTATGTGCTACTAATTCTTCATGTCCCAGGCACAATTTTTTCAGTCATGCTAAAACAGAGCCAACTCCAACTGCGTAAAGGTAGAGGAAAGCCTTGCTTCAGGGCAAAACCATGTGGAGAAAAGTTTCTAACATGGGACCTCTCCATTTATAGTCTGACACTCTACTAGGTCACTGCGCCCCCATAAGACTGGTAGACTATAGAAAGAAATCAATATTTTAGCTCTGACACTTGTTCTATTTAGCTTGTATTTTTTTCAAGAGTGTCCTTAATCTCTGCATATTTAGTATTTATGAGTACTTCAATTCATAATCAAACTTTTAAGAAGATTTATTCTGAAAGGATAAGCTACACATATAAATCTTTCACTTTTCAGACTTTTTAGTCATGTGAGCCATGACATGAGAAAATAAGTCTTCAGGGTTTCCGACCAGGTCTGACACAAAGTGGCCTGTACAGCCACAGAAGAGGCTAGAAGCTTGGCATTTTGGATTTATGAAGAAGAGTATTTGTACTATCCATGTGGCAAAAACAAAGGCGCTGATCAGCTGTACAGTTACTGCAAGGCTAATCTGCGCCTTTGTTTTTGCATAGGCAAGTATCTGGTTTTCTCATGATGCGGCTCATGCAATCTTGCATTACACATTTTTAAAACAAAAATATTTCCTCGGTTGGCCGTGTTCTGTCAAGTTGAAAAGACAATTTTTATTTCTCTGATGAATATGATATGAATAAATTACATGAAATTATATATTCATAAAGAACATAGGTACATACAAGCCGATTCATTTGAAAATACATTGTAGTACTTTTTGCAAAGACAATCGTATCGAAGACCCTGACAAACTAATATTCTGCACAGGCTCACTACAGCCCTCTATTAGATGCCCAAGCATCCAACTGACCCATGCAAAAGCTGCAACATTGTATTAAATGATGTTTAATCTGAGTACAGACATAACAGTAGAGAAATGTCTCTATAATGTACTCGGTTTTACGCTCTATCATACGATATATTGTAATCAAGGGCATGGTTGAATGACCGCATGTAATATGAGCCACTTCATGAGAAAACTGGATTTTTGCCAATGCGAAAACAAAGGTGCAGATCAGCTGTGCAGTTACTGCACAGCTGATCAGCACCTTTGTTTTCGCTATACGGATAGTACAATTCCTCCTCTACTTATACCCAGAATTTCAAGATTCTAGCTAGCTGTTTTCTGTGGGTGTATAGGTGAGTTTGTTAGACCTGGTTGGAAATCCTGAAGAATGGTTTTCTCGCGCTGCAGCTTATATGGTTTTGAAATTCTAGAAGTACGAACAACTAGTCTGTTCACCTGTCAGCCCTTTTGTAGATTTCAACTTTGATATTAATAAATGATATTTCCAAAATAGCAAAAATGACATTTAAGAAATAAATATGATAGGGAATATGCTACATCTGATCAAAATCACATCAATCATATGAGAAAATGCATGTAATAGGTCAGATGTATGCAAAATGTTATGAAAGTGTGCTCTAATCATTGCAAAGTTTTCAATGTCCCATTTTTAGGTGCCTTGGCATTTACTTGATAATTGACTGCTAAAAGTTTGAGAAACTTCTAATCTGAGTCTATATGGCAGCCGTATATTCTTGGACTGTGTTTGTTGCACTGTGATATCTGCTGCTTAAAAAAGCCACTACTTGTATTTAATCCTTCCTATCAGCTGTTTTGCTAACCACACACCCTGCCACCCCAGATGATTATAGGTCACATTTACACTGTATTGTAATATTGTATGCCTTTAACTAGTCAAAAGAAACAGTTTATTAATTTCTGACCCAACAATGGACAAAATGAACTTCGTAACCTCTTGACCATATAGGGGCCACACCAAAGACAGGTGACCTACTGATGGACTCACTGATAACTCTCGAGCTTTGCAACGACAAAAACCTTGTTTTATCTGTTCATGTCCTAGTTAACAGCTATAGTAATGTTGGGACAGAGACTGTGTCCGGGAACTTTTAACCATTCTAGGAATCAGGCGATAGAACACCAAAAATCAGTTCAAACTCAGATGCCTCCCTACAGCCAGATTTTTGCAGGCTTTGGTTCTAATAAAACATAAGAGTCACACTATTGTTGCACGCTTGTGATTGTCTGAAAACAACCTTTATGCCTCATAGGACTGGAATAACAAGTTTGCAGAAGGCCAAAATATGCTGATATTGTAAAATATTAAAACGATTGCACAAAATCATATGTACAAATAACAAACAGTATTTTTGCAGAGTCAATGGCTGTATATTGTAAAAAATTAAAACAATTGCACAAAATCATATGTACAAATAACTAGAAAAAGTGCCTTGAGAGGCACGTATACCCCCGGCTGGTAGCCACCAATGCCCCTTCCCTACCCCCTACCTAAAAAACCCGCCACATGCTCACCCCTGACATTGAACCTCACATCACCAATGAAAGACAGTACCCTTATCAAGTACATTTTCGAAATAAGCAGTGTTAAGTACTTTGCATACAAACATGGGGGAGTGTAGTTTTAGAATGACATATCTATTTTAGAGCGGTATACAGAGCTGACGTGTATACCCAATCTAGGACATAAGCACGGACATTGTGGGTCAGGTCCTCAGTCCTAGATTGAAATGAAAGTAGAATGTCATTCTAACCTCAGGTCCCACCCCCACCCCCATGCATGGACCCTTGGGTCTAGCCCTTACGTGGTACCTATGTTGTGTTGTAAGCATGAACGCTTTCTGACTCATGGTTGTCAAGATATAGCCATACAAAATATTAACTTGGTAACTATTGTATTTTACGTGTCCTAGATTTTGACCTTCAGTCCCACCCCTAGAGTTTGGTGCCAAGGAATTTAATTCAACCCTAAAGGGTATCTATGATCCAAACAGGAATACATTCCTATAAGTATTTGTTAAGATATGAACTTGGAGATGAAAAAACACTATGTAAATAGCACATTTTCAAGGTGACCTAGATTTTGACCTCTAGCCCCACCCCCGGGCATGGACCCAGGGTCCGAACACACAGAAACAAAGCAAACCCTATATAGTACCTACGGTTAAAATATGAATGGTTTCTGATCATTGGCTCATGAGATATACACCACCAGAGAAACTTAAACCAAAACTTTGACCCAAATAAAAGGTGACCTAGATTTTGACCTCTAGCCCCACCCCCGGGCATGGACCCAGGGTCCAAACTCACAGAAACAAAGCAAACCCTATAGGGTACCTATGGTTAAAATATGAATGGTTTCTGATCATTGGTTCATGAGATATACACCACCAGAGAAACTTAAACCAAAACTTTGACCCAAATAAAAGGTGACCTAGATTTTGACCTCTAGCCCCACCCCCGGGCATGGACCCAGGGTCCGAACTCACAGAAACAAAGCAAACCCTATAGGGTACCTATGGTTAAAATATGAATGGTTTCTAATCATTAGTTCATGAGATATACACCAGCAGAGAAACTTTAACAAAAACTTTGACATAAATTCCACGAACGTTCCGGAATAACGAACGAACTAACGAACGAACGAACGAACGAACAAACGAACATACGAACGGACGAACGGAAAAGCGAAAACTATATACCCGTCGGCATAAATGCCGGGGGTATAACAAACAGTATTTTTGCAGAGTCACTGGAAATAGTTTTACATTTTTTGTGAAAGCTCCTGGACGAATATTAATTTGTAGATAAACAAGACATTTCACAGCAAATCTTAATAATTACCTGTGTCTTTTCTTCTGTTTTCTTCATACTGAACAAAAGCTCTCGGAGATGGTGGCACCTCGGAAGGATCAAGCGAGTCAAACGAACGATCCATTTTTTTATTTTTTTTTTCAAACAAACTTCATTTTAATCACAATTTATAATCCAGCTCCTCTAAACAGAATTAAAGTAATCCACAGCTAATTAGTCCTTTTTATCACATTGCATTTCAAATGCACCCTGCACTGAATCGCAAAATCGAAATTAACGGTTTAATTACCGGAAATGTAAACAGGTGAAGTCTAAAAGGTAAGCCTTCGTTTAAACAACTCAAATTTCAAAAACACAGAATGTTTTTGTGCACCGTCTTTCGAAAAAGATATAATCAGTAAATCACATTCTTAAAACAATTTGGTCCAACACTTTAAGGTGCATCCAATCACACATTTTAATCACATAAACTACATAATATTAATAGCTGTAGTGTGAAGATACAATGTTCATAAATCCATGTATAGATATTAAACTCACATTCCCGAGGCTATTAGAGTTGTAAACAGTGTTGAAAAGACTATAAATGGCATATTGGACATGGCAGGTGAACAGACAAGGACAATCACTGAGGGAAACCTCTTGAGTGACATAGGTAAGTTATAAATAGAATGGAATACACGTCTAGTTGACAGTTAATGCCCTGGTTCAAGCATATTTAAAAGGTTTATTGAGTTTTGTTTTTTGCGGGTGTTTTAACGTCTGTTATCTGATTAATCATATCCGCTGTCTGACTTTATAACCTAAGAAAACATGGTGTGTATTTGTCTTTTTTATTAAAGTTAAAAAGAAAATAAGCTGCATCAATACCGAACCTGGTTTTTGCATAAATGTTTTGTTGTTGTTTTTTTCGTATTGAAACATAACATCCCAGTCAACAATTTTTCAGTCATGTCAGGACAGAGCCAACGCTTCCTGGGTTTAACCAGTACTGTAGGGAGTTAATGTGTCTTGCTAAAGGATACAAAACAGTGCCGCCTGTGGGGATTGAACCCAGGACCTCTCAATTTGGAGTACGACGCTCTACCTCTATGCCACCGCACTCCCTTTTGCATAAATGTTGATTAGTGAGAGTACATCAACTGTGCAGTAATGGCAGAGTGTGAGTCTTGACCGAACAACATATTGATGTAGTTGTAGACTTAGCAATAAACATTTAGGTTCTCATCCTAAAATTTTCACACACATTCACACAGTTATATTAAAAAAGTGCAGAATTTCTTTTTTTAAGGTTTTTATACTGCTTAATTGCACAATTAGAGGGCCTTAACCTTTAAATTGCTGAAATGCAATTTTTTTAGCAATTGCCCCATGTACTTTGACTTTACAATAGGACTATCAAGTCATAAACTAATTCTCAAGTATGTAACTGTACTTCTGTTTACATGATTGGACTTAAAAATGGGTGCATTTTACAATGGATCACCAGGGGTCAACAATGAAAGAATACAGTTAATCCATGGATGTTACATGTAAAAAGTGCACAAAAAATGAGATAAGTAGCCCAGCTACAAATAATGTGAACAGCAATGACATCTCTAGCCTATAATCCGTGCATTGTTTATTGTCACCTCCCCGTGACCGACTGAATCCTGTTTTAACTGCTTAGTTATCGGAACACGGAACCAATATGACCTTTGCCACAACATAACTCACCATAACTCACAATACTCGACATCGTAGTAAGTCATCTGACTTGCATTGATGCTTGTCGATACTGTGTGCGAATTCCTCTAGGTGGTAGGCCAGGTTGGTAACAGGTTGCCTCAAATTTGGTTGGGTGCACGTGCCAGGCAGTGTTTATTCAGCCTACTCTTAAACGCGTTTAATAGGCATGTTTACAAAATGGCATTATAACTCTAAAAGCAGTTTAATTGTTTTGAAGTATATGTATTAAGGTGCTTTCTATTCCCTAATTAACGTAGTTCCATGCCATGAAAAGTCACCAAATTAAAGAAATTCTTGTTTCGCCAAATATTTCCTTGTAAACAAACCATGTAAGTAGTTTATCCTACCTTGACATGTACATTACCTGCAATTCTCAGCACAGCTCTGTCCGCAGGGTCCAACTGTAGCATACATATCGGCAGTGGCGTGTTTGGTACACCATATTCCTTGAAGTAGTAATCCGATGGATTTGACATCTTGTTTCTTCTTCTCAGTGAATTATTTCATCTTGTCAAACTGAAAGCAGCAAGAAAAGAAAGTATTCAAAAAAGAATCACATCCTCTGTTATTCTGTTATAGAACCGAAGAAGATACAGCTTTGTATGAATACTGGTACTGCAAAAGTGCTTTCCAAAAGATTTATGTCATATCACCATACAAACAAAATGCAAGTACTCCACACTATGGAAGTACCATAAACCAGGCTTTCCAACAAGAATACCTGGCTTTGTCTTTTGGAGACATAAGAAAACTATGCACACTAACATATTCTTCAAGTTTATAAATTACCTATGATAATTATCATTGTACGAGCACATTTATATGTATGCAAGTAAAGTTCAATACAAACATAACTGATGGCCTTCCTGATCTGTCAAACCTTAACATAATTATGCATAATTGACATATACATGCAGTATAAAACTTAAGCTAAATGTAGCTTTACTAAAGTTAGCCCAAAATCAGGCCTCAAGGTTTTAAAACTGTTTTCATGCTCAACTCAGCTGAGCATGAAATCTCAACTGCTCTTAGACCTTAAAATAACAAATTTGTAGATGTTTCAGGTTCTGATTAGTTACAGTTACAAAAGCCAGGAATTTATCCTGCTAATAAATGTTAAGATGCCAACAATGGTTGGCAATTTAACTGTTACTGTTACTGGAGATAGACGTCATGCTAGGTATTTCTACTTAGCTAAGCAATGTTTGAGCAGGATAAATTTTAGTCTCAGCTGAGTTGAGCATGAAAAAGATTTATAACCTCTGGCCCAGGCCCGTCGAGGAAACTGCTCAGCTCTGTAGAATTTTAACTATCCACTGATGTGTTCATTTTCACTTTTTAAATTAAATGTCATTGTAAACTATTCAAAATATTTACACATTCTTATAGACAAATGACAACAATGGGGATTACATTGAGAATTCAAGTCTCATATTGTCACAATCCATCATACTTCAGCTAAAAATTAATAATCAAAATAAACTGAGAGGTACAAACAGACACAAAAGGTAGCTATTTTCTTCTCTAACTGATCAAGGTCAGTTACAATTGTCAAGTTAGACAACGTTCAGCAATATGAAAGACCAATTAAGTAATACTAGCCATGGGAGGTGTAAAGTATCATTTGAAAACCAAAGTAAAGACAAAAATTCAAGCAATCAAAATACAATTTACCGCTATTTCAATCCAAACCCTACCAGGAAAACAGAAATAAAATATCCAAACTTGACAGTTTATTTTTCAAATCCATGCATTGTTTGTATAGATAAGAATTATCTAAACACAACACACCTTTGATTATGACTTCATCCGATATTTGCATAAGAAATCTTACCTCAGAGTCGACATGCAAATCACAGCTGGTGGGGTAATTGATTGAATATTGTGTATTGAATACACAGTGATTCATGAAGAAAATTGATGTAGTCTGTGTATTCAACAAACTAATTTGTCCTAACTAAACCAATTACATGGAAAATAAACGACCTTACCGTGGTCATCGACTGTATTTATTCAGTGAAGCAGAATGCAAGAAAACCCGAGAACAAACGTGCAGCATTTTAGACAGATTCCTGCATCAACACAATATGGCCGATTCTGAATGACATCATGCGCCGTGTATTCTCGACTTGGAATCAATTATGTCATTTTCATAATTTATAATTCTAGGAAATATTTGTAGGAACAGCATGTACAGTAAGTCTGACATACCTTTTGCCGCTAAAGTTAATTAAAGTGACAGGCAATCAGCAAATAAATTGGAATTTTCTGCAGCTGGTGGCAAGATGACTGGCTTTTCACATTTCTACTTTCGGTATTGTTTTAGTTCAATCGAGTGCGTCGTTTTATTTTATGTAACGCGCTTTGTGATTGGCTGATGCTAAACAGGTGCCCGCACGTGCAGTTACGCATCAATTAAGCGCAAGTTAATTGATTATAAGAGAGTACTTTTTTAGTTTAAACATATTTATTTCATCTGATAACATATAATACAAACATCAAACAGGATCAGAGCGGACGCAAACTGCTTATTTAGTTCCTCTGAGTACTTTTTTAATGTGATGGCTATGGAATTTCATATCCCAGCCCAGACACAGGCGGGGAACAAAAGACAGAGCAAATGTCACAAAACTTACATTTAAGCACGTATGAAGAGCTAAATGATTAGCCCTTTCCCAGCAAAGTAGCCGTCCGGCTAGCTTCAAAGTAAAAACAAAATTTACTAGCACAACAGATCGAGGTGGTACAACAGAGAGGCAGACATTTAAAAAGTGGAACAAAGCCAAGAACAGGTGAAACAAAAATTTGCCTCTGATCGTAGCTGAGACGACAATAAACAGAAAACAAGAAGACATCATGACACAACAGAACCATCATGAAACGGTCAGTAAGAAATTACTGGAGAACATTTTGCGAAGGGGGGGGGGGGGGGGTCCTCGCCCATCATCTGCACATGTAATTCCAGGACATCCAAATCCCATCGAAAGTCTTGCTATCATGCGGTGGGGCAGGACATACTCTATCTCCTTGTCCCGTGGCGATGGTGTTGCACATCGCATTGCCACTGATAAATAGAAAGGAAATTACCCCTAAAATGCATTTGCATTTTTTATTTCCATGATGCTCCACAACTTTGCATTGATCGGTTATGCACTGGACTGTTCTACTGTTAGTCCATTAGTTGCTGGCATAATGTTTTTAGTGGCATACTGAACATATCAGAATGCTTTCTTTATGTGTCTTTGACTTTGTCAAGCAGAGACATATATTTTTCTTAAAAAGGTCCTCCATAATCATATAATCACCTGTGCAAACTAAACTTTCAAAACAAACAATGTTATCTTTTCAAGCTGTGCGACAACGCATAGATATGCGCGGCATTTTGCTTGCCTAAGCCAAATAGTTGACGCCCGGCTCAAATGATGAGTCATCGTGCCGCATACGGCACGGTGTCGAAGTCTGATCAGAACGTGCATTGACGATGGGTATTTTCATAGAGCAATTTCTTTCAATCAAGCTTATTGTTCGCAACATTGGTGCATTTGATCAAATTGTCATGTGATGGTGGCCTTGCAGTAGAATATTAAACCGTTTTCGTCGACTGAGTACAAAGCTCTTGTTGTTCATAGGTCAAACACAATGTTTTGAAACCTTTATAAAATTGGCTTGAGCACAAGTTTAGACAAACTACATGTATATGCACGTGCAAGACTTTTCGATTTCTTTTTTTTTTCTCTCTCTCTCTTATTTTATTAGACCCATTTAAAAGGAGTCGACATCCCAATTATGACCAAAGATGTTCATTTGGGCGGCAAAAGCAAGAAAACATTTTTTTTTATCAGGAATTAATTTCAAACTAATTTTAATTTGCCCGTAATGTAGCTTATTGCACATTTAACACTAGATATTCCGATTTGCAGGTGATGCAGCGTGCCAAGTACATGTAACTCTCTGTGCATGCGAACGAACCGGGCTTCAGTACTGAAGCGCAGTTACATGGTCAAAGGGAGATAATACGACATTGGCATACCAACAATATGGATATTTAAGGAAGGCATTACCGTGCCCGGAAAAATGTTTGTTCATAATGAGGTTTAACGTCCCAGTCAACAATTTTTCAGTCATGCCGGGACAGAGTCACCGCTTCCTGGGTTTTAACTGTACTCTTGGGAGTTATTAGTCACGGTGCTGCCAGTGGGGATATCGTTCGGAGTCTGATGCTCTACCACAGTCACTTCGCCACCCCGCACCCAAGAAAAATACGTTTATAGACATGCTCGATGGGGAGTTCCTTTTGGAAACGGGCTAATCATATTATGCTTAAGTTGAATAAAAATAAGATTTGATGCTGAACGCCGGAAAGCGAAAGAACGCAAACGAGTCAGGACCAGAGAGGACCATCATCAGTGTCGTCAATACTGACCAGAATAAATTTGCCCTCTGTTCTAATTGTAGCTACATGATTCAGAAACAAGAATGTTTTCTTACAATAAAACGACGAAAAGTCAAATGGGGTCCATGGACTTTGTGAGTGACAAACTGTCTTTAAAAATCAATCTTAATTTATGGTAGCAAACCATAAATTGTCAACGAAGGAGTTAAATTAACATTCACTTAAATGTTATGGAAGATGCGACCGGCGTAAAATGAGATTTACATGCATCTATACAACGCGGTGTTGAGGGTGAAAAGCGTGTATTTTTGTATTTTAAAAAGCGTACATTTTCATGTTAACTTTACTTTGAGCATTTTCGGCATGTAAAACCGAGTAACTCGAGTTGTAATAACCCTAACCCTAACAACTAGAATTGTACGGCAAGCTGAATTGACTCCGCATGCGTATTAATGCAATCCGACATGTTCGACTCACAACCCCAGTAACTTGAGTTTCTCGCTTCGACTTGTCGAAAATGATCCGATTGCCATACCGTATGTTTGATGATCAATGTATGTAACTGTCATGAATAATGAAACTGCTTTACAGGCCTGTGGGTCAGATCTCCAAAGACCCTAGATTTTCCTAAACGGCGGTATGTTCGCAATAATTGCGTTTTCTACAAATCATGACGCAACCCACCGTTTACGAAATATTGAACATTGTGCACTGTCCGTATTAAGCTACAACATAATACACCATGATAACATCAACTTTGCGTATAAACAAACAGAAGCATGTTTCTCAGTACATGTAATTTTGTAAAACCATAGCTGAAATTCAACAACAGTTGACTTTCTAATGATGTTACACAAACTGGCACGGGGTGGCTTTGTAAAACCATACTATGAAATTATTTCTTTCTTTCTATATATACTGCATCACCCTCTCGCGAGGATTATGTGCAGGTGCGCGCGTCAGAGAAAAGGTTGATAGAAGAAAGTTAAAATGAGTTTTAGTAAGGCTAAAAAGTATGATAGCGTTAGTATGAGGAAGAAGTAAAACGTTAAAAGCTGATAAAAACAACATATCCTGGGTTTATGGCATGATGTGGTTTAGGCTGCAGATGGCAGACCTGAACGTAGTCAGGTCAGCCGAGGTTGGGAGATTGTTCCACTGCACTATAGCTAATGGAAAGAATGAATACTTGTAATAGTTTGCTGTTGTTTGAATTTGAATAAAATGGTATGGGTGTGTGGTTCTAGTCATTCTGACCTGTCTGTGGATGTAAGATGGTAGCGGTATCTCAACTAAACCATGTACTAGTTTATAGAACATTATGAGCCGGGCAGCTGCACGTCTTTGTTCTAATGACCTCCATCCTAGGGTGTTGATCATCTGAGTCACACTACTGTGACAACAGTTGACTTTCTAATGATGTTACACAAACTGGCACGGGGTGGCGGGCAGGGGTGGCGGATTGGTTTTGAATCAACTGCATAGTCAATGGATTTTATTTTAGATTTATAGGATTAATGTTATTTTTCGTCTTCATGTTTATTCAACTATTTTGGTAGCCATAATAACAGCTTAAAGTATTAAAAGTAACAAAAACTGAATGTGAACGAAACTGAATAAAAAGAATGATTATGGTGATATAATTAATTTTCTCTGTTGCAGTCAGAATATACGTACATTTTAGCATTATACGAGTAACGTATGTGATTTATAAATGGAATTTAAGTATTGAATTGAATATCTTAATATGGTTTGGTGCTAGTATAGCAATTATGTCATGTTAGAAAAACACACAATATTCCAAAATGATATGGAACGAAATACTCAGGGACAGAAATGAATTTTGACTTGTTCTTGTCCTTTTCAGCTGGAATTCAATAAATTTGGGATCCGAGACTTTTAAAGTGTTTTGGTACCGTAAATAAAAGTGTTCTTAAAATTAAAGATCTTAGTAAACCAAGCATTTTGATATAATTTTCACGAAAATCGGTGGTCTAATAAGGAAGCTATGGGTAATTAAGTATGAAACATGGACGGCCGCCATTTTGTTTACTAGTTGAGATTAAAAATTTAGGATAAAATTAAAATTAAAAGATTCCTTTATCATAGAATGTGTGTTAATTCTATCAACAATATTGCTTGTTTCTAGAAATAAACATCTGTCAAAAGTTTGATACAAAAATATTTTTAGAAAAATCATTTAATTTGATTTTAAAAATTTTGATTTAG
Source organism: Rugalucina vietnamica (assembly GCA_964017185.1). Classification (NCBI taxonomy): domain Eukaryota; kingdom Metazoa; phylum Mollusca; class Bivalvia; order Lucinida; family Lucinidae; genus Rugalucina; species Rugalucina vietnamica. The sequence goes on from OZ024873.1 coordinate 22,765,216, forward strand.
ACTCCATGCATTGCCAAAAGTAGACTCCTGGCGGCCATTTTGAATATTTTCAAACTGCTGTTATTGCTCTAGTTCTTGGACGATTTCGAAAAATCTTTCTCCAGAATGTATAACTAGCTGGTCCCAATGCTTGAAGAACTTATTAAGTGTTTATTCTAATTCAGTTAAGTGTTTATTTTGATTTTAATAAAAATATGAAAATTAACGAATTAAACAAAATGGCGGCGCCCATATAGTCATTTGTTTGCATGTTAAATTGCCTATAACTCACTTATTTTTCATTCGATCTTTATCATCTTTATATCAAAATTCATGGTTTTGAAAGCCCTTTCATTTGAAGCACATATCAATTAAGGGTACCAAAACACTTTAATGATAACGGGGTACCAGTTTGAAATGGATATGGACCAAAATGACTCGGAACTGATTTGACGTTGCGGTTTGTTAAGATAATTTCGGATTTTCTTTGAATTGTTAAGCGCATAAGCGACAGCTTTATTTTCTCTTCCTGGTTGAATTTCGGTTCCTGAGAGACAACTTTTGTGACATTTTTTTTTCGATATCCACTTCGTTGGTAAGGCTTTCAATAGGGCACATTCAATCCATATTATGTAACTTATAATGAGGTATTGATTTTATGCAATCAGATTGTATTAGTGTCTCGGCGTCCGGTACCGGACGAATTAGGCTAGAATCTCCGCGTCCGGCAATGCCGGACACCGAGCCTATCCTCACTGGAATGGCTCCGTGTCCGGCACTACATTTTTCTCACAAGTTTCCTGGTAGTAAATGATAACATAAGAAACATCAATCAGATTAATACCGGCTAATTTGTCACACAATGAATTCGCTAGATATTTTTCACATCGAACTCCGCCATATTGGATTTTTACAGTGACTATTTGTCCAATCGCAGTATGCCGTTTGATATAAGGGCTAGTGACACAGAAATATAAGATATTTGTTCGCTCCGTATAGGCTGGTAAAACTTTTTTAATCAACAAAAAGTAAAAGATAAATTGGACTTAATTGGTTATTTGACTTACTCACAATTGTTAATGATAATTACTATATTAAATGAAAAGTGATTCTCATAAAGGTTGTTTTTCATACAGGATTTGATCAAAGTTTAGCGTGACAGTAATAATGTAAAATTAGATTTCTGTCTAAATATCCTAATTAGTAAAGCAATTTTCCACTCACTTGTTGAAATTATTTTCAGTGTCAAAAGCAAGTGAGATGTGTCATCTCAGTATGATGATAAAAGGTCCATCTAAATGCGCTACTGCATGAATTACTTCATAAACCTTTATCATGTCACTACACATCGCCCATGTAATATAGAATCTACACAGATTTTTCAAAAAAAAAAAATTTAAAATTTGAAAATTGCATAAGAAAAATTTTGATCTTTTTAATATTAAAGCTGAAAACATTGATTGTGGGTACACGTTAGAACCGCTTCGCCGAAGCGGTTCTAATGAGTACCCATAATCTATGTTTTGGATCAAAATTAATAAAACTTATATACCCCTGTACATGCTACATGTAATTAATTTTTGACAAATGCAAGAGAGTGATTGCGACCTTTATTTAAACATTATATACATGTGTTAGACATAGATCGTACGTTCTATTAACGTAGGTCTTATAACCGGCAAATGGAATGCTTCTATTTTGCTATGCATACTAGCCGGTTTTTGTCTGATCTGGTCGAAAATCAAATAAAACATTTTTTATGATAACAACCTTATTTAAACATTATATGCATGTGTTAGACATAGATCGTACGTTCTAATCACATAGGTCATATAAATGGCAAATGGAATGCTTCTATGTTGCCTATGCATACTAGCAGATTAGTGTCTTATCTGATCAAAGTTCAACATGAATAAACAAGGTTAGTTATATACTTGTGTGGAAAATAGACCATAACTAAATATTATATACATGTACATGTTTTAATCATAGGCCGTACATTCATATAAGTTGCATCTGCATGATCACCGGTTTGTGTCTGATCTGGTCAAAAACATAATTTATTTTTGCATTGCACATCTTAATGGATGGATTGTTTTCTAATACGTAATTATATTGTTTGTTTGTTTTACTTGAGAATGGTCGTTTGTTGTCGGAGATCATTTCAAAAGGAACAAAAGAGGCGCGCAATTCGCGGTTAGCTGTCTATAGCTACCTTAAAGATGAAAAGAGGCTAATTGGCATCATTTAACGCAAGGTTAAATACATGGGCTTAAAGAACTTATTTGATAGATAATTATATTTGATAAAAAACAACAACAAGATTATATATTTTTATTCAACAACCAAAATGCAACATGATATTGAATTCGCTACAGTTTCATCTTTACACAAGACATAAACAAATTAAGAGTCACATCCCCTTTTCAAAATGGCGGAACACGAATGAAAAATATTTATTCTTCAAACTGTATTGATAGTAATCAAATTATTTGTACTATTTACTAACGTTATTTACAACCAAGAAATTGGTAGGAAAAATGTAGTACCGGACACGGAGCCATTCCAGTGAGGATAGGCTCGGTGTCCGGCATTGCCGGACACGGAGACTCTGGCCTAATTCGTCCGGTACCGGACGCCGAGACACTTCCTTTTATGATAGTTTTATCTAGCTAGGTCAGCTCAGCACTAGGTGCTGTGTTTCAACTTTTGTTTACAATCATCATGTAGTGATGTACACGAATGTATCTTACAGACTCAGTAAGTCAGTTTCTTTTGTCAACAATGTGGGAAAAAACTCCCAGCTACATGTCACGCTTGTTAGACAGTAGAGAGCTTCAACTAGCCCTAGGACGTGCAGTGCACACGCGCTGTTACTAGACAATGACTCTCTCTCTCCCTGGTGTATAACTCTGTAACTAGCCCCACACTGTACAAAACAGAAACGTCACCTTTTCATACAACTGGAGTTATCAGCACAACCGTTGTGCCAATAACGCTGCTGTTTCCGCACATTGGTTCACAGCCGCTTATCTCCTTTCGCACAACACCATGTTGTGTATTGAAAAAGTAAAGGAGACTTCCGGTGGTTCTGAAGGCGATCAGATAATTGTTTTGGTTTATCCGTGATTTAAGATTTCCCAGTCCAGATGAAAAGAATTCAGGAATGTCCTGCAACCCGTTAGTAGTCGTTTGATGGATACAGGTCTCATTAGCATCATTCTTGCACACTCTTAAGGTCATAAATGTAGGAATTTCAGGAAACCTCAATTTTGTATAAATAAAAGTATTTGAGTTGAATACCAGAGTTCTTTAGTTTGTCTATATAACCACATTAAATCTATATGTGTATCTTAACCCTCAAGGGTATTTGATTATGCCATGCTGAAGGGTGTTGGTGGAGATGGAAGCCAAGTAAGTGGCTAACATGTATTTGTACATTGCAATAAAGAATATGAAAGTTAATTCAAATCAGCTGCTGGATTTTAAAAAGAGTTGAATGGTCTACTTGGCAGGCTGCAGTGCTAAAGTAGGACATGAAAGGGACTGAGGATTGGAATATGGTTTACGTATGAAATTTAAATCAGAGACCTTGTCCATACTTTCATCAGAGCCTGAGAGGTCCTGTCACAAAAACAAACTGCACAACACAGGCTATGTATGTTTTCAGAAAACCAGATAGTGGGTATTTGGTGTCCATTTGATGTAATTCTATCGTCTTTCATTCAGAAGCATAAGTGGCCAAGTTCTTCTTGTGAGTTTCTTGGGGTTTTCCCATTTTAGCCCCACCTACTGATTAGCCTGTCTCATATGAGCTGAAATAATCTTAAAAATGGGCATAAAACTGAATCAAAGCCTAAACTATATAGGTACTCTTTTGAAGAGCCAATAGGCTGCACTTCTGAAACAATTTAACAGCTAGATGTAGACTTCTGTGAAGTAATAATGCACCTTGTCTCAGTATTTGTCATTTTGTGATTTGTGCCACGACGCGAGAAAGCTAGTCTTTGGGGTTTCGGACCAGATCTGACACAAAACAGCCTATGCAGCTACAGAAGATGGTTAGAACCTTGAAATTTTGGATTTAGGAAGCATAGGAATTGTACTATCTATGTAGTGAAAACAATGGCGCTCATCAGCTGTGCAGTTAAACTGCACAGCTGATCTGCGCCTTTGTTTTTGCATAGGCAAATATCCAGTTTTCTCATGACGTGGCTCATTTATTAGTGAATATGTAATAAAGAAGAAGGAAGTAATTTGATTGTGCTGTGTCATTCAGGAAATTCATTTATGACTGTACATGCATATTTGATGCCTTCTTTAACAGTTTAGCCTTCTTGACAAAGTTTCTGTCCAAATGCTTTCTCGGAAGATTTTGTATGATTTATATGATAATAGAATAAAATGCTGATGAACAGACAGCTTTCACTATGCTGTCAATTAATTTCCATAATAATTTACTATATCAGCAGAAGATTTTTTACAGATTTATTTCTAGTTTTGGAGAAACCACAAATGTACTTTTTATTTGACGTCACTGACATGTGACTCTAAATAGGAAGTTTAGAAACTTTTTCTCAAGATGATTGGGATTTTGACGACACGTACCAGCTGATATAAACAAATAATATGATATTGTGTATTTTGTGTGATAATGTTCAAAAACCTGCATGATTGAGATTTTATGTAGTGAACATCTATTCATAGCTAAAGGAACTACATAAATTGCTACATGTTTATAGGAAACGTGTCAACTGTAGTTGTTTTAGGAAAATACACATTAGCTAAATAAAAAGGTACTTGTACATACCTGTACAGTCTGATTGTTTGATAATTCAAAGTGCAAGTGGGCGCATAAAATCTTTTGAATGATTGAGCGAACTTTGGAAAATTACAAAATATTGGATATGTTTGTATATTTTCATTGAGACATTTATCATCAAACACGGTTATTGTTGCAATTGATTGCGATTAAAGGCACAAAGTAATAATGTTCATCGTGTGTGACCTTGATTGGCAGTGTGCAACTTCAGATTTGAAGAGGTATTTCTTTGGTGGGGACAGGCAAAATTCTTTGAAAAATAAAAATTTGAAAAAATTGGTATAATTTTTACAATGAACCGTAACAGAAATTTTCGGGACCTTCAGATTCCTTCGAAAAATCCAATAGTTGCAAAAGACTGGTGTTGGAATTATCGAATTTGGACTGTATCATATTTCAGTTGCAGTGTTGCAGAAGAATGTTTGACGGGTAGACAATGGCCACTGGTGATACATTGAGAGCAATAAAAGCCTCGGCAGTGCCGTTCTTCTACGGGAGGATTACCCGGGATGAGGCGGAGGTGGTTCTCAAGGACAGGGGAGCCATAGAGGGTCTGTTCCTCCTGAGGGAGAGTATTAGCCCTCTAGGGAACTATGCCATTAGTGTGTGCCATGATGGGAAGTAAGTAGTGTTACATTAATTAACCCATATTTGACAAATGGACTTTCCCATCATTATCATTTGGGCGAGTCCACTTTCGTTTTTAGGGGCTTTAGGTGTGCTTTTGAATTTTTATCTCATTTTTCGATGAAATTTCTCTAAGCAAACAGAATAGCCCCAGATGGGACGCCACATTTTGCAGCGTCCCATCTGGGCCTATACTGTTTGCCTATGTCCCACAAAAAGGATGCCAGGCTTATATGAGTTAATTAATGTGTCAAAATTGATTTCATGGCTTGGCAGACTGCACACTGTGAAGACTGATCTTTAGTCTTTTAGAATACATGTATGTTTAAGCCAATTCACTTGATCTAAAAAAAAATTTAGGTGTAATGTTGGAGGGATAATATTCCTTATCTCTCCACAACAGTTCTAGATCCCCATTTGAAGGGTATTATCTGAATAAAACTGTATGGCCCCTATCATGACATGACTAAACATTGTTGCTGAGACTTTAACTATGATTAACTCATAACTCAACCGACCCACCAGCATATACTGTAAGTTTGGAAATTTTTGCATGACTTTTGTTTCGCAAATTTTCTTTTTCCAAATTGTTGGAAAGTTCTTGAATTCAAGAGCGAATACTCATACAGTCTATATAGAATATAGAAAAATCTTTATTAGCGAGAACTTTGAATTCGAGAGGCAGCGAATTCGCGAATATTAGCAAAAATTAAGAAATTAAGACCTCACAAACATTTCTGAAATTACTGTAGGGACAAAATATCAAGATTGGAATTCATATGTGAGACAAGCCATGTTCCGCTTGCGGGTGTGTCAGGTGGTTTTTCCCCGGGTACTCCGGTTTTCGCCCCACATACCGATTGATTCGTCTCGATATGAGTGAAAAAGCTTGAAAGGGACGTAAAACTGAATTAAGAAAAAAAAAAAAATACCAAGATTAAACTCTAGGATTCAGTTATGTCTAAGCTGTGCTAAAATTACATGATTCTATTTCTATTTTTGTCAGAATCCATCATTATGTGATAGAGAAGCAAGCTGATGGAACTTTCATGATTCCTGCAGGGAAGAAATTCATTGGTGAGTAAATGAGCCACCTCATGAGAAAACCAACAATCTGCATATGCGAAACCAAAGGCACAGATCAGCTTCACAGTAACTGCGAAGCTGATCAGGGCCTTTTGTTTTCGCTACATGGACAGTACAGTTCCTCTACTTTGTAAATCCAAAATTTCCAGCCTCTAGTCTGCTTCTGTGACTGTACAGCCTGATTTGTGTCGGACCTTTTCGGAAACCACATTGTTAGTTTTCTCACAGGACGGCTCAAATATATAGTGAGTGTCCAATGCTAATGTGTTCTTCTGATTACAACTGAGTAATTGATATCAGTGACACATTGTTAATAGCTCTGTCTTTGGGTATATATCGATAAGAATCCCATATATGCAACAAATGAGTGGTGTCATGAGGAAAAACAGGATTATTGCGAAAACAAAGGCGCAGATCAGCTTCGCAGTAACTGGGAAGCTGATCAGTGCCTTTGTTTTCGCTACACGGTTAGTACAATTTCTCTTTTTCTTAAAACCGAAATTTCAAGCTCCTATCCTGCTTCTGTGACTGTACAGATTGGTTTGTGTCAGACCTGGTCAGAAACCCCGAAGACCGGTATTCTGGGTCGCAGCTCATATCATATCATTCATTATCTACTTATCACTTAATACCTATATTACACGTAATAAGACTTGTGTATTATGTTTGTAGGCCCTGTAGAATTGATTCAACATCATATGGAGTCTCGGGACGGTATCGTTACGCAGCTGACCATTGCCTGTGATAGATCTGACCAACAGTTGCCGATAGCCTTCCGAGGAATGACATACCATGATCTGGAACAAGAATTACTCAGAAAGGCAGAGAGTATTAGAGTAAGATCTATTTATGTTTTGAAATATGAAGGCAGGGGTGCTTTCCTCCATATTTGTACTATTTACTAGTGCCCATACGCCTTTAAGCACTTACAAAGGTCATTTTCGAAAAATATGCATAGGAGCACACTGCACAACTAGCATATTTGTATTTTACACCTATTTTGTCACACTGGATACCACAATTCATGCATTTAAACTTAGCTTTAAATGAACTAACAGTATTTTGCAAAGGCTGTAACACATAAATGACATTGTCATTCATCTTTTGATATAAATTCAGCAGATTATGTTGTTGTTGTTGTTGTTGTTGTTGTTGTTGTTGCTGTTGTTTTTGTTGTTGTTTTTGTTCATAGTTTCTGCTAATTAGAAAGAAAGTTCTCTAGGTATTTTGGAGGCAATTTTGAAAAATTAAGTGCACAGTGTGCTATATGGAATGAATATGGTAAGTTGTTGATCTGGCTACCTGATTGGTCTATAATTATTATAAATCTTACAAATTCCATACATTATACTTGAAACAGGGTGTAAAGTTAGACAAAGCCTTTGGTCCCCAAAGAGAGCATCTTGTGATATTAGTAGCCAGAGATTTACACAACAAACAACCCTGGTATCATGGCAAGATCAGTAGACAAGAGTCAGAGAAGAGATTACAGCAGTCAGGACACGCTGATGGGAAATTCCTGTATGTAAAACTTTTAATGCATTTTCTTTGCAGCAAATTTTGATCATGAGGAAACTATGAGAAAGCTGTTTCCTAAAAAGAAATTTTGGACATTTACTTGCATGATCAGAATGAAGATGACTTAATTTAAAATCCTTTGCATAAGGAACACTGAAATGAAGCATACCTTAGATCAAAAACTGGTTTGAAAATTGTAAAACAATATGTTGAAACATTACGCTGTATACAAAGATTGTGTTTTGTCTTTGGTTTAACGATATTATTTTGAAATCAAGCAATACAATACATTCATGCAATTTGCAAAAATCTATTTTAGGATCTGAACAAAAGCCAATATGTATAATTATATTCCAGAGTTCGGATGAGAGATGATAAGAAAACCTTTGCTATCTGTATAAGCTATCAGAGGGACACCAGGCATTATCTTATTGACAAGAACCTGGAAAATAAATATGGCATCCAAGATGGACCAAAGTTTGAATGCATCATGATGGTAAGTTCTTTAGAATAATTATAAAAATGTAGTCAAGTCAAAGTCGTGTCAAAATCTCTTTATTCCTTAAAGTCATATGACATGCGAGGAAATGCAGAAAACATATTGTCAATACAGGACAGTATACAAGCTACAAAGAAAGTTAACAGTAATATAGCTCAACAGTGACCCCAGACAGATCAAAGACCGGACAAGTGGAGTCAAAAGCACTCTTCAAACCTCCAAATGAGCCATGACACGAGAAAACCAACAATTTTTTTAACAGGTCAGACACAAACCAGGCTGTACAGGCACAGAAGATGGCTAGAGGCAGGAAATTTCAGATTTAGACAGTAGAGGAACAGTATTATCCGTGTAGCGAAAACTAAGGCGCTGACCAGCTATCTTTGTTTTTGCCTATGCAGATTGTTGGTTTTCTCATGAGGCGGCTCAAATCACACCTACTGTCAGTGCTTTGGTAGATAGCCCGAGAAGCATTAGCAGCAACTCATCCAGATAAAGTAAAGACTTTCAATTGTGTTTTCCTCATCAGTCAAACGATGTTGAGACTGAAGAATGAAAGTGTTTTTTGCTACTACTTTAATTGCTTCTTGTGTATTATATGCCCATTACAACTTAAAATGGTAGGAAGAGGTTTTAAGTTACAATTCCTCTCTTTCTTAAATCCGAAATTTCAAGCTTCTAGCTGTCTTTTGTGGCTGTACAGGCCGGTTTGTGTTGGTCCTGTTCAAAAACCACATCGTTGGGGTTTCTCATGAGTCGGCTGATATAGTAACTCTGTATTTGTCTTTTATCCTTTTAAACTACATGTTTCTGATCTGTTTCAGTTGATAGACCACTACCACAACAAACAAGATGGTCTGCTATGTAAACTGTCTGAGCCATGTCCCAGTCCTGGCTTTGATCCGTTCCAGTTACAAAGTGAGTGATTGGTTGATTAATGTTGTGAGATCACATGTATTTGAGGTTACAAAGTGAGGCAATACAAATACTTAATTAAACCGCTAGAATCATGCAATAATAGATTTAGAAATTGCAGAGATTTTACATCTCAAAAACATAGATGATAGCTCAACCTTAGCTGTTTTGCTCACACAGTCAGTAAAAGTAATTTATTTACATCCATTGTCTTTATTTTTAAAATCTTCTCAAAAACCTGCTAGCTGAATGAAAGGCATACCATATTCATTCTAATTAGCACACATTCTCCAATAAGTGCTCACCCGGTGGTTTCCAAAAAAAAAAAACATGCATAAGCACACTCTGCTTGACTAATGTTTGAATTTTTTAGCCCGAATTATACATATTAATACTGCATCAACTGCATAAACATCATCCTTAAATGATCAAAAGCTATTTTGCAACGATTGGAACACTCTAATGGAATCATTGGTATTTTGACATCTTTTGTTTCAGCAGTATATATGATAATGAGCCACCTCGTGGGAAAACCAACAATGTGGTTTCCGAACAGGTCTGACACAAATCAGCCTGTACAGTCACAGAAGCAGGCTAGAAGCCTGAAATTTGGGATTTAGGAAGAAGAGGAAGTGTACTATCCGTGAAGCGAAAACAAAGGCGCTGATCAGCTTCGCGGTTACCGTGAAGCTGATCTGCGTCTTTGTTTTTGCCGATGCAAATTGTTGGTTTTCCCATGAGGCGGCTCATATGTTGCTTTAATTGTTTGTAGTGTATGCTGATTAGAAGGATATTTTGTTACCATAACTTTAAGTTCCTTTCAAAAGTTAAGCGCTCTGTGTGCTAATTAGAAAGAGTAAGTTATTTTACATCAGAAAAACATATCCGTGCTTTTTATACCCCCTTAAACCCCACTTTTATATAGCAAAACTGGGGTATGCAGGGGTATACCTATTTTTCTTATTTTTGCTCCAAAACATAGATTGTGGGTACTCATTAGAACCGCCTCGCCGAGGCAGTTCTAACGTGTACCCACAATCTATGTTTTGAGCAAAAATAAGAAAAATGTCAAAATTTTTCAGCTGAAACTGTTCAATTTTTAAAGCTAAAAAAATCTCTGTTTATTGCATGCAAGTTTTCGTAATGAAGAATAAGTGTTTCTTACATACCTCTATCATAAAGATAGAAAAATTCCGGCATTTTAGTGGTGGTAGATAAATCGATCTTACACTGCTGGTTTGGTTGCTCATGCAAGATAAGAAAAGCACGCGATATTATTCGATTGTTTCTACTGCTTGCAGCAATGGCGTTCACCAAAACTAGACAAAAGTGATGTTTTTCACAGCGAGTATTCTTGAATCACGCTCGTTTTAAAATAAAAACAAATAAAAACTACATCTCTATTGACTTTGACAGCGATTTATTTACATTTGACGTCACATCCGTAATGTGCACAACGTCACAAGGGTTAAAGCACGGTACCAGGTTATGTTACCGGTAAAAGGATAAAATCGGAGTATGTAAGAAAAAGAATCGATCATGGGTGTCCAGTGGAGAAAGGAAAATCCCAACCCTCGGGTCCACCGTTCCAGTGGGAAACTCGGCGAGCCTCGTTTCCCACTGGAACGGGTGGACCCTCGGGTTGGGATTTTCCTATCTCCACTGGACACCCATGATGGATTCTATTTATCTTTACATTCTGCATTTGTAAAGCATCTTTTTTCAGTAAAACATTTTACATCCATTACGAAAACTTGCCCATGTAATATATGGAGAATTTTTTTCAGTAACAAAAATTGAAAATTTCATCAGAAAATTTTCGATATTTTTCTTATTTTTGCTCAAAACATAGATTGTGGGTACACGTTAGAACCGCCTCGGTGAGGCGCTTCTAACGTGTACCCACAATCTATGTTTTGGAGCAAAAATAAGAAAAATAGGTATACCCCTGCATACCCCAGTTTTACTATATAAAAATGGGGTTTAAGGGGGTATTCATTACACGGACATGTTTTCCTGATGATTGTAAACAATTTTTCTTTTCCTATTTCAGAATACAGAGAGTCTAATGTGGGCAATTTAGAGTATTTGAAAGTGGGCATGGCTAATGGGTTTTCACCAACACGTAAACCCAGCAGACAAAGTCTCGGCCAGTTACCGCCTACCCCTGTAAGTACTTGCCTTTGTTAACGCGGAGTCTTAGGTAAAATTTCTTAAATTAAGTAGGCATTGTAAAATGCTGCAATAAGAAACGATATGTCATCTGTGCATATGTTTGTTTAGTATAGCAATGCTTACTCCTGTAAATAAGTCATATGCAGCCAAATCCATTTGGAGTTAAGGAATTCTGGAGATATTGACTTTTCTATTTGCAAAACCAGGGTATGCCCAGCATTGTTAAAGCCCCAGCTATTAGTATTTAGGCAAGTAAATAAAGTGAATGAGCCGCCACATGAGAAAACTAACAATCTGCATATGCGAAAAAAAAGATGCAGATCAGCTTTGCAGTAACTGTGAAGCTGATCAGCGCCTTTGTTTTCACTACACGGATAGTACAATTTCTCTACTTTCTAAATCCAAAATTTCAAGCTTCTAAACATCTGCAGCTGCACAGGCCAATTTGTGGCAGGCCTGGTCAGAAACCTCGAAGACCGGCTCATATGATTTTTTACGGCCTTGTTGGGCTTAGAGTTAAAATCCCTGCTATTACGTGGCAGTATGGGGACACTGCTAAAGTCAAAACATGTCTATTAAGCCCAGATGTGCGGCTGCTTTCCATGGAGGCTGGTGTTTCCAATGACTGCTGCACAATATTACACATTGAAATGTCTGGTTTTCTGAAAAGGTGAGTTCTCTCCTAGATTTACACATAAGCTTAGCCACATAAAAATATTCTTCTCGAGTGAAAATGTTTTGGAAATTATGGTAGCATAAATTTTATGCAGAATATATAGCACTTTGATTTCTTTTTTCCAGACTTCTGATAACCCACCCCCACTCCCATCAACAGATAGACGACCAAGTCTGAACAAACGTCAACAAAACTCAACAAAGAAGCGGGCTCTCCCGCCCCTCCCTGAACAAGCCCGCTTTTTGTCCAGTGGAGATTGGGAGGGTGGACAGAGTTGTAAGTAAAGTTACGTTTTGTTTTTGGTCAAAGGTTTCCTTATTTTTTGGGATGATCTAATAATTCTGTGAACAGAGTTGTAGATTTCAAGCAGTTACATGTATGTTCTTAGAATTTGCGACACTAGTTACCGGTATTTCTTGTAATTTCCCAGATTTTTGGCTACTTCCTGTGGTCACCCTTGATATTTGTCCACGCTTAATATTTGCTCCATCATTCTTTGATTTTAAGAAATAGATACGAGGGATGTTCTTTAATTCTTGTCATCGACTCAATTTCTCCTTAACCAGCATCTGTACCAGAGCAAAAAGACTTGGTAATTATAGAGGGGTCCTTTGCGATATTGAAATCACCCAACTATTTTAAGACGGTGCAATTTATCATAGCAAACTGAGACTCTAAAGAGGAGCACCCTAATGACACTGCAAATACCTTCTTCATCCTGTCCCAATAAACAGTATAATGTTTGAATTAAAAGGGTTAGAATCACGATTTTATACCTGTGGGATCTCCATAACCTTGAAAACGCATTGGTCGAAAGTTATTTTCCTAAAACAGAAATTACAAGTTTTACGAGAGCTGTAAACATAGTACTACTATGCCAGTTTTTACGTGTTGATAAATTGAATGAACGTCGGAATAGAAGTTTCAGAGCCTAATAATTTCCTGTCCAGTTCTTACTCAACCAAAATGTTAATGCTGCTTTGTGTCAGATCTTTGCTGATTCCATTGATATAAGTTTTGGATTATTTATCCACTTAAATCTTGGTTTATGAGTAATAACATTTTGAAAGATAACACAAAATGTCAATGGAAGAGCTGCCCATACCACAATAATAGCATGTACAAATACTACTACAACTTCAAAAAATCTATTTACTTGATACGTTCTAGAAGCGTTTTGGTTGACGTTGTCAATCATGAAATTTAACAGTGTTTCTATTATGATAGAGACGGACAGCTCTCTTAGAAATTAAGCACCTGCTCCACCTTACATGTGAAGGAAATGTTAAATTGCATGTATAGTCACTTACAGCGAATGTCCATTTAGACCATTTTAGACAAACTTGAGATAACTATCAATTTGAGATATTCACCAGACAATCCAATTGACAAAATTTAAAACTACGAAAAGGTGTAACCTGTGCGGTAATTTTGAATGACGTATATTAAAAATATTATGACGTCATGAAGCAGGAGCAATAACTCTATAAAGTCAAAATAAAAATATTCTACAAATGTGTTTTCTGTCGCCCATATGAATGACAACATAGTGTGTAAAATAAAAGTGGACCTAAATATAATACTGCGAAAGTTATAGCCTTTTCTACACTAGGGATCGAAATAACATATTGTAAATTAAATGAAAATTAACGCAGTGTCATTACTGTACCCTGTTTTAAAATGCGATTACTATATGACCGTACGTCGGACAGCAATAATTTTGATACCAGTCTGATCAGAAAAGATCTGGATTTCACCACATATGAACATCATTCTCATTGATTGTCCACAGAAAAAATAATCAAGCACGTGACAAGTATTAAAGAACATCCCTCGTATGCTCCCAAAACTGTAGGCCAAAGTATCAAATCCATCTTAGTAGTTCATGTAATTAATGACATGTATAGGTGTGGATGATTTTGTTAAGACAACATGTTTGCGTAAAAATAGGATAAATAGAGGGCCTCTTTTGTAGAACCCCCCACCCACCCCGTTTTTGGTGTTACCAAATAAATCTGACACAAACTGGTCTAATAGCTGGACATTCTGATCTTACAGGCATACTTAGTAGGCAGCAATAATGAAAGTAATAATCAGGTGATCTGTAACATTGCATAAAGCAAATATTATATAATTTCAGCAATGGCCGGTGGTTTCGACAGTCGGCGGCAGATGTTGGAAAGATTGGGTCATAACGCTGATCAGCTGGAGTCTATATATGGCAGCGTTCCCAGAACAGAAGCTTATTTTGACTTACAAAGACACCAGATAGAAATTCAGGAAACTTTAGGTAAATGTTGAATCTGTTGAAACCTGTCTAGATGAGCAGCGTCATGAGAAAACCAGATTTTTGCCTATGCAAAAACAAAGGGGCAGATCAGCTTCTCAGTAACTTATCAAGCTACAATGAGACCACACGGCAATGACAAAAAAAAAACCAACAACAATGGACACATACATGGTATGGCTACGCTGACATTTTAGATTAATATTTCACGTTAACAATGAAACAAAATGATCTGTTAAGATTTCCTTTTTCTATGGTGATAATTTCAGACATTTATAGTGTCATGCCGCGTAGTGGTAAGATATTTTCTTGAGCATCATGACCGTCAGCATAATACGATCATGTTATATTACCATATCTCTCTCTCTCTCTCTCTCTCTCTCTCTCTCTCTCTCTCTCTCTCTCTTCTAAGTTTTGATATAAGAAATGTATAAATACGTCTTAATAAGCTTCAGTATATAAAAAAGTCTTTTACGAGTATAATGTATACATATATAGAGAAATAGTATGAATATGTCTTTGTATAAAATATGTTCTTGATTTGGAAAATAAAATTATAAAAAAAAAACAACTGCAAAGCTGATCTTTGCCTTTGTTTTCACTACTCGGATAGTACAATTCCTCTTCTACTTAAATCCAAAATTTCAAGCTTCTAGCTTTCTTTTGAGACTGTACAGACATAAACCGGCCTGTACAGTCACAGAAGCAGGCTAGAAGCTTGAAATTTTGGATTTAAGAAGAAGAGAAATTGTACTATCTGTGTAGCTAAGCTGATCTGTGCCTTTGTTTTTGCATAGGCAAAAATCCGGTTTTCTCACGATGCGGCTCAAATTTGAAATAATAACCCCTATGAGACAGGAAAGAACAATATTATACAATTATTGACTATTGAGTCATTGAATATGATGTGATATCCAACAGAGACTACCAATATTGACCGAGGCGAAGCCGAGGTCAATATTGGTAGTCTCTGTTGGATATCACATCATATTCAATGACTCAATAGTCAACAATTGTTTTATTATATAACACACTTTTTATACAAACATGATAAAAATGATTTAAAATAACTATTTTTATCTGTAAATGAATTAGTGTATACATACAGTTTACATACAGTCCCAGCATGACTGAGAAATGTTCAGTGGGACATTAAGTCTAAATTCAAATAAACTAAACAGTAAATATTGTACTTCATCAGCATTACAGCTTGACAGTAATCAATGTACATTTACATATGCAGATTGTTGGTTTTCCCATGGGGTGGCTCATATATGTCATGACACATCAGAAAAATGGTCTTTGAGGTTTCCAGCGAGGTCTGGCCTGTAGAGTCACAGAAGGCAGCTAGAAGATAGGAATTTCGGATTTAAGTAGAAGAGTGATTGTACAACAGGTGTAGTGAAAACAAAGGCGCTGATCAGCTGTGACTTTGTATCTTTGTTTTTACACAGGCAAAATCTGATTTTCTCATATGTCATTGAATGCATTTCAGGTTCTGGTCAGTTTGGGTCGGTGTGTAAAGGTGTGTGTACACTCAGGAATGGTCAAAAAGTCCCGGTGGCTATCAAAACTCTGAAGAAAGAAAATTTAGACTCGGCAAAAGAGGTGATTTAAGTCAAAATATTTACATGGGCAGGAATATTATTCTTTGTCACAGGCCTTTTAAAAAAAGATGTCTTTAAATAAGATTTGTGTCCTTCTGAGATAAACTGCAACATTTCTGGACATTTATACAAAAATTGAAAATCTACTTTTTTGCAACAATGTCGGTCTAGAAATATTGGGCAGTTATTCATTTTGCCTAAATTTGTCATAAAAAGATAGTTCTTGCATGATTAAGCACAGTTTTTTACATTTTCTTCAGCAGCATGATTAAGCACAGTTTTTTACATTTTCTTCAGCAGTCACTGATCGTTATAGATGTTACCTTGACATGTCAAAATGCTGAAAATCATCTGTAAACATTATACAAGAACTGCATTCTGTGTTCGAGTATGTAACTCCCAAACATATGAATAAATTCAAAGCATAGTTTTCTTTGCCATACAAGAATTTCATATGCAAATAAGGTTTTGTTCTAGTGTTACGGACGTCACCCAAAACACGAACTTAAATGATTTTTTCTGAATGTGTCAGAGTAGGGTTTTTTCATAAATCCAATGTCCAAAGCTATTTTGGAATTATAAAGCATAGGTTGTGAATATCTGGTGTGCATCCAGCTGCAATATATTGCTGTTTTTAGCACTGACGTTTTGGCACATAATTGTCAAACTTACGTCCATTCAACCTGTCAAGCAGTAACATCCGCAACATTTTTTTCTCATTTCATCCTTCATTATGCAACTATTAGCTGCTAGTCTCCCTCTAAGTAAGAAACTGCAGCTGTTTTAAGGGATACATTGTAAACAGTCATCTCTGATGTGAATGCAGAATATATTTAACCTCAGTATGGACGTTACCTAACTTGTCAACATTAACGTCCCTAACACACCCTTGCAGTGTCAAATACAACGTCCAAATGAAAGCAGCCAACAAATAATGACATTATAAGATCCCTGCCTGATCGTGGAAACAATAACCTTCAAAAACGTTTAGCATTTGATTCAAACGTAAGACTGAATCCTTGTCCGTTTATAATGCTACCAACTCACCCATTGTGTTTCGGACGTAACAGTTGATGCGTGATAATCATCTCGTAATTGTCATCTGATGACATCCGTTTATTTTTCAATCAAACTGACATCGACAACATGTAAACATACCCATTTAGTACAAAATTCACCAAATAAGCGTAACACAAGCACGCATGAACAGTCCTCCCTGGGCAGTTTGTCACCAAACTGTTGTAGCGATTAAAAACGAAACTCATTACGGACATAAATTCCAATAGAACATGTGACCGATTGTATTGTACTTTCGTTTTGCAACAAACGGCAAGGAATGAATGCCTCAAAAAGTGATGAAGTAGTACACAGTTTTATAACGTATACGCACAACATTCGCGCATCGCTATTTTCGGCCCCAAGGACGATTTAACGGGAGAAGTTAGGTACATAATATTTTGACCGACACTTGTTGTACGTTATGTAGTTCGTTTTTGCAAAGTTAGTGTTGCTTTCCCGTTGCAAATGACATTAAATTGCAAGGAAGAGTGTTTAAATGCACCTTACAATATCAAATGTAAGAAAAAGCTGCATGATTAAGGAGATGAAAAATGGTAAAAATACACATTTTTTTGACCGACAGGGTAACGTCCCATCAGCATATTTCAAAATCCTCGTATGTTTCAAGGAAGATATAATAGCCAAATTATCATTGCTAAAATAACAGAACAGTTCATTGTTAACAGTTTAATTATACATAATGCAGAAAAAGCTTACTGGTAGTCTATTTTTGATGCTTAAAATTTTGTGCTAATTTGCGTCACAAAAAATGTCCAAAAATTTGGCTTTTTTTGAAAAAGAAAATTAAAAAAAATTATAAAAAACGACCAGATAATACTCTAAAATTGTTTATTTTGTCATTTCAACATATTTTCTTTCATTTGCAACTGTCTATTTGACCCCACCCACTTTTGAAAAGTTGTTTTTATTGCATCAAAATTTCCACTAGTGCTGTTGCAGTTTATCCAAGAAGGACCCATTTATACTATGGATAAATATTATAATGGCAAGTGACATGGTCTTCAAGCAGCTCCAAGTGTGTTTACATGTGCATTCATTGTATTGGTTGGATGATATTGTAAAGCACAGCCATAATGCTTATGTAAGGGGACATTTGATTGGACAACACAGCAAACCGTTTATGGTGTTGATGTAACATGACATGTGATAGGACAGTATCAGTGTGTTATTTATGGCAGCTTCTGACAATATGAAAGCAGTGGTAGATATTGCAGTGAGGTACATGTATACATTTAGTCTGATATGTTAACTGAGCTTGTAAGCTCCAGCTCAAAATAGCTTTCACCGTTATTGCTGTTCTTGTTTTGGTTTGTTTTATAGCATGATAAATGATCTGTGCCATGAGAAAGCTAACAATGTGGTTTCCGAACAGGTCCGACACAAGCCAAGCTGTACAAGCACAGAAGCAGACTAGAAGCTCGAAATTTTTGATTTAAGAACAAGAGGGATTGTACTATCTATGTTGCGAAACAAAGGGGCTGATCAGCTCCTTTGGTTGCACATAAGCAGATTGTTGGTTTTCTCATGAGGTGGCTCAAATACCTTTTATATTTCAGCCTGAATTGATAACAGAAGCGAAGTTAATGATGCCACTCAGTCACAAGCATATTGTCAGAATGATAGGTGAGTCTGGCGACTTAAATTTTTATATATATGTAAATGCAATTTTCGGGTGTTTACGGTGCACATCATTTTGTAAAATGACACCTGGTAGAATGTAACGTTACCTTGAATATAACATTTGGTCGAAAAAGTATTGAACTACAACATTTCGTGATTTTTTTTTTTTTTCATGTATACTGCGACATTGTTGAAAATTACCAAGGAAAATTATTTTTCACTGATTAGCCAGAAGTAATACTTTTTCACATTGAAGGACTATGTACAGTTGAAGTTCGATAATTTGGGACCGTCAGATGTCTTCGAAAAATCTGGTAGTTTTGAATAATCAGTGTTCGAATTATCCAAATTGGACTGTATGTTGTGGGTAAATGAAGTCATTCCACGAGAGTAGCATATTGTTAGTATTAATATCACAATTATTAATTCTTTGATTTTGGTATCATATTAAAGACTATGCATCATTCTAAGATAAGAATATTAACATTCATTTGGTAATTTTATATTAGAAATCAATGGGAACTTAGCCAGCCCCATGGGCTGGCTTGATTGGTTAGCATTATCAACAGCTTACCTCCCAGAATAAATGCTGAAGAGAAACAACACCACATCATGCTTGAGCAAGACACTGTAAGCTACCCATAGTATTGGATAATACTCATGAAGACAATTTGTGTAATATCATAATACAATTGTCATTTATTCACATCTTAAGGCCAAATAATTTGTTTGAATTTCAGGTTTGTGTAAAGCAGAAAGTATTATGTTGGTATTAGAGTTAGCTCCCTTGGGTCAGCTCAACACATACCTACAGCAACACAAGTAATGAATTTTTAATTATTACTATATGAGCATTGGCATGAGAAAACCAACAATTGGGGTTTCCAACCAGGTTTGACACAAACCGGCCTGTACAGTCATAGAAGCAGGCTAGAAGCTTGAAATTTCAGATTTACCAAGAAGAGGGATTGTACTCTCTGTGTAGCAAAAACACAGACGCTGATCAGCTGTGCAGTTGCTGCACAGCTGATCTGCGTCTTTGTTTTTGGAAATGCAGGTTGTTGGTTTTCTCAAGCAGTCGCTCATATTCTATATCAGCTGATCAATTTAGGTATTTTACTGTGACTCAGTGGTTAAGTCACTCATCTAGTACACCAGGGGTTGCAGATTCAATCCCGAGTTACTCCATTCTGTCTGATGAGACTTCAAAGTGGAGATTCTGTCTTAATATGACCTAAGCTGTTTGGAAGTTAAACCCCAACTCTACCAACCAAAACTAATGTATTGCCTATTAAAGGTTGTAATATCCTTAAATGCTGATAGTAAACTTATGTTACTCAGCTAATGCTCAAGCTCACCTTAGAATTTTCATGGGGCATAGTGCTGTTTGTAAGTTTCGGCTTGCAAAAAAGGGCATTTTCATTTCACATTCCCACGTCCAGCACAGTCTTTCATTTGTGAGTTTTTTATGTAAAGAGTACTGCTTTCTGGTAAACCCGAGTGCACAGCTGATCAGCACCTTTGTTTTCACTTCACAGATAGAACAATCGCTGTTCTTCTTATTTGAAGTTTCAAGCTTTCAGCCTTTATCTGTGACTGTACAAGCCACCTTTTGTTGGAACTGCTCTATAACCCTGAAACATTATTTTTTCTCCATGACGCCTCAACTAATGACACATCATTCTTCCTTTGCAGAGACACTATTAGACAGAGTAATATTGTAGAACTTATGTGGCAAGTGGCACTAGGGATGGAGTATTTGGAATCCAAAAAGTTTGTTCATCGAGACTTAGCGGCAAGGAATGTGCTATTAGTGTCAGAACATTTTTCTAAAATCAGTGACTTTGGAATGTCTCGGGCTTTATCCATGGATAATACTTATTATGAGGTAAGGATACGAAAATCTGACAGGATCATGATGTTAAGAAAAAAGAAATGAGCCTGTGCATGGGAAAACCAACAATTTAGGTTCCAACCAGGTTAGAGGCTGGAAATTTTGGATTTAGAAAGTAGAGGAATTGTACAATCTGTGTAGCGAAAAAAAGGCGCTGATCAGCTTCGCAGTTACTGCGAAGCTGATCTGCGCCTTTGGTTTCGCATATGCAGATTGTTGGTTTTCTCATGTGGTGGCTCAAATGTCTTAAGAGTCTCCATTGGTGGCCGGACAGACTCAGCAAAACTGGGTCATCATTGAGTCAGACGCAGGGTCAGATTTTGATAGATATCATGAATGACCATGGTTTGGAACAATTAGTCAATTTCCCCACCAGAGAAAGAAATACTTTGGACTTAATTTTGACCTCTCTTCCTGGTCGGTTTGTAGACATTCATTCCCCGGATAAGCTCAGTGATAATGACATTGTTTCTGGCACATTGAAAATTGCTATCCCCCTATAAAGAAACCTAGGAGAAAAGTGTATTGTTATCAGAAAGGTGATTATGAATCTATGAGAGCAGAAACACTTAAATTTGCAAAGGAAAGATACTTCAACGGTTACTCAGATACTTGGTCGGTCCAGGAAAATTTCAATCTCATTACATCGTTTATTCAGGAATCGGCAGATAAACATATCCCCTCAAAAACTAGTCGCTCAGTTTCCTCTGTCCCTTGGATAACACCTGAAATAAGAAGGAAGATTCGCAGAAAAAATGCAACTCATGCAAAAGCTAAAAAGACTGGTAGTGCAAAATTTAGATCTAAATTTGAATCTTTACGGAGAGAAATCAAAGCTGATATCAGGAAGCAGCATGATCTTTACGTGAACAACTTGGTAGGAGATGTTAAGGCTAATCCTAGAGATTTTTACAGGTACATAAACAGTCAGAAAAAAGATACCCAAGGTATTCCCCCGTTAAAAAAGAGAAATGGAAGTGGAATTGCACAATCCGAATTTGAGAAGGCGGAAGAATTTAATGGTCAGTTCTCGGATGTTTTCACTAAGAGTGAATACAAACAGGTCCCTCTTATGGATAGATCTGCCCCATTCATGCATGATATTGTGGTCACAAAGGAAGGGGTGACCAAACTTCTCAAAGGTTTAAACCTGTCTAAAGCTTTAGGGCCTGATGAGCTTCATCCCAGAGTCCTAAAGGAACTGGCTATGGAATTAGGTCCGGTATTTGCCCATCTCTTCCAGCAGTCAATTGATACAGGTGAAATTCCTAAAGAATGGTCTCTTGCTAATATTTGCCCCCTGTTTAAGAAGGGCAACAGGTCACTTGCCCGCAATTACCGCCCTGTTTCTTTGACATCCATTACTTGTAAGCTTCTTGAACATATTGTATGCTTCAATATTATGGCCCATCTTGATGAACATGAACTCTTGTCGGACAGGCAACATGCATTTAGGAAATGGCATAGCTATGAAACTCAGTTGACTACAGTGATAAATGACTGGGCAAAAATCTTAGACAAAAAAGGCCAGGTCGACACTTTTATACTCGATTTCGAAAAGGCTTTAGTTACTCCTCCATGAACTTCTTAAAAGCAAATTGTTTAGCTATGGAATAGGTGGAACAACACTGAATTGGATAAATGCTTTCCTTTGTTTCAGACAACACAGGGTAGTGGTTAATGGTATTAAATTGGATTGGGCTCCATTTGTGTTGGGTGTCCCTCAGGGCACCGTTCTCGGCCCCTTGCTGTTTTCCTTATATATAAATGACATCTCAGCAGACATTGAGTCTGAAATAAGACTCTTTGCTGATGATTGTGTTGGCTATCGTGAAATCAAGAATGAAGAGGATACATTGAAACTTCAGAGAGCCATTGATCGTTTAGGCAGTTGGGCTAGGAAATGGGAAATGAGATTTCAACCCGTCAAATGCAACATGATGCAGCTGACAAATAAACGGTCTAGTAAGATACAGGCTAACTACACCCTTGAGGGCACTGTACTGGAAAACGTTGAAAGCATAAAATACCTGGGTGTAACTATCACAAATGATTTGAAATGGAATTCTCATATTTCCAATGTTTGTACAAAGACAAACAGAACTCTCGGATTCTTGAGGAGAAAATCGTATTCTTGTCCCCCAGATGTGAAAGAAGCAGCTTATAAAGGACTGGTGCGGCCGGTCTTGGAATATGGAAGCTCATTTTGGGACCCTCACACTCTTGGCCTCCAGGAAGAACTGGAAAAGGTCTAAAATCGTGCGGCAAGGTTTGTGATGGGAAATTATGTTTTTGAAACTGGGAGCATGACTGGCATTTTAGGTCAACTGAAATGGGAATCTCTTAAGAAAAGGAGGAAGGATAGTAGACTTATATTGCTATACAAAGGTCTAAAGGGTAAAGCCAGAATACCCACAGATGACCTTATCCCAAAGAATAGGCGTTGTAGAAACTGGGAGCATGACTGGCATTTTAGGTCAACTGAAATGGGAATCTCTTAAGAAAAGGAGGAAGGATAGTACGAGTAGATTTCAGCTGTTTCAAAATGCCTATCATTTCCTTATTTAGCCAATAGAAATGTACATCTTCATATGTACTTGCATATAAGGAAATGATAAGCCAGGTGTCAACTGTCAGTGACAAAAATAAACTTTAGAGATGTTAATTTCAGGAAGTTAACAGGAGTAATTGTAGTCTGCTGCTTTGAAAAAAATCTCAAAATTTAATTTTGCTGAGAATTTTATGCACAAAACAAAATGCTGATTGAATGTTTTTGTAATGTTAGCCTCGGATGAGACTTGAACAATCTGAAAACTTGCCTGAGATTTCCTTGTCTCCGCCTCAACCGCATCATAGATTCTTTTACTTTTCCATCACAGAAGATGGCTAGAAGCTCGAAATTTTGGATTTAGAAAGTAGAGGAATTGTACTAAGAATGTAGCAAAAACAAAGGTGCTGATCGTAACCGCGAAGCTGATCTGAGCCTTTGTTTTCGCATATGCAGATTGTTGGTTCTCTCATGAGGCGGCTCATTTAAATGACATGCAGTAAGAGTAGAAAGGTAAGGAAACAAAACTGTTTCTATTTCATATACAGGCCAAAGAAGCTGGGAAGTGGCCATTAAAATGGTATGCCCCAGAATGTGTGTATTACTGGAAGTTTGACACCAAGTCAGATGTGTGGTCCTATGGAGTGACACTTTGGGAGGCTACGTCTTATGGAGAAAGACCATATCAGGTAATGCATTACGAAAACACATGCATGCAATATCATTACGAAAACTTGGCGGTTCTAATGAGTACCCACACTCTATGTTTTGGAGCAAAAATAAAAAAAATAGGTACACCCCTCAGGTGTGGTCCTATGGAGTGACACTTTGGGAGGCTACATCTTATGGAGAAAAGCCATATCAGGTAATGCATTACGAAAATGCGCATGCAATATGCAGTATGTTTTCAGCTGTAAAAACTGATATTTTTCTGTAGATAAATTATCTATGTTGTTATTTATTTGCTCAAAACAAATTGGAGAGTGTGGTGGTGTGGTGGTAGAGTATTGGACTCAGAATCAAGAGGTCCCGGGTTCAATCCCCACTGGTGGCACTGTGTTGTGTCTTTGAGCAAGACACATTGCCTCCCAGGAGAACTGGTTCAAACCCAGGAAGTGTTGGCTCCATCCCAACATGACTGAAATTTTTTTGACTGAGACGTTAAACCTCAATAAAACAAACAAAACATAAATTGTGGGTACACATTAGAACGGCCTAGGCAGGATGGCTGTAATGAGTACTTACAATCAATGTTTTGGATAAAAAATTAGAGACAAACTATAGCCTTGAATGGGTCTCAGAAAAATTCATGACTTATCTCAGTGAAAGAATGTTTGCCAGACCAGGGAATCATAGGTCCCGCAAACTTCATCTCACATGATAAAATTTGGAGAAAATAATTTAACGGTTGATTCATTCAAACTGTATTACAGAAAATGAAATTGCAGGAATAACAAGTATGATCAATGTTGCCTGTTTTTTTTTTTCAATGTATGAGCCGCATTTTGAGAAAACCAACAATCTACATGTGTGAAAACAAAGGCGCAGATCAGCTTCACAGTAACTGCGAAGCTGATCAGTGGCTTTGTTTTTTGCTACACGGATAGTACTATTCCTCTTCTACTTATATCTAAAGTTTCGAACTTCAAGCCTGCTTCTGTGACTGTACAGGCCAATTTGTGTTTGACCTGGTCGGAAACCCAAATTGTTAGCTCACCTGAGCCGAAGGCTCACAAGGTGAGCTAAAAGGATAGCCATGATCCGGCGTCCGGCGTCGTCCACAATTTCAAAGATCTTCTTCTCTGAAACGGCTTGGCCGATCTAGTTCAAATTTTATATGGAGCCTCCTTGGGTAGTGGCATTTCAAGTTTGATAGCAAAATCCAGGTCACATGACCAAGATGGCCGCCACGCCCATATATGGTAAAAACCCTTCAAAAATCTTCTTCTCCAGAACCGGTGGGCCGATTTCCACGAAACTTGGCATGTAGCATCGGGGACTTCAGCCCATCAAAGTTTGATAAAATGATGACCCTTGGATGACCTTGACCTATTTTACGGCAAGGTCAAATTTGGAAACAGGCTTTTACATGGGAAAAAGTGAATACTATGGACTTTTGAAAACAATTGCAGCCTGAGGCCTGAAAAGTGGTAGATGCAAACAACTAATGGAGTAGATGAAGGTATGTGATTAATATAGGTCAAGGTCATCTCTTGACCTTGGCCAGTCTGTTGTCCATACACACTTTTCAAAGATCTTCTTCTCTGAAACTGCTTGGCCAATCAAAGTGAAATTTTATTTGGAGCATCCATGGGTAGGGGAGACGAAAGTTTGATCCCGAAATCCAGGTCACATGACCAAGATGGCCGCCACGCCCATATATGGTAAAAATCACTCAAAATCTTCTTCTCCAGAACCGGTGGGCCGATTTTCACGAAACTTGGTATGTAGCATCAAGGACTTCAGCCCATCATAGTTTGATAAAATGATGACCCTTGGATGACCTTGACCTATTTTACGACAAGGTCAAATTTGGAAACATAGGCTTTTACATAGGAAAAAGTGAAAACTATGGAATTTTTTGAAATCTGTTGCAGCCTTAGGCCTGAAAAGTGGTAGATGCAAACAACTAATGGAGTAGATGAAGGTATGTGATTAATATAGGTCAAGGTCATCTCTTGACCTTGGCCAGTCTGTTGTCCATACACACTTTTCAAAGATCTTCTTCTCTGAAACTGCGCGACCAATCAAAGTGAAATTTTATGTGGAGCATCCATGGATAGGGGAGACGAAAGTTTGATCGCGAAATCCAGGTCACATGACCAAGATGGCCGCCACGCCCATATATGGTAAAAACCACTCAAAAATCTTCTTCTCCAGAACTGGCTGGCCGATTTCCATGAAACTTGGTATGTACAGAAGGTGGACAAAAGTATTCGTCGCGTTTGTAAAACTCCATTGACTTCAATGTATTTTCATGTTTGCGAGAAAAATTATCCTGCTTCTACTAGTCAACGTATTTTAATGCTTTTGGTGTCATTTGAAAGGTAAATGAATAAACCAATAAACAAGTTATTTTCATTTAATTCCATGCATGCGTTTTCAAGCTATAAATTTTTAAAAAGTTGTGAAATATTTTTTGACAATTTTTGGGCGACGTCACCATTGACGTCAATGGGAAAATGACTTTTTCAAAATTTCCTGAAACTTTAAACTGTTGTTTTGGAAAAATGCAATGGCGGAACTTCGTCAGATGACCTTTATTTATTGCTTTATTTATTTAACTTTCAAATGACACCAAAATCGTGAAAATATGTTGACCAGAAGAGGCAGGATAATGTTTCTTGTAAACATGAAAATACATTAAAGTCTATGGAGTTTCCAAAAGTGACGAATACTTTTGTCCACCTTCTGTAGCATTGAGGACCTCAGCCCATTATAGTTTGATAAAATGATGACCCTTGGATGACCATGACCTATTTTACGGCAAGGTCAAATTTGGAAACATAGGCTTTTACATAGGAAAAAGTGAAAACTATGGATTTTTTGAAAACTATTGCAGCCTGAGGCCTGAAAAGTGGTAGATGCAACTAATGGAGTAGATGAAGGTATTTGATTAATATAAGTCAAGGTCATCTCTTGACCTTGGTCAGTCTGTTGTCCATACACACTTTTCAAAGATCTTCTCTGAAACTGCTTGGCAAATCAAAGTGAAATTTTATGTGGAGCATCCATGGGTAGGGGAGACGAAAGTTTGATTGCGAAATCCAGGTCACATGACCAAGATGGCCGCCACGCCCATATATGGTAAAAACCTTTCAAAAATCTTCTTCTCCAGAACCGGCAGGCCGATTTTCATGAAACTTGGTATGTAGCATTTGGGACTCCAGCCCATCATAGTTTGTTGAAATGATGACCATATGATGACCTTGACCTATTTTACGGCAAGGTCAATTTTGGAAACATAGGCTTTCACATGGGAAAAGGCGAAAACAAACTATTGCAGCCTGAGACCTGAAAGTTGCTAGATGCAGACAACTTATGAAGTCAATGAAGGTAAGTAATTATTTAAGGCCAAGGTCATGTCTTGACCTTGGCCCAAGGTCATTTAAATATCAAAATTAAAATTATGGTTTTCTCAGAAATCACTGGGTTTGGAAACTATTGCAGCCTGAGACCTGAAACTTTGCAGATGCAGACAACTTATGAAGTCAATAAAGGTGTGTGAGTATTCAAGGTCAAGGTCATTTCATTATGACTTAATACTCCAAGATCAGGCTTCAGGTGAGCGTTCTCAGGACCAATGGTCCTCTGGTTGGTTTTCTCACGCACAGGCTCATATTAAGTCAGATCTCAAACCCTTCATCATTGGTTTCAACAGTATATAGTCTTTGATTTCCCCTGGCATCATCTCAAGTTCCACAAATTGATTTATCTGACTTCCTACGTAATGCCTTCTCAGAGTGTTCCGACATTCCTGTTTCAATGATCGAGGAGATTCTAGATACTGTTTTATGAAATTAACCTCTTCTGAATGCAACTTTGGTTCCTCTTGGTGTGGTGATCGTCCAGTCAGGGAATCCAAAACTGCATGGTCTTCCATGGACACAGGAAATCCACACTCTATTAGGAAAGGCACCAGAAAGTTAAAACATGAATTTTCATTGTCATGGCCAAAGCGTCCATGTAATTTGGCATCCATTACATACCCCATATTCTGCATTTTATTATCCAGAGCCCCACCTAAGGCTTTATATCGTTCCTTTTCATCACACGTTACCAGCCGATCATTTGTTGCTTCAAATTCTTTGACAGTCATTGTTAATTTATACAGCCTCAAATCGGCTTTCAAAGCATAAGATATGGCTGATTTGTGTTTGGATATATCTGGATTATGGAAGATAACTAGTTCAAGTACTTCCCTGTAAACTGGATAAGGTGTCTCACTCATTCTTTCAAGAAGATGGGAGAAAAATGTCTGTCCTTCATTGTCAACTGAATTTACATCCCATCCGAAGTCGAGAATAGCTTTTAAAGAATCCAGGTTGTCAAAAAGAGCTGAGCGGTCTATTCTATCAACAATTTTTTTATTATTTATTATCGCTGATAGGTTTGAAATCCCGATATTCATCCGTTTCAAACAGGAAGCAATTTTACCTTTACCCATCATGCATCTTTCAAACAGAATTTTGAACAAGACTTTAGCTTGATCAGATTTGGATGGTGTCGGTATGTCACTTGAAGCATCAAATCGAGTAAAAGTATGGTTGTACTTTAAAACAATTTTTTTTATTTCTGGCAATTGAAAAGCATCACATATGGTGCTTAGTCTCCTGAACAATTCACACACGATTGGTTTATTACCGAAGTAGTTTGTCTTTATTTGTTCTAACAGCTTCCTTAGGATTTGATCGATGAACTTTGGTTGATTGCTATTGATTATGGAGTTCATACAATGCAGCTCAATATCCTCTATACCTAAAAACAGAACAGAATAAATACTTTATTACACTTAGGTCATAAATCATGACAAAAGGGGTTATTGAAAATGTGCATCAGGTCCCAAAATAAAAGAACTTAAATCGTGCTCATGCTGAGAACGAAAGTTTTTCTGCTCATGAATGTTAAAATGTGAATACCAATTGTTTATGTGCTAATATTCATAAAAGGATAACTGCCTCCATGGAATGGTCAGTAAAGAATTGATTTTATTGGGCATGTCTACATTTAGACACTAGCTGAGCAGATAATGTCAAGTCAAATCACATATTGAGGTTACAAAACTTATTTTTAGCCTAACTTGATTGAGAAAAAATTTGTTATTACAAAAACATGCCCATTCAGTGCACATACATGTATTTTTTTTTTTTTCAGATGAAAGGTTGCTATACCTTTCTTATTTTTACTCAAAATAAAAATTGTATCTTTTTGTGGGTACCAGTTAGAACCACCTCATGCCTATCTGAGGTGGTTTTAACGGATACCCACAATCTGTTTTGAAAGAAAAATAAGCAATGTTTATGCCTTTAGACCTTACTCTTACTATTTAGTAAGTTAGCGAGTAAGGGAATATACATAACATGGACATCCTGAAAGAAAATCTGGGGCCAGTTGTTCAAAATTAACAATGTCGTTAGTCAGTGATTCGTTAAAATTTCAAATGGCAATATTACAAATACACAGTTATTTTTTGCTGAAAAAAAAATGTGAGAATCCTTTGCATTGCAAAGGATTCTCACATTTTTTCAACAAAAATAACAGTGTATTGCTTTTTAAGTTGATATATACATGTAGTTAACAAATTGAGGGCTTAAAGATGACATTAAATGGGCCCTGTTGCATAAACTTGAGCTGTCATTAAACCTTAAGCTGACATTAACTTCAAGAACTCTCTTAATAAAGATGGCATTAATTTTCTGCTGCATTAAACAATTTTAATGTACCTCCGGAGCTACATTAGCTAATGACAGCTTTAAGAATACACTAGTGTTACAATAATGCAACAGGAATAAAGCTGCCATTAAGTTAACTGGGACTTTAACCTGCAATTAAGAGTTAATAGAGTTTTATGCAACAGGGCCCAGCTGCAGAAGTTTTGAACAACTGGGCCCTGTTTATTGCATAGGCATGTTTTTTGTACTTACACTGATTATCGTCTTCGCTCTCTCCACTGAACAAGGTAATAGTAGAAATCCAGTCACTGTAGTTCAGCAAAGTGTCAATAACATCATCAAATTTCAAATTAATCGCAACCTGCAAAGCTTCCTGAAAATATCCATCATATGTCTGTTTGTCCATGTAGAGTTTGAGAAGTGGTACATTTCTTTGCTCAACCAGGAATACAAGTATGGATACCACACGAAATGTCATCAACGTAACACCATTTCCTATTTCATCCATCTTTTTTCCGACAGTCATATAAAAAGTCAGTTCAACATTACTGAAATAATCCCATCCTCCTATAAAATTCCATATTTTAGGATGATACGCTGCTTTTGAGTTCTTCAACACAGCGACTAAACAAGGATCTAACCAATAAAGTCCTTTAATTCTATCACAGTCATCGTCCTCATGTAGTTGCATGTTTTCTATTGCTTGTATGGTGCCGACCGCAGCGGCCACATGTAGCCCATGAACAGTAACCTCTATTAAAGAGTTTAACACATAAGGTGGATATTTGTTAATAATTAAGGAAAATACATTGTCAAGTTGTAAAATAGATATGTACAATTTTGAAAATGAGGCTCAGTACACATATCTGTGCAAAGTTCATTCTTGCAGCACTAAATGTATGATATTTCTAGTTGCAATCGAGCTATGCTATCTTGTGAGAAAGTTCTTATTGCCTTGTAAGAGCATTGTGGCTAAGTGTTTGGAGTGTCTGACTTGGGAGTGTCAGAATCTGAATCAATAGATTGGGGGATTGAATCCCTCTGGCACCAAGTATGTTCTTGAGCAAGGCGCAATAACCAATTAAAGAGGCCCTCCCAGGGGGGTCTTTGCTCCCTGCTCCCTGAAAGAAAAATGACCTTTCTCCCCAGCTCCCTAAAATGTTTTTCCTCAGTCCCCTGCTCCCTAAAACCCCGCTTTCTCCCCAAATCCCTGAAAATAAATGACCCTTCTCCCCAAATCCCTGAAAATAAATAGCCCTTCTCCCTGAATCCCCAAAACCCCTGGGAGGGCCTCATTAAAGCTCTATCACCACATGACTGAAAATTGTTGACTGGGGGTGTTGAACCACAACAAACAAACAAATTTATTTTTCTTAATTATCAACAAAAACCCACCTTTCACATACTCCTCGGGTACCTGACTTGTAATATGTGGACATTTCCCTTCAAGAATACATTTCAATACATGTTCAAACTTTTCCTGGTTTACCTCCCCTGTAGTGGGTGCAATATAATCAAATAACTCATGCTCATATCCACATCTACACATGCAATACGAGTACAGGTCCTTGTGGAATACTGTACGGAATGCAAACTTTGTCTCGAGATAGTCAAAGTCGGGCATATAGATGTTGTTAACAAGATTTCTGAAAACTTTCTCGGTGTCAGGATTCTGCATTTCGATTGGTTGTCTGAAAGACAGAGGTCACTGAAGAATGTATTATTAGCATCACATAGAAAATTAACAGAACTGGAAGTTAACATGATGAGAAAATATATGAGCCGCATCATGATAAAAACCGGATTTTTGCATATGCAAAATCAAAGGCACAGATCAGATTCGCAGTAACTGCGAAGCTGATCAGTGCCTTTCTTAAAGGTCATATCTTAAGGTTTTTATTTTGTAAAATAGAAGTATACATTGATGAAAGGAATTGATTACAGAAAACCTCACCAAATTATCATGACTGGTTCTGGAGATAGCTTGATTTGAAATTTTGCATTTTATCTCATGAATATTCCTAAGTTTCACTATGACATCATAGAAGAACTTAGAAAATTTTGAATATCATCAAAACAAATAATTAAAACAAATAATTTATTATTTGAAAACAATTGTATATCATTTATACAACTTATTGTTTCAGTTTCAAACCTTTTTGCGGTCATTTAAGTTTATTATTTTGGTTTTTAATTTTTTCACCAAGGGAGACTATTCTCACATGAAAATAATGCTGTTATTTACATATGGTCCCCTAAGTTTTGAGCAGACAGGAATATTTGGGTTTAGTTTTCAATAAACAAGTCCCAAGAACAAATGGACAAAAGAACAAATGGAATCAACATTAAAGAATAAAAAGGATCTAGAAGAACTTTTGAATGTTCCCTTTAATCCGAAAATTCAAGCTTCTAGCCATTCCCTGTAGCTGCACAGGCCGGTTTGTGTCAGACCTGGTCAGAAGCCCCGTAGATCGGTTTTCTCATCGAGGCTCATTTGGTTTTTGGTATACAAACAGGTTTAAGTCCATCTCAAATCAGCCAGATTTCTTGCTATACAAATGGGTCAGACATAGAATCAAGAGGTCCTGGCTCCAGGCCCCGAGGTTATAAAACTTTTTTCATGCTCAGCTCAGCTGAGACTAAAATTTATCCTGCTCATAAATGTTAAAATGCCAACAATTGTTGGCATTTTAACATTTATAAGCAGAATAAATTACAGGCTTTGGTAATCTAAACCTGAATTTTCAATTTAATTTGGCTATTTCAATATTTATGAGCACTTAAAATTTCAAGCTCAGCTGAGCTGAGCATGAAAAAAGTTTTATAACCTCGAGGCCAGAACTTACCTCAATACATGTACATGTGCTTTAAAAACCTGGAAAGTTGTGCCAGTGTCGGGACATAACTGAAAGAATTAATCTTATTAGTCTGCATGATGGCATACATGACCAGCATCAATATTTTTTGCTAAAGCAGCTTATTTCTTGAGTGAGTTTTTTTTTGTATATGACAATATTTCTTTTAATTTCAAAAATGTGTCTGCTCAAACATTTTATACATGATGTATTAGAATCTTAACTTGCTAAGATATGATGCTGTCCTGTGGACTTGTGCAACTAAGCATTGTTTGACCATTTAGATAATTTTTTTTTTTTTTTTTTTTTTTTTTTTTTTTTTTTTTTTTTTTTTTTTTTCAGCTACCTACTGGTAGCCCATTTAATCTCCCCGTAACATGACATGCAGAGGGTCGGGGAGGACCATCCCTCTACACATCTTACAATTATGTTATACGAATGATATTATCTCTCACACAGCTCTCGCACTTACAATAGCAATTCCTTTTTTATATAGGATGTGGACATAATTATCATACATGCTAAGAATTGTCATTACGAGGAGTAATTTTGGGAAACGAAGAAGAGTAAGTGAGGAAATAGAGTGAAAAAGATATGGGATGAGCTGGACCTTATTGATAGCATCTGCTTGATGTAAATAGAATCTAATTGGAATTCTGATTAAGATTCTGAAGGGATTCACAATAGAAACTGTTTTTAAACATTTATTTTAGGTTCCTTATTTTACCTCCTATATGAATAGATTGTGGAAATTTTGCCATTTTACCTGGAATATTTCATATTTATTTTCTAAAATAGAAGCATATTGCTGGGTTTGATATACAAGCTTAAGTCTTTGTTTTAATACAGAAAGCCTGAGATTATTTTTACTGCATTTAGCGAAATATATATAATACTTTATTTCCATTAGAACAAGTTTATTCACTTCGTTATCTTGATTTTTAAATAATCCAAAAAGAAATGATTTTTCCTCGAGGTGTATATGTATATTATGTTCACTGAGCCAGTTAATAGCCTCATGTAGAAAGTCTTTAACATAATTACACTCCCATAGGAGATGCTCAATGGTTTCCTCGGATATAGCACAGAACGAGCATTTTGGGTCATTTGTAACCTTTATTTTACATAAGAATTTGTTTGTAGCTAAAATTTTATGATTAATTCTGGTTTGAAACCATTGCATTGTTGTGTCTTTGGTGATTTTAAATGGTTCATTAAAGATTATTTTCCACTCATTGTTGTCAACTGAATATTTTTTATTCCATGCTATTCTTCCACTGGGGATTTCTTTATTGTTATTTAGCAGTTTATACATGTCTTGTATGCCTTTTATACTTTTTAGATATATCTTAAATGCAAAAGGTAAAATAGGGGTTTCTACTTTGTATTTTGTGTTATTTAAGTTCAATGTTTTCTTCCAATCTTGGACTGACTTAACAAGCCCTGAGTACTGTAAGAAGTTAATATTAATGTTGTTGTATGCTTGCTTCAATTCATCATATGTTAAGAGATTACCATCCACCTTAGTAATATCATTGATATAACAGATTCCATTTTTAATACAAGATTTATTATATACTGGTTTGTTTCCTATTTTAATATTTTTGTTGAGGAATAATGGAGTTGCTTGGAATTGATCTATGTCTGTTGGTGTTTGTTTTTCTGATATTTTTATATGAGATTGGAAGACATCTTTCCAGAATCTGTTTTTTGTTTTCCGTAGAATATTTTCAGTGATGTATGTTGTACCTAAAGTAAGTAGGGATTGAACATTTACAGACGGTTGAAGGATTGTGCTCCAAAGACTGTTATTTATAATCAATTTTCTCACCCAAGTTGTTTTTAGAGCAGTTATGAAATCTTCAATATTTATCATTTTTAACCCACCATCACTGTACTCTTGACATATAACTGTCTTTTTTATTCTGTTAGTGCCTTCCCAGATGAAATTATAAAATATTTCATTCATTTCCTTTAAAGTTTTATCCTCTGGATTAGGAAGTGATAGAAATAGGTGGTTAAAACTGGGAAGTAGAAGAGATTTGATAATAGTAATTTTTCCTAATGGGGTTAAGTTTCTGCGTTTCCAGTATTTTATTTTGGCTTTCATGTTGGATATTCTCTCAGAGAAATTAAGGGTTAACATTTTTGTAAGATCAGTGTCAAAAATAATTCCTAACATTTTAAATCTAGTTACCCCCCACTGTAATTTCCATCTTGTTTTTATTGACTGAGTACTGTACTTTTTAGAACCTATCCATACTACATGTGTTTTTGAGAAGTTGACTTTAAGACCTGATTTTTTTGCGAATTCGTCAAGTTCATATAGTGTTTCCTTAAGTGAATCTTCAGAACCATCTAGAATAACTGTTGTATCATCAGCATATTGTGTAAGAACAAAGTCTTTATCATTAATTTTTATCCCCTTAATTTTTTCATTATTTCTTATTTTTATGGCTAAAATCTCAGCACAAAGTATAAATAAATATGGTGAAATTGGATCGCCCTGTTTACAGCCCCGTTCAGTTTTAAAGAAGGAAGAAAGATTGCCACCTTGATTGATTGTTACCTGTGTGTTGTCATAGAATGTAAATATCCACTGGATAATAGAAGGACCAAAATTAAAGTAACTCAACACTTCTCGCAAAAATGACCAAGATAAAGAATCAAATGCTTTCTCGAAGTCAATAAGTAACAACAGACCTGGTATATTATTTTCATCTACAAATTGCATCAAATCATATAATAATCGTGTATTATCACCAATATACCTTCCTGAAATAAATCCAGATTGGTTTTTATGAATTAATTTATTTAAAACAGTTTTAATGCGATTTGCAATTGAAGCAGAAGCTATTTTATATATTGTATTTAATAGGCATATTGGTCTGTAGTTTGCTAATTTCTGCCTGGATTTGTTTTCTTTTGGTAAAAGGGTAATAATTCCCTGGTTTTGTACTAATGATAATTCTCCTATTTCATAGCTATGATTGATTGAGCGCAGTACGAAACTACCTAATCTATTCCAAAACACTTTGAAAAATTCACATGAGTAGCCATCTGTACCAGGACTTTTATTGTTTTTCATATTACGTAATGCATTAGTCAGCTCTTGTAATGTTAAAGTTCCTTCTAATTGATTTGATTCATTATCAGTAAGCTTAGGAACATTAAGATCTTTTAAGTATTCTTTTACATTGATTTCTGCTGAAGTATCATCTTTATTACTATATAAATTTTTATAGAAAAGTTCACTTTCCTTTAATATATCGTTTTGATCAGTTATAATTTTTCCATCTGCAGTTTCTAGCTTTGGTATTATTTTGCTTAAGTAATTATGAGTTTCTAGAGAACAGAAATATTTTGTTGGCTTTTCGCCTTCTAATAGATTTGTGGCCCTGGATCTAATAACTGCACCTTTAACTTTGATTTGTCTCAATTCTGTCAGTTCTAATTTGAGATTTTCTAGTTCTTCCATTTTATCCTCGGTAAGATTTTGCTCAAGTTTTAATATTTTTTCTGCTAATAATTTTTCATTCTGGTCATTTTGTTTCTTTTTATATGAGGAAAAAGAGATGGTTTGCCCTCGTATTTCCATTAGTAATGTGTCCAGAAAAAGCTGATCATTTATGGTAAATTGAATTTCAGAATTAGGAATATTTTGCAAGTTTTCATTGTTATAAATTGGAAGGCTATATTGTAATTTAACTTCTTCTATTTTCTTGTTAATAGTTTTTAAGTATTCAGTATCCTTTAGTAGAGAGTTGTTAAACTTCCACAATGATTTACCTTTAACAAATTTTTTAAAACACAAACTAAGTAGTACTGGACAATGATCAGATCTATAACTATTTTCTATTATGCACTTTTTAACAGATGTTAAAAGATCTTCTGAGATTAAAAAGAAGTCAAGTCTAGCTTGCTGAAACGGTTGTTTTCTTCTCCAAGTGTACCTTCTTAAATCCGCATGTTCATCTCTAAATGGATCTATTAAGTGTTTAGTGTTGATAATATTTAGTAATATCTCCCTTGCATTTTTATTGTTTATTGTCTTGTAGTTACAGTAGTCAAGTTTAGGATTAAGGACCAAGTTAAAATCTCCACACCATATAACAGAGTCATTCTCAAGTTCTGCAATCTTATTTGAAATATTTTCAAAAAACTGAGGGTTATCTGTGTTCGGACCATAGATAGTTACTAGAGTAAAACGATTGTTGTTTGCTGTCATGTCTAATAATAAAAAATTTCCATTGGTGTCATTGATGCATTTATGTACTTTATATTCAAATGTTTTAGTGAACAGAATAGCCACTCCCCTTGCATTTGATTTAAAAGAACTAAAGTAACAGTCACCATTCCAATGGGAACGTACATACTTTTCATCAACACCAGGGCTAAAA
This sequence comes from Rugalucina vietnamica, assembly GCA_964017185.1. Lineage (NCBI taxonomy): Eukaryota > Metazoa > Mollusca > Bivalvia > Lucinida > Lucinidae > Rugalucina > Rugalucina vietnamica. Next base: position 22,802,196 of record OZ024873.1, read on the forward strand.
TGCGTGTCTTGCAGACAGTATATTTGACACCCTTTTTCTTTGAGGTAATGTAAAACATCTGTGCGTTTTGGGAGCAATCCAATTCCCTGACAGTTTACAGTTAGAATTTTTAATTCAGCCATAACAATCAAATTTTATTATACTATTATTGTAAAGGGGTTTTCTGAAATATCTATGGCATGATGATTTGTTTTGCAGTGCTCTTGACCAGCTCATCCCAAAGCAGAGGTTCTTCAAAGACAGAAAAGATAGAAAACAAATAATTGTGCATATAAAATGTAACAAATGAATGTGCAATTGCATAAACAAAATATAATATATTTTGTACAAATATTCCTAGAAAAGATGCAGTACAACTATTAGTACATTACAATGTATAATGATGGTTTTACAAAATCTAACCATGTGACCAGAAGTGAACAGAAGTACATTTTGCATGTCAGTCAAGAGAAGAGAAAAAAAAAATCCAATCTTTACTTTAGAATTCAAAAGAATTAAATTCCCTTATAGCACTTACAAAATTGTTTTTGTACTTACTCTAGTTAAATTTTTAATTTTTACAGCAATGTCTTAATCTATTATATTGTAGCGAAAGACTATGCAAATTTCAGTATCAGTCAACAAGACTAGTCTATCATCTTATCCTTGAATTAGTGTAAACACAATCTTAACTACATGATGCCATCACTTAGCTAAAACTTTTTACATTTTTAGTCTACCAGTCTTTGCCAAAATATATGTACATGTATATATCTAAGATTTTCAGCTGGCAAATCCAGTATAAAAAAGTCAACTGACCAGTCATGAGAAAATCTGTCTGAGTGACTTCACATTGATTGGCCTATACAGCACTGTAATCTTACTAGGAGCCTGTTGATACAGCATGTTAATATAATTTATGCAGTCACATTGTACCAAATGCAGGATGCCATATATGTTCCACCCCATGGGAAATCTGATTTTAATAATAGCAGGTTATGTATTGTGTAACTAGCAAAGTTCTTCTATACACACAGCGAAATACAAAGGCACTTTTTGGCAATATAGACATTTCCCATGACTCAGCCAATACATCGCCCAAGCATTTGCCACAATGAACCCCATGATATGGTGTTTCACAATACAACTCATGACACAAAAATTCTTAATTATTGATGGTATATATGGATTCCCTCCACCAGAGACCCAAGTCCCAACTACATTTGAGACACTGGTCTATGCTGAAGGAAATTCATGTATAATATAATAAGACAGGAGACTTCCCTTTCCAGCATCCTTCCCAGAAAATAGAAGGACTGCTTAGGGAAGCTTCCCAGTTGTCTGGTATGATACATACAGACATAGCACCACTTGCCGAAACGAAATACAAGTGGAAGCTAGCCTTGGTTATGGTGAAAAGCTTTTCCATTGCACTTTAGACTGGCAAAGACAAGCAGCAATCCTCGCAAACAATCCTAGCAAGGAATACTGCTTGTCAATGACAGTTCTATGTACCAGACATTTACTCATTTGATCCTTGTATAAACATTTATAGCTATTTTCAAGTGTTATTCTTTTATTGTAGAAAAACCTATCTTTGTTTCTTTAATAGCACCAGTTATTAAATGACATTATGCACTTGAACTGCAATGATTCCAGAATTAAAGATACACATATACAGAAATGTCAAACCAATATATTACTTGACATAAGGCTGGTGTTCTAGTGCTTTGGCTAAAGATTATCATGGCCATCATGTGTTTATGATTCACTGGACAGTTAAACATTAACAGTATCATATAACAGTTATGAGCCATACAGGACTGGTGTTGTAGAGTAATTATTGTGGCCAGCTCATGGCAAAACAACCTATTACCAGCCTTATAAACTAGTTTTATTGGGTTGTTAGTTGTATTAGAAATCTGGTCATGATTTTGGATATCTTTAATCATGTTAGGCCCTGTCCTAACTTTTTAAGTAAATGACCCAATCCACATGACAGACACTGTACTAAGATTTTAGATATACCCTGACAGACTTTTTTGCTAATTTCTAAACAATGTGTGTGACAGAATATTTGCTAATTTTTTTAATAAAACAGCATAGCATTACAGACTTTTTACTAATTTTTGATAAAACAGTATAGCATGACAGACGTTTTACTTATTCTTTTTATGATCACATAAAACAGCTAACATGCCCGACTTTTTGCCAATAGCATAGCATGACAGATTTTTTGCTCATTTTTTAAAATAAATAGCATGGCATGACAGGTTTTTTGCTACTTTTTAACAATAAACAGCATAGCATGACAGTTTTTTTTTTTTTTTTTTTTTTTAAATAATTTTAATTAAAACAGCATATCATGACATACTTTTTACTTTTTTTAATAAAACAGCATAGCATGATAGATAGATATATTACTAATTTTCTAAAATGGCATAGCATGACAGATTTTTTACTATTTTTTAATAAAACAGCATTGCATGACAGACGTTTTGTTAATTTTTAACAATAAATAGCATAGCATGAAAGACATTTTACTAATTTTTAATAAAACAGCATAGCATGACAGACTTTTTACTAACGCATAGCATAACAGAGTTTGTGACAGATTCTTAAGTAAATGCATATGACAGACACTGTGCTACTTTTTCATTAAAGAGATAGCATGATAAACAATGCACTTATTTCTATGGAGAAACACACTGTAATAATTTTTAACCACATTATTAAGCATGACAGACTAAAAGTATTGACTTGAGGAGAGCTAGAAGTATAGGCGAGAAGAAGTGTACCCTTATGATTGAGCATTTTGCTCTGTGTCTAGAGCAGACCTGAGTATAGATACTGCTTTGTTTGTTTTTAGAAATATATTTCATTAAGTGCTTACCTTAAGTGTGGAAAACATCACTATTCCTGTTAATGTTAAGACAATCCATGTTAAAGAATGTCAGATGCTAATGTAGCCAAATTTCAGTCACTGTATGTCTTATATTATATGTAATCCTGAATAGTATGAATGATCACTCACACCCTTTCACACATAATCTAAATGAACCGAAATTAAATGGAATTTTAATCGTCAAAAGAATGCATTATAGTTATAGCTTGACAAGAGTCAAGTCCATGATGTATATATATATAGTGTCTGGAGCATTAGTCCATAGAGCCGGCAGGGGTAGGGGGAGGAGCAGCAGCTACAGTAGTTTCCTTGGTTATCACAGAGTCTATGTCGTCATACAAGTCAAACTTTACACGCTTTCCACCCTTGGTTTTCCCAAACACGGAGCCATTAAAGTACCATGCTGAATCTATCGACTTATGATCCAGCAGTTCAGAGATAAGTTTTGCATTCATCTTCGTCACATCGTCCACAAGCCGGTGACCCGCTGTTTTCATGTCTGACCTTACTTTCATGATCTTAGTTTTGCTATTGTTATTGAATAGCTTCACAAGCACAGGTTTCGGTGAGCCAGTTTTACCAGGTATCCTGTGGATGGCCTGTATTTCCCGTGGATTAAGGTCAACAGCACATTTCTCAGATAGCAGCTTGCATACCTCAGAAGTAAGGGAATTCTCAGTCTCGTCCAGTTTCTCTTCCATGTTCATTATTTTGATATTGTTTTTCCTCGAATACTGCTCATTGTAGTTAGCCATTTTAACTGCTAACTGGGATCGCTTCTCTGTAGCTTCCACCTGGTTTTGAGCAGTTTTGAGTTTAGTATGTAGTGTGTGATTCTCTGTCTTTAACAGATCATTCTCCTTTTTCAAGTCTGCTATGGTTTTGTTCAATGTCTTGGAATGTTCTCTGAGCTTTGTTTCTATTTGTAGATCAATGCCCTTATAGATTTCTGTCATAATTTCTTCGACAGTTGACTTTATGAATGTCTTCATGTCATCTTTAGTAAGTATTTTACTGACACTTTCCTTCACACTTTTAAGTTCTGAGGACATATCTTCTATCTGATGAGCTAAGAGGGCAAGCTCCTCAGCACTTGAGTTGGCTACCTCTGAGAAGGGGCGTTTTGGTTTAGCCGGTGTTGTATGTGCTGAGGCGGCCCCTGGTTTCTTGCCCTTGTCATCAATCTTTTTACTGTCCTTACTGCCTTTCTTATTCTCTTCCATTGTTAGTGCCCAGGTAATAACAAAAGAACTGCAGTGATCAGGTAGGGATAGTCTCCAAAGTTACTGGTACACTGTATAGGTACAACACTGACACAGGTAACTGTAAATTTTTCTTTGTCTCTACAGGCTGGAAATTTTTCTTTCTAAATTACTCCAAAACCAAACTTTAATATTTCCAATTTTTTGAAGTAACATTTACACTGCACATTTATCCATCATATAGTATCGAAGATTCTGAGAATAAACCACTAAATCCAGTATATTTGCACAAAATATAACAAGAGTGAAAATCACAACATAACTAGCCAAATGCCCTCAGGAAAAACCGTTTAGATAATAATAAAACGCCCTGTCTGAATAAACCAAGTAATCCTTTTTTTTTGTTCATGAACGTCTAATGCATACAATTACAAAAAGAAATTATGAAAATATTTAAAAGATTTTTCGGAATTTCAACATAAGTAAAGATACCCCCATGTTTATCCCCGAAGTCAAAGGTCACATTGAGTTCTGCACTTGATTTATTTGATGTTAGCTGAGGACTTTCCTCAAAAAATATGGTATTTAAACATATTATGTTGTAAGTTTGTCATGTTTCCAGTTGATTGTCCAGAAAAATGGATTACAGCAGCCCCATGATTAATTAAATTAGGACCATGTAATATTCTAGGTAACAAAATGACTGGCGTGTAGGTTTTAATTAAATTTTCTACGTCTGTTCTGTTCAGTCTATGATGTTTTACATCTTTAGTTTATATAATGCAGCTAATTGACAAAATGTCACTCACAAATGATTGTAAACTTTCATGCATTAGTCGTAAGACACAAAACATTGACATGCACTTGCCCATGTGCCGCGCAACTCCCTTATTTGAGCCACATCATGAGAAAACCGGATATTTGCCTATGCGTAAACAAAGACACAGATCAGCGCCTTTGTTTTCGCTACACGGATAGTACAATCTCTTCTCTTCTTAAATCTGAAATTTCAAGCTTTTAGCCGGCTTCTGTGACTGTACAGGTCGGTTTGTGTCAGACCTGGTCGGAAACCCCGAAGACCGGTTTTCTCACGACGTGGCTCATTTTATCCCAGAGTTCATATCAGGAATTCAACAGAAACATTATGTTAAAACACATGTACATTTAACATAATTATAGCCCCGCTTTGAAAAAGTGGGGCTATACTGGATTCACCATGTCCTTCCGTCGTTCCGTTATTCCGTCATTCCGTTATTCCGTTATTCCGTTATTCCGTCCAAATTTCATTTCCACTCAATATCTTGAGAACCAGTTTACAGAATCTGACCAAATTTTGTATGCACATCATCATTGACAAGATCTAGCTTGGGATTGTTACCCGTCATTTTTCGCAAAATTTGGACGGAGTTACGGCCCTTGATTGATGTCAGAATTTCGTTTCCGCTCAATATCTTGAGAACGAATTCACAGAATCCGACCAAATTTTGTGTACACATCATCATTGACAAGATCTAGCTTGGGATTGTTACCCGTCATTTTTCGCAAAATTTTGACGGAGTTACGGCCCTTGATTGACGTCAGAATTTCGTTTCCGCTCAATATCTTGAGAACTAATTGACAGAATCACGCCAAATTTTGTGTGCACATCAACATTGACAAGATCTAGCTTGGGATTGTTACCGGTCATTTTTCGCAAAATTTTGACGGAGTTACGGCCCTTGATTGACGTCAGAATTTCGTTTCCGCTCAATATCTTGAGAACGAATTGACAGAATCCGACCAAATTTTGTGTGCACATCAACATTGACAAGATCTAGCTTGGGATTGTTACCCGTCATTTTTCGCAAAATTTTGACGGAGTTACGGCCCTTGATTGACGTCAGAATTTCGTTTCCGCTCAATATCTTGAGAACGAATTGACAGAATCCGGCCAAATTTTGTGTGCACATCAACATTGACAAGATCTAGCTTGGGATTGTTACCCGTCATTTTTTGCAAAATTTTGACGGAGTTACGGCCCTTAATTTACGTCAGAATTTCGTTTCCGCTCAATATCTTGAGAACGAATTGACAGAATCCGACCAAATTTTGTATGCCCGTCATCATTGACAAGATCTAGCTTGGGATTGTTACCCGTCATTTTTCGCAAAATTTTGACGGAGTTACGGCCCTTGATTGATGTCAGAATTTCGTTTCCGCTCAATATCTCGAGAACAAATTGACAGAATCCGACCAAATTTTGTATGCCCATCATCATTGACAATATCTAGCTTGGGATTGTTACCCGTCATTATAGCCCCGCTTTGGAAAAGTGGGGCTATACTGGATTCACCCTGTCCTTCCGTGGTTCCGTGATTCCGTGAATCCGTGATTCCGTGATTCCGTGGTTCCGTCATTCCGTGAACATTTCGTTTCCGCTCAATATCTTAAGAACAAGTTGACAGAATCTGACCAAATTTTGTATGCACATCAACATTGACAAGATCTAGCTTGGGATTGTTGCCCGTCATTTTTCCCAAAATTTTGATGGAGTTACGGCCCTTGATTGACGTCAGAATTTCGTTTCCGCTCAATATCTTAAGAACAAATTGACAGAGTCTGACTAAATTTTGTATACACATCAACATTGACAAGATCTAGCTTGGGATTGTTGCCCGCCATTTTTCGCAAAATTTTGATGGAGTTACGGCCCTTGATTGACGTCAAAATTTCGTTTCCGCTCAATATCTTGAGAAGGAATTGACAGAAATTGACCAAATTTTGTATGCACATCAACATTGACAAGATCTAGCTTGGTATTGTTGCCCGTCATTTTTCCCAAAATTTTGATGGAGTTACGGCCCTTGATTGACGTCAGAATTTCGTTTCCGCTCAATATCTTAAGAACAAATTGACAGAATCTGACTAAATTTTGTATACACATCAACATTGACAAGATCTAGCTTGGGATTGTTGCCCGCCATTTTTCGCAAAATTTTGACGGAGTTATGGCCCTTGATTAACATCAGAATTTCGTTTCCGCTCAATATCTTGAGAACGCATTGACAGAATCCGACCAAATTTTGTATGCACATCAACATTGACATGATCTAGCTTGGGATTGTTACCTGTTATTTTTTGCAAAATTTTGACGGAGTTACGGCCCTTGATTGACGTCAGAATTTCATTTCCGCTCAATATCTTGAGAACAAATTGACAGAATCCGACCAAATTTTGTATGCACATCAACATTGACAAGATCTAGCTTGGGATTGTTGCCCGCCATTTTTCGCAAAATTTTGATGGAGTTACGGCCCTTGATTGACGTCAGAATTTCGTTTCCGCTCAATATCTTGAGAACGCATTGACAGAATCCGACCAAATTTTGTATGCACATCAACATTGACAAGATCTAGCTTGGGATTGTTGCCCGTCATTTTTCGCAAAATTTTGACGGAGTTATGGCCCTTGATTGACGTCAGAATTTCGTTTCCGCTCAATATCTTGAGAACAAATTGACAGAATCGGACCAAATTTTGTATGCACATCATCATTGACAAGATCTAGCTTGGGATTGTTACCCGTCATTTTTCGCAAAATTTTGACGAGTTACGGCCCTTGATTGACATCAGAATTTCGTTTCCGCTCAATATCTTGAGAACGCATTGACAGAATCCGACCAAATTTTGTATGCACATCAACATTGACAAGATCTAGCTTGGGATTGTTGCCCATCATTTTTCCCAAAATTTTGATGGAGTTATGGCCCTTAATTAACGTCAGAATTTCGTTTCCGCTCAATATCTTGAGAACGAATTGACAGAATCCAACCAAATTTTGTATGCACATCAACATTGACAAGATCTGGCTTGGGATTGTTACCCGTCATTTTTCACAAAATTTTGATGGAGTTACAGCCCTTGATGGACATCAGAATTTCATTTCCGCTCAATATCTGGAGAATGAATTGACAGAATCCGTCCAAATTTTGTATGCACATCATCATTGACAAGATCTAGCTTGGGATTATTACCCATCATTTTTTGCAAAATTTTGACGGAGTTAACAGCCCTTGATTGACTTCAGAATTTTGTTTCCGCTCAATATCTTCAGAACGAATTGACAGAATCCGTCTAAATTTTGTATGCACATCATCATTGACAAGGTCTAGCTTCGGATTATTACCCGTCATTTTTCGCAAAATTTTGAAAGAGAACGAATTGACATAATCAGACCAAATTTTGTATGAGCATCAATATTGATGAGATCTAGCTTGTGATAGCCTGTGATAGTTACCTGTCATTGTTTTTTTCACCCTGCAAAAAAAGCTGAGAAGCGGGGCTATAGTCAGATTCTCTGACAATTCTAGTTTAATAATGTCTCATGATCAAATATTTTGTGCTTATATACCTACTTTGAGTCATTATCTTGTGTTACAAGGTACACGTCATTGTGAAATATTCACATGATAAAAATGATAATTTGATAAATTTTCTAAATGGGCACATCATGAGAAAAACTGCTTCTTCGCCAATTCTATGTCACAAGTCAGCTGCATGGTAAAATGTTGATCACACAAAATGAGCCGCCTCGTGGGAAAACCAACAATGTGGTTCTCGAACAGGTCTGACACAAACCGGCCTGTACAAGTACAGAAGATGGCTAGAGACTTGAAATTTCGGATTTAAGAAGAAGAGGAGGTGTACTATCCCTGTAGTGAAACCAAAGATGCTGATCAGCTTTGCGGTTACCGCGAAGCTGATCTGCATCTTTGGTTTCGCATATGCAGATTGTTGGTTTTCTCATGAGGCGGCTCAAATGTAAATCACGTTCTAACTTCAATACAGTCTAACCAGTCTAAAATGACCACCACACAAAATTTGTTTGCAGGTCTGAACGTGTTGAAGTTTCATAGAGGCCAACCAAAGGCTGGCTACGCCAACACTGTGGGATAATGATGTAATTTCTTCACTACAGTCTAACCTGTCGTAAAGACCATTTCAATGAAAGAATTTTTCTTTTGTTTTCAGAAAATGAAGGGCCAAGAAATCGTAGATGACAACCAAATATTGGCTAAGTTGCCAATGAAGATGAAACTTTACTACAACCAAACTAACCTAAAATGACCATGCCATAAGAATTTTTTTCTTTGTTTTCAGAAAATGAAAGGCCAAGAAATCTTGAAATTTCTGGTAGACGACAACCAAAGATTGGCTAAGCCACCATTGTGTGACGATGATGTCTATAATGTTATGTTGCAGTGCTGGGAATATGAGTAAGCAGTGAAACAAATTATCCCAAAACTTCCACAAATAGTTTGTTAAGAAGTTGTGAATGAATAAGGTAATTTCGCTCCGATCAGCCTTCTCAGCTAAATGGTAATGTATTTTTTATAGACTTGGTGAAATGAAACTTTTTCACACAAAGAAATCCTTTCGGGAGTTAGGAGGAAAGAATTATGTCTCCCCCCGACAGGGTCGGGAGACATATTGTTTTTCCCCGTGCGTCTGTCCGTCCGTCTGTCTGTCTGTCTGTCTGTCCGTCACAAATCGTGTCCGCTCTATATCTTGAAAACCGTTAAAGATTTTTCAATGAAACTTGGTACACTTGTAAACCACGAAGAGACGATGTGTCATGCGCAAGAACCATAACTATAGCTTGAGTATTTTTGGAGTTATTTCCCTTTGATTATTTTTGATACAATTTCGTGTCCGCTGTATAACTTGAAAACAGTCAAAGATTTTTCAATGAAACTTGGTACTCTTGTAAACCACGACGAGACGATGTGTCATGCACAAGAATCATAACTCTGGCTTGAGTATTTTTGGAGTTATTTCCCTTTGATTATTTTCTATACAATTTTGTGTCCGCTGTATAACTTGAAAACCGTTTAAGATTTTTCAATAAAACTTGGTACACTTATTGAGCATGATCAGACGATGTGTCATGCACAAGAACCATAACTCTGGCTTGAGTCTTTTATGAGTTATTTCCCTTTGATTATTTTCCATACAATTTCGTGTCCGCTTTATAACTCGAAAATCGTAAGAGTTATTTCAATGAAACTTGGTACACTTATAAAGCTTGATGAGATTACGTGTCGTGCTAAAGAACCATAACTCTTGCTTGCATATCTTTGGAGTAATTTCCCTTTGATTATTTTCCATACAATTTCGTGTCCACCCTATAACTTGAAAACCGTAAGAGAAATTTCAGTGAAACTTGGTACACTTATAAAGCATGATGAGGCGATGTGTCATGCGCAAGAATTATAACTCTTGCTTTCATATCTTTGGAGTTATTTCCCTTTGATTATTTTTCCATACAATTTCATGTCCACTCTATAACTTGAAAACCATAAGAAATATTTCAGTGAAACTTGGTACACTTATAAAGCACGATGAGATGATGTGTCATGCTAAAGAACCATAACTCTTGCTTGCATATCTTTGGAGTTATTTCCCTTTGATTATTTTTCATTCAATCTCGTGTCTGCTCTATAACTCAAAAACCATTAGAGATTTTTCAATGAAACATGGTACACTTATAAAGCATGATGCACAAGAATCATTACTCTTGCTTTCATATCTTTGGAGTTATTTCCCTTTGATTATTTTCCAAACACTTTCGTGCCCCCTCTATAACTTGAAAACCGTAAGAGATATTTCAATGAAACTTGGTACACTTATAAAACAGAATGACAGGATATGTGATGCACAAGAACTATAACTCTTGCTTGCATATTTTGGACATGCACGTAGAAAGGGGGGAGACATCAGTTTTCACATTGAAAACAAATTCTAGTTTTGGTTGCACTCAGATTTCTATCTGACCCTAGTTCTTTTCCTGTTGGTCACGTGTATGTTGACATTGGTTGGCAAGAAAAAGAATCTATAGTAGTGAATGTAAGATGCATATAGACAAATCTGTCACTCAGGTTACCATGGTTACAGTTTAGCAACACTTGACAGAGCCTCGAGCTAACAGTTAGTGACCCTTGGGACAGATCGGCCTATTCATATCAAACACTCGTAAGATTTTTCCCAAAGAACGACCTAGATTTCCATTACGAAAACATGCCCATGCAAAATACAGATTTTTTTTTTGTTTGTAATAATGGAAGTTTTCACTGGAAAAAAAATTGATATTTTTCTTATTTTTGCTCAAAACATAGATTGTGGGTACACGTTAGAACCGCCTCGGCAAGGCGGTTCTAATGTGTACCCACAACCTATGTTTTGGAGCAAAAATAAGACCAGAGGACCAATGATCCTGTAAACGCTCACCTGAGACCTGAGATATATACCAGTAAACTTGTTTGACTAGAATGGTATGGTAATATACATGTATATAACCCCAGGACAGGGTCAGAGCAACCTCTGGAGTCAATTTCTCTTTTAAATCATAAAGAATCAGTCAATTTGCCAATTTACTGCAAGTTTTGCCCTTCAAATGACATTGTAACAATTTTCCCCATTCAAATGCATGGACAACCTAAGTTGACCTTGTCGTAAAAAAGGTCAAGGTCATCCCAGGGTCATGATTTATACAAACTTTGTAGAGCTCCATTGCCTGATGCTTCATGCCAAGTTTCAAAATCATAGACCTTCTGGTTCTGGAGAAGAAGATTTTTAAAGGTTTTTGCTATTTATAGCCATGGCGGCCATCTTGGTCATGTGACCTTGACCATTTATACAAACTTTCATTCACTCTCCCTAAGAATGCTCCACATAAAGTTTTGCTTTGATTGGCCTAGCAGTTTCAGAGAAGAAGATGTTTGAATATTATGGTCATACACAGGGGCAGACAACCCTCTAGGCCCAAAATATTTTCATAAACATGAATATTCTGTCCATTTGCTCATTCCTAGCAAGTTTTTTGCCATTAATTGACATTTTCCTATTTTTTCCCATTGATGGGCGGCCTAAGTTGACCTTGCCGTAAAAAAAGGTCAAGGTCATCCCAGGGTCATGATTTATACAAATTAAGATGGGCAGCTACATACCAAGTTTAATTGAAATCAGTCCACCGGTTCCAGAGAAGAAGATTTTTTAAGGTTTTTGCTATTTATAGCCATGGTGGCCATCTTGGTCATGTGACCTGGACCATTTTACAAACTTTGGTTCCCCCTTCCTAAGGATGCTCCACATGAAATTTGATTATGATTGGCCAAGCGGTTTCAGAGAAGAAGATTCTTTAAAAGTGTGAACAACGACGATGACAATGACGACGGACGACGGAGCATGGGTATACTATAAGCTCACCTTGTGAGCCTAACAGCTCATGTGAGCTAAAAAATAGGTATACCCCCACACACCCCAGTTTTTCTATATAAAAGTGGGGTTCAAGGTGGTATACATTTCACGGAGATGTTTTCCTGATGCATACCTTATTTGCCAGGAATCTTTTCATTCATTGTTGATTGACTTTAAAGTTCTTCTCCATACTTGCAGAAAACAGGACAGACCAAACTTCAAAGAGATAGCCAACCAGATGCAGCGTCACTACAGAAGAATGTTGTCAGAATCTAGAAGCTAGCATAATATGAACTAAGATCTTCAACAAGACTAGTGATGCAAAGTGTTTTGCTTTGGAGGCTCGGGGTTTCAGAACAGGTTCTATACAAACTGGCCGGTAGTCACAGAGGAAGGCTAAAAGCTTGAAATTTCAAATTGAAATAGAAAATAGGATTGAACTATCTGTGAAGTGAAAAGGCTGTGGGGTTAGTAAGTCAAAGGCATCTTAAGTTCCCCTACTTACGATGGCCTTAAGATGACCACCTTAAAATTTACGCTCTTGCTATCCCAGTTACTCTAAGCTATCATAAGTTTTTGAAATGAAAGGTGCCACTTTGTAAGATAAGACGACGCTGAGGTGGGCTTGAGTTGACCGTAAAGTTACGATGCTGTTGTGACCATAAATTAAGGTCCTTTTCAGTTATTCATCACAATCCCTAAGAGATACTCAAGTTGGTGGTAAGTTGATCTTAAGCTGAAGATGGCTTTGAGTTACTAACCCCTGATCAGCTGTGCAGATCAAATGTTAACTGTGTCTTACTTATCCTCAAAATAGTGGCCTTATCTATTGTATACCTCTAAATAGGAAGAAAGAACAAATACATTGATCTACAAAAAGGAAGCAATACTGCTACATCTGTGATTTTTAAAGCAATTTGAGCTGTGACGTGAGAAAACCAATTTTTGGCATATGTGAAAACAAAGACGCAGATCAGCTGTGCAGTAACTGCTTACCAGGCTGTACAGCAGTAACAGGAGATGGTTAGAAGCTTGAAATTCTGGATTTAAGAAGAAGAGGGATTGTACTGTGTAGGGAAAACATAGACGCTGATCAGCTGTGCAGTTACTGCATAGCTTGTGCAGTTACTGCATAGCTTGTCTTGGTATTTGTTTTCGCCTATGCAATTTGTTGGTTTCTTTATGTGGCAGCTCATATATTACTGAGACTCATTTGCACATTTTTACATAACTTGCTCCATACAAAAACTGATGGAAAGAGGAATTGACATGAAGCAATAGAACCTGTTTAAGGGATTTCATGAAATGTGAATTTTGGACCAGCATATTTTGTCACCACCTTAACCTATCATGTCTTAATTATTTTTATAATTTATGAAGATGTAAGATTTTACAAGAATATATACAGAGATAGACTGCCATTTTTATTGAAGGCTAGTAGCATTAGTTCCAAAATATGGTCAAAAGATAGGACCTGCATCTACTCTAGTAGGGGGTGATGTCGAAGTTCAACTGTATTTCTCTGCAGCACTGAAAACTTGCAAAGTACACGCATTACGAAAACTTACCCATGCAATATAAGAAGATTTTTAAGTTGTAAAAAATGAAATTTTCAGTAGAAAAATTTTGATATTTTTCTTATTTTTTGCTCAAAACATAGATTGTGGGTACATGTAATGAGTACCCACAATCTATGTTTTGGAGCAAAAATAAGAAAAATAGGTATACCCCTGCAAACCCCAGTTTTTTTCTATATAAAAGTGGGGTTTGGGGGTATACATTTCACGGACATATTATCCTGATGTAATAATCTTTGAGCATCTGTTCAAACAACTTCTGTGGTAAGGTGACCTTGACCAATGTTTCACTGTTCATTGACTCTCTCAGTATCTTATGACTATAAGTAATTCCCTGAAAAAGTGACTGCACTGAGCATGCATTTTGACCCAAATGCTCTTGACCCTAATAAAGCGCCCATCATGATCTGGTGGCTTGACCTATATTTTGATATTTATTGACTGTGTCAATATTTTACACCAAATCTATTTTTGAGCCGCCTCATGGGAAAAACAACAATTTGCGTAGGCGAAACCAAAAGCGCAGATCAGCTTGGCAGTAACTGCGAAGCTGATCAGCGCCTTTGTTTTCACTACACGGATAGTACAATCCCTCTTCTTCTTAAATCTGAAATTTCAAGCTTTTAGCTGGCATCTGTGACTGTACAGCCTGGTTTGTGTCGGACCTGTTCAAAATCCTTATTGTTGGTTTTCCCACGAGGCGACTCTTTTTGATAGTCTTCAATTATACACTGATTATCGCTATGTTAAAGTGATAATTTTGAGCATGTCTTTTGACCCTGTGGCCTTGACCAGCTTTTCAAGTTGTGTTAATTTGTCAAATGCACGTGGCATATCAGTGTCTGCAAAGTTCTGGTTCAATTGTACTCTGAAAACGATCATCTTACACCAAAACATAGTGCCATTTTGCTCTTAACTCATTTAAGCCTGGCGTCCCTTTTATGGGACATAGGCAAACAGAATAGCCCCAGATGTGACCCCGCAGAACGCGGCGTCCCATCTGAGGCTATTCTGTTTGCACAGAGAAATTTCATCGAAAAATCAGATAAAAAATAAAAATCACTCCTAACACCCCTAAAAATGAAAGTGAACTCATCCAATTGATAATGATGGGAGAATCCATTCATCCTGAATGGAGGGCCGGTTTGCGTTACTCATTACATTGTTACTGTCTTTATAAGAATCATTCCAGTTATTGCTCTTGATTTTGTGATGTCATTTTGCTTCCAAAGATGTTGTTTTGATTTTATTGTTATAAAATATGTACCTATTTTAGCTTTCAAGCATGTTGTCATGGTCTTGTACATATTTGGTAGAGACAAGTGTTTATTTTTATGTTATATGCATTTTAGAGAGATTTTATACAGTAAAGATTTTAATGATACATTCCATAGTACCTATTACCCTTGTCATGAGAAAATCTGCCTTTGTTCTTTCTGAGATGTGATGCAAACTGAGCTGTTCAGCCACAGAAATCATATTTCATCATTTTTTGAAGATGGCTATTGTGAGTTGTTAAGTTACACATTAATTGCAATTTTTAACCTTACACTAAAAACTGATTTTTTAAACCTTACTCTAAAAACTGCAGTATATACTCTTCGTATAGCAATAATGTGGCATATTTGTTGTCTTCCATGTGTGTTAGAAAAACTTTTTTGTCGCAAGTCTGAGACTTATTGTAAGTTTTAAATCTTGATGTGTAAAAAATCTCTTCTATGTCTTATACCGGTTACACTTAGACAAAAAACAGACTCTGTTTGTACACATTAAGCTAGAAGCTTGACACATTTATTATTATACTATGAAATGTAACAAAACATGATCTGATTCTTTCTACTGTTGTTTGTATACCTCTAGACTTTAAAAGGCCTGTTTCACATTAGCCTTGTGGCAGTCGTAGTTCACTCTGCAGCAACAACGAATTTGGAGCCGTTGCATACGGAAACCAACAATCTGCATATGCGAAAACAAAGCCGCAGATCAGCCGTGCAGTAACTGCACGGCTGATCAGCGCCTTTGTTTTCGCTCCATAGATAGTGCAATACCTCTTCTTCTTAAATCCAAAATTTCAAGGTTCTAGCCTGTTCCTGAGATTGTACAGGCTGGTTTGTGTCGGACCTAGTAGGAAACCCAAGTTGCTGGCTTTCGCACGCACAGGCTCAATTTTCTTAATTTCGCGAAGCAGGGCAGCGTACGGAACTGTGAGGAAAACCACAGAACATGTTCATTTCGTTCAACATGCACTGAAAATTTTTCCATCAATTTCAGAGGTTCACATGACTGTCTTGCAGTCACAATACTGATTCTCTCTTTGTCGTAAACAGTCTTTAAACAGTCTTCAGACCATCTCGTGACAGCAGTGACTGTGACCATGTGAGATAGTCACACAAAAGACATTAAGCTGCTGTACAACCTGATTGGTTGAATAGCAGTCTCTGATATGAGCCTGTGCATGAGAAAACCAACAATTTGGGTTCCGACCAGGTCCGACACAAACTGGGCTGTACAGTCACAGAAGATGGTTAAAGGCTGGAAATTTTGGATTTAGAAAGTAGAGGAATTGTACTATCCGTGTAGCGAAAACAAAGGCGATGATCATAATTGTTGAATTTTATAGTTACCTGCATAATATTTGTAAATATCATTCTATATCATACTAATTTCAGTATTAAAAATTTCTGTTTTCAAAATAGCAAATAAGCTATCCATGGATAAAACCAGTAGAATGTGAGCCATGTCATGAGAAAACTAGCATTTTGCATATGCGAAAACAAAGGTACAGATCAGCTTTGCAGTAACTGTGAAGCTGATCAGCGCCTTTACAATGCCTCTACTTCCTAAATCCAAATTTTCCAGCCTCTATCCAACTCCTGTGCTTGTACAGCAGGGTTTGTGTCGGACCTGTTCGAAAACCACATTGTTTGTTTTCTCAAGATGCGGCTCATTTATGCTGAAAGGGAGTGTTGTGGCCTGGGTAGAGAATATCTGGAGCGAGTGTTTAGGGGTTTAGAATCTACTCATTACGAAAACTTGCCCATGCAATATACACAGATTTTTTTAGCTTTAAAAATTGAAAATTTTCAGGTGAAAATTTTGATATTTTTCTTATTTTTGCTCAAAACATAGATTGTGGGTACACGTTAGAACCGCCTCGGCGAGGCGGTTCTAACGAGTACCCACAATCTTTGTTTTGGAGCAAAAATAAGAAAAATAGGTATACCCCTGCGTACCCCAGTTTTGCTATTTAAAAGTGGGTTTCAATGGGGTATACATTACACGGACATGTTTTCGTGATGTTTTATGGTTATTATCTCCCCATGGTAATGGCTGACAGCTAAAAATTAGTGGCTTCAGCGGAATATAACCGGGGTATGTATTGTTGAACAAACAAAATAAACAATTTAAACAAAACCAAAGTCTTACCAATATTGAAGCAGCCAATAATATTCACACTTTTAATTTAAGTTTTTGCATCATAGAAAATGGCAGCATAAAGTTTTTTTAAGTTTGGGCTTTGTGTATGTATTATAAATTGCTTACTCTATTAATTTGTTACATCAGTTGTATCTGTTATTGTTTATCTTGTTAATTTCCATTTTGATACATTTTCTGTAATAATTTTATATACTTGTTACTTCTATGCATTTTAAAAGTTTGTACCTTCATGCAGTTTTAAACAGAATGGCATATATGAGCATACACATGAAAAAAACAACAATTTGGATTTCCGACCAGGTCTGACACAAATCAGCATGTGCAGCTACAGAAGATGACTAGAAGCTTGAAATTTTGTATTTAGAAAGAAGAGGAATTGTACTATCCATGCAGCAAAAACAAAAGTGCTGATCAGCTGTGCAGTAGATCAGCTGTGCAGTTACTGCACAGCTGATCTGCGTCTTTGTTTTCGCCTAAGAATTTTGTTGGTTTTCATGCATGGCGGCTCATATTTCAACTTCATTATTACACCCCTCTTTAACATTGTTTTCAGTATAATGACTATATTATGGCTCCTGAATGGTTATTTTCCTAAGTCACCTTATTTTGGGTGGAATGCAGTTGTTTTGCAAAAAATCTTATATTTTATTGTTTATTATTACATGAGTATTTCTGGTACATGTAGTTACATTTAACCATTTATAGAGAACATTCCAAAATGAGCTACACCATGAGAATTGCTTTTTGCATACTTATATGAGCCGCTGCATCAGAAAACAAACAATCGGCATATGTGAAAACAAAGATGCAGATCAGCTGTGCAGTAACTGCTCAGCTGATCAGCGCCTTTGTTTTTGCTACACAGATAGTACAATCCCTCTTATTCTTAAATCCAAAATTTCAGGCTTGTAGCCTGCTTCTGTGAATGTAGAGCTCGGTTTGTGTCAGCCCTGGTCGGAAACCTAAATTGTTGGTTTCTTATGCAAGGCATCAGCTTGGAAGTTATGGGGTGCCGTTTTACTATTTATTCCTTATTTATGGATATCCATAATTCATTTATGGATATCCATAATTCATTTATGGATATCCTTAATTCATTTTAGGATATCCTTAAATAATTATGGATATCCTTAATTATTTTAGGATATCCTATATTGATTTAAGGATATCCATAAATGAATTATGGATATCCATAAATGAATATAGGATATCCATAATTGAATTTAGGATATCCATAAATGCATTTAAGGATATCCTTAAATCATGCTGAATTCTGGATATCCAAAATTCGATTTAAGGATATCCTTAAATCGAATTATGGGCATCCTTAAATCAGCCTATTTAAGGATATCCTTAAATGTATTTAAGGATATCCAGAAATAATCTGGAATTAAGGATATCCATAATTCGATTTATGGATATCCATAATTCAATAATGGATATCCTTAAATAGGCCGATTTAAGGATATCCATAATTCGATTTAAGGATGGACGTCACTTCTGGTTGGGGAGAAGTCATTGTGCTCTATATTATTTTTTTGATTTTAGGATATCCTAAAATGAATAATGGATATCCATAAATACAATCTTATTTAAGGATATTCATAATTCATTTATGGATATCCTTAAATCGAATTATGGATATCCAATATTCATACGATTTAAGGATATCCTTAAATAGAATTATGGATATCCTTAAATAGTGTTGTATTTTAGGATATCCATAATTCATTTAAGGATATCCTAAAATCAAATTATGGATATCCATAATTCAGCAGAATTAAGGATATCCATAAATTGATTTAAGGATATCCATGAATGAATTATGGATATCCTTAATTCATTTATGGATATCCATAAATGAATTATGGATATCCTAAAATGAATTTAGGATATCCATAAATAGGGAATAAATAGTAAAACGGCACCCCATAGGAAGTAATGCACCTATTCCTCTTCTTCTAAAATCTTATTTTCAAATCTTATTAGGCCGTGGCTTTGATAAAAATTTTACTTATGGTGTAGATAAACTTTTTCTCTGTCAGTCATCACCAAATCTAGACAACTGCATTTATTGTTGTTTTCAAAAAAGTATGTTAATAAAACACATTTATATCTTGATATGAATTTCCCTTTATTTTTTCAGTACCTTTATCTTTCATGAACATACATGCATTGCTTGAGAAAACAATTGTACATGTATTGAAAAAAAAGTGATCAAATTAAGAGATTTTAATGAAGATCAAATAAAACAAGAGATACAATATAAATGTCACCGTGTACATCTTATGGAAGAAGGAAGAGAAATGCGAAGTACAATCAACTTCTAGACCAATGTCAAATGATGTCCAATAAACGCTGGTAGACTTATCAGACTTTCCTACTAAGCTTCCTTTGTGAGAGACCTGCTTGAAACAAAGGAACCGGTATATAGATCAATTATAGTGTATGTCAGGCCTCTTGGACCCCATCTTGATTTCCTTGATCAACATTGAATAATTTTATTCAATATTTATCAAATATGCTATTTCAAAATGTTTTGAAGTATCACCACCTAATGTGTAAAGGAAGCACATCAAAATCCACATATCCGCTGTCAAAAAGATTAAAATTGTTCCTCAATCTGTCTGCCATCTTTGACACCATCTTTCTTACTCAAATGTTTAAGAAAAATCTACACAGTCAGATTGTGTCTTGCAAGCAATGATTCAGTAAAAGAAATACATTCATTTTCTGCTTTATTTGTGGATGACTGTCATCAAACCAATGGTATCCATGGCATCATTTTAAGACTTCTTGGACGCCATCTTGATTTTAAGTCCACTCTTACGTCTGAAAGCGTCTTACCTTGATTGCAGTCGCATGTCAGATGAACAAGGTAAACGTCCGAAACATGGACGTCATAAGCCTCTCGGCATTCATATAACACTACATAAATTTAGGCTTAGACATGCAGTCAGCATTGTGCTTGGACTTTAAACGTATGGGAACGCGTCGTTTTAGCGGCACTCAAATCATATGTATTTTAAGCTCAGTGACTGTTAAATGTATGATGATGCAGGCGCCCGCTTTAGTTGCTTGGAATGGCCAGCAGAAATTTTGCTCTTTTCTCAGCTTCCCTGGTAAATCAATTAAGTTATTATAATTTGACAATGTGTTGAAGACCGCCAATAATCTGGCGCCAGCGTCTAGACGGACTAGACAAGTTGCGTTTGTTTCAAGCAATCACACTCAAGCTATGCAAGGTTAAGGCTATGAACATGCTTTCCCGCGAACATGTGCCGGAGAACCTCGGTTATGTGTCATATAGCTAGCAAAGGGTGAAAGTAAAATAAGAACGCAGAAGGAACAGAAAAAAACAACAACGGATTGTCGCTATGGAACGATGCCCTGTCAGTGTGCGAGATTTCTTTTGGGCTCTGAACACCACTGCTTGGTCATGTAGGACAGGAAAGTGAATGTATGTTTATTTCATTAAGACATGCTACTTTGTGTATGATTCCAGAAATGTTTCTATAGACGATTCTATATATTTCATTGGAAAACTACAGAAATATCATGCAGAGATTCTTATTCATTTTCCTAACTTAATTGTCATCATGAAATTTTGGTACAGCAGGGAGTCCGATAGTACCGGCGGTTAAAACTAAAGTGGAACCTTGTTGCCATTTGCATAAATAAATCTTCATTTAATAATGAGATGCGGTGACACGGGGCCTGCACACGCCGTTCTGTGTAGGAGTTTCGAAATGTCAAAAACATTGTAATCTTACGCAATACGGGAATCATGCAGCCATTTGCATATTTCAATTATTTATGAGATGCACTGACATGGGCCCCAGTGATACGCGAGTCAGTTTGAAATTTTGTTTTAATTTTCGTCCACGTCCATCGGTGCTGTGAGACGTGAGGATACCTCTTTGGATCCAATGCTTGGAGTAACTCCTAGTGGTTAAACTCTTGAGTGAAACCATGAGTAAATGTGTAGTACTTGGTTTGTGTTCGATATTGCAGCACACTGAGACGTTCGACATTCATCCCAAAGTTGGCACGGTCCGGGGTGTAAGTTCCATAAAATGGAGCGACGTCACGGCATGGCCATACCTGATGACTGAGACGGAAAAGAAAAAGCAAACAAAAATCGCATTTGTTGACACCCACGACGAACTCCATTTGAATCCGAAAAGGAACATTTACCTGGTAAACGTTTGCATAAATCAAGCCAAATGATTTTCATCTTGAAGGAAATTATGCCCACAAACGTATTTGAACCTTCGCATGAGAAAACCAACAATTTGCATATGCGAAAAAACAAAGACGCAGATCAGCTGTGCAGTACTGCACAGCTGATCAGCGCCTTTGTTTTCGCCCCTCGGATAGTACAATTCCTCTTCTACTTATATCCAAAGTATCAAGCTCAGTCTAGCTTTATTCAGCCTGGTTTGTGTCGGACCTGGTCATAAACCCGAATTGTTGGTTTTCCCAAGAACATGCTCATTTGTTCTTCATTTACCCAATTTCTAAGATGATGAGAGTAACACTTGACTTATGTTATGGAATAAATCAGGGAAATTATTTACAAACAGAATGCATGTTATTCTATTAGTGCTCTTTAATTGCTCACTAACAACTTGCTGGTCGAAGAGATAATCAGATAAGTAGACTTACCCACTCTATCTGATTGGTCAGTGCTTAGACAGCTGTATGCATTAGCAGCGGGGCCTCAGTCTAGTTCTGCATGGTGCCGGACGGGTGGTCTGTGTGTGTTTCGGTTTGGGTGGCGACTTCCACAATGGCTTATTCAGGGGAAGAGTCCTATTCAGGGTGGCGCAACCACATTTAAATCATGTGCAGAAATGAAGATCAGGGGAATTAATCTGCTATAAGAAGCTTGACCATCGGATTTCCAATACCAGCGGGAGTTAGCGAGCCTAATACCTGTTATGACATTCAAGGTAGAAACTATCGCCTAGGTAATATGCCCTTAGGCATCGAATGCGCCGAGTTTGTCTATTTTTAATATTTTTAAGGTTTAGATCTACCTGTAGAAAGGTACAAGTAGGAGATTTGTTCCGTTTTGAAATATGACTATTGGATATCTTCATTGACAAATATTTTATTTTGAAATGAATCAACTTTACGTTCAACATCATGGTTCTATTGATCTCGTAAACTTTTAAAAGTGAAAAAAAAAAGTAAAAACCAAATAAAAGTCATAATGATAATGATAATAATTAGAACCAAAAAGCGCTTCTGCACATACTGATCATCGGTATCTTAAATTTTTCTATTTGAACATACATGTAAGTCATGAAAGCAAAACGATTCATTAAACTAACCACAGACGGAATAATAAGTAGGGTTCTTGGTTGATGGTTGATTGAGGTTTAACGTCCCACCAACAGCTTAAGTCACATGGAGACGGGACCTCGGTTTATAGTCCCATCCGACGGACTGGAGAAGCCTGGGATCGAACCTGCGAACCCTGGTTTACAAGGCGAGTGACATAACCACTGCACCACGGAGGCTTCTAATAAGAGGGTTCATTACCCGAAATTGCACAACATGGCTCACACTTCCTCCCCTTGAATGTTACTTTGTATTCACTGCTTCCAAAAGATGTTAATATTATAATTTTATCGAAACCATTTTATCTTATATATGTTTCATCTCTTTCGCGCATTCTGATCAATATCACATATTCGCTGCGTAGTCAGCAGTCTTGAAGAAATCTGCGGTGTTTCCGAAATAAAATGCCACAATCAGATAAACTGTTTGTGTTTAGCTAATTGATTTCATGCATTCTGATCAATATCATGTGCTAATACCGGAATTGTTCCAAGACCCGAAAATAGACTTTCTTGCGCTGCGACCCATTTTATGGGGTCAAATATGCAAGTGTCAAATTCATGAAATAGCCGCTGCATCAGAAAACTAGCCTTTTGCGTATACATTCGAAAACAAAGACGCAGATCAGCTGTGCAGTACTGCACAACTGACCTGCGCCTTTGTTTTCGCTACACGGTTAGCACGATTCATCTTCTTTCTAAATCCGAAATTACAAGCTTCTAGTCATCTTCCGTGTTTATACTGCCCAGTTTGTGTCGTACCTGTTCGGAAACCACATTGTAAGTTTTCTCATGATGAGACTCAAATACTGTTTTTACAGTCAAACTTCGTTCCCCAAGGCTACGAAGAGAAGCACGCGTGACCGTAAAAGATGTGACACAAAAAAAAAGGAAAAATGAAAAACAGACATATTCGGCAAAATGTTATGTCACGTCAAGATAATTGATATACATGGTCAGCCGAAAGGAGAGAAAAATAAATACATACAAAGTGATTTGCCGCCCGGAATGTTTCTCCATTTTTATTTCCCGGAAAACGAGATACCTAGGCTGATCCGAGTGACAGTTCCCCATGTGGGGGGCAAAGGGCAATTTTGCCAGACAGTGGCTGTTTCATAACGAAAATTTCAATGCTGTAAAAACAATCATAAAGAAAACATGATTAAGCTAAAAGTGGCAATTTTAATTGATTGACACCTTAATCACTGCGAGTTATAGTGTGTGCACTGCTTTCGTTAAATGTCAAAACAGAGGGACATGGTATAGGAGAAAGACGACACATTGACCAAGTATACAAAATATATAAAAAAAAAAATAAATCATTTATTGAGGGTCGCATTTTTGTGCATCTTTCTTTGGGTCATACTTATATTAATTCATTGCCTTTAATGTCGGGTACACATACTAAAAAATTATATATATATATATAAAATTAAATAAAACAAATAAATAAATGAAAATAATAAATAAATTATCACTATAAACTAGCGTAAGTAATTTACAATATTATGAAACATACATGTAGTAGCCATTTTCAGTAAAATCAATAGGAGTTACCTGTGAATTTCGGGCCCGATTTTAAAGCAGAAAAATAAAATTTCGTTGGTCTGACATTAGGATTTTCTGAAGTTTGACCCTATTTATTTTTATAGTAGGTTTTTGCAATTTATATCTTTAGAAAGATAATTTTATCCCCTAATAGGAACCATTAAGGAAAATGCATTTTGATTTAACAAATGATGTTTATGTAGGCATTAGTCTAGATGAGGGGGTGCTTCTTTTTGTATTTTACTATCATTTTAATAGAACATGGGTCTAACATTTGTAACTGAGTTTGACTCAACTTTTTCTGAAGCAATTTTTTTAAAAAATATATCTTCATATAGAGGATATTTTGTAGATATATGAACTATTAAGGAAAATTAATTCATTTTAATATTTAATAGCGTTAAATGGGTTTTAAATGGCAGGTCCTATTTCGCCCCATTATATTTTGAGCACTCTACCTATCGGTATAATAATCCGATATCCAGGTAAATTTGTGCTCCATTTCTGGGCATGCCTGGCAAATACTTTTGCGTGAATTCTTTCCCATGCTACAAACAATATTTGATCAGACAACAAGAAAATACAGATAACGATTTTGGTGCATGTACCCCGTGTAGAAGGAATCAATCAAGTCTTTATCCTGGCTTTAATCTTTCTATCTTGTTTATTCATCTCTCTATCATGGGATCAAAGTATTAGCTGACCACTGGTTTGCTGCACACGTGTAGATGAAAAGATGTTCATCTCATTAATGTTCATAAAAATGTATTTATTCTGCACTCGCCTTCACTCCCCTGAGTGAAGGTTCGGGTGCCAATGCATGTTTAATATATTTCAGTGAGGGGTTTAGTTTACATGCAAGATAGTGCCATTTGTGTGTGCGTGTGTCTAGGAATCGTGTCCGTGCATTTTATACCCCATTAAAACCCAATTTTGTCATGAAGCTATAATGACAACCTTCTCTAATAACTCCATGATTTTATATAGCAAAATTGGGGTAAGCAGGGGTATACCTATTCTTCTTATTTTTGCTCCAAAACATAGATTGGCGGTGGGTACTCGTTAGAACCGCCTTAGCGAGAATCTATGTTTTGAGCAGAAATAAGAAAAATATCAAACATTTTTCTGCTGAAAATATTCAGTTTTTACTACTTATTAAATAAATCTTTGTATATTGCTTGGGCGTGTTATCGTATCAGTGATGGTTTTACATGCAAGAAAGTGCCATTTTTGTGTGTGTCTAGGAATCGGTTAAAATTCGGAGACGAAATTTACAGACAATTATAACAAGAGAATAATTATTACTGATTCTTTCTGTTGTCTTTGCTTATCTGCATTGCATTGCTTGCAGCTTCTTCCAATGAAAGCTGATACCATCTAAAGCAAAGATTATTGGCTAATCGCTCGGTTAATCGGCGAGAGCGGCTACTTATTCTGTGACTTATCTACGTGTGCTGTCATTCTACGAGTAGGAATAATCAAAAATGCAAATATGTCAGTGTCAAAATCTATTAATGTAGTTGCAATCATACAATTAACAATCAATTAAATTTTGCGCGCACTGTGTTCTTTCTGTGACGTCGAACTGTCAAATCGTGTACGGGCGCTCCGCCCACTTGCGCAGTTGACACAATTCTGTGTATATTTCGGTTGTCAATTGGCTCTGTCAAGACATGTGCTTTTGTTATGCGCAGAACGGTGACATATTTGACAATTACACGCAGGTTGGAGATTAAACAAGTGTACAGTGTACAACTTCCCAGGTGATTCGATTTTGGAGTAAAAAAAAAGTTAAAATATTGTTTTAATTAGTCGTTAATTGAGGTTTCAAGTGTTTTGGATAAAATTCTAAAGATATTATCAACATTTATCGGTTGTTTTGAAGGATAAATCATGTTTGAAAAGTTGACATATTGCCCTCGTATTTTTATTTAGTTTGATGTGTAAAATATCCCACAGTGTAAATTTTTAACAGAAAAGTTGGACAGTTTGGAAAGGAAAAATGAAGACTATATCCCGCTACAAATGTCTGTGAATTTTTCATGGAATTATAGAATGAAAAAGACGGTGGTCTTCCTTGTTTGGGCCTATCTTGCTTCTTTTACTTCAACAGGTATGTATGAAAGGTTACTGAGTACACTGGACGTGACAGTGCATGTATCTAAAATTTGTTTGATTATAATACTTTTATTATTGAAATAATCGCCTTTATCTGTTCAAAGAATGTTTTATGATTTTGTGCTGGGTTTTGTTACACATATGTGTTGTTTTAAGCAACATTTTAGCCTTGTTTTAGTTCCGTGGTTAAATTTCATAGATCAAAGGGGTCACCTAATTCAGGTGTATCAAGGTGTCAACTTCTGGTGTAAATGTTCTAAAATTTTGGTCATATTGTACCTCTCAAGTTTGTTTCAGATGGGGCAATAGTGTAGTACCAGAAAAGCCCACAATTAGTGTTCAATATTGTTAAAATAATGTTGAGTGATGTTATAGCTGTAGTATCTGCTCATATGAAATATGAGTAGCTTCATATGAGCAGCAATTAAATATCTGAAAGTCTTGAAATTGTTTAGCTGCTACATGTAGCATTCATGTGAAAACAGACTAATATCGATGCATTTCAGCATTAATGCATCATTATTGGCTGCATGCTTACTAATGTTCAATATTTGGGCATTTGTTATCTTTTTCAAACTATCTGGGTTGTTTACCAATACTCAGTTTTAATCCTTTCACTGGCAGCATTGTAAGGAAAACATGCCAGACCCAGGCTCTGCAAATCTGCAAACTCTAGAATGCTTGTGGGTTTCAATGCGCCGCCAATTGCTTAGAAGATCACTTTACTGGTGTTGAAGTTCAAAATGTTATTGAAACCTGCATGATTTATTATCCTACATGATAAATTAGGGCAAAAATATATAAATATGGTGTATCATATTCCTTTGACATTTGCATTATTTCATAACCTATTATAGCCGTGACACAAGAAAACCGGTCTTCAGGGTTTCCTACCAGGTCTGACACAAGCCAAGCTGTACAAGCACAGAAGATGACTAGAGAGTGGAAATTTTAGGTTTGGAAAGTAGAGGAATTGTACTATCCACTGTAGTGAAAACAAAGGCGCTGATCAGCTTCACAGTTACTGCAAAGCTGATCTGCGGCTTTGTTTTCGCCTAGACAAAAAAAAAACTTGTTTTCTAATGACTCATATCATTGAAACCACAGCTACATGTACATGTATCATGTACATGTATCTCAGGGTTTTTTGATGACAGCATTTGCCATTTTAGATCATTTCAACTGCAGTGGGAATAGGGTTTTGTTCAAACCCCAAAACTGCTGAAATCACACTTTTCAGGGGAAAAAAGTTACTGCATTAGACAAGTACATGCAATATTCTTACATGTATTGAATCATGGGAATGTAACATGTACAACATACAAAATAGTAATCCTGTAATACTGTAATAATACTTGCACATGTAATAGTTATGTCTGTTAAACATGTACTAGTACTATCGTTACATGTAATTGTAACAATATTCAAAACATTCTGATTTACAACTTTAATGCTTTAATCCACTGTCAGCCCCCCAGTCCCGGGGAATAGCAGGGACTTTGACTTCTGCACTGCTGGGACATCCATTTGTTAATACCTGCTAATTTCCCCCTTTCATTAGGCTACTTTTTTGCAAATATAATGCAAACCCAGTGAAGTTCTATGTAAAATTTTCCCTCATTTCCATGGCTATTTCCTGCCCTCGGCCCCTCCCCTGGGACTGGGGAGCCGTGCTTACAAATGACTAGTGCATAATATGCAATTATTTGATTATAAAAATGCAGAATTATTAAAATTCAATGGTTTCATATTGGATGTCACTGAAAGTTTGTCCTAGTGTTGCACAGAACCGAACAGAGTTGGCAGTACTGCAAAAAAGCAATATACTGACTACAGGTTGTACTTTGTATTTTTTAGTATGATTAGTAATAAGTAGTGATTTTATTACCTGTTAGTTGTCAGGGACATATACTAATATGACAAAAACCTTACTATATTTCAATAGTAGCCAGTAGTACTATATCATAATTTGGCTGGTTTACACTTTCGACATCTGGCGTAGTTCCAACTACCGACCTATACCATCTATATAGCCTATCAGGGAGAGTGGGTATTTTTGGAAAATTCAAGGATTATTTTCGGATAATTTTACTTTAAGTTAGTTGAGGCTCCTAATTCGATGCTAATGGGTATAAATCAGTAGGGAGTACTTTTGGGAGTTGCTGTGCCTTGCTCAAGAACATAACGTTGTGCCGCCGGTGGGGATCAAACCCATGACCTCTCAATTCTGCTACGCACAGCACTCCCCCGAATCATAATTTGGATCCCATTTCAGTAATCTATTAAAAAACATTGTTAAAAAGAATGGCATGAGATGATCTAAATTCTTACAGTTTATGTTTTTAAATTTTATCACCATATTCATATCTGAGCCACTGCATGAGAAAACCAACAAAATGCTTAGGCAAAAAACAAAGGCGCAGTTACTGCACAGCTGATCAGCGCCTTTGTTTTCACTACACAGATAGTACAATATTTCTTCTACTTATTTCAAAATTTCAAGCTTCTAGCCTGCTTCTGTGACTGTACAGGCCAGTTTGTGTCGGACCTGGTCGTAACCCAAATTGTTGGTTTTCTCACGCACAGCACTATCGTTGTGTGGTGACAGGAATGGTAATTTCTGAGACAAGTAACAATTTGGTGTATGTGTTCAGAGCATGTCCATCATGAAAAACTGTTTGCAAGGTTTCTGTTCGAGTCTGACTCAAATCAGCCTGTACAGTGATTCTGAATACAGCTACATGTACAAGTTTAAAATTTCGAGAAAAGACATAAAGATGGCATTTACAAGGGTCGAAATCAGCTGGTTGAGCACTGTTACATGATCTGCACCTTTGTGTTTTCAAAATTAAGGTTTGCTTGTGAGTTGTAGCAAATTTTCAGACCTTTAATCCCTGGAATCTTCACCTGTACAAAAACTACCTGAGACCACCAGCATTCAAAGTTAAACAAAACCATCAATAATTCTAAGAAAAGGTAGAATATGTCAACATGTCAATGAATCAACTGTGATAGCTGCAACTAAGGCATTTACATATACTGTAATCAATATATAAACATGTACGTAGCTGATCTCCGCATCTTTTTTCACTACCCTGTATTCATACATTTAGAGGTATTATTCTTTTATCGGCTGTATTTGGGTGCTTGGCAAGGATCCTGGGGTAGGGATGTTACACTCATCTTTTCTGTCCTTGAAAAGTACCGGTACATGCATTTTGTTTTGATAGTAATGTGATTTTAAGTTATTTATTAGAAATATTTATTTTTTGCCCATGGGTACAAATATGTTGAATGTTTTGGCAAATGGTAGTAATTCGATCCTAGCTTACTACAAAATAGTATAGTAAGACAATACAAAAGAGGACATTGCAAGCCAAAAAAAAAATATGATCATCTTGATTAGTAACTATTAATTTTGTCTGTCCAACCAATTCCATAAAACGTTCTGTTGATATATCGCCTTTTCGGAGACTCGATCTATACCTTTCAGACTGTATATATATCATTCCTAACCTATTTAACCAAATTGGCGCAAAATTATTTCTTTATTGTCTGTATGGAACAATACCTGTTAAAGTAATTACTGGGCGTAATGATTTGAAATAGACC
Organism: Rugalucina vietnamica; assembly: GCA_964017185.1. Classification (NCBI taxonomy): domain Eukaryota; kingdom Metazoa; phylum Mollusca; class Bivalvia; order Lucinida; family Lucinidae; genus Rugalucina; species Rugalucina vietnamica. The sequence goes on from OZ024873.1 coordinate 22,832,157, forward strand.
AAAATCCGTCATCGCATTGTGTATGCTAGGCATTCGTTATACATGTTTCTATTGTATTATAAATACAGCAATATTTTCCCATGTAGTGTTATTTGCACTTTACAGATGAGCCATCACATGGGAAAACCAACAATTTGCATAGGCGAAAACAAAGGCGCAGTTACTGCGAAGCTGATCAGCGCCTTTGTTTTCGCTACTCCGATAGTACAATTCCTCTTCTACTTAAATCCGAAATTTCAAGCTCCTAGCTCTTTTCTGTGCTTGTACAGGTCGGTTTGTGTCGGACCTGTTCGGAAACCACATTGTTGGTTTACCCAGGAGGCGGCTCAGATTATACCAAGGAATCATCGTGGCCTTATGGTAGAGAATGGGGCTTACGATCAACTGGTCAGGGTTGGAATCTTATCAGAGCCCAGTTGAGCAGCCTTGTGGGAAAACCGACAATGTGGTTTCGGAACAGGTCCGACACAAACCGGGCTGTACAAGCACAGAAGATGGCTGGAAGCTTGAAATTTTGGAGTTAAGTAGAGGAGGAATTGTACTATCCGAGTAGCGAAAACAAAGACGCTGATCAGCTTCGCGAATACCGCGAAGCTGATCTGCGTATTTGTTTTCGCCTATGCAGATTGTTGGTTTTCCCATGAGGCGGCTCATTTATGTCCTTGAGCCAGGACACATTTATCCCTCTAGTGATCATTACCATTAGAAAGTGTATGCCCCAACATGACTGAAAAATGATGGTTGACATGAAGCAAACAATACACACATTGGAAAACAGTTCAGTAAGACCCACATCAGGCAGCAAGGTCCATGCTTGTCTTCATCTTCCACATTTCAAACACTACCTGTGCTGCATTCAGATACGAGCAGCGTCACCAGAAAACCGGTCTAAGGGGTTTCCGACCAGGTGCGACAGAAACAGGCCTGTACACTAACAGGGAAAAGCTAGAATCTTGAACTTTTGGGTATAAGTAGAAAAGGAATTGTACTGTCTGTGTAGTGAAAACAAAGGTGCCGATGTGCGCCTTTGTTTTTACATGGGCAAAAATACGACTTATATATATTTACATTATTTATCATGTTCATTACCCTTGAATCCATATAAGGTACCAGGGGAGCATGTATGGGTCCAGTGGTCCTCTGGTTTTATCTGAAATGTGGAAATAGGACCTATAAAATATATTTAAAATAAACACAAGAACAAGAATATACCATGGTCTTGTTTAAATTGAAAAGCAGTTTCAAGTTTCTTGACATTGAAAATATGGATAATTATGAATAAATCATTTTTATGTCATTAATTTGATTTCATGCATACATTTCAAGGTACTTTCACTTTAAAAGGCACTGATTAAATATCCCAATGTATATGCAAAATATTTAACAAAAATGTTAATGTGAGTGAAAGTATTATTGTAAGTACAAATGTCTTTTTAAGCTTTTGAGGTGACCAGATGAACAATAAAAATATTACCTTAAAAGCAAACAAAAGCGCAGAGTTGTCGCATTCTTACGCTATTGGCATTAATTTTAAGACATGTAAACATCCTAAATTTTAAACAAATGTTAGAAATCTGGATATTACACCCGCTTATACATCAAATTAAACATTTAAGGCCTTTTGTTCTAATCTTTCGGGTACATCAAAGAGGTCAAACCTTTTGGCTAGTAGAGTGTAATACATATGTGTGTAATTTTTTTCGGTACATTTTTTTGTAACAATTTATTTTTTTAAATCTTAACAATATTTAGGTAACAACTATGGCCCATAATTACCTAACAATGGCTGGAATTTACGGCATGTTATGAAGTGAAGATTATAGTATTAGCAACAAAAGAAATGCAATGTTTAAAAATGCCTGGTTTTATACAGATTAATGCGAAGTTCATGTTTTTACCCCATATCAGAAATCTTGTGTTCTTGACAATGAAGACAAAAAAGATAAGACTGAGCCATACAAAGCCAAAAACCAAAACAAGTGGAAAGGCGTGATGATTGATCTAGTAGTAGCTAAGGTGTTGGACTATAGAGTGTTCGAAACCTACTGCTGCCCTGTTATGTCCTTGAGCAAGACGTTAATTCTTCCCATATTACTTTGAAAGTCGCAAAAAAAAATTGCAAAACAGGTGAATCGGGTCAAGCATCTGATCAGGGTTCATAAATACCCGTGCTATCATTTTATTGGGCTCAAACAAAACCAAAAGAAATTGGGCACTTCAAATACTTTCTCAAAGTTGTTGTTTATTTTTTAAGACACATTTAAACATATACTTTATTATCAGTGTTTTGAATTTATGCGATATTATGGGGGTGGCATATTTTAATATGAATATACCTGATATATGTTTTATGCCTCAATTCGCTTTTATCCTAGGAAGGTACAGTTTTTCATAGAAAAACAGCCAGCATGAGATCCCATCTTACAATTGAGCCACCTCGTGGGAAAACCAAGAATGTGGTTTCCAAACAGGTCCGACACAAACCGACCTGTACAAGCACAGAAGATGGCTAGAGGCTTTGAATTTTGGATTTGAAAAGTAGAGGAAATGTACTATCTGTTAAGCAAAAACAAAGGCGCTGATCAGCTTCACGGTTACCGCGAAGCTGATCTGTGTCTTTCTTTTCACCTATGCGGATTGTTGGTTTTCTCATGAGGCGGCTCAGTTGAGTCTCATCATGAAAAAAAGCCGTTATCATCCTATATACTAGCAATGCAACCAAAATTTCTAGATTGGAAACTGAATTGACTGGGCATTGATTAATTATAAAAGCAAACAACTTTTGCCTTGCCATTGATTATTGTCCAATCAATGATGCTTCCAATTCCCACACCCATGGCCGTGGTTAAAAGTGCTTATATTTCATTACCACACTTAATCATTGGATCATCTCACTGCTGTGTTTGGTGTGTGTTCCAGCCCCACACTGGGCATGTGTATGACTGGTGGTTTTCCTCGGATTCTCTCCTTCTTACCCTACCTACTGAGTGGCCCGTGGCATTATGAGCTGGAATAATCATGAAAGGGACATAAAACTGAATACTAAAAGACATTATGAAAACTTGTTCATGCAATAAACAGGGATTTTTTTTCACTTATAAAATTTGAAAATTTCATTAGAAAAAATTGGATATTTTTAGCTCACCTGAGCCGTTAGGCTCACAAGGTGAGCTTATAGGATGGCCATGATCCGGCGTCCGTCCGTCGTCCGTCCGTCCACAATTTCAAAGATCTTCTTCTCTGAAACCGCTTGGCCAACCAAAGCCAAATTTTATATGAAGCATCTATGGGAAGGGGGAACCAATGTGTATATAAGAAATCCAGGTCACATGACCAAGATGGCCGCCATGCCCATATATGGTAAAAACCCTTCAAAAATCTTCTTCTCCAGAACCGGTGGACTGATTTCAACGAAACTTGGCATGAAGCATTGATGGCTCAAGCACTACAATGTGTATATAAATCATGACCCTGTGATGACCTTGACTTATTTTACGGCAAGGTCAACATAGGTCGCCAATGCATTTGAATGGGGAAAACTTTTAAAATGTCATTTAAAGTCATTTAAAGTGAAAGTCTTGCAGGAAATGGGCAGTAGGACTGAATATTAATGATTCTGAAAAAAATTGGACCCCAGGGGCTCATATGCCCCCACCCCGGGTCAATATACATGTATATTACCATAATATTCAAACATCATCTCCTCTGAAACCGCTGGGCCAATCAAAGCCAAATTTTATGTGAAGCATCAATAGGAAGGGGTAATCAATGTGTATATAAATAATCCAGGTCACATGACCAAGATGGCCGCGATGCCCATATATGGTAAAAACCCTTCAAAAATCTTCTTCTCCAGAACAGGTGGATCGATTTCAAAGAAACTTGGCATGAAGCATCAATGGCTCAAGCACTACAATGTGTATATAAATCATGACCCTGTGATGACCTTGACTTATTTTATGGCAAGGTCAACATAGGTCGCCAATGCATTTGAATGGGGAAAACTTTAAAAATGTCATTTAAAGTCATTTTAAGTGAAAGTCTTGCAGGAAATGGGCAGTAGGACTGAATATTGATGATTATGAAAAAAATTGGACCCCAGGGGCTCATATGCCCCCACCCCGGGGCAATATACATGTATATTACCATAATATTCAAACATCATCTCCTCTGAATCCGCTTGGCCAATCAAAGCCAAATTTTATGTGAAGCATCAATAGGAAGGGGTAATCAATGTGTATATAAATAATCCAGGTCACATGACCAAGATGGCCGCGATGCCCATATATGGTAAAAACCCTTTAAAAATCTTCTCCAGAACAGGTGGATCGATTTCAAAGAAACTTGGCATGAAGCATCGATGGCTAAAGTACTACAATGTGCATATAAATCATGACCCTGTGATGACCTTGACCTTTTTTTACGGCAAGGTCAACATAGGTCGCCAATGCATTTGAATAGGGAAAACTTTTAAAATGTCATTTAAAGTGAGTCTTGCAGGAAATGGGCAGTAGGACTGAATATTAATGATTCTGAAAAAAATTGGACCCCAGGGGCTCATCTGCCCCCACCCCGGGGCAATATACATGTATATTACCATAATATTCAAACATCTTCTCCTCTGAAACCGCTTGGCGAATCAAAGCCAAATTGTATGTGAAGCATCTATGGAATGGTGGAATTAATGTATATATAAATTATCTAGTTCACATAACCAAGATGGCTGCCATGCCCATATATGGTAAAAACCCTTCAAAAATCTTCTTCTCCGAATTTTGAGGACCGATTTCAAAGAAACTTGGTATGAAGCACCAATGGCTGAAGTACTACAATGTATATATAAATCATGACCCTGTGGTGACCTTGACCTATTTTACGACAAGGTCAACATAGGTCGCCAATGCATTGGAATGGGGAAAACTTTTAAAAAGTCATTTGAGGTGAAAATCTTGCAGGAAATGGGTAGTAGGACTAAATATTAATGATTCTGAAAAAAAAAATGGACCTAAGGACTCATTTGTCCACACCCCGGGGCAATATACATGTATATTACCATAATATTCAAACATCTTCTCCTCTAAAACCACTTGGCCAATTGAAGCCAAATTTTATGTGAAGCATCTATAGGATGGGGGAACCAATGTGTATATCAATAATCTAAGTCACATGACCAAGATGGCCACCATGCCCATATATGGTAAAAACCCTTCAAATATCTTCTTCTCTGAAACCAATTGATTGATTTTAATGAAACTTGGCGTGAAGCATCCATGGACAGAATATTGATTATTCTGAAAAAAGAAAACGGCCCAAGGGCTTCATCTGCCCCTGCACTGGGATTAAATACCATAATATTCAAACATGTTTATTGGTATATGCAGCAGACTCAGGTGAGCGTTTACAGGACCATTGGTCCTCTGGTTCTTATTTTTGCTCAAAACATAGATTGTGGATACACGTTAGAACCGCCTCGGTGAGGCGGTTCTAACGAGTACCCACAATCTATGTTTTGGAGCAAAAATAAGAAAAATAGGTATATATACCCCTGCATACCCCAGTTTTACTATATAAAAGTGGGGTTTAAGGGGGTATTCAATACATGGACATGTTCTCCTGATGAATATCACACTTCTGTATTTCATGTGAAGTGTGATGTTGCATCAATCTGTGCAGTAACAAATTAGGTTGCAACACAGGTGTATACGGTGATGCAACACAACTGCAACAATCGGGACAATTTAGACCTCCGGAAGCTGTTTTCTTGCACACAAGATATAGAAATCCTACGTTTTACCCCATGTGAGTAATTCTCATCTCACCCTTGTTATCTCACCCCAGGCTCACCATGCCTTCAAGCGTTCTTTTTTAACATTGGTTGTATAGGACGTCATGTAATTTCGTCGTTAAGTGCACACGAAACAATGATGTCAAAACATTTTAATTCAAAATGGCGGACGCCACGATTGTAGTGTTTTTCTAGATAAATGATATAAAAATCAAGCGTCACCGCATATAGGCGTGCAAGAAAAATAATCCATCATGCGTGTAAGGTATGGGTAGCCTCGTGATGCCAAACTGTGACCCAAGGGACAGATTTGTCTATCCATACCTGATAGTGAGGGTCGAGATGTAAGAAATATTGCTCCCGTGCGATTTTTGTGCTAAAATTGATATTTTTGCTTTAAATGTTTGTTTATGGGTTATATTGTTGAAAAATTATGGGGTTCAATTTTTTCGACCCCTTTACCCAATTTTGTGGGCTTTTTCTTAAGACCACACCCATTTTTATGATTTTTCTGCACTGCAGCCCCAGTGAAAATGCAACTGAAATTTCACTGAGATTTCAGTGTTATTTCAATGAAATAACAGTGAAATCTCAGTGAAAGAATTGGTCAAAATAACACTGAAATAACATTATGATTTTCAATGAAATTTTGTTGAAATTTTGTTATTATTTCAATGAAATAACACTGAAATCTCAGCGAAAGAATTGGTCAAAATAATGCTGAAATTCAGCGAAATCTCAACGAGATTTTACTGAATTTCAGTGTTATTTTGACCATTTCTTTCACTGAGATTTCAGTGTTATTTCATTGAAATAATGAGTGAAATTTTGCTGAATTTCAGTGTTATTTTGACCAATTCTTTCACTGAGATTTCACTGTTATTTCATTGAAATAATAATGAAATTTTCACTGACAATTGGAGAATATCCAATATGGTCACCTGCTTATAATTAGAAGGACTTTTAAAGCCTGCCCAGGAGAAGTGTTGAAAGTAAAACCATCCATGCATATAAGCCTGTTTTTACTTGGATGCACTATGGTGCTTTATTGCTGCACTTTGGAATGTCACATCATCCCAATTTTGGGTGGATGTCCCATATAAAAAAGGAGGCAATGTCCCAATATGACCTTCGCTGTTGACTGGGATGTTAAGCCATAATTCAAACAATCAAACTACCTAGGCACTGGGTTTGACACAGTAAAGATTGTCCAAATGACTCTTGAATCAAAATATGGTTCTACACTCTCACACAATGATTTGTGTGGGTGGGGAATTGGAATGATGCAATTTAACAGAAAAAGCATCAATACAAGTCACATGATCTGAAGGAAAAGATATATACAGTTAAAATACATGTAAACATTGTACATGTCACTTACTGCATCAATCTTGAATGAAATTAACTTCTTATTATTGAGCACCTTCTCTTTAAACTTGAAAAAACATATATTGTGTCTGTTTTCTTTCCCTCCATTTTAGACAGGAAGTGATGTCATAGAGTTGCTATGAGCATGCTCAGGATTTTTTTCAGTGAAATTTTGGTGCAGTGAAATTTCGGTGAAATTTTGGTGAAAGTTTACAAGCTGATATTACACTGAAATTTCAGTGAAGTCATCAAAACAATACCAAATGATCTCTGTGGACAAAATGGTAACAAAGTGTGTTTATATGCACCTAAATAAAAACAGAACCTACGTTTCTGAACCACCAAATCTTGTAGAGCATAGCTGAACTATACAGATATGAGCACTGAAATATGCTGATAAATGAGACTAAAGTCATAGCAATTATGGTTGTGTACTGTACAGAAATGCTTACTTTTCATGCTTGTTGATAGTAAAAAGTACATTATATAATCACCAGTTACTGTTATTATTATCATGTACCATGTGTTATAATAATAATAATAATAATAATAATAATAATCATCTTTATTTTGAGAAGGTAACACATTTAGCAACAGCTAATCTTCCATGAGGCCTTCTATACTAACTACGACAAAATACAATATATACAAAGAAAATGAAAGTTGAAATATTAACATATGATTACCTATGAAAAAGGAAAACAAATACATTGACGAAAGAAAAGTAAAATAACATGTACATGTATTCACACATACCATCATACACACACACACACACACACACACACACACACACACACACAAGAAAAAAAAAGTAAAAATGAAAATAAAAACAATATATTACATTATAATGCATATTCAAAGGTTAATTGTTTGTTTGGTTACATGATTTTATCCATTTGATGCAGTTGTTGTGAAATGAGTCTACTGTTTTTAAATTTTTTATCCAATCTGGCAAATTATTCCAAATGATTGGCCCTGAGTAGATGAGGCTTTGCTTAAATATTTCTTTTTGTGGTCTTGGAATATGAAAACTTAAAGTATTTACTGACCTAAGAGACTGTACTGTTTCATTCATGGGTCTCAGAGAAAACATGTCATTAATATATGATGGAGTGATAGCTTTTGAAACTTTGAACATAAATTTAGCTTTTCTCATAAAAATTCTCTCATAAATATTCATAATTTTAAGATCATTCATACTACTTGCAATATCATCATAGTTATAATTCAAAATGATTTTAACAGCCCGTTTTTGCAACCGGAAAATCCTGTTCAAATTGGAGTGAGATGTTCCACCCCAAACTGTTGAGCAATAGTCAATGTGAGGTTGTAAGTAAGTCTTATAAAATTGCACTCTGTGTTCAGTAGATAAATATTCTTTTAATTTAGATAGAAGCCATAAATTTGAAGAAATTTTCTTAGCAATAAATTCAGTATGAACAGTCCAAGTTAAATTATTATCAATGTGAACTCCAAGAACCTTGTCATTTTGAACATTTTTCAAAACATCATTATTGTATGTCAAATGCAAAATAGAATTTTGTAAATGCAGACGTTTTTGGAGAGTGGTGATTAACATAACTTTAGTTTTTTCTGTGTTTAATAACATTCCATTATGCTTACACCAGACTGCAAGTCTTTGCAAGGCTAATTGTAAACTTTCTTTAATTAAGGTTTGAGAAAGACCTGTTTGATAAAGTGTAGTGTCATCTGCGTATAAATCAGTGAAAACATTATCAGTATAAAGTGGTAAATCATTTATAAACATTAAAAATAACAATGGACCCAAAATAGTGCCCTGGGGTACACCGCATTCAACTTCAGCAGTTGATGATTCAACATTGTTCAATACAACTTTTTGTTTTCTGTTCAACAGGTATGAAGTAAACCACTGAAGTGTCACTGCAGAAATTTTGTAGTGCTCCAGTTTTTTAACCTTTAGCATGCTGTAGGCGACTGCGGTCGACCGTGGAATACCTATCTGTGCCAACTAGAGGCGACTGCGGTCGACAAGAAAAACCGCTTTCAAATTTCCCGCACTTTTCGCCCACTGCCTACTTATGAATATTAATGAGCGATGCCCAGACAGTTGCGCATGAAAACAACATGGCGGCTTGTGGTTTTGGGACCGATTTGTCGGCCGATTTTGATCGGATTTTCGTTATTTTTGCATTAGAAATGCATTTTCAGCGCTTTTTTCGCTGGTAAATGGAAAATTGGGTGCATTTACACCCGAAATATGACATCGTAACGGTACGTATGATGAATTTTTACGCTAGAAATCGGCGTAACAAAGACTTCCGAAACCGAAAGTAGATTTGTTTACTGCGTTTGTTGAATTTATTCAGCTGTTTTTATGGCTCAAAAATTAAGAAAACACGGAAAAAAATTGGAAAAAACGTCAGTGGGCTGCGATATCGATTTCACTATATTGCTCAGCATGCTAAAGGTTAAGTAAGAGTGTATGGTCCACTAAATCAAAGGCCTTTCTAAAATCAACCATAACCATACCAATTATTTGACCATCATTTATGGCTTGATGGAATTTATTGATCATTTTGAGAAGAGCTGTTTCACAAGAAAAATTAGGCCTGAAACCAGATTGTGATAAATGTAATACATTATGGGCTGTTAAAAAGGACATCAAAGAGTCATGTACATGTTTTTCTATCAACTTTGATATGACAGGAAGTACTGATATGGGTCTATAATTATTTGTGTCGTCTCTTGGGCCATTTTTATGTAAAGGTTTTACTTTACCTTCTTTCCATTTGTCAGGAAATATTGAGTTAGTTATACTTTCATTACAAATATAGGTTATGCTCTCTGAAATAAATGGAGCTGCTATCTTTAATAATCTTGGCCCAATATTATCAGAACCAGTAGCTTTTGTAATATCTACAGTTCTGAGATATTTTTCAACCTTTTCATGAGAAATCTTTGGTATTGAAAAATATGTATCTGGAGGTATTTTTTCATTGCATAACTGCTGTAATTTATCAAATTTACAAGGTAAAATGGGTTCTTTTATCCTTGATGCCACTTTTACAAAAAAATTATTGAATTCTTCTGCAATGCCTTTAGAATCATCAATTAAGTGGTCGTTAATCTTCAATGAAAATACATTTGAGTTGCCCCTTTGTTTACTAGCCCCTAGTTCCTTAAAAAGTTTCCAAACACTTGCTGGGTTATTTGAGTTTTCATTTAAGATTTCAGAATACTGGCTCTTTTTTGAGCATTTTATCAAACTGCATACTTTATTACGCCAGATCTTGTACTGGGTGTTATCATTAATAGATTTATATCTGTCTCTTGTTTTAATTGCATCAATAATTTCTCCAGTTATCCATTTGGGTTGTTGTTTACGTTTTACACAATGCTGTTTCATTGGTAAATGTAAATTAACAACATCTAAAAATAGTGAAGACCAGGTTTCAACTGCATCATTTATATCATCAAATGGTTTAATAATGTCCAAAGGTATTGATTTCAAGTCATTACAAAATTCTTTCTCATTAAAATTTTTAAAAGATCTGTAGGAAATTGTAAAGTGGGAATTTTTGACACATGATGATGAATTAATTTTTCTGGTAACAAAAACAGGAAAATGATCACTAATTCCTAATTTGGGAACATTTACACAAAGAACATTGTTAGGAGAATTACAATATATGTGATCAATTAATGTACTTGAATTATTTGTGACTCTAGTTGGAGATTCAATAATCTGAAGCAGGCCAAAAGAGTCCATATATTCCAACCAAGTTTTCTTGATGTTATCTTGTAAAAGATCACGATTTATATCTCCCAATAGGTAAACTTCTTTTTCACATTCTAAAATGACATCAAACTGATCATCAAATAATTCATTCCATTGAATACCTTCATTAGGATGCCTGTAAATAATGCCTATGTAAAATGTCATTAATTCTTAGCTGAAAAAAAAAAAAAAATATATTTTATTTTTCTGCTGAATTTTTTCTGCTGACATCAATTTTTTTTTGAAATTTCACTGAGATCTATTTGCTGAAAATTTCAATAAAATTTCTATACTGAAATTTCAGTGAAATCTCTAGACTGAAATTCCGTTGAAATTTCATTGAAATTTATAATTTCTATGACATTGAAATCTCAATGAAATTTCGTTGAAAATTTCATTGAAATTCCTGTGACATTAAAATTTATTGAAATCTTAATAAAATTTCACTCAATTTTTTTTCAAATTTTGATCATTTCGGTGAAATTTACCAAAATATTAGGATTTCAGTGAAATTTCACTGAAATTCATCAAAATTTCACTGAAATTTCAGTTACATTTTCTCTGGGGAGACAATGATAAAGCTGTTTCTGAATGAAAAATTTGCTTTTGTGTGGTGTGTTGCATCGAATGTATCATTTTGTGGCTTATGTAATGCCAGAGAACCAATTTATTACAGTTGTTGTTTATATTTTCTTAATTTTCTTCTGATTGAAAGTGGGTGGGGTAATTCAATGGGGAAATTCAATGGAATAATTCGTTAAGTTCGCTTACCTGTATACTGGCATAGTGGAAATCGACATTGAATCAGATGAACAAAGATAAAAAAAAGTTGCACGTGCTTTTGTTTAAGAAGAACCCATCTATTTCATTTTATACGAGGGTCATTCAATAGGTAGTGCGAACTCGCATGCATTTTTCCATTTACATGTGGGAAAATATTCTTATATCTTTATTTACAAAGCTATAAATAAATGTTTAAGAGTAATACAGACATGTGTACGCAGTGCTATATTAGCTGTATTTATACAGATAATGCACGAGGGTCGTTTAATAAGTAATGCAGATGAATAGGAAGGAATGTGAAACAGAACAAGCGCTCAACCATTGAAAACGCCATCCTAAGTCATGTTGCTTTAAGTATTAAGTTACTTGTTTGGTTCTTATGAGCAATGTTAAACGAATAAATCACAATTTAAGGTCTTGGTGAAGCACATATCAACAAGGTCTAAATTACCTGAATTGACTATCGGAATGGACATTTCGTACATGCATATGTGTTCTGGGGGTAATTTTCTTTTCTTTTGGAAAGACAAGGTGATCTCGAATATGACCAGAACATGTTCAGCCCGAGAATAAATGGTTAATAAAAATTAAAACTGAGATCCTTTAAGAGCAGTGAACATATTAATAAGAAAAATGATGAGCCATACCGCGGTTTTGACTATTAAAGTCTCGTCAGTGACCCTTTAGATTTGACAACATAGAGCCAGAGAGAATTACTGAAATTTTAGAACTTTCAACAGGGTTGTCGATATAACGACTAGATTATATATATGGGACCAACTACGTTAAACATTTGTTAGAAAATGAATCTTGACCGATAATAAAATTCTGATTTCTGATTCTGATTTCTCAGAATAACCTCGCTGATCTCAAAGGACCAAAAAGAAAATATAACCTGCACTAAGGATGATGTACGGGGAGACTGTTTAGGGCCGCCACACGGCACAACACCTAAATAAAATTGAGTTCCGTACAGTGGTGTATAGTTGCCTAGCTCAGATAACTTGTGTAAGCTGGGTTGCTGCCACCACTCCTTAACCATTTCTATCAATATTCGCTCCTTGCTTAGCAAAAACCTTGGTGGTCTCTATTTATCATAAAAATGAAACCTCTAAAATAATATAACAGAGTAATAACTCCCACCCAATATTGTACTATTGTTATCGCAGCAGACCACGTTTCGGTCAACTTCGGAATACAATTCTCCAGTACCAGTAAGATATTCTGGTGTTGAATTCTGACTGGTCACTATCAGCGTCCAAGTAAGGGTGTTGTATGATAACAAAGAGGAACACTTGATCACAACTATGCTCCTTAATCTCCTTAATTCCAAAGTAATAAGTTTATCGATAAATACAATTGACCTTCATTTGTTTGAATTGTTGCTATGTGCTGTCAACAGCTGTGATCACTTCGGACCGCTTATTTATTGTTCCTTTCGCAGACACACAAACGCACACATACAGAGAGAGAGAGAGAGAGAGAGAGAGAGAGAGAGAGAATGAGTTAGAATGAGTGGGAAAGGGTGTAACAGAGGTCAATAATGTAGTTTGCTTTGTTTGATTTGATGGTGAGCGTCACATTTACAGCTATGGACATGCCTGGTATATTTGAATTGCCTTCCCAGCATCAGGGCTTTAAAAATTGATGGGTCACATGATGACTTCCGCACAGAGCTGCTTAATACAGAGCTGCTGACCACATGGACAATTGTTAACCGCTTAGAGGGTATATATGCGTCTGTCCAATAAAATTGATTATGTTAAACTGTTCGGTACTGAAGGGAATTGGTGCGCCATCTTTCCCAAATGTCGGAAGGAAGTTCCGTGAAAACTGCGACAAAGAACACAGCCGCCTGTCACATGCATTAATCCGGATTTGAAACTGGACCGCAGCGGTGACAATCACGTTTGTTATCAAATACGCTATCCAGGCTTCGATATATTTCTGCCAGTAATCTAGACATATCTCTTTAATGCAATAGTACAATTCAAATTGCAATGAAGTGAATTAGACAACAAATTGTGCAATTGTGTGACCTTAGAAACACATACAGGGCGCTCCTCGTTGCATCAAAACGACACTGTTCATGTGTTTTTGGAATATATATTTTATTTGTTTGAGTTGGTGCTTAACCTCCTAACCAACAGCTATATATATAGTCATGTCGGGACGTTCCCTTCATTTTATGGGACTTTTACCCAAAATGAGGATGTCATGACAACCAAAACGTGCTTCAGATATAACCACCCAACTAAGCCTCTAAGCCTTATGTATAGATGATTCTACTTGAGCCACTTTTCCTAGGCAGCTTAGACCTGAGCGGTTAACCAGTAAGCAGATGGTCAGTCATTGCCTGGAGGCAAAAGCAGCCCATCTATTTCTTTAGGTCCAAATAGGCTGGTGCCCATATTCCACCCGACCACCTTTTGAATAGATATTTGTACTTTCAGATGCATATTATGGAAAGTATAAAGGCGTTAGCGAAGTTATTACCGATGTCGATGTAACTGGCTATACCCTGCAATACATTGCTATTTATCACCTAGAGTTATTAATTATGGACGTCTTTGCTGCTTTCAGCCAACAACATGACTCTGTTGCGTAGTCATTACCCATTTTCGTTAACTTTTATGATGTTAAAATCTTTGTCGGATGTTATTAACTATACTTTATTCAATAGAATGCATGAGCTTTAGGTTTAGCCATTATTTGAAACTATCATACAGTTATTAAAATCACAACACTATTACTTTTTGAACGACCCTCGTGTATCATATGTATAGGCACTGCGTAGACACCATCAAAACATGCAATAGCTTAATCCTAACGAACCAAGCTTATTATATTCAGAAACAGAGTTAAAGGCATAGAATTCTAACGTAGAAGAAATGGCACACCAATTCGCATTACTTATTGAATGACCCTCGTGTATAGTTAATTATGGGCACCGCAAAGATTACAACCATGTTTACAACTGTTTATTACATAATACTCATCTGCTTGATGTTGTTTTTTCTTTCAGTGTCATTAAACGCCGGCCATAGAGTATCGATAATTTTCGTACTTATTTCCCCCCATTAAATTACCCCACCCACTATGTTTTAGAGATATATTATGCTTATATCACCAATACCTACTATAAATGTGTTAGTTTTGTTACATAACCGACTAAAGAGCGTCTCAGATGCAAAATACAAGACAAAAAGTTAGATTTAGTAGCAGAAACAACATAACAAGTGTCAACAGTGTAGTTTATGCGCAAAAATGGGCGTGGCCTAGAAAAAAAGCCCATAGAATTGGCTCGAGGAGTCGAAAAAATTGAACCCCATCATTTTTCATCATTATAGCACACAAACAATCATTTAGAGCAAAGAAATCAATTTTAGCACGAAAATCGCACGGGAATACATCTCGACCCTCACTATGACACTCATGTAAGATTCTTATAATCTTTATTTCATATGTGCAAAAAAAAGCAATTTTTTTCATACCACGACTGAAATAATTTTTATGATCATGTTTACTCTTGTAGAAAAATAGTAAGACATGATAAAAATATGTAATTTGACATAATTTGAATTTAACACAGAGAGTGGTGAAAATTGTAATTCTTTGGCAAAAAGCCAGAATAAAGATGTACATAAATTTTTATGAACCTAAATTTTTAGCATGTACATGTATTGATACTTGCATTTTTTTATCGAGGTTAAGGCGTGTACATTTTCATGGACTATCTTCTGTTACGTCAACATCATACTTTGAAAAGACACTGATCATGCAGTATTGCTTTTGAGTTTGTATGATTCCAAAAGCGGGTATTCTCCAAGCACAGTTTAAGCCCACTAGTCCCAATACCTGCCATGACAACAAATGCCCAACACTTTTTTCCAACAGGGCAAATTGATACTTTCCACTAAAATAATTATACCTTTAAAACTGACCACATTTGGTTTTAATGTGAAAACATACCACCCAATGTGAAATTATTTAATGTTTAACATGTTTGCTTTTGAAATGGAAGAACTGTAATAATTGAAATGAACATGTAACGTTTGATTACATTTAATGACAAATTCAGTAACAAATGGGAGAAAACAAAGGCATGGATAAGCTGGTCAGCATCTTTCATCAGGAAAACATGTCCGTGAAATGTATACCCCCTTAAACCCCACTTTTATATTGTAAAACTAGGGTATGCAGAGGTATACCTATTTTTCTTATTTTTGTTCCAAAACATAGATTGTGGGTACTCGTTAGAACCACCTCTGCGAGAAACATATTAAAATTATCAAAAATTTTCAGTTTTTAATGCTGAAAAAACTTCTCTGTAAATTGCATGGGCAAGTTTTTGTAATGATTTCCTAAACACAGACAAAGACTTTTTATACCGCATTAGGAAGATGCATATGCTCTGAGTTTGGGAGGTTATCACAGGTGACTGTTTCAAATAATGCTACCTGTGCTGTCATCCGAGTCATTTTATACCATCACTGATGCAAAACCCTGCTGTCGTCGGTGTAATTGTTTGACGGTCGTAAATATGATACTAGTGATATTGCTGTTGTCTGAGACATGAAATGGCTGTCGATATGCTCGGACGTCATCACCCAGCAGGCACATGACGTCAGAATGACGTCATATCAACGTCAATGCGACGTCATTGACGTTGAAATGACGTCATTTTGACATCATGTGCCTGCTGGGCATGTTGGACAGAAATCTAAAAACTCTGTAAAGGGTCTCTTTATGTCTTGGAATGGAATGAGCAGACTGACCAGTGTCTTTAATTATGTCAGTTTGTTAAGCTTTCGGAATACACAATTTCCCATTTGATTTAATTTGAGCCTTGCAAACTTTCTGTTCTTTAACCCATATTTGACGAATGGATTCTCCCATAATTATCAATTGGGTGAGTCCACTTTCATTTTTAGGGGCCGGAGGTGTGATTTTAAAATTTTATGAAATTTCTGTAAGCAAACAGAATAGCCCCTGATGGGATGCCGCGTTCTGCGGCGTCACATCTGGGGCTATACTGTCTGCCTATGTCCCACAAAAGGGACGACAGGCTTAAATGAGTTAAGTTTAGCCTTTGAAAACCTTTGAAGCAGTTCGATTATGATTCAAAACATTCTAGCTGTTCATTTTAGATCAAAGATGAGTCGTAATCTGATTGAAATTGCTTCGCTAAGTACGAATAACGACACTTTTGTACGTATATAATACATTGTTGACAAAACTAGGATGGTAAAAAGTACAATCTCTTCACTATTATAATTGCTGTTTTTGCTTGTGCTGCAAAAGTAATGTTAGAAGAACTGTAAAAGCTAGGTTTTAGAAGAGATATACAGGACAAAACTCTTAAGATGCAACTTCTTCCTTGGGGCAGGGGGGTGATAAGGGACATGTAATCTTGAAAAATGGTAAAACTTGTCACTAGTTTCAGCTGAGAAGTAAAAATTGAAACTTATTACAAGAGCTCATGGGCAACTTCCCAGCAGGCACATGACGTCAGATCAACGTCGATGCGACGTCATGACGTCGCATCGACGTTGATCTGACATCATTTTGACGTCATGTGCCTGCTGGGTTGTTTTTACAAACAATCTGAAATAATAAGCCTTTAGACTGATGCATGTAATTAGCCCCTGATTAAATGAGCCACCTCGTGGGAAAAACAACAATGTGGTTTCCAAACAGGTCTGACACAAACCGGCCTGTACAGCTACAGAAGCAGGCTAGAAGCTTGAAATTTTGGAGGTACATTGTAAGTAGAGGAGGAATTGTACTATCCGAGTAGCGAAAACAAAGGTGCTGATCAACTTCGCGGTTATGCAGATTGTTGGTTTTCCCATGAGGCGGCTCAAATGTAAAGACATTTAACCTGAAGTTCAGTTCCAAGCTTGAACAGACGGTGTGCAAAACTTTCTTGGAGAGAGAGAAGAAACTTCCAGAAAATTCTGAACCCTGGCTGTTGCCAACAGATCCGAACCCCGGCTGGAGGGTTTTCATATGGTCTATACATGTATATTGCAGAAACAAATTACAAAATAAATGTATCTTAGCTATAGTTCTGTCAGATAAAATGGTAAAAGGGCTGCATAATGGTAGAATCTAAGGATGGGCTCTTTCCATTCAAATTATTATCGCTATTACTGCTTTGAAAAACATACAACCAAAATCGTGTGATATTATTTTGTGATATGTACACGTGATTGATCAACGAAAACATTTTATTCTTTATGTTGAATACCTTATGAAAATCAGAAAACATAAAATTACATGTGTAACGGTATATAAATCAGGTCAACCTGAATTATAAAAATGAGCCGCCACATGGGAAAACCAACAATCTGCATTGGCGAAAACAAAGACGCAGATCAGCTTAGCGGTAACCGCGAAGCTGATCAGCGCCTTTGTTTTCGCTACTCGGATAATACAATTCCTCCTCTACTTAACTCCAAAATTTCAAGCTTCTAGCCTGCTTCTGTGACTGTACAGGCCAGTTTGTGTCAGACCTGTTTGGAAACCACATTGTTGGTTTTCCCACGAGACGGCTCAAATGCTATTTACCCTGTCTGTTTAAGAGGGTCGAAAGGTGCAGTTTGTTTTAAAACAAATGTGAAATGTAATGACAGCGCCATGTGACATTTTGAGTCCTATACATGTATGTTTTTGTAGCAAAATGTACATGCAAAAATGTAATGCAGATTAGCATGCAATGCTTTACTACAGTTTTTGATATGCGAAAACAAAGGCACAGATCAGCTTCACAGTAACTACGAAGCTGATCAGCGCCTTTGTTTTTGCTACACAGATAGTACAATGCCTGCACTTTCTAAATCCAAAATTTCCAGCCTCTGTGCTTGTAGAGCTCAGTTTGTGTCAAACCTGTTTGGAAACCATATTGTTTTTTTCATGACATGGCTCATACATCAGGGAAGCAGCTCTAGTTTGGTTTTGGACTCAGATAAATGAGCCGCATCGTGAGAAAACGGGATTATTGCCTATGCGAAAACAAAGGCGCAGATCAGCTTCGCAGTAACTGCGAAGCTGATCAGCGCCTTTGTTTTCGCTACTCGGATAGTACAATTCCTCTTCTACTTAAATCCGAAATTTCGAGCTTCTAGCTCTTTTCTGTGGCTGTACAGGTTGGTTTGTGTCAGACCTGGTCGGAAACCCCGAAGACCGGTTTTCTCACGTCGAGGCTCAAATTGTATGAGTCTACACTGTAGCATGTGAAAGGGTAACAGTAATCAGATTGTAACTGTATAGTCCACTTTAATTCTTGTGCTATCACAACTACCCGACTTTTGACTTTGACATTGCAACAAATCACTCTTACATCACTCTTACATCGCGGGCTTTTATGAACTACTTCATGGACTCAACTGTAAGATTGAAATCATCTTCGCTTTTTTTTTGCGATCACAACAGAACAATTTTTCTTCTTCCTACAGCATAACTGCCATCCATACTCTTCGCTTCTTGTGCATTCTCCTGTTCTGTGTGGGACCTCATTGAAAATAAAATCTGAAAATGGGGATCTTGATCTCCTCTGGATGTGTAGAAGATTTCAATTAATTAGCATGTAAATCAATTAAAATTATTGCATCAGTGTGGGGCAAATTTATTATTAATCAAAAATTAAATTAATCATGGCTTACTTAAATTTGTTTGGAAATTGAAATAATTGGTTTATAATTGAGAATTACAAAGTTGTTAAGTTGATGTTTTATGTTGGGAAATTGTCATTCAGGTATAAACTCGTGTCAAATGACTCTGGCTCATATTTCCCCAGTGTGGGCTGCATGTGTATGAGCCGCGACGTGAGAAAAACCAGTCTTCGGGGTTTCCGACCAGGTC
Source organism: Rugalucina vietnamica (assembly GCA_964017185.1). Taxonomy (NCBI): domain Eukaryota; kingdom Metazoa; phylum Mollusca; class Bivalvia; order Lucinida; family Lucinidae; genus Rugalucina; species Rugalucina vietnamica. Next base: position 22,851,722 of record OZ024873.1, read on the forward strand.
TGACACAAACTGGTTTGTACAGTCATGGAAGAAGGCTTGTAGCTTGAAATACCTGAGTATCCGTGTTTTGCGAAAACAAAAGTGTTGATCAGCTATGCAGTTACTGCACATCTGATCTGCGTCTTTGTTTGCGCCTCAGCAAAATGGTTTTCTCATGTTGCGGCTCATATGTAAACTTACTTTTGATGAAAAATGATATATCTTTATTGAAATAAGCATATTGAAGTATGCGGTAAATGTTTAAAATATTTGTCTCCTAACTTTGTCCTGATTGTATTTTACATCCCGCCCAACAGCCAAGCAGGTCATATGGAAACAGGACTGGTTTAAACTGAAGAAGCTTGTGATCAAACCAGCAACCTCTTAAACATTATTTATTTTACTTCAATTACACTGAAAGCTCACTTAGGAACTGAAAGCTCAAGGAACTTATACGGGGCATCTGAAATTTTTGCGTCATTGTAGTCAATTTGATCATGTTTTGCATCAAAACATGTGACAGTGGTCCAAAACTGAAACTGAGCTACAAAATCTGTCTGAGATGCCCGCCGATATGTCAACACACGGCAAAAATGCAGTCGGACAGTCCTGGGGTTAAAGTCGTCCTGCTCATATTTTCTAGCTAATATTTTCTACTATTTTCGGACTTCATGCATTTAAAAACCATATTTACATGGGATAGCATTGCCAGATTTTTTAAAGTAGTGTGCTCTTTGAAAGAAAAACCAAAAAAAAAAGCGAGAGCTCACCTTTGTGTGTTTATCAAAATATGTGGATTTCCACTACCTCGACAGTTCCCGGATGTGGCGTGGGAACAAATTTGCTTTAACACATTTTCGAGGTAGCTCCCCTGATGCCCACCCATGTTATAGATGAGTTCTAAAGGCATGGATGTTGGTGTAATGTGGTCTGTTGCGGTGCAGGTAACCAGACAACCTGGGGAAAACCACCGCACCTGGATGGGTGACCACTACCCTGCCACATGCCGTGACCCAGATTAGAACCCAGACCGCGGAGGTGACAAGCAAGTGCATTATCCACTACACCATCCAGGCATAAAGGCAAGCATTGTATTTGAATTGCCTATATATGTCGGCAGAAAGTTTGTGCCACTGCCTAATGAAAAACAATGTTGCAACATTTTCCAAATTTAATGTTATTACATGTTGGACATTGGCCGCAACAAATAAATCTACGTCTTGATGTATGCATGGACATGTGGTATTGATGTAAGAGGTATAAATCTTTATCGTAAAACGTAGAAACGCGTAATGTCATATATTGCTTTATGACATGATAAAACCTGGTTTATGGCACAAATGTAAACATCAAAATTACAGACCAGCCTGCGTTTATGCCAGTCTCATAAGTGTTTTCATTGACTCAGATGGAATAATAAAAGCTGCTACCTTCTTAATCCAAAATGTCCAGCAGCCGAGAGCAGACAGGGTTTGGTCTGTATGAAATTATTTTGTATGTGATTAACTCCACAACCAGCCACACAACTGGAAAGGTATGTGAGTTATGTCAATAAAATGCTTTAGTCACAAATGAGCCCCATCGCAGCCCAGAAACTCCGTCTAAAGGGTCTCTGACCAGATGTACACATAAATAGCCAGCCTGCAGAAACATGGGCTCGACAGTAGAAGCTCAAGAAACAGGATTCGTAATATCGTAGCAATACAATAGAATGTGTGAATGAGTATAAGTAGGTAAATTCTGCTCTGGGCAGTATGTTTTCCAAATATTTCTGAGTCGGGCTGTAACAGCCACAGAAAAAAACAACATACTACACTTAAGAGACTTGAAATTTTACATTAAGGAAATAGGGAGAAAGCGATATTGATACATGCAAGGTCACCATGCAGCTTGCTGATTTGCATTTTTGGACAGCATTTTTATATGCAAAAGTCAGGTTTTCTGATGATGTTGTTCAAATCAAAGGTGGGCAGGATACAGTTCAATACTGCTCTATTGGGCTCACTTTCTAAAGTCGGTCATGATTGAGTGTTCGTTCGTCATTTACAAGATTAATACGAAAAGAATTACGAACATTCACAGCTTGATTATGGAAATGCAAAGGTAAAAGAATTTGACCTATTATACAGTGTTGATTTAGCTTGTCTCTTTGGTATCCTGCAAGTTATTATTTTAGTTCGTATGTGGGTAGGTAGGGGGTTAACCTAGTGTTTGGTAGAGAGTCACACTCCTAACCACAAGAGGGTGAGCGTTCAAACTCCATGCACTGATGCCAGTAATGTTTCCTGTAGGGAGGCACATTAACTTCTGGTGCTCGTTAATACCACAGAAGTGGTGCCTCCGTCCCAATATGACTGAGATTTTATTGACTAAGACAAATAAAAGCAATCAAAACAATCAAATTTATATGCATGGGATAAATAACTATCCATGTGTCAAATGACTTTTGAACAGCAGGGCCCAGTTGTTCAAAACTTCGTTAGCTTAACGCTGTCGTTAAGTCCTCAATTTATTAACAATATAATCACTTCAAAAGCAAATACACTGTTATTTTTTGTTGAAAAAATGTGAGAATCCTTTGCATTGCAAAGGATTCTCACATTTTTGCATTGCAAAGGATTCTCACATTTTTTCAACAAAAAATAACAGTGTGTATTTGTAATATTGCTATTTGAAATTTTAAGGAATCGCTAATTAACGACATCGTAAATTTTGAACAACTGGCCCCAGATCTTTTTCTTTGATTCAGTAGTGATACTGTATTAAACGCATAGTTATTATAACATACATCTGTGGACACATATACAAAAAGTAAAAAATGTTTAAGTGAAACATATTACGCAATTACTAAAATGATAAATTTAAAACGTAACCTGTCAGATCTCGATAATTTGAGATTCAAAGCTTTGATGAAAGAACGTTATCTTTGATGCATCACATTTATCATACAACATACTTTGATTAAATTAGTCTTCTGTGCAATGAATCAGTAATAAACGTTTTATTGTTAATCTTGTATGTAGTGAAAAAGTTTCAAACATGCAGTTTTTATGAAGAAAAAATTGACAGCAATAAACTCACTGACTTCACTGCCAAGAATGTTTTATTTGGATTCTTTTGACAAAGTCCAAGTTGATTGTGAAATCCTCCCAAATGTACTTATTGTTTTTAGTCTGTAAAATTGTTGCGAATTGGGATCATTTGCAATATTGTTGCAAATTGGAACCTTTTCCTAAATCAAAGTACATGTATGTAGCAGTGTAAGTTGTTGCAAGCTGAAAACATTTCCTTGCAACTTTGTAAACTGCGGCATGGTTAAGCATTTGTCATCAATGTAGCTGTGTGAATTTTGTAAGCTTGTCAGCTAAGTAGCTGTGTAAATTGTTGCAAGTTGAAACCATAGGCAATTAAAGCAGCTGACCCCTTGTAAATGGTTGCAAGTTGGAACCATTTGCCGTAAATTGTTGCATGTTTGAAACCATTTGACATCAAAGTAGCTGTGTAAATCATTGCAAGTTGAAACCATTCCCCATCAAAGTAGCCATATAAATTGTTGCAAGTTCACAGTGTATACCCGACCGTATGCAGAACAGACGGTTACGGAACGGACAGACGTTTACAGGAGCACGCGCTTTTTCGCGCCAAAAATGTTTTGTACAGTTTTTCATCCAAAACTGTACGCTTCAAATGTATTGTTATATCGGCCTTGCATGTCCATCTACTATCTTCCAAAACACCATAATTTCCGGCATGGAAGCCTTGTAGTTTAAGCAGAATTTTGTTGCTTAGCAACAAAAACATTACGGAGCGGAACAGTCTACAGATTCGTTTATGTTACGGGGCGGAACAGACGTAGCCTACGAAAAAAACAGACGAATCAGCATACAGAGCGGTCACAGACGGCCATGAATACTACATGAACAACACTGTGATGTCAAATATAACACTTTGCGGCAACCTTCTGTATAGTAGCACTCGAACGTGACCAGATTGAATACACCTGGTGACCTGGATCAGCATCGTACATGTATCAGAATAGCATCGACTATGTTGTGAAAACAAAAAGTTGTTTGGGGGCAAACAGCAGATCAGAGAGAGAGGGGGGAGAGGTCCCGATAGCTCAGTGGTAAAAGCGCCCGCTTCGGGGGCGAGATGTCGTGGGTTCGCCCAGGCCGCGCCATATCAAATGCGTTAAAATGGTACCAATGGCTTCCTTGGTGCTCAGCATCACGAGGCAATCACGGCTTTTCTTCTCCTTTAAATATAGTATCACTAATAGTGCATATCTAACAATAAATTCTAAAATAAAAGACTGAAAAAAGTCTGAAAAGGTCCGATAATAAGACTCATGTCTGTTTTAAGCGGAGGTCTATATGGAAGGCTGGCATTCGTGCTGAATACGTTAGTAATATAGAGACCCTAGAATTTCGGTCAAAGGAAAAGGTTCCCTGTTTGCATACTCAGTCCTTAAGCAAAGTCATCAAGCGAACACCCACCTCCGTACACACCGGCGGGAGTACTCTCCAAAGCATCGGTCATCAGTTTATTCCAAAGTCTTTCCATATATGAATGATGCGAGAGAATCAGCCAAGACGCCGCAAAAGGGAGCTTGCGGCGGGAGATAAAATCTTTGGCGTGATTTGTTCAGCATATATGATTCTGTCATGCATCTTACTTATTTGATTTACTCGCAGTTTATTACTATTTAGCCATGCTTGTGCATATTAACACGATGAAGCATCGGAATATGAAGATGATGAAGCATCGAATGCTTTGTTACAATATTTGCATATTATAATAAGTGGCGCGCGGCAATTATCATTCAGTTTGTGTCCAGGGCATATATAGAACTTGTTCTGCGTTATTTGTGAAAATCACGGAATATTACTTCTACTCTCGTATTCTAAAGCTTGCCGTTTCGTATGGAAATGCGTCATTTCGTCTGTTCCGCTCCGTAACAAACGACTGTACCGCCCTGTAACCATGAAATTACCATACGCTTCAGAAAAAAACAAATCTTGGCTATTTTTACTGGACAACATATAAAATATTTAATGTCTGGTGGTTCAGGACATATTTAACTACATACGGACTAAATCCAAAAGGTTGACAATGGCTTATTTTGCAAGCAATCTCGACACACAGCCAAAAAAAAAAACAAAATATGCCATTTTTCACACGTCTTGGGCAGTTATGGCGAACCCCCTGAAAAATCATTGTGCTCTTGAGCACAGACAACTAGATGGGTATGTATGCAACACATCTGCTCTAGTTTGGTCTCAATATTTGCATTAGTCACTTTAAAAGAACGGAAAAACATTTTGGCGCGAAAAAGTGCGTGCTCCTGTAAACGTCTGTCCATTCCGTAACCGTCTGTTCTGCATACGCTCGGATATACACTGTGAAGTTGGAACCATTTGCCTTTAAAGTGATTGTGTAAAATATCGCAAGTTGAAACCATTTGCCATCAAAGTAGCAGTGTAAATTGTTGCAAGTTGAAACCATTTGTCATCAAAGTAGCTGTGTAAATTGTTGCAAGTTGGAACCATTTGCCATTAAATTAGCAGTGTAAGTTGTTGCCAGTTTGAACCATTTGCCATCAAAGAGGTTGTATAAATTTTACTAAAATGTTGCAAGTTGGAACCATTTGCCATCAAAGTAGCAGTGTAAATTGTTGCAAGTTGGTACCATTTGCCATCAAAGTGGCTGTGTAAATTGTTGCGAGTTGAAACCATTTGCCATCAAAGTAGCTGGGTAAATTATTGCAAGTTGGAGCCATTGGTAGAGTAGTTGTGTAAATTGTTGCAAGTTGGAACCATTTGCTATCAAAGTAGCTCTGTAAATTGTTTCAAGATGGGACCATTAGCAATCACAGTAGCTACATAAATTGTTTCAAGAAGGAACCAATGGCAATCACAGTAGCTGTGTAAATTGATCCAAGATGGAACCAATGGCAATCACAGTTGCTCTGTAACTTGTTTCAAGATGGAACCATTGGCAATCACAGTAGCTCTGTGAATTGTTTCAAGATGGAACCAATGGCAATCACAGTAGCTGTGTAAATTGATCCAAGATGGAACCAATGACAATCACAATAGCTCTGTAAATTGTTTCAAGATGGAACCAATGACAATCACAGTAGCTCTGTAAATTGTTTCAAGATGGAACCAATGGCAATCACAGTAGCTCTGTAAATTGATCCAAGATGGAACCAATGGCAATCTCAGTAGCTCTGTAAATTGTTTCAAGATGGAACCATTGGCAATCACAGTAGCTCTGTAAATTGTTTCAAGATGGAACCAATGGCAATCACAGTAGCTGTGTAAATTGATCCAAGATGGAACCAATGACAATCACAGTAGCTCTGTAAATTGTTTCAAGATGGAACCAATGGCAATCACAGTAGCTCTGTAAATTGATCCAAGATGGAGCCAATGGCAATCGCAGTAGCTCTGTAAATTGTTTCAAGATGGAACCATTGGCAATCACAGTAGCTCTGTAAATTGTTTCAAGATGGAACCAATGGCAATCACAGTAGCTCTGTAAATTGTTTCAAGATGGAACCATTGGCAATCACAGTAGCTCTGTAAATTGTTTCAAGATGGAACCATTGGTAATCACAGTAGCTCTGTAAATTGTTTCAAGATGGAACCATTGGCAACCACAGTAGCTCTGTAAATTGTTTCAAGATGGAACCAATGGCAATCACAGTAGCTCTGAAAATTGTTTTAAGATGGAACCATTGGCAATCACAGTAGCTCTGTAAATTGTTTCAATATGGAATCAATGGCAATTACAGTAGCTGTGTAAATTGATCCAAGCTGGAACCATTGGCAATAACAGTAGCTACGTAAATTATTTCAAGATGGAACCAATGGCAATCACAGTAGCTGTGTAAATTGATCCAAGATGGAACCAATGGCAATCACAGTAGCTCTGTAAATTGTTTCAAGATGGAACCAATGGCAATTACAGTAGCTGTGTAAATTGATCCAAGATGTCACCAATGGCAATCACAGTAGCTGTGTAAATTGATCCAAGATGGAACCAATGGCAATCACAGTAGCTGTGTAAATTGATCCAAGATGGAACCATTGGCAATCACAGTAGCTCTGTAAATAGTTTCAAGATGGAACCAATGGCAGTCACAGTTGCTGTGTAAATTGATCCAAGATGGAACCAATGGCAATCAAAGAAACTGCATACATTGTTGCAAGTTTGAACCATTGGCAATCTAAGTAGCTGTGTAAATTGTTTCAAGTTGTGACCATTGGCAATCAAATGTTGCAATTTTAATCATTAGCCATCAATGTACATTGTAGCTGTGTACATTGTAGCAAGCTAGTACCATTGTCAAGCGAAGTATCATTGTAAATTGTTGCAAGCTTGAATAATGGGCAGCTTTGTAAATTGTCACATGCTTGACTATATGAGGCAATCAAAGTAGCTGTGTGTATAAATATAACCAGGAACCACTGACACTCAAAGTACATATAGCTGTTTCTCTCTGACACAAAATTTCCCAAGCTTATATGGGTTAATCGCATAAGTTTAATTAAAACGATTTTGGATATAAATATACTATATGTTTGTGTATCTTTAATATGATCATTGGTGCATGGTTGTGCAGGGCACTATTGAATAGTTCACTTTCATCTTGTTAATATGTCTTAAATACAGGTAAGCAAGATGGTGTAAGAGCCTTGTCATTAAAAATTGGTCTTCAGTTTTGTGATCTTGAGATTTTGCACTATGACAATCTTGAGGACCGACATGATTTAGCAACTGAGATGCATGTACAAAAAATGCATTCATACAATATGTTGGGGAGCGCAGTGCCTCAGAGTCCGAAGTGAGAGGTCTTGACTCTGAACCACACTACTGTTGTAGGGTTTTTTCCTTGAGCAAGGTGCAAAATTAGTCTCTGTAGTATGGTTAAGTACCCCTGGAAGCAGTGGCTTGCCCTTCCCCCCACTTTTTAACAAAAGGGGTTGACATCACATGCAGATCCAGTGATATATTCTGTGCCATTATTTGATGCAATCCATAGCATTGACTGGGTAGTGCTTCACTTTTTGTTTGACTCTCTCCGTTGCTTGCCAGTACAAACAGGAAGATACCACAACAAAATGCAAATGTTGTTTTTATAATCTGCCTTATAACATCTTCCTAATCTTCGTGAGATATTTTGTATGGCAAACAGAAACATTTTTGTTTTCTATCTTCTATCACATTATTAAGGCGTTGATAGGCACTGGCAGTGTTTATATAGACATAAACACAGACAACAGACAAATGAGCCGCCTCGTGGGAAAACCAACAATGTGGTTTCCAAACAGGTCCGACACAAACCGGCCTGTATAGTCACAGAAAAGAGCTAGAAGCTTGAAATTTTATATTTAAGTAGAAGAGGAATTGTACTATCCGAATAGCGAAAACAAAGGCGTGATCAGCTTCGCAGTTACTGCGAAGCTGATCTGCGTCTTTGTTTTCGCAAATGCAGATTGTTGGTTTTCCCATGTGGTGGCTCAAATTTTGTACACAAGCTACAACACCTATAAACTTACAATAAACTTTAGGAATGTACGTAGCATGAGCCCGGTCATGAGCCCGGTCATGAGGGGTACCCAGTCTGTTACAAATCAGGCTGTACAATTACAGCAACAAGCCTGATGATTTGAAATTTTAGATACAGGTACTAGTTGAATTCTTTTTCTAGGCAGTGATAAAGAATGATGCTGATCAGTGTGCAGGGTAGCCCATCTGATCTGCGGCTTTTTTTTATCGCCAAGTGCATAAGGCAGTTTCAATCCTGATTTGACATTTTATATCTCTCTATATTTGATGACATTTGAGCCACAATGCGAGAAAACCAGTCTTTTTGTTTCCGACCTGGTCTGACACAAACTGTCCTGTACAGTCACAAAAGCAGGCTAGAAAGTTGAAATTTTGGAAAATAGAAGAATTGTACTATCCGTGTAGTGAAAACAAAGGCACTGATCAGCTTCGCAGTTACTGCGAAGCTGATTTGCGCTTTTGTTTTTGCATAGGCAAATATACTGTTTTCTCATGACGGGGCTCATTTAGTCTGTGCCAATAACATTATTTAGTTCAAATGATAGTCCTTTTATATCCAAAATCAGGGTAAACCTGGACATTACTTTAAACCTCACACTAGAAGTCAAAGTGTCCTTGTGTGACATTACAGTTGAACCTGCTGAATCAGCCACCTTTATAAGAGCTCCACCTGCATAAGAGAGCCAGTCTGAAACATTCCCAATCATTTTCACTATATTTTATCTCTGCATAAGACAGCCACCTCCACAAGACAACCAGCAGCCAGTAAAATCAATCCAAAATGCTTATAACTCTCTATAAGACAGCCACATCATATATGCCTAAAGTCAAATTTCCCATTTACAAGCTGTTAATTGGACAATTATTATTCATTATTGTATTTAAAACAGTTAATTAGCAGAAAAAATCAATTAAGTTAATACCCATGAGGCTTTGTATATATTTTGTGTAACGAAGCATGAAATGATGTCAACTTATGAAACACATACAGGTAAGCCTTCCTTAGAAAGGATTTTTCTTGTGACAGTAAGAATATTTTCTACATGACAACTGCTCTGACTGAACCTTGATAAGACAGCCACCTGTGTATAACAGCCAGCTTAGCTCACTCCCAAAGGTGGCGCTTTTATAGAGGTTTGACTGTAGTTGAATCGCGATGCAAGAAAAGCAGATTTTTGTCTATGTGAAAACAAAGGTGCAGTAACTGCACAGCATTTCAGCACCTTTGTTTTCTCTACACCTATAGTATAGTTCCTCCTCTACTTATACCCAAAATTTCCAGATTCTAGCTTTCTTCTATGGGTGTATAGGTCGATTTGTGTCAGACCTGGTCAGAAACCCCGCCCCGGCTCAGTTACTGTAAGTCTAGTATCCATCTGTTATTTGATAAATGTTATGTGAAAGTCCTAGGTCTTCAAATTTTAACCACTTCCCCACAATTTAGCCACTAAATTGTAATTAGCTAGAAGTTTGAAATTTTCAGAGTTAAAAAATAGAAGATTGTATATTATAACTTACGCACCTATTAGCAATTTCCCCAATTAGGGGGTAGGGAGTGGAGAGGTGTTGGGGAAAATAGTGGCAATTAGAAGCCAAATAATTGCACAGCCTCAGAAATCAGGCAGATCGAGCAGCAATGATGGGGAAATGTAGGATTCAAATAGACATGATTATTTTGCCTTTGATGGGCTTTTCTATTTCCAATTAATAACACTTTGTAGTATTTGGAAGATCTTAGAATTTGTAAATAAATAAGGACAGTGTACGCTATAATCCCCTTACCAGTTTGAATGTTAATAAAACATAATCCTTCTATAAAGGCTGAGCCACCTTATGGGAAAACCAACAATTTGCATATGCGAAAACAAAGGCACAGATCACCTTCGCGGTAACTGCGAAGCTGCTCTGCGCCTTTGTTTTCGCTATACGGATAGAACAATCCCTCTACTTCCTAAATACGAAATTTCATACTTCTAGCTGTCTTCTGTTACTGTGCAGTCCGGTTTGTGTTGGACCTGGTCGGAAACCACAATGTTGGTTTTCCCACGAGGCGGCTCAGGCTTTTAAATCTTTGAATTGATCATTATTTTGGCTGAAGATTTACATTTTTACACACTGACATCATTCACACAGGTCCTGTGAGAAAATTCATCGCATGAGAAAAAAGCTTCATGAAGCTGAAAGCCTACCAAACAAAGCTAGAAGTGGCCATATCTAAAAGACTTTTGGTAAAAGAAAACTTAACAGATGTGATATAGGACGTCAGAAATCCCTGCTGACCAACTACGTGCCAGGACAGTTTGTTAAATGATGATGATGTTCATTTCAGTATCGAGGTCCAAGCTAGCTATAAAGTGCTGACAAAATGCTCCCAAAACCATGAAAAAATAAAAATACAAGCCAGGCTATAAAATTTGAGCCGACGCATGGGAAAACCAACAATCTAGATAGGCGAAAACAAAGACGCAGATCAGCTTCGCGGTTTTCGCTACTCGGATAGTACAATTCCTCTTCTACTTAAATCTGAAATTTCAAGCTTCTAGCTCTTTTCTGTGCTTGTACAGGCCGGTTTGTGTCAGACCTGGTCGGAACCCAAATTGTTGGTTTTCTCACGCACAGGCTCATTTGTCATTTTTGTTTCCATTTCAGAATTAGTAATAACACGTCCTCCAAGGAACGCTACAGTTCTCCAGAATAAAAGACATCTTTTACATTGTGAAGCTTCTGGAAAACCTAAACCTAGAGTTCGCTGGTATCACAACGATGAGGAGATGCCTCGTTACGGAATAAATTACCGAGTTCGCAGTTCGGGAGCGCTACGTTTTAAAGAGGTCAAAGTTCAGGACCGCGGTGTGTATCACTGCCAGGCGGAGAGTGGGAAGGAATCATTGTTCTCAAATCCTGCACATCTGGTTGTCCAAGGTGAGTTCTTTTTATCGCTCTTCAAATGTAATCAAAATGATTATTGCAGTGTAATCAAAGTGCTGTGAGTACTGCAAATTAAATATAGTACTGTGAGTACTGCAAATGTAATCAAAGTACTGTGAGTTCTGCAAATGTAATCAAAGAACTGAGTACTGCAAATGTAATCAAAGTACTGTGAGTGCTGTAAATCTAATCAAAGTACTGTGAGTATTGCAAATGTAATCTAAGTATTGTGAGTACTGCAAATGTAATCAAAATACTGTGTGTACTGACATCAAATACAGCTGCATGTGTAATTATCTGGCTGAGAGTTGGAAGGATGGCTGTTCTCAAACCCTGCTCATTTGGTAGTCTATCACTACTGCAAATGTAATCAAAATACTTTGAGCACTTTCACTATGTAGTACATAAAGATCAGTGGAGTGAACTATTGTCAAGCTGAAAGTGGCAAGAAATTGCTGTTCTCAAACCCTGCACATTTGGTGGTCCAAGGTGAGTGTGTCTTTATTCTCTTCATATATATAATCAAAGTTCTGAGAGTACTTTCAATGTAATCAAAGTACTCTCAGTACTAAATTGTAATCAAGTACAGTGAGTAACATCAGACGCTGTGGAGTGGTCAGGCAGAGAGTGGGAAGGAATCACCCTTCTCAAACCCTGCACATCTAGTAGTTCAAGGTGAGTACCTGTCTTTCTGTACATATGTTATCAATCAAGTTGCTGTGAGTACTGTAAATGTAATTAAAGTACTGTTAGTATTGCAAATGTAATCAAAGTACAGAGAGTAACATCAGACATTGTAAGGCTAAAAATGGAAAAGAATCGCTGTTCTCCAACCCCGCACATTAAAGCGAGTATGTATTCATTCAAGTAAAATCAAAGGACTGTTAGTACTGCAAATATAATGAAAATATTTTTTCTTCTGATAATGGTAGGAGTTATTAACCAAATGTTATAACTTGCAGCTGAAGTAGAACTTATTCACTACATCCCGAATGACGGAGAAGTGATCATACCATTCAACGATAATATCAGACTAACATGTCATGCTGCTGGGATACCAGGGCCACAATTCCAATGGAGAAAAAATGGAAAATCAGTATGTACATATACATGTATATGGTTTTATCATGCATGTTCATGAATTGAATTGGATTTATTGAATTGAAAAAAAAAATATGGTGTGAGGGTTAGAGTGTCTTTCTCTGGAGCGAGAGGTTGGATGTTGAAAACCTACCTCTGCCGTGTAGTGTTTTTGAGCAAAATTCTTTTAAGCACCCTATAGTATTGGTTAACACCCAGGAAGTTGTTAGCTCCCCCGCCCCCACCCATTGGGGCCTAGGAGAAATAGATGGGCTGCTTAGTTGTGCCTCCATGCAAAGCTTCTAAACTACCGACAGACCATCTGATGACTGGTTAATCGCTCAAGTCTGAGCCTGCCCAGGAAAAGTGGTTTAGCCAAACCATACATACATTTATTTGCTTGGGTGGTTATATTTATGAAGCTCATTTTGAGTGTCATGACATCCTAATGTAGGGTAAAAGTCCCATAAAATGGAGGCAACATCTCAACATGACCATTGCTGTTGACTGGGACGTAAAGCATCAGTTCAAACAAACAAACAGGAAGTGGTGATTACAAACTCTCACCATTTTTGTGATAAATTCAGTGTGCTATTGATGATCATTGATATGGTCATTTTCCCATTTTACAAATTGCAACTGTGTTATAATGAAACTGATTAATTAGGCGAGACGCTAGATTCTGTATCTACCGTATTTAACGAAATCGCACAACACCCTCCACATACTTTGTTTGCAGTATGCAATTGGTCCATTGGTCATCCTAGATGAGTTCTAGGCACGTTGTCGCCCCGGCAAGTGGTGCACAATATTTCTGTAGCTCGTTACATAAGTTACATATTCAAAATATATTTGTACCAACAAAATAGTGAAACATACTATGATCCACCCACATTAATCATGCAACAACACTAATTATTTCACGTACTAGAACAGTTTAACGGACATGCTTTATGATCTTTAAAAGTTTAAATTAGACATTATACGGTGTTACAAACGTTACTTCTACATCTATGGCGTAAAAATAGGGGTTTGGGTTCAAAAACGTTTTTGTTTTTGGCATTTCTTTCGTCATTCTAAAAACGATAGGTCCTTTCTTACTGACCTATAGTTCAACTTGGCTATTACACAAAATCATACATTTATATTAAATATTTAATTTATTTTATCTAAATAATTTAACATTTCCTAAGGGTACCGCCGTATGCTGTAACATTTGAAAAGTAGGCGTTTCAACAAAAAATATCAAAATTAATAACTGTTATATGTTTGTGTAAATTATTTAGTTCTGTTTTACACACACTTTGATAAATACATGTTTAGTGTGCTAAAATACACAGCTTGCAAGTATGCTCATGGTAACGTATGTAACACCTTAATGTTCAAACATGGGTAGATTTCATTTTGGTGATTATAAATGTATATATAGTGAGCCGCTTCATGCGAAAACCAGATTCTTCCTATATGAAAACAAAGATGCAGTTACTGCACAGCTGAGCAGCACACTTGTTTACTCTACACAGATAATTCAAACGTCTTCTTAAATCCGAAATTTCAAGCGTCTAAATTCTGTGACTGTGTAGAAGGAATATTGTCGGAATAGGGGTTTTCGCGCGCTGCGGCTCTCGTGAAAATGGTCTCACATAATTATCTGCAAAGGTTTTCGCATAGAACACAGTAAGGTGTTTAGAATGTGTTGACCCACTGGTTACTTGTCAGTATGCTCATGGTAACGTATGTAACAACTTTTTAATATAGGGCACTATAAAGGTACATGTATATATTATGAGTTGGGCACCCATCGTTAAAGCGTCCGCTCCTGATTGCGAGTTGTTGTTCGGCCTCTTCGGTGCTATGTTGTGTCCTTGAACAAGATCCATGATCCACGATGAATCACATGTGCGAACTTAATGACTTAGGAAGACAAAGACTTCGCAAATATCGCACTGACAGTCGCATCCAACTAGATGCGGATATTATCCTCAAACTCCTGGACCCATTTATTTTATACTATTTGTGGTATTACTTACAGCTTGTGTGCGCCTTTCGAAACTATTGATTTGACGCAGTGATTCATATACACCTGTAGAGTAAATCCATCAGATCAGATGAACGAGAAAGACCATTTCCCCGAGAGTGGCAAAATCCAATATAAAGCAGTAATAACAGAAAATGTGAATTTCTTGAGGGCCCTCGGTGTGAAATCCGAACATAAAACAGGATGTGCAAACAACGTGTATGCGTTCTAACAGATAACGAAAATGCTTTCTTGCCGGGGATGACGTAACTGCACTTTAGACAATGGAGACACAGATACGCGAATTTTCATAACAGCCACGATGCTTCTGACGGTACAATCATTTGATGTCTTGGTATTCTAGCCAAATGATTGCAATACATTATGCTTCCACGCTGCAAATCCTGAAAAAGCACGATACTAGCAGTCTGTCGTTTTTAGCAAGCCTTGATGCCCTGGTGAGACTCTTGACCATTCCATATCTTCAAGAAAATAGAAATTATGACTACACAATAAGACAGTTTAGGTGAGACTCCACACAGTGGCACTGGTAAAACGAAAGCTTTGAATGTTGCTGAGAACAGCGATCAATCACAAAATACCTTGTGCAAACAGACAATAACACTCCCAACAGCACATAAGAAGGTGTACGAAAAACCATTTGCCGATTCTGTTCATCTGCTGGGCAATCTGGTTCAAGTGTAAATAGTGTCCGTCACTTGTTCTGTTGCCATTAGCGCTACACAAATGAAAATGTACCACCAAAGCATGATCGTTTGATGACACATTTATAACGTGAAAACTTCAAAAACATGTTTCCAGCCTTAGCAGAAACGCTCAACCGTATCAGCCTTAGCAGAATCCCTCAGAAGGTTGGTCGGGTGGGAATATGGGCCCCGCTAATCGGGTCCTTAAGACTGACTTAGATGGGCTTCTTTTGCCTCCAGGCATAGCTTATACGCTACTTACTGACCATCTTATTACTGGTTAACCGCTCAGGTCTGAGCCTGACAGGGAAAAGTGTTTTAAAATCAAACCACCCATACGTATAAGCCGTAGTGGCTTACTGGGGTGGTTATATTTAAAGTATTGTTTGGATGTCATGGCATCCGATTTTTGGGCAAAAGTCCCATGAAATGGAGTCAACGTCTCAATATGACAATAACTGTTGGCTAGGCTGTTAAGCATCAACTCAAAATCAAACAAAACAACCGCAGCAGACAATGCCTGGAACATCAATGGTACTTATATTGAAGCAGTGCTCATGACCAAGGGCTGAACATTTTTGTTCCGTTTAACGTCCCTTTCAATATTGTTTCAGCTCATATGAGACGGGCCAACCGGTAGGCGGGGCGAAAACGGGACAACCCCGAGAAAAAAACCACCTGGCACACGCACAAGCAGAACTTGGCTTGTCTCACTTGTGCCCCGAACCCAGACAAAATGAACTAGCATGCACAGACTTGTGCTTTTGTATGGCCGGCGAGTCATTTCATAATCCGGAAATCGGAAAACAATCTTAAGGTCACGATTATTATATCTTATTACTATTTGTTTTCCTTAGGTTTTAACACCTAAAATTTTAAGTGAAAAATGGGTTACATACGTTACCATTAAGTCGCCCGTCACCCGCATTGATATTTGCTTACTAATATTGGCAAGCCTTGTGAAAGGTAACTTAAGAAATAGTGACCGACGGTGTCATTTCATAACACTTGATACTAACAATGGTGTAAAACATGCTTTTGTACTTTGTGGTTTGTGTGTGCGCGCTTAAAGTTCACCGACAACCGTATTACACTCTTGAATATTTGCTCTTATATGATTTCTAAATGAGTGCTAAATCATAATTACATACAGCGATGAGCATTTTATCGGCATTAAAATTATTAAAACTGAGTTTTGATATTAATAATTATGTGTTACATACGTTACCATATTTACCAATCAAAAGTACACTTTCTGGTAAAGCAGTGGGCATTCAACTTAAAAAGAAGGCATATATGTTATTGATCTACAACAAGATGATTGTATATTTTTTCTTCTTTTCTTCAAACTTGCCTGTTCATAGTTGACTTTTAACACTTTATTCTTTCATAATCTGAAAGGAGTTACTGTGGACTATATGCAATAACTTTCGACTAAGGATGGCATGATGATTAGTTTTTTTCAGGTATGTAAAAGAAAAGGAATAAGTGTCTTTTAGACCAGTGTATCTAAAATATAAATGTGCAAAGAAAAGTATATTAAAATAGCTTACTGTTCTGTAATCAAACTCTGAACAGTCTGTTTTGAAAATGTAACATACGTAACACCATCGATGCATATATATGGTTAAAAGTATCAACGCATGTGCCAGTAACATTCTTTCATCAGATGGCATTAATATATTTAGGTTTGGAATTTATTTTAGAGATTCATAGTGCATTTTTCAAACTAAGAGTATATTTCTGTTTTGAATGGGTATCATACGACGTGCGTAACGGCTTCTGGAGGGCAAATGCACCATACCATTGGGCAACTATGTGCATAGAAAATCTTTATATTGATCAACGAAGCCACCCGTAGTATATTAAAAGTGAAATTCGCAAAGAGAAGTATATTAAAATTGCTTACTGTTCTGTAATTAACAATTACACAGACTGTTTTGAGAATGTAACATACGTAACACCACCGATGCATGAAAATGATCAAATATATCAATATATGTGCCCGTAACATTCTTTCATCAGACGATATTGATACATTTAGGTTTGGCATTTAGATTAGAGATTCATAGTGTATTTTACAAACTTAGAGCAAATTTCTGGTTTGAATGGGTAACATACGTAACGGCTTCTGGAGGACAAATGCACCATATCAGAGGGCGACAACGTGCCTAGAAGCTCTTTATATTGATCAAACAAGCAACCCATAGTATCAAACCTAGTATGTGGAGGGTGTTGTGCGAAACGAAAAATTTCCCTACCCACCGTCTCCTCTAAATGTAGTGATATAGCTTAGAAATCAACCAAAAATTAAACATTTGCTTACTTATTTTAAACACTTTCAATATATCTTTTGTTTTGGAAATTTTTCAAGTTCACTTTTGAGGTGTTAATCTTTATCGGGCTAGCTGGACGAATTTTACTATTAGCGAACAGATTATGAACTTTATAATACAATATAGCAAAGTCATTATTACTAGTTAAAAATGTGACTATGTGCATTTTAAGATAAAAAGAATTTGATGTTTTAAATAGTTTAAATGCCTTGTTTACATAGAAAATCAAAAGAGAAGAAGTAGATAATGAAAATTAATTTGAATTTTATATTATATTAGGTATAGAGAGACAAATGAGCAGCCCATCACAAAGCAGAGCTCTTGCTAAGCAGTCACACAATGTGACTTAGTTCAGATTCAGTCTCATATGCCTCGGGGATGGACAAAAAAATTGGAAGCATTCATGGAAAAAATGTAATGGTCATAAAAAACAACATTAAAGCATGAATCCGAAAGGAAGTGAGCATGGTGGCCTATAGGTACTACTGGCACTGGATTGTGTCCTTGAGTAAGCCACATTAACTCTGGTTAATGCCCAGGAAGTGTGGCTCCATCCCAGCATGTCAGAAAGATTGTTGACTTGGATATCAAACCACAAATCAAATATGCCTGAGGGGTTGTCTGCTGCTGCCACTAAGCTTGATACATGTGAGCTGCATCATGAAAAAAAAACAACGGAATTTGCCAATGCGAAAACAAAGGCACAGATCAGCTGTGCAGTAACTGCACAGCTGATCAGTACCTTTGTTTTCGCTACACGTATAGTACAATTCCTCTTCTACTTATATCCAACATTTTAAGTTGCTAGCCTGGGTCTGTGACTATACAGGCCAGTTTGTGTCGGACACCCTAAAGACAGGTTTTCTCACGTCACGGCTCATGTTAATGGCACACACTTGTTATCCAGAGATAAGCAACACAACTGAGAACAGCCAACACAGATGAAATCGATAAACAGGAATATACATTAAATACTTGTCTGGGAATTCGAACAACTTACCAGAGATCTTTCTGAACTGTAGTTATTAAAGTCGTCCCCAAACAGGTATTTGCAGCATACGGTCTTTTATTGATTTCATCTGTGTTCTCAGTCAGGTGTGCAGCAGAACCAGATTCAGGTGAGCATTAATGGGACAACTGGACTTCTTTCTTTCCTTTTTACAGATCATAGACCCAACTGAGCATGGCGTCAGAATAGAAGAGAGGTGGGAGGCTCCCGACCGCGTCTTGATCTCAGCGCTGTACGCCAAGAACATGACATCATCCACCCAGTTTGAATGTGAAGCTGTCAACGAACATGTAGGGGGAGCCACTGTAAAATCAAAGATCTTCAATGTTATTGTGCTGCCAAATTCAGGTGAGCTTTATACTATTCTTTAAATGGCTCTGTATAGTACATAGCTTCTTGTCTAAAACTTCACAGAGCATCACCGATATACATTATATTATTTGCACAAGTGTGGTCATTTTAATAGTTCATGTTAGGCAGTTGGTTTTCTGAGTGATCCACTATTTTGACATTTCCTATATTGGCTAAGACTAGTCTCTTTAATATAAGGGGGTGACAGATCTATCTTTGACTTACTTTTAAATTTGGAATTTGTCGTACCAAGCCCACATGACATCGACTTGGGATAGGTACCAGAATATTGAAAGAGCTCTTTTGAACAAAATCATCTTTTTGGCCACCACTTTTCCACTTTTAACAGTGCAACTTTTGAGCCGCCCCATGGGAAAACCAACAATCTGCATAGGCGAAAACAAAGGCGCAGATCAGCTTCGTGGTAACCGCGAAGCTGATCAGAGCCTTTGTTTTCGCTACTCGGATAGTACAATTCCTCTTCTACTTAAATCCAAAATTTCAAGCTTCTAGCTCTTTTCTGTGCTTGTACAGGCCGGTTTGTGTCGGACCTGTTCGGAAACCACATTGTTGGTTTTCCCACGAGGCGGCTCTTTTGTAATTATCATTAGAGTGCCATGAAGCATGTTGTGTGTTAATGTGTCTACCAGGCATATCTAAATCTGGAAGACAGTTTGGCTCGTCAAATTCATGGTCACGCTACTAAACAGGTTGCTGGTTGCTGCCAGACAGTGATAAGACCTCTTTGGAATTTATGCATTTTGCATATGGAACATCAAAAGTGCAGGCCAATCTAAAAATTGGGCAGTTTAAATAGGATCTTGGTCTAGCAAAATGGGTGGAAATTTGTCCACCCAAGATTATTTCAATAAAATAATACCTGGGTTTGAATGATGTGCTGAGCGCACGTTTGCTGAGCACACATTTACTGTCCCATATAGGCCGGAGCTAATATCCAGCACAGGGTTCGAAAGTTTCCAGATTTAGCTACTCGTCCTGTGGGGCGAGTGGTCTTGCGTTTTCACTCGTCCTTACTCCAACTGGACTCGTCCTTAATTTACGCTTGCAAAAGTTTAGTTTCTTATATCGCCCTGCTTCGACATGATTTATATCTTCACAATAACTATTATGCTTACTCTTATGCACTTCAAAAGTTCAGCCGAAATAGACCACACATCAGCCCAGAAAAGCTACTCGTCCCGTCGGGCGAGTGTATGGAAATTTCCACTCGCCCTTACCCAATTTTAACTCGTAAATATGAGCGGACGAGTGGATTTTTCGAACTCTGCAGTAGATACGCAGCCAATAGTCGTTGGCTGATTTTGTGTCTTTGATTCCCAGAACATGTTCAGAATATGTTTATGCTGAAACCCAAATTGCAAACTACAAAAAATGCTGATCTAGACTTTTACTTTTGGGGCGTTTTGCCATTTGCAACTGAAACCTAACAATCCTTAATTGTGTACTTTTAGACAGACAGGAATCATTAGTTCTTAAACTTGGCAAGGAACTAAAAATCTTCTGATATGACAAACTTTCCTTGCCTGCATGGGGTAACTCGTTAATTACATCAATATTCTTTTACATGGTCTGTTTTTCTCATTTCCCATTTATTGTTATTTCATGCGTTTTCAAAATACAATTATTAGTAATTATGCAGTACTGATTAATTTTACTTGCAAAGACATGCAGAGCTGGTTTACTTTGCATTCAGCAGCACTCAAACTTGTTATTTTAGATGAAGAAAAAAACTGACAAAGAAAATTCATTATCTCTTTCAAAGCATTCCCAAATATGAATCCCTGGTTTATTGGTGAGTTGTTTTACATTTTTAACCCGCCTCTTTGATGATCAGGCAAGGTGCATATTTTGTAATAATTGGATGATATTTTCGTCATTTCTCCTTGAAAATATAAAGTATTGGCATTCATTAGAATTGCCTCGGCAAGGCATTGCCAATGAGTACCCACCATTCAGGTTTTGTGGAGAAATATGGAAATAAATATCTTAATTATTACAAAATTCACACTTGTTCTGTTGACTCCTGCATCTCAAACAGCATGAACCCAAGAAACAATTAACACCTTAAACCACTTCTAAGAAAGTGGTCTGAGACATTGTTAGCAGAATTCGATTGTTTTACCAGGTCCTTTCTTTTTCTTTCTTACTCATAGCATGATTAATGTTCTCCGTAGCTTAGTCCTTAATTAACCCTAGCATTTCATGTCATATTCTTTTCCTTGGTAAGCAGTCCCTAGGCAGATAACCAATCCCCAATACACATTTTGAATATTCAAACCGCAGCGGGCACATGACGTCAAAATGACGTCATATCAACGGTGATGCGACGTCATATTCTTTTCCTTGGTAAGCAGTCCCTAGGCAGATAACCAATCCCCAATGCACATTTTGAATATTCAAACCGCAGCGGGCACATGACGTCAAAATGACGTCATATCAACGGTGATGCGACGTCATATTCTTTTCCTTGGTAAGCAGTCCCTACGCAAATAACCAGTCCCCAATGCACATCTTGAATATTAGAACTGCACGAATTAGTTACAGCCTGCCTGTATCCACAAATCATTTGCTTTAAAAAACCATCAGTATCAAATTGCTAGTACCCAAGGATGGGGTGAAGCTGGCTTACATGTACAAGTTCAAAAAAAGTTCCAGTCATGCCTTTACCCGATAGTGTTGTTCTGTTTAAGCAGACATACCTATGTATGAGCTTAATATCAGATCCTTTCTGTCATTTCTGATACTTGTATTGTCTCTTCTAATAAATAACATAAATTAACCAAATTTCTAGAATAACTAGCTACATGTACATGTATTTAGACAGCATAACTAAAGAGTCTGAACATATTGTTTTGCTGTACAGCATTTGTACAGCATTCAATGACTATACGTACAGCATTGATTTGTGTAGAGAATGCACACACTTTGTAGCAGTGAAAGACAGAACAACTAACGCAGATAAAGTCACTAAGGGACAATAGAGACTAAATACTTGTCTGGGAACAACTTTACGCATATCATTATCACATTTGTATTTGCATGTGATGGTATCATCGGAGCCGCTGCACCAGAAAATCAATAATCTGCATATGCGAAACCAAAGGTGCAGATCAGCTTAACTGCACCGCTGCTCAGCACCTTTGTAATTTCGCTCCTCGGACAGTACTTTTCTACTTGAATCCAAAATTTCAAGCTTCTAGCATTCTTCTATGACTATACAGGCTGATTTGTGTTGGACCTGGTTGGAAACCCAGATTGTTGATTTTTCTCATGCAAAGGTTCATTTCATCTGTGTTGCAATGGTTGTGCATTGGTTGTCCCTGAATAATTGGTGTTAATCATTTCTTAAATTAAGGGCCCGTCACACATAAGCAAAAATCTCACAAGGTAAACTTACGTTTAATTGCATGAAGTAGTATTTGTTTGTTCGATTTGTTGCTATATGTCCCATTCAACAGCAATGTTCATGCCAGGATGTTAGCTGTTGCAAGAGAAGTAAGACAATAAATCAAGCAAGCAAGAATTCCTTTTTGCAATACAATGTAAGTCTGTGTCGAGAGATTTTCGCTTATATGTGACAAGGCCTTAATTGTAACAATACTGAATTTAATATGAAAATGAAAAGTTGGTATGATTTGTAGATGTTTTTGTAAGTGCATGATTGTAATATTTTGCAGTGTAGATTTGATATACATGCTCTGTATTAGGGCAGTATTTTTTGTCAAGAATTCTATTGTAGTTTTAATGCACATGCATTTGTAAATGCTATTAATTATACTTTCCATCAAGTTTTGTACAATTTTTTTTTATGTATGCTTCTGCATTTCTAGTATTTCTGATATGAGTTGTAAATGTTTTCTTTTTCAAAATGTGTTGTACTTATTAAAGTATGAAATATTTTGAACTTTAAGTTTATTTTGTTCATTTGCTGTACACAAAATGTACATGTAATATTGCATAGTAACCAAGTGCATAGTACATTTAACAACCATGCATATACAAGTATCAAATAATTGAGCTGCTGCATGAGAAAACCAACAACATGCATAGGCAAAAACAAAGGCGCAGATCAGCTGTGCAGTAATTGTAGGGCCTTTATTTATTGCTACACAGATAGTACAAGTCCTCTCCTTCTTAAATCCAAAATTTCAATCTTCTTGTCTGCTTCTGTGACTAATAATAATAATAATAATAATAATAATAATAATAATAATAATAGACTTTATTTCACGAGGGTAACACAATTAGTACAAAACTAATCTCCCTTGCGGCCCTCAATTATTTACAAATATTAACAGTTATACAGATACATAAAAATGCTACTTGAAATTCTCACACATAATTTGAAACTCTCACACATCTCTACCAACAACTGAAGTCGGTTTGTGTCAGACCTGGTCGGAAACCATATTATTGGTTTTCTCATGGCGTGGGTCAGTTTATGTTTTTGATGTAAGTGCTTAATGTATATGGATGCATTTTATGCACCAGTCATTTGCAACCACGTCCCCCTCGGGGCCGGGGAATAGCGGGGATATTGATTTTTCTCTTTCCAAAGCCCGGGTATATGCCCAGCACTGCAGGGATACTCTTATGGTCAAAGCTCTGCCAAAGTCCCCGCTCAAATCCTGGCAGGTAAATGTAAATTTTCATGGCCATTTTGGGACAGGAATCAAAACCCCTGCTATTCCTCGGCACTGCGGGGACAATGCTGAAGTCAAAACCCTGCAGTTAAGCCCGGCTATGCCCCCGCTATTCCCGGCCCCGAGGGGGCCGTGGTTGCAAATGACTGGTGCATTACATGTATCTATCATTATCATGTATATATGATGGTTTTGTGGTTCTTTTTTAGCAAATTTTATAAGCATTTGAGCCTTCACGTCAGAAAACCAACAATTTGAGTTGCGACCAGATCCAACACAAAATGGTCTGTACGGTCACAGACTCAGCCTAGAAGCTTGAAGTTTTGGATTTAAGTAGGAGAGGAGTTGCACTATCCAGGTAGTGAAAACAAAGGTGCTGATCAACTGTGCAGTTACTGCACAGCTGATCTGCGCCTTTGGTTTTGCATATGCGATTGATGGTTTTCTGATGCAGCAGTATTTTGTAATATCTTGCTCATATATTTATTTTGTATAAATTCTTTTTTATAACCTAGAGATTCCATCTATGAACAGTATTTCAAGTCAATTTAACCTGAAACATATGTTAAATGAGCCGCCTCCTGGGGAAACCAACAATGTGGTTTCCGAACAGGCCCGACACAAACCGACCTTGACTGTCACAGAAAAGAGCTAGAAGCTTGAAATTTTGGAGTTAAGTAGAGGAGGAATTGTACTGTCCGAGTAGCGAAAACAAAGCCGCTGATCAGCTTCGCGGTTACCGCGAAGCTGATCTGCGTCTTTGTTTTTGCCTATGCAGATTGTTGATTTTCCCATGAGGCGGCTCAAATGAAAGTTTAAGAAAACAGTAATGTTTTTGTTTTGGTAAAAAAATGAAAGATGATTTATTTAAATTACAGTAAGCCATCTGTCAGTGCAATAATACATTACAAAATTACATGAATCATAGAAAAAATCAAAAGAAATTTTGTAAATTTTCAAAATTTTTGCACAGTTGCATTTCCTTGGTAACTTGAATTCTGCGAACAGATTAAGAGTTTGGCAAATGGAGGCAACTTAATTGCCTTACATTTCAAGCACGGTGGGCAATTTGGTAACTCCCTTTGCAAAGAAGCGTTGACCATTTCTATTTAAAAATGCCTATGGGTTTTGGAAAAACAAAAAGCCGGCCATCTGTCTTATGATGCACAGGTTAACTTCCCTGAATAATGCAATACTGGATAACAGACTTTGTTTTCCATGTTTCGTGTCACAGGATCTGAATTTTGGGCTTAAACAATCAATTTTTGTATGAAATATATAGTAATTTGGAAACATTTTATAGAGTATCGTTCCCCCCTGAGAACCAACAAAAGCTTTTGCATGCATATGTGTAGCCATATATTGTACAATATATGAAAGTGGCGTGTTGGTTCTTTGGGGGGAACGATACTCTAGAGCCCAAAAATCAGAGCCCAAATATGATAAACAGTTGTAGCTACTCATTCAGACAAAGCTAACATATAAAAAAGTAATGGAAAATGAAACAGTATAACATGGTCATAATATGCACTATTAGAAATGTTATTAACTTGAAAATGGAGGCTGCAGAATCAATTTTTATCATTTGGGCAACTGTCATTAATGATGTCCATCATTTTGTGTTACAAAATTTTGGAGACATACTGTACAAATATTCCCTTGTTTGTTTGCACGGCCTCTAATCTATAAAATTTCTATCTCTGTTTTCTTATTTCTACACTGTAAGGGCAGGTTTTCAGACCTGATTTAATATACTAGTTCCTGGTTTTGGCTCAAAAAATGGGTTTGGCTGGCATATGGTAAGTGCAGTCCAACGAATCTACTTTCAGTGCATTTGATACTTGATTTTTTGAATATTCATTTCATTGTTAAATCATGGAGATAGGTAGCCGTGTTAATGTACCCGTTGTATATGTCTGTTATGCTACATTGGCCATGACCAACTAGGTTAGGTAGAATTTATCATACATATTTGGCCACAAAAATTCAATTGTACATGATAAATGACAAACAATTTTGTTGCAAGAACATACTCATCAAGCTACATAAAGTAGTTTTGACATCTTAAAGAGTTTTTTTCATTCCAGACTGGAAACTCGGCACTTTTTGCCACTTTTATTTATAGAGTATATATGGTAAGCTAATATTGCATAGGCAGAATTGCTATACAGGTACCACCTAAATGTTTTCCTAACACTATTTCACACTACGAATATTTAAACATTTTCGATGCGTTTTACATGATTCTTGTATGTTTCTGTCGACTGAATGGTTTTAAAGACAAACATTAGTTACAACAAACTCAGCAGGCAAGAAAAAAAACAAATTTTCTACCTTTTTGTATTCATGAAATTAAGACCCCCGCCCCCACTGAAACGTGAATTTCTACCAAATTATAACAAAATATGTAAATATCTGAACACGTGTCTCTTCAAAAGACATGGAACTATTGTCCTCAGTATAAAGGATCAGCATCGGGAGCTTAATAACAGTGTTCTGGGCCGCTAAAGTATAGGCATATACAGGCCATATAGTCAACGGTCCTTTGGCTATTAGCGACAACATAGAATGTTTTCTTTTGTGTATGATCAATATTTTTGAACATATATATAAGTCGCTGCATGGGAAAACCAACAATCTGCTTAGGTGAAAACAAAGATGCAGATCAGCGCCTTTGTTTTCACTACACGGATAGTCGATTCCTCTACTTTCTAAATACAAAATTTCGAGCCTCTAACCATCTTCTGTGATTGTACAGCCCGTTTTGTGTCGCACCGGGTTGGAACTCCGGAAGACCGGTTTTCTCGTGTCGTAATATCATAATGTAAAATGGATGTCTTAAGGTCAACAAACTTAAATTTGAAGAATTTAGTTGTCCAAACCATGTTTGATCACCATTTCAAAGTTAGCTTAAGCATTTATTAAACTAAACTATTTCAAAGTTTCAAGTACACAACTTATAAAGTGTTATTTATTATAAACAAATGGAATTCAGAATTGAAGTCAATGTCATATAAGTCACTGTCATCCTTTCAAAGTTAGATCTTATACAAGGCCTTCTACTTCTACTTTAATACTTGAGGAAAAGCATTGTGGTGGGGGTTAATGCATCAGATCAGTAGCAATTTATTTTGTTTATATTGTATAAACAGCCAGGATTTGGGGGTATATGATACTTAAAACAGCTGTGAAGGGTCATTACAGGAGTATATGGTTAGGCATGGTTTATTTATTTGGTGAAATTATACCTGGCTGCAAAGGTCAAAATGTTCAAACCTTGTTTATAAATAGTCAAATTACATGTATGTGCAACAGTTACTTGAAGACAATAGTATGTATCCTATATAGAGGTTTTTCCATTTAATTAACTTCATTTGTTCTAATAAAAAAACCTTGAGTTCATGCTTCTCCAGTCTTTTGGACGAGACTTTGATCAGATGTTATATCTCCATATAACCTTAGCTATTTGTAGGAAGCTTGAATTCCAACCTCTTGACTAAATTTACCACACAATGCTAAAGATCAAACCTCTGTGCACTCCCCTGCCCCGAGGCATATCCCATACCTCACACTGATTCTTATAACATTTTAAATAAATTTGAACAACACATATGAAGAGCAAGAGGACTAGTTCTTTCTGAGCACAAGCATCAACTAAAGACAAAGATGGTGATTACAATAGAGAGGCAGACTGAATTAAGACATAATGTTTAGATAAATCACAGTCAAACTGCCTTGGAACGGTCATTAAAGAAAAAAACAGGAGACAATCAATTCAAATTTAAATTTCAATAACTGCACAGCTGATCAGCACCTTTGTTTTCGCTACACAGATTGTACAGTGTCTCTTCTACTTATACCCAAAATTTCAAGATTTGAGCTTTCTTCTGTGGGTGTATTATGGCCGGTTTGTGTCGGACCTGGTCGGACCGTGGCTCACATAATTTATGGAATCATTCTGAAGAAACAATACTCTGCCAAGATTATTAGAGACTCATCTTGGAGTAATTACCCTTGGTTCCAATGTTGCTGCTGTAGCAGGAAGCTGAACTCTTAAAGATGCTGCAGCAGCCTTATTGTTGGGTGATTTCCCTTGGTGCTAATACATGTACCATTTCCAGAAGTAAATGTAGGTCCTCACTAGGTGGAACACCGGTAAAAAAATATCACTCCGCCGTACCCCGCGAAAATAGTGCATTTAAAAATTTCATCCACACATGTTTGATGCTGAATAGTGAGAGCATTTCCTACATTCTGTGTAAGATCTCACATTTACTACAAAGTATCGCCATAATACAACATGTTAGTGCACAACTCACCATGCCAAAACGGACTATGTCTCATCGGAGGCTTCTGTTTGTACACTACCCCCTACTAAAATCCGGACCATTGTAGAGTGTAAAATCCACCCATAGGTATATTGCAAAATTGATTACCGGAAAATCGAGATGGTCAACCCCCCTAGGTAGTGGCACCTTTGGGTAGGGGTGTGGCTGGGCTATCAGGCTAGAGAAGACCTTTTGGTGGTGCAATGTTGGGTACCAGCTGGGAGTGTCACAAAGTTAGGGAATTTGCATTGCGGCCTATGGGAGATTTTTTACTGGTGTTGGACCTTAGAAGCCGAATGTCGAAATTTTTACTTTTGGCATAGTCAGTCGTCACTTAGTGGTATACTCTTCGTATCTGGCTCAAACTTAGATTTTGACAAAAATTTCAAACTTTTATCAATTTTAGAAAAATTTAATTGAAATTTAAATTTTTGAAAATTTGAAAAAAATAAAATCCATTAAAAGCCGCTTTCAAATGTGTTTTTAGCCCAGATTTAGATTTAAAACTGGTCTAAACCATGTTATATTGTTGAATTACGCTGTTTGCCAGTGTTTAAAACAATTTTTGGCTCAAATTAACATCTTTTTGACATGTTTTGGCTGAAAATAGCGTCATTCAGAGGGTCATTTCGGTCCCATTTTCTAGTGTTATTGTTATCACTCAGCATTTAGAAGACATTGTGGCATACGCAACAACTATGGTAAACCTTTGTACTTGCTTTGCGCAAGGTCTCAGTGAGGGTCAAAGGTCAAGGTCACCCAAGGTCAAAGGTCAAGGGCACAAAAACTTACAAACAGATCATTTTTGCTCAATTTCTAGGTTGTAAAGTTTTACTCGTGTAGCTGTTTGGGGTCAAGGTCACAGTTCAGAGGTCAAAGGTCAAGGTCATTTGAAGGTCAAATATGGTACACAAATATCTTGACATTAATTCTGTAGCATTTTATTGCTTAGGTTTGGTTGTTTTCAACATTGTTAGGCATTATGTATGACCACCATATTTTGATTTTTGGTCAAAATAGCCTGCTTTTACATGGGGGTACCTAGAATTGAAAGACCCCATGTACTCTCATTTTGTGTTCTTTCTTAACAAAACACTTATCAAGCATCTTGTATTTTGGGGGAGAGTGTATCGCAAAGAAATTTTCTTGTTCGCGATAAAAAGAAATTTCCCTCAAGGTGGAACACCGGTAAAAAAATATCACTCCGCCGTACCCCGCGAAAATAGTGCATTTAAAAATTTCATCCACACATGTTTGATGCTGAATAGTGAGAGCATTTCCTACATTCTGTGTAAGATCTCGCATTTACTACAAAGTATCGCCATAATACAACATGTTAGTGCACAACTCACCATGCCAAAACGGACTATGTCTCATCGGAGGCTTCTGTTTGTACACTACCCCCTACTAAAATCCGGACCATTGTAGAGTGTAAAATCCACCCATAGGTATATTGCAAAATTGATTACCGGAAAATCGAGATGGTCAACCCCCCTAGGTAGTGGCACCTTTGGGTAGGGGTGTGGCTGGGCTATCAGGCTAGAGAAGACCTTTTGGTGGTGCAATGTTGGGTACCAGCTGGGAGTGTCACAAAGTTAGGGAATTTGCATTGCGGCCTATGGGAGATTTTTTACTGGTGTTGGACCACTAAGTGCTGATAATGGCTGATCCTGGAAAGCTTGACTGGTTTGATTGTTTTGACCAGTCTCTTTTCCATATCAAGACACATATGTAATCTTTGAAGTAATGCAAACAATACTGTTTTTGTCATATTTTGTCATACTGAAAGCTTCTTTTTGACAATTTTGATAGATTATGCAAGATTTTTATCTAATGACTAAATACTTGCTTATATATAGGCTGATGTATTTTTACATTTATGATATGCTTTTATAGCTTTTTAGCAATTTGTAAGTACCTTAATTAGGACATTTCAATGCATATTATGTACCATAGTTCGTTTAAATCATATTTTCACCTCCTTTTGAGAAAGTCTACATTTAAACTTTTTTTTACGAAAGTTTTCCCAAACCTGCATCTTAGCGTAATTTTGAAATTTCCAGTAATAGTATGTGGAAGGCTGTGTCTTATTCAATCTAGCTAGATGGAGAACGTCATAGGTTGTGGAAATGTGCAGGCTGTTCTACAAGATTTTAGGATTTTCCCTTAATGTGGCATAAGAAATGAACTTCGTCATGAGAAAACCAAAAATATGATTTCCGAACATGTCCGACACAAAACGGCATGAACAGCTACCGAAGATGGCTAGAAGCTTGAAATTTCGGACATAAGAAGAAGAGGAATTGTTCTATCCGTGTAACGAAAACAAAGGCGCTGATCAGCTTCTTTGGTTTCGCATAGGCAAATGTTTGATGCGGCTCAAATGATTTAAAGATAGATAGGTAATACTTTCAGCACATATTTGAGAGTTTTAAAACATATAAGAACTGCATCAAGAGAAAAACTGATGTTTTCATGTTCGAATAAGAAAAGAGCAAATATAAAGCTGCATGGACACCATCGGGTCAAAGAATGTTTTGCTGCACAGATAGTGTATAATCCTCTGAACTTATCAAATTTTCAAAATGAATTATTATTGGTCTATGGGTTGAAAACACAGAATACAGTTTTTTTCTGACCAGATTCATATGATATATCATGATCATTTATCATATTTTATAAAATGGTTCCAAGTGCATTGTAACACTGTGTAAAAATGCACCTTCATGTAAATATACTCCAATTCATCAAGCACATCTGTTTGTTTGAGTTAAGGCTGAACATCCATGTCAACAAGTTTTGAGTAATTGTGGGTTGGTTGACTTACTAAACCATTTGGCACAAGAACAAAAACTGGTAGGGTTAGTTCATTTTTTGGCGGTTAAACATCCCAGTCAACAATTTTTCAGTCATACTGATAGGGAGTGACCTCTTCCCAGATATTATATTAACCAGTCCTTTTAGGAGTTGATGGTCGCCATGGGAATTTTAACCCCCCAACCTTTGAATTCAGGGTCTCACACACTAATTGCTTGGTCACTTTGCAAGGTTTTGTCAGAGTGGTCAAAGATTGTGCTCCCCCCCCCCCCCCCCTCCAATAGGTAGCTATTTTAAAGGTCCTAACTTTTTTCACACTGGCAATGAAGCCTCAACAGACTAGGAGGGTATCAAAGCACAAATTGTTGGGTTTCAGTCCCATGGTCCAGGCTCATGAGATACATGTATTAACCAAGTTGTTGCACCCCCTTCATTTCTTTAATCATTTTATTAGCTCTATTTATCACCATATCTCTAGAAGAACTGTTAGATTGTGATCACATAGAGATTCTAATAATTTAGAGAATATTTATCAAGTAATTGGCTTTCAGACTCCCAGGGGGTGCTCTTGGGAGAGAGGGGAATACACTATGATTAATATTGCAAAAAAGATTTCAGACAAACTCAGTAAGGTTGGAGAAAACTAGTCTAAGGGATTTTTAATAGATTGTCCTGCTTTTCTAGCCTCGGACATTGAATAGATAATTACTTAAACTTGAGATGATATATGGTCATATATCTAGTAAGCAATAGAAACAAATGTGCTGAGATATATATGTCTGTAGGCTGATTTGCATCTTTGTTATAGGTATGAGACAGGTTTTCTTTAACAAGATAATGAAATATAAGAAAAAAATCATGTTTATATGATCTTATCTAATGTTTATGTATGAGATATACAGGATGAATTTTCATTAGTTTTTCTTTAAACTTGAGCTGCACATGTATTTTATGTCATTAGGGACCTGTCTTTATCAGGGAGCTGATCAGATAAGGATCACATTAAGTCTGGAAAACATTATTTTATGTTATTTGGTTGTTCAAAAAGAGTTGTTTCAGAACTGTTTCCAACCCCCCCCCCCACACACACACACCTAACACACACACATCACATTATTATAATGACAAAAATAATGATGGGAACGTGGTGGCGTAGTGGTAGAGCATCAGACTCCAAAGCTAGCGGTCCTGAGTTCGATCCCCACAGTCGGCACTGTGTTGTGTCTTTGAGCAAGACACATTTACTCCCATCAGTACTGGTTAAACTGTTAAATGTTGGCTCTGTCCTGACATGACTGAAAAATTGTTGACTGGGATGTTAAGCCTCAATTATATACAAACAAACAAACAAACAAACAAACAAACAAAAAATAATAATGATAATAATTGTAAAGAAAATCTTCACTGATTATGGTTTTCCTTTGGCCAAAAGGTAAAGACATACCGGTACATAATATTAGAGCCATGACGCAAGAAAACTGGTCTTTGGGGTTTCCGACCAGGTCTGACACAAACTGGCCTGTGCAGCTACAGAAGATGGCTAGAAGCTTGAAATTTCAGATTTAGAAAGTATAGGAATAGTGCTATCCATGTAGCAAAAACAAAGGCACTGATCAGCTTTGCAGATACTGTGAAGCTGATTTGGGCCTTTGTTTTCGCATTATAGTAAGGCAAAAATATGGTTTTCTTGTGACACAGCTCATTGCAAATATCAGTTTTTCTCATGACGCGGCTCAAATTAAACTTTAATCTGGTGAGCTATCAGTCCTTTTTGGACTTTTGTGATTTTTATTTCATGCACTGTATACTGTATATCATTTACAGTTTTTCTGTAGAAATTTCACAGCTGTTTTAAATCCTGCAACTCTGTAATTGTCAGGTCGCAATTATTTATGTCAGACACTTTGCAGTTTTATGTAATGTTATGACTGCAACACTGAGTGCAGTTCTTGATATTTCACATTCCAAGAAAACAAATGATGGCAATTCTGTCAAGTGAATTTCTTAAGTGCAGGGTAGGAAGTTATTGCAATTTAACTCTTAAGAAAACATATAAGCCTTTGCGTGAGAAAACCAACAATTTGGGGTTCCGACCAGGTCTGACACAAACTGGCCTGTGCAGTCACAGAAACAGGCTAGAAGTTTGAATTTTGGATTTAAGAAGAATAATGATTATACAATTTGTGTAGCGAAAACAAAGGTGCTGATCAGCTGTGCAGTTTCTGCACAGCTGATCTGCACCTTTGTTTTCTCATATGCAAATTGTTTGTTTTCTTGTGTGGTGGCTGATATATATACATGCATATCTTTAGCTTTTTTGCTTGGCGTGACAGCGTCAAGCAATTGAAACGGAATGAGGATTTCTCCTCAATCTGTGGGGGTTTTCCTTCAATCTGTGGGGTTTCCCGTTGACATCCAGGGGCCTGGTTCCAGTCGCAATGTTTTGCTACACTTCTTGCATAATAAAGCAATTGAAGACGGAAACCAGACTTGCTCTCCGCCGTTTTTAGCTCGCCTGCACGAAGTGCATAGAGCTATTGTAGTCACCTCGGTCATCCGCGTTTACGTTTACGTCCGCGTCACACTTTCGGTTAAAGTTTTTTAGAAGTCTATATCTCTTGACCATGTTGATGGATCAAGTTGATACTTTGCATGTTGATAGATATTGGTCTGAAGTTTTACGCAGTACCATCATGACCCACCCTGGGTGACCTTGAGGTCAAGGTCACGGACTTAGAAATTTTGTGTTTAAGTTTTTGGTTAAAGTTTTTGTAAGTCAATATCTCTTGACCATATTGATGGATTGTTTTGATACTTTGCATGTTGCTAGATATTGGTCTGAAGTTTTACGCAGTACCATCATGACCCACCCTGGGTGACCTTGAGGTCAAGGTCACGGACTTTGAAATTTTGTGTTGAAGTTTTTGGTTAAAGTTTTTGTAAGTCAATATCTCTTGACCATATTGATGGATTGTTTAGATACTTTGCATGTTGCTAGATATTGGTCTGAAGTTTTACGTAGTACCATCATGACCCACCCTGGGTGACCTTGAGGTCAAGGTCACGGACTTAGAAATTTTGTGTTTAAGTTTTTGGTCAAAGTTTTTGTAAGTCAATATCTCTTGACCATATTGATGGATTGAGTTGATACTTTGTATGTTGCTAGATATTGGTCTGAAGTTTTATGCAGTACCATCATGACCCACTCTCGGTGACCTTGAGGTCAAGGTCACAGACTTAGAAATTTTGTGTTTAAGTTTTTGATTTAAGTTTTTGCAAGTCTATATCTCTTGACCATGTTGAATGATCAAGTTGATACTTTGCATGTTGGTAGATATTGGTCTGAAGTTTTATGCAGTACCATCATGACCTACCCTGGGTGACCTTGAGGTCAAGGTCACAGACTTAGAAATTTTCTGTTAAATTTTTTGGTTAAAGTCTAAATCTCTTGAACATGTTGATGGATAAAGTTGATACTTGCAGGTTGATAGATATTGATCTCAGGTTTTATGCTGTACATCACAACTCACCTGGATGACCTTGAGGTCAGGGTCACGGACTTGGAAGTTTTGTGTTTAAGTTTTGGTTAATGTTTTTATAAGTCTATATCTCTTGAACATGTAAATTGATCAAGTTGATACTTTGCATTGGTCTGAAGTTTTATGTTGTACCATCATGACCCACCTGAGTGACCTTGAGGTCAAGGTCATGGGTCATAGATTTTAACAGATGTAGTGGCATAATACAAGTCAGGCGAGCTACGCTGTCCTGCGACAGCTCTTATTATTAGGACTTGTGGGAAGAATAACGTACTTGGATCTAATGTTAAACATTTAGTTGGAGTTCTGGACGGATAATGCTAAAACCCGGAACTTTGTCCTAGGTCCGACCAAGTACGAAAGCTTGAAATCCACCGTACGTAGCGAGGAAGTGTTCATGACCAATGTGATCCATCGAGTTACCGAAAAACTTCACAAACCTATGAAAAACCACAACACACGGACAAATAATGGTATATACAGACTAGCCAAGCGTTCCTTTTAACAAGGAAAATTTATCTCAGTCCACTCTATCCCCAACTACACACTGCACATCAAGAAAAAATATCCGTGAAATAAATACCCCCTTACACCCCACTTTTATGAAATAAAACTGGGATTTGCAGGGGTATACAATATTTTTTATTATTCATCCAAAACATAGATTAATTGTGGGTACTCATTAGAATATTGCATGGGCAAGTTTTCCTAATAAGGAAAAGTCATCATCGGCAACCAATGTGAAAGGAGAAAAGAAGGTAGAAAGAAAATTTAAAAAAGAGAAAGATTTCTGGAAAAGAAAGAAAGATAGTGACGCCACAAGAAGGCTTGAGGAAAGAAGAAAAGCTCGACAATGGAGTTCAGTCGGAATTTGGGTGGATATTAAAGGAGAGATTCTTGACCTATTATCTTAAGTTTTGACAAGAAAAAATTGAAGTTTTGACAGTAAAAATGTTTTTGAGTCAAAAATGATGTATGTAATTATGATAATGGATAAGTTAGGAGCTTCCAGACTCCACTCCTGTTGTGTTTTGTTAGATAAACTTAAACTGACAAAGGAAGCATTGATCCTTTATCTATCTAGTTTTACATGATCATCATCAAATCAGATTCAGGATTATCGAAAACACTCCATTTCGGAAATGAATTTCATTTTTCTGATGTTCATGGAGCTATGAACTGCAGTGGGTCGTGTGCAAAGTGAATGAACCCCAAAGGAGTTCATGTAAGCTTTGCTAGGTTCATAGCTCCATGAACCTCAGAAAAATAAAATTCATTGCTATTTATATTCATTTCTCTCTATCACTTGTTCAGTGAAAAATTTTAAGGCGATCACATTTACAAGCAAATAGAGAATTTACACAAAGTGCGTGTTCAAACAGCGGAACAGCATTGATGACGTTTACAACATCCAATCACATTGATAAGAGCCATGTTTTGTTTTTGACGTCAAGTTTGATCATGTGCTGTCGCGTGACACAATGTTGTTCATGGAACTATGAACAACATTTCAGTTCAAGACTTTGCGAAATGTAAATGTAAGAGACTGGTTGCTGTAGCTCAGTCATTTGCATGCCCTTTTCATGTATTTGTATTGAAGTGGGCCCAAGATTTACACAATCATTTGTGATTTGGTCATACAAATGTTTTGATGGCCATTCTACTTCTGTGCTGTCAGTTGATGGTGAAAGAATTTGCACCATTTACTGGTTATCTGCCTTTTGGAGGAACAGTGTGGTTCAAATTGATATGAGCCATGATGCAAGAAAATCAGTCTTTGGGGGTTCCGACCAGGTCCAACACAAACTGGCCTGTGCAGCTACAGGAAAGATCAGGAAAGGGCTAGAAGCTTGAAATTTCGGATTTAAGAAGAGAAGGAATTGTACTATCTGAGTAGTGAAAACAAAGGCACAGATCAGCTGTGCACAGCTGATCTGTGCCTTTGTTTTCGCATAGGCAAAAATCCTGTTTTCTCATGACGCAGCTCATAGATAGAAATACAAGGCTGTAAAACTTCCAATCAATCAATGGATCATCAGTCAGTGAATCAATCAATCAATCAATCAATCAATCAATCAATCAATCAATCAATCAATCAATCAATCAGCCAATGTATATGAGACTAAATTTGAAAATTGTGATGTGATTGTAGGTCTACATAGTTTTAACATCAATGAATTACTTTTGTTCTGTATCTCTTTTCAAACATATTTGTACCACCTCCATATCATATTTATTTTCATAATCATGCATTTAAATATGTATAATCTACAGCACTTGAATAATTTCCAGAATTAAATGTTTAGCTTCATGATTTTATCATTTCTGGATTAGCTCTTTATCATTTGAGCCACGTCATGAGAAAACAAGGTGTTTGCCTATGCGAAAACACAGGCGCAGATCAGCTGTGCAGTAACTGCACAGCTGATCAGCACCTTTGATTTCGCAACACAGATAGTACTATCCCTCTTCTTCTTAAATCTGAAATTTCAGGCTTTTAGCCTGCTTCTGTGTTTGTACAGGCCGGTTTGTGTCGGGCTTGGTCTGAAACCCTGAAGATTGCTTTTTTGGCATTGTGGCTCATTTCCCACTGGGGAGGTAGCAGTCGTCTCTATATAAAGGGAAGCTGCCTGTGTGATATAAATCATTATTGCCCTATCATTCCCAAGCAGCAACAGTAGCTGTGCAATATTTTAGAATAATCTCACAGTTGACAATTTGCTTCCAATATTGTAGCATTTTGCTATAAATGTGCAAATATTTTTTGGAGAATGTGCAGAATATGTTTACTATAGTAAAAGTGCAAAATATTTTCTGGGAATAAAATTATTTCATTGGCAGACTATCTGATAGTGATTTGGCATTTATAGAAATGCATTTATTATGATAGAAATCAGAGACAAACAATAATAATAACTATGCAGTATTGATGATTTTGACAGCTCTGGAATAGGATTTGTGATGATTTTCTTGCTTTGGAAACTTTAAGAAAGTAAACAACACCATGATAACTGAAAATAGAGACAATTTTCCAAGGATGAATACTTGAAGTTTACTCTTGGAATGAAATAATCTACAATGCATAAACATTGAACTGCTGTTCAGAAAAAAAAATTATACTGTAGTCTTCAAGACGATTTCATTTTTCAAGCGGATCATAAAGCCCTTTAGATGTGTGTCACATGTATGGATGGATTCAGAAGACAATAGTCAAAATTGAAAGAATGACACTCATGTTAACAGAGACTTTTCTTACTTTCTTTTTCATGTTGGATGTATGTTTGGCGGCAACTCTTACAGATGCTACATACAGAAGGTAAATATTAAATATTTTTGCATTGTATTGTTTGTACATATACACATTACGAAAACATGCCCATTACAGATTTTTCTGAAGTTGTAAAAGTTGAAAATTTTCAGTAGAATTGTTTTCATATTTTTCTTATTTTTGCTCAAAACATAGATTGTGGGTACACGTTAGAACCACCACGCCAAGGCAGTTGTGACGAGTACCCACAATCTGTTTTAGAGCAAATATAAGAAAAATAGGTATACCCCTGCATTCCCCAGTTTTACTATAATTATAGAAGTGGGGTCTAATGGGGTATACATTACACAGACATGTTATCATGATGTAAAGTTTGTGTTGTTGTTTCATGTTCCAGTCAACAAGTTTTCAGTCATGTTGGGATCCTGGGTACTTACCCAATATCTTAATTATTCAATGAAAAATGATTTAGTAAGAAGTGAAATTATTTCAATCTGTAAATAGTTTTTTAATCGTTCTGAACCAATCTTATGCATGCAGGTTCGGAAAGAATTAAAAGAAATTATCATAGACAATATAATGTGTGTGTGGGATAATGCAGAAGTTGTCGAGATTGTCAAAATGTCATTGTTAAAGCAAAAGTATACCTAGATTTACAACAGTAGATAAGACTGTAGTGCAATCAGAAGTTTAAATTGTGGCTGGAAAATTTGCCAAAAATGGGTGCAAACCAGGACAATAATA
Source organism: Rugalucina vietnamica (assembly GCA_964017185.1). Lineage (NCBI taxonomy): Eukaryota > Metazoa > Mollusca > Bivalvia > Lucinida > Lucinidae > Rugalucina > Rugalucina vietnamica. The sequence goes on from OZ024873.1 coordinate 22,890,066, forward strand.
GAAAGTTCAATTGAAAGATTGATTTGGTTTAATTTTATATCTCCCTTGCTATCAATTTCTATTTAGTTTGGGATTGTAAGGTAGTAGAAAACACAAAAGATGCATTGCAAAGGTAGATTAAGAATTGTTTGTTACCAATTTTCTGTGGTTAACTAATTATAACGAAGATAGACAAATAAGGCAAAAATAAGCTAGAGGAGGGGCAAAAATAGATTTCTGATATGGACTGAATATTCTGGTTGCTATTTTGACCAGTTAAGTATAAAATGTAAGGAGTATTCAAAAGGTCATGTGAATGAAAGAATAAAAAGAATCATAAGTGACTGAATAAGGTGGTAAAAATGGGCATTTTATCTACCCCCCCCCCCCCCCCCCTCAAGTAATTTATTACTGACTGTTCCAAGGCCGTGGTTCTGTTGTGGCTCATTCTATGTCTTGTTTTATTGTCAGTTGTATTTATTAACATGTCAAGGTAAATGAGTGACCACCTTGTTGGAAAAAGCTGCTCCCTCTGTCTACCATTTAATCTAGTTCTTATCCTATCTGATATATTTGTTGCTTAAGTTATTTTCCATTTGGGTTTCATTAATGTTAATGTGTTTTGAATGTGCCAGTTTCTGGTCATTGCTTATTTTCACATAACCAATGTGAGCTTAGTACACTTGCAAACCCAAAGAAACTTGTTTGTATGGAATCTGGAGCAGGTGCTTTATGTTCATCAAGATCATTTGTTCTAATTATAAAAGCATGTTCAGGTGGAAAATCATGCAAGTTTCATAGCTGTTTGTATACATTTAAAGCATGTTAATAGGTAGTAATGGTCAGTATAAGTCAGTTCTGACCACCCACCCTATGCAGAAGTGCATTCTTAATTGATTCAATGGAGATAGAGCATGCTTCCAATTATTTATGTTTCTTATTTCACTGTTAGAGAGGGTCAGTGTTCTTAATTGTTAATTCTTACTGATTTTTCATTAGCTCAAAGAAAATCCAACCCATGTTCAAAGCAAAACAATAGCCCTATCACATGCTTTGCACAGCAGCAAATTCCACATTGCCCTCAAGGGTACTCAGGTGGGAATATGGGCCCTCTTAGAATTAGATGGGCTGCTTGTGCCTCCATGCAAAGCTTATATACTCAGGTGGTTATATTTATGAAGCACATTTTGAATGTCATGACATCCTAATGTTGGGGAGAAGTCTCATAAAATGGGGTGCAGTGTCCTGACATGACCATAGCTGTTGACTGGGACATTAAGCATGACCATCAGATAAAATTGTAATGAAAACTATAATTCTGAAGCAGATTTTAAATGGTTTTGGTCTTGGTGCATGTAGTTCTTGTTAGTTTTATCACATCTTCTAATTAGAAACTGATCTTTTATTATTTTATTTATTTTTGATACATTTCATCTTCCAAAGTTTGACCCACCCCATACCTTACCCCTTGCAGCCAAGTACAGTCACTTTATTGTAAAACTACTCCATCCATGGCCGAGTTTACAGCCTAACCTGATTTTTATGACCACCTTGATTGAATTGATATTCTTGTCTAAAGACTCCCAGATTCTGTAGGTGTTCAATAAATTTTGGCATATAAGATGATAATGGTTTATTTATTGAACTTACAACTGGTCAAATTTGATGTTTTCATTGCTGTTTTGATGTGTTTTATATACTTTTATGAGATTTGATCACTTTTGCATCTTTGATTGAAATTCCAAGAGTTTGGATTCCAGATGCATGCAAGTGGTTGATTTACTTTAGAACAACTATTTTGATGGATGCACCAAATGTTTTAATAAAAACAATTTTCATTCATAAAACCAGTGTGTAAAATAATAGCTTTGAAGCACTTATTACTTCATGGGAATTTTCAGACTTGACAAATGAGATCATTAGAAGCAGGAAGCCATTGTATAACTGATTTGTTTGCTTCCAAAGGCAAGCAATGCTTTAAGCCAGATGAGAACAAAGTTGAGGTCGGATAGCTTGATAGCAAGGCTGGATGCAGTGCTGTGTATTATTTGTCTAGCCTAAAGGACCATAAGTCTTCAAACCTGACAACATTACCACCAGGTTGTAATGCCAGTGCCCAAAAGTTTTGTTTGTTCCTGAAGACTTCAGCATTTCTCTGTCATATTCCAATCAGAATTATCTTCAAACAATATGCACTACATAGTGGTAAATTGCCAGTTGGGCTTCCATATTTTGCTATGGGTGCTCTCTGATTAGCAGCAATTTGTAACTGGATCCAGTTAAAAAAAGTCTCCCTAGGTTCTCCAGAGGCCAACTTCGCCATCACCCCTTATTGTTGGTGGGTCTATGTTCTCTCTGACATCAGGAATGGCAGCAATTTGTACTGAGATTGATGAGATTGTATGCCTGTCAAATATTGCTTTCATGCTTTGTCTGTGTTTCCTACAATTATCTTGAACATGTTGTTTGTTGTGGCAGAAAGGTGTGTTTGGTTTTCCTTGTGTTGTAATAATAGCAGGAGGTGAATGGATAAAGTCAAGCATGCAAAATATTGTCCATTCCCTTTCACTACCTAGTTTGCCTTGAATGTCCATGAATGTCACCTTCTCAGATAATTCCAAATGCAATCATCTTCTCACTCAGTTAACCTGCGAAATATCTCAGGAATGGAAGCAGTTTTATGTGACTTTCATTCATAATTTTTTGCATCTTGGGCTTCTTTGTAAATTTCTCATACTGATGAGGGATCAGATGTTTCAGTGTGATTGAGTGATTCTACAGATGCACCTGAACTAGATCCCTCTCATCATGAGAATGATTGAATGTCTTACTCTTATGCAGGTGAATGTTCTTAATATCATTGTAGATAGGATCATCATCAAGTTCCATCTTATGAAAAACTGGTTTTCCGAGAATTTTTGGTCTTTTGGACAAGGTCACATTCAAGCTGGCCGACTGAGCAGCATTCCCATGCTGGGCTTTGGAACTTCAGGTTTAAGAACTTCATTGGTTTTGTACTTTCTAGGTAGTGAACAATGAAAGTGCTGATCAAGCAAGCTGAACAAATGTTTTTCATGGAAGCTTCGCTTTTTCTTGTCACTTGGCACATTTTTATACATGTGCTTAACCAGTTGGTGCCTTCATTTTGTTATTATCATTATCATACTGTTTCTTATGATATTCTTAATGCTATAAAGTCTTTGAACCTTTGAAATTTATTAATGTGATTCTATCTTTTCTTATGTTTTTAAGGAAGTGAGATAAAATCTATTAAGAACCATGCAATATAGAAAAATATCTGGATTTTTTCCTTAGTTTATCTGTTCATTCCATCTTTCTATTTGGAAACTTCTCATCATTATAGAGGACTTCAATAGAACTAAGATGCTAGAAAACATGTCGACCGTGTCCGGCACAAACCAAACTGACTGCAGCCAAGGATGAGGGTTAGATGATGGTTAGGGGCTTTCGTTAGATGATGGTTAGGGGCTTTCAGAAGAGGGACTGTACTAGCAATGGTATGTGCAGCTTTTGCTTTTTGCAAATACAGAAAGTAGTTTTCTGATGATGAAGTGGTTCAGATAAAAAGCTGTTTTGCTTGGGAGGGCAGTATTTTCAGGACTGATAAAGCTGATCTAGAATAGATCTCTTCACCCCAGGGGCATCCTGAATGGTTATTTTTTCAGCAGCACTTGGCAATCTTATCTTTAAGATGGCTAATAGTTACATTCCATTGAATAGCTAACTGTAAATGTGTGGGAGGATTCTTAATGATGGTGAAGTTCTTCTCCATGTGACCTTAGATCTCTTCTTCCATATCTCTGATAATTCCTCTGAAAGGCTTATGTATATATACCTTTCTTCATCCATAACTTTTTGGCCTATAAGACAGCCCATGTATGGATGCTTGCTTCCTGTTCTTCAATCCTAAGTGCCATCCAGACTACATAGGATAACCTGTTTATTAATTTATCATCAGGATAACATTTCCATGTACATGTAATATATAACCCATAACATCCCACTTTTAAATATAGTAAAATTGGGTGCTTATTTTGGCTTCAAAATATAGATTGTGGGTACTCACTGGCGCGATTGGCGATTCTAATGTGTACCCACAATAAATGTTTTCTGCAAAAATATTAAAATTTTTTTTTCCAGTGAAATTTGTAATTTTTACAGCTGAAAAAAAAATATCTCTGTATATTACATGGATGTGTTTTCGTCATGTTGTTCCTTAAAGTCTCTGTTTCTAGGTCTTTCAGATTGCATGTTCCAAATAAATTAAACCAGTCAAAGACTTTCAGGTGCTTGTTTCTTTGATTGATGCCAAGATCTCAAGTGGTTCAATTGTTTTGGAAACAAATCTGTTCTAATCTTTTGTTTTCCTTTGAGAATCTGAAAACCTTTTATCACTGTCAGTTTGATGATTTTACTGTTTTGTACTTTCTATTCTAAATATCTGCAGGAATTGAAAGAATTTTCTTGATTATGTTGGAATGAAATGTTCAAATGAAATGGTAGCACTGAATTCTAAATTCTGTGTCATATATATGAGCCGCGCCATGAGAAAACCGGATTTTTACCTTTGCGAAAACAAAGGCGCATATCAGCTTCACAGTAACTGCGAAGCTTATCAGGGCCTTTGTTTTCGCTACTATCCCAAAATTTCAAGCATCTAGCCATCTTCTGTGCTTGTACAGCTTGGTTTGTGTCAGACCTGGTCGGAAACCCCGAAGAACAGTTTTCTCACATCGTGGCTCATATGGTTTATACAAACATCATGTTCAACATTTTTTCAATCATGTTGAGATGAAAACACCACATCCTTGGTGCAAATTATGGTTCTTGTTCAAGGACAACTTGGCACCAGTCAGGTCATACCTGGGACTTCTTGATATTCTACCACTAGGCCACCACTCTTTTAACATCAGGGCCCAGTTGTTCAAAATTAACGACATCGTTAGTTAGCGATTTGTTAAAATTTAAAACATGAATATTACGAATACACTGTTATTTTTTGTTGAAAAAATGTGAGAATCCTTTGCATTGCAAAGGATTCTCACATTTTTTCAACAAAAAATAGCAGTGTATTTGCTTAGTCTATATATAGTTAACAAATTGAGAGCTTAACGACACTGTTAAGCTAACAAAGTTTTGAACAACTGGGCCCTGATTGACGGAACATGTGCTTGAAAAAAAATATCCACAATTGACATGCTTGCTACATCCCCCCTGAGATCAAATCTTAATTAAAATACATGTCTGGTAGAAAACTAATATCATTTCCCATGAAATAACATCCCTGCCATGAATTATGTTTGTTAAACAATTTAGTTTGTCAATGCATGTTCAGAAAGTGGCATTGTAAAATTGCTGCAAATGCTTCTGTATTAATCCACCTGTCTTCAGTCATTAACTCATTTAAGCCTGGCGTCCCTTTTATGGAACATAGGCAAACAGAATAGCCCCAGATGTGACGCCGCAGAACGCGGCGTCCCATCTGGGGCTATTCTGTTTGCTTAAGGGGATTTCATCGAAAAATGAGATAAAAAATAAAAATCACTCCTAACACCCCTGAAAATGAAAGTGGACTCACCCAAATGATAATGATGGGAAAGTCCATTCGTCAAATATGGGTTAAAGTCTTTAATTCAATAGGTTCTTCCAGGAACTAGGCTTTCCAAAGCAAAACCAACAAAATATACCAGAGCAGTGTCCTTCAACTTTCAGATATGCCCATGGAAACCATGATTTTATTTGATAACACCAAGAGTTTGTCTATATGCAAAATTGCAAGTGGTGTCACCTAGCTAACAGGACACGTAAACTGTGCATCGAATTTGGCATTCTTGAGACCTAGCCTCATATTTTTAGCTCACCTGAGCCGAAGGCTCACAGGTGAGCTTATAGTATACCCATGCTCCGGCGTCCGTCGTCGTCCGTCGTCGTCGTTCACAATTTCAAAGATCTTCTCCTCTGAAACCGCTAGGCCAATCAAAGCCAAACATCATGTGGAGCATCCTTAGGGAGGGGGAACGAAAGTTTATATAAATGGTCCAGGTCACATGACCAAGATGGCCGCCATGGCTATAAATAGTAAAAACCTTTAAAAATCTTCTTCTCCAGAACCAGTGGGCTGATTTCCACGAAACTTGGTATGTAGCATTGGGGACGTGGGCCTATCATAGTTTATATAAATCATGACCCTAGGATGACCTTGACCTATTTGACGGCAAGGTCAACTTAGGTCGCCAATGCATTTGAATGGGAAAAAATGGTAAAATGCTATTTAATGGGTAAAACTTACTGGGAATAGGCAAATGGACAGAAGATTGATGTTAATGGAAAGTTTTAGCCCCTGGGGGGTTGTCTGCCCCTGCCCCGGGGCTATATACATGTATATTTCCTTAATAATGAAACATCTTCTCCCCTGAAACCGCTTGGCCAATCAAAGCCAAACTTCATATGGAGCATCCTTGGGAAGGGGGAAAGAAAGTTTATATAAATGATCAAGGTCACATGACCAAGATGGCTGCCATGGCGAAAAAAAGAAAAAAAACTTTAAAAATCTTCTTCTCCAGAACCAGAAGGCCAATGATTTTGAAACTTGGTGTGAAGCATCAGTGACTGGAGCTCTACAAAGTTTATATAAATCATGACCCTTAGATGACTTTGACCTATTTTATGGCAAGGTCAACATAGGTTGCCCATGCATTTGAATGGGAAAAATTGTTAAAATGCGATTTGAGGGGCAAAACTTGCAGGAAATGGGCAGATAGACAGAATATATTTGTTTATGAAAAAAAAATTGTCCCTAGGGGGTTGTCTGCCCCTGCCCCAGGGCTATATACATGTACATGACCATAATATACAAACATCATCTGCTCTGAAACGGCTTTGCCAATCAAAGCCAAACTTTATATGGAGCATCGTTAGGAAGGGGCAATGAAAGTTTGTATAAAGGGTCAAGGTCACATGACCAAGATGGCCACCATGGCTATAAATAGTAAAAACGTTTAAAAATCTTCTTCTCCAGAACCAGAAGGCCTATGATTTCAAACTTGGCATGAAGCATCAGGCAATGGAGCTCTACAAAGTTTGTATAAATCGTGACCCTCGGATGACCTTGACCTATTTTATGTCACAGTCAACTTAGGTCACCCATGCATTTGAATGGGGAAAATTTTTAAAATGTCATTTGAAGCGCAAAACTTGCAGTAAATTGGCAAATAGACTGACGTTTTATGATTTGAAAAAGAAATTGACTCCAGGGGTTGCTCTGACCCGGCCCTGGGGTTATATACATGTATATTACCATTCTAGTCAAACATGTTTATTGGTATATATCTCGGGTTTCAGGTGAGCGTTTACAGGACCATTGGTCCTCTGGTAAAATTTTATTGAAAGGTTTAATGATGTGGTTGAAAAGATTTTGATGTTGCATGATACTGTTCCTAATGTTGCATGATATTCTTGGGGTCTGGTAGGGGGTCAAATTAGGTGCAAATTACTCTCCTTCATTGTTTTTTAGTTTCATTGCCACATTAGTGGACCACCCAGTGGGTTTATACAAAGTGGACCACTGATACATATTTTAAGAATTTTAACTGTCTTCACTTTTCCTCATTCTTCTTGTTTTTTTGGCGAGAATGTCAATTTTTAGATACTCATTCAAATTTTGGAAGTTTTTGGATTCGGTTACCTGGTTGAATTTAATTCTACAGCATCTCTTGCATTTGTTCATTCACAAAACTCAGAATTTTCACATATGGCTTACAAGATGAAGTCCTTTGTGCCATGAAAGGTAGGTAGACCATCAGTAGCATCATTCAAAGCCTCAATTGCAATTCTCATATGTATCTCATTATGGCTGGTTTGCAACTGATCAGATGACTGTTGCAGTAAATCATCATTGACTCCTGAAATTCCAGTGGCACCAACATGAAACAATGCATAAATCACCCAGACCATGTATAGATATAATGTTCCATAAATCACAGATCCATGTATATCATGTTGTATATTGGCTTTAATCACCATAATCTGATGAAGGATAAGCTACTGACATGCTGAAATATGGTCATTTTAGATTAGATGATTGGAAACATGCTTTAGCTCTGTTTCATCTTAGCACATCAAATACTGATTTTGTTTTTAGCTCACCTGAGCCGAAGGCTCACAGATGAGCTTATAGGATAGGCAGGCATCCGTCGTCCGTCGTCGTCGTCGTCCGTCGTCGTCCGTCCACAATTTCAAAGAAGAATATTTCTGAAGCTAGTAGGCCGATCTTGATCAAATTTAATGTGAACCATAATTGGGTTGGGGGATTGATGGCATTAGGTTTTGGAGCAGATTGTATCAAAATTGTGGTTTCCATGGCAACAGATAGGTCCAATAGACTTACAATGGGAAAAACTAAAAAAATCTTCTTCTCTGAAACCACTAGGCCCACAGCTTTGATATTTGGAATGTAGCAATGGCTAATGGTCCTCTACATAAATTGTGCCATTCATGCCCCTGGGGTCAAATTTGGCCACGCCCCGGGGGTGGATAGTTTCCATAGACTTAATTACAATTGGAAAAACTAAAAAAATCTTCTTCTCTGAAACCACAGGGCCCACAGCTTTGATATTTTGTATGTGGCAATGGCTAATGGTCCTCTACATAAATTGTGCCAATCATGCCCCTGGGGTCAAATTTGGCCACGCCCCGGGGGTCGATAGTCTCCATAGACCTACAATAGTAAAAAAACTAAATAAAAAAATCTTCTTCTCTGAAACCACTAGGCCAACAGCTTTGATATTTGGTATGTAGCAATGGCTAATGGTCCTCTACATAAATTGTGCCATTCATGCCCCTGGGGTCAAATTTGGCCACGCCCTGGGGGTTGATAGTCTCCATAGACTTACTATGGGAAAAAAGTTAAAAAATCTTCTTCTCTGAAACAACAGGGCCCACAGCTTTGATATTTTGTATGTGGCAATGGCTAATGGTCCTCTACATAAATTGTGCCAATCATGCCCCTGGGGTCAAATTTGGCCACGCCCCGTGGGTCGATAGTCTCCATAGACCTACAATAGGAAAAAAACTAAATAAAAGAATCTTCTTCTCTGAAACCACTAGGCCAACAGCTTTGATATTTGGTATGTAGCAATGGCTAATGGTCCTCTACATAAATTGTGCCATTCATGCCCCTGGGGTCAAATTTGGCCAGGCCCCGGGGGTTGATAGTCTCCATAGACTTACTATGGGAAAAAAATTCAAAAATCTTCTTCTCTGAAACCACAGGGCCCACAGCTTTGATATTTGGTATGTGGCAATGGCTAATGGTCCTCTACATAAATTGTGCCAATCATGTCCCCGGGGTCAAATTTGGCCACGCCCCGGGGGTCGATAGTGTCCATAGACCAACAATAGGAAAAACTTAAAAAAAAATCTTCTTCTCTGAAACCACTACTAGGCCTTCAGCTTTGATATTTGGTATGTAGCAATGGCTAATAGTCCTCTTCATAAATTGTGCCAATCATGCCCCTGGGGTCAAATTTGGCCATGCCCCTGAGGTTGATAGTCTCAATAGACTTGCTATGGGAAAAAAATTCAAAAATCTTCTTCTCTGAAACCACAGGGCACACAGCTTTGATATTTTGTATGTGGCAATGGCTAATGGTCCTCTACATAAATTGTGCCAGGCATGCCCCTGGGGTCAAATTTGGCCACACCCTGGGGGTAAATAGTCTCCATAGACTTACCATGGGAAAAACTAAAAAAATCTTCTTCTCTGAAACCAAAAGGCCCAGAGCTTCTATATTTTGTATGTAGCAATGTTTGGTAGTTTCCATTATAAATTGTGCCAGTCATGCCCCTGGGTCAAATTTGGCCATGCCCCGGGGGTCAATAGTGTCCATGCATAGACTTTCATTGGTCGATTCTCAATTAATTTAAATCTCATGAGCTTACAATGTGATAATCTCTCAGGTGAGCTACAGGACCAATGGTCCTCTAGTATTCATTTATGATAGGCGTAACAATTTTGTTAATAACATAATTCTCTTTGGTGTTGAACATTGGATCACTTCAATGCAATTTGGGCTCCAAAAAGATTTTCCTTGTCCGTGAAATTATCCCTCATCAGATTCAGTCCTTCAGACATCATTCTGTCCATTTTACCATCTTGTTTGATTTCTACATGTTACAATTTACAGTATTGCAGTTCTCATGTTTTATCAACATCTTTCTTTGGTTTTACTTAAAATGTGTATTGAAATTTCACCTTTGTCACGTTTATTTGCCTAAAATCTTACCTTGAAATTTCAAGCAAGGAACCATCGACACTTCCTGATGAGCTAATAACAGATGTAGATATAAGGTCAGAGAATGATCCTCAACAAACAGATGCTCTCTGACATAAACAAGACAGTCAATTAAGTTAAATTAATAGGAGGTACACTGTGCACAAAGCCAGTCCTCCATGTCTGACATAAACCAGCATGTACAGTCACAGAAGATAGCTATAAGAGTGAAATTTTGCATTTAAGAAGAAGATGGATTGTAGTATCTGTGAAGCAAAAACAAAGGCGCTGATCAGCTGTGCAGTTACTGCACAGCTGATCTGCGTCTTTGTTTTTGCATATGCAAAAAAAGGTGGTTTTCCCAAAATAAGGAGGTACACTGTATCAGACTCATTAATCATCTCATTATTGCTGTTAGCTCAGGTGAAAACAAAAACATTGCAGTTGATTCTGATATATTTGATGCTGCTGAAGCTAAAACATATCATTTTGTTATGGAACTGACAGACAGGTTAGCACCTCCAGCCAATATTTAAGAGTTTGAAGGATTTTATTCAAGAGCATGGCATATACATATCACAAATTGTTAGTTACGGGTAGATAGATGAACATTAAATACTGGTTAACTGCTTACATGAAGCCTGGTTAACTGCTTACATGAAGCCTGCATATTAAATCAGCTGTGATAATTGACTGTTCTGACTAGACCTAAGCTGTTTACTGTGGGCATATTAAAGCAACAAGTAAGGCAAGCATAAACTTTCCTCCTTACTGAAAATTTTAACCCTTAGGTGCCATACTACTAAAGTGAGGAGCAACTTTGCATTTCACTTGTCCATACTAATGACCAGTTTAATGACTTTATCAAAATATTTTGATTGATTGAATCAGTGTCAGTAAATGGCTTATCAGCTGATTGAATAATGCCAATCTGACCAGTCACACCTTAGAGGATCTGTAGAATCTCAATACAGGATACTAGAAGCATGTAGTTTCAGTGCTTATGTGTTTATACCTATTTCTGGTAACAGACTTTTGAATGCCTGCAAATAAAAATCTTGTTGAAATCTTGGTTAACAATTTCTGGCACCAGAACAAGTTTTGATACATTTTAATGAACTGAAGAACCATAACTTCAGAAGAACACCAAAGACGATTCCTCTTTTTGGGGGCACTTGGGATATGCTATGGTATTTTATTGTGGTACTCCCTGGACCTTCCATTGATCTTTTTTTTTAAGCACAGCTAATAAGGTGTATAGAAACCCTGGCAGCTACATAGACAAGTGAGTTACATTATATTCCCAGTGTCACACTAACCCATTTCTTGATGCAATCTGGCTCCTGAAGACACTCAGCCTAACCAGAGCCACATGTGTAGGAAACAATAGGTCAGATCTGATTAATTTGAAACAATGAAAAACAGCAGGGAAGATTAAATGGTACCAGTTTCATTCAGAATTCATGTCAAGTCAAGCCAAGTAGAAAAGTTCTTATGTTTTCTCTGGAAACTTCTGTAATTTGTTAGTCAAACAAAAGCAACACTGTAGTAGGTGGTCAGGAGGTTGATTAGGGGACAAGGTAAAATGCCAGTTGTTAGTTGCGAGTTGTGAGTTGGAAGTCATTTTTGCAGTGAATATGATAGATACCTTACAAACACAAGAGGAAACACCAAAATCAAGTGAAGAGGAAACCCTAACAAACCTTAAAATGCCTCAATGTTGATTGTTCAAGCAAGGCAGACTTTATGAATGAATATAATGTAACATTCTTGCAAGGTCACTATTACAAATGTTTTAAATCAGACCCTTCCCTAGCAATTGATTAAGGGAATGGCATCCCTAGAGCTTTGATGATGGTATCTTTGACATCCCCACACAGGAATCAGAATGCACCAAACTTTTCAGGCTTGCTTTGATAACTGAAAATGACTTCCATATTGCACATTGACGTGCATTGATAACATTAGATAGCAATGCAAAAGATGCTGAGTATCTTGAGTGCATTCCCTTGGATCTTTTTAGATCCATTCAAGAAAAGTTTAAGAACTTGCATACTTGTTAGTTTTGATTCTGTCGTCGTCCAAGTTACGTCTGTCCCTGATCGAGATTCAAACTGCTTGACTTGTAGTATTGCTGAATAAGTAGAAAAGGTTGGCTTTGAAAAACAAATTGTCAGATACGGCAAAGCATGCAAATGCATCCAGCATCCAAAGCTAAGAAATATTAATGATACATTTTGGTTGCCACATTTTTGATTGATTTCCAGAGCAGAAAAATGACAAGGTGATTAAAGAGGACAGGTTTAAAACAAAGAAGATACCTTAAGATTAATGCTTTAAAATATATATTTGAAAGGTTCTGAAAATGTCCAGATGTTTGGGGAAAGAAAATGTAACTGTTAACATTAATTTAATAAAATTGATTACTAAAACATGCTGCTGAGTTGTTTTTGTATGTTTTTTTTTTCCTTTTTCTCAAAGAGTTCTAAATGAGACTTTATTTTTCAATCAGTAACATAATGGGGAAGAGTGATGTAATCTTCGCCAAAATATCAGGGAAAGATAAGTTATCAAGAATACTTATCTCTTATCTAAACTTATTTATCAGAACATCCAATACTGATTGATGCAAATTAAGTAGGAAAACAGTTCCACAGTGAATTTTTTCCAGACCTTTTACACTCTTTGACTGATTAAGAACAATTTTACAGACAAAACAACATACAAGCCATGACACAAGAAAAGCAACAATGTGGTTTTTCGAACAGGTTCGACACAAACCAAGCTGAATGGCTAGATGAGCTTGAAATTTTGGATTTAGAAAGGAGAGGAATTGCACTATCTATGTAGCAAAAACAAAGGCGCTGAGGTGCTGATCAGCTTCGCAGTTACTGCGAAGCTGATCTGCGCCTTTGTTTTCGCCTAAGCATTTTGCTTGTTTTGTTATGCAGTGGCTCATCTTTTTTCTCATTATGACTTTTTTCTTGGTAAACCTCAGTAATTTATATTCCAGCATTACATGTTTTTGATTCATTTTGAGGCTTGTTGATGATTAATGATTGACAATAGTTTTATTTTTACTATATTGTAGTAAGTTTGTACTTTTATTATACATAGCTTTGTATTGAAACAGACTTAGAACAATCCTCATGCCTGTCATGTTAATCAAGCTTACATGATGTTACATTTGGTAATGAAAATATCCCCTTCAGTACGAGGTTACATGTTCATTTATATTATAGCATGCACAATGATTATTATATTTCGTAAAGCACTTTGTTGGTTTGACTTTTTGTACAGGTGGAAAGTTTCAAAATCATCTATAACAACATGAGTATAAATGTTTATTACAGTTTATGTCATATTCGTAAATATTTATGTGAACATGTGACCTGAAAGACATGATTATTATATGAGCCACCTCGTGGGAAAACCAACAATGTGGTTTTCGACCAGGTCCAACACAAACCGGCCTGTACAGCTACAGGAGCAGGCTAGAAGCTTGAAATTTTGGAGTTCGGTAGAGGAGGAATTGTACTATCCAAGTAGCGAAAACAAAGGCGCTGATCAGCTTCGCGGTTACCGCGAAGCTGATCTGCGTCTTTGTTTTCGCCTATGCAGATTGTTGGTTTTCCCATGAGGCAGCTCATATGTTCATAGCTCAATGGTAAATATTTTGATGGTTTTGATGTTTGGAGACTCCTCTCTGGATGCTTAGATAAAAGCAATATGTCAAAAGATGAATGTAGAAATCATTAAGACAGCTGATACAACAGCTGGTTAGGGTTTGCACCGCTTGATTTTCAAAATATTGTTACTCAAGACTACATTATATACTATGACCTCATTGTCAGAGTGCTTTACATCCATGGTCAACAGCTAAGGTCACATCGAGACGGTCAGTTGTCTTAGCCACACTGTTCATGGCCTAGCCTACTGGAGGCAGGTTACCAGTGCTAAGTGCACATTTCTTACATTGCTCTTCTTGAATCATCAGAAGAGGGTTGATCCGCGCATCCGATTGAGCTAAGATACATGAACTTCATCATTGTTCTGTAGATTGATTATTCCTATGAATAATACAAGGATCTGAAATATGAATGACATACTTTGGTTTCATACGATATTAACCCATATTTGATGAATGGATTTTCCCATCATTATCATTTGGGTGAGTCCACTTCGATTTTTAGGGGCATCAGGAGTGATTTTTAAATTTTATTCAATTTTTCGATGAAAATTCTCTAAGCAAACAGAATAGCCCCAGATTACATCTGGGGCTATTCTGTTTGCCTATGTCCCATAAAAGGGACGCCAGGCTTAAATGAGTTAAACTCATGAGCTTTTGCAGTTTCCTGAAGTTCTAGTATTACATTTTTTCAATGATTTAAGCAGCTTTTAGACTGTCACCTGCTGCACTTGTGTCATTGATATGATCTTAAGTCTGTAAACCAATCTTATCACAGGGGAACAGGAAGTGATATTGAAGTTTCTGTTTTTCATTTCAAGTGTCCCAAGAGAGCAGTTGCAAAAATCTATAAAATGTTTCAATAACATGCATCATGATATGTATTTTCATGATAATGACACTCCTGAATGAGCAAAATATGAGTTTTCATGTGAAAATTCAGATAAAAATGGAAGAATATGAATGAGCAAATATGAGTTTCCATGTGAAATTTCAGATAAAAATGGAAGAATGTCTAGGAAAATGTAATTCAAATTATTAGATCTTTGATCTTGGTTTTGACAGTTTTGTTGTATGGAACCATGACTACAAAATCATTGTCTTTTGAACCATTATAACCATGGTTATAATCATATATGCTACATACCCATGTTCATATGACTTTGTTCATAACTAAATTGACCATTTTTGGCTAGGATTAAATGTTTCTGACCACTCGGTTATCGAGATTATTTATGTGCCTGTATCCAAATGACACATAAATACACTAATCAATCTGCATTTAATATGGGTTGATCTTTACTTTCATATTTCTCGTCTGGTTCTCGTTTCAGAACATCCGGTATATGTGCACCATACAATGGGACCAGGTGTAAATCTGTGCTGGGATCCAGCTCCATCTTCCTCAACCTATCACGCTCAAATCCTTTCTACGAACAAGAACAGCTTGCTGGCGAGCTGTTGGACCAGATGTTCTCAGTTGAGGCTACGGACTCGATTCATTCCCGATGTGACGGGCATGGTCAGAAGCTGATCTGTAACTACATATTCCCTCCGTGTAACCACTACCTGGACCCAAAACCAGTCCCATTATGCAGGTAGGTCGAATTTTTTAGTCCCATTCTGTTCAGAGAAGCACACTGGCCTAGTGTTAGATTACATGACTCTGGAGTGAGAGGTCCTAAGTTGGTCCAATACCTATCTCTTCTGTATGGTGTCTTTGAGCAAGACAATGCTCCACACAGTATTGGTTTAAAGCTGGCGTCATGTCAGGATACTCATTTGTCAGTGGTAACTTTTCCTGAGCCAGTACTCAACTCATAACTGACGAGTGACAGAGCATACCATAATTGAGAATTGAATCTGTGAACTCCAAGATACACAACCAAATTTTCAAGGTTTTTAATATCACCAGGAACATTACTGATGCTACATATGGTTAAAGCTGCAATTGTTGGTCATTAGTCATCTTAGGTGCAACTATGGCTTTTTCAATACAATGCATGCCAAATAGACACTAAGTCATGACTGTAGGCTAATATTTGCATATGAAATAAAACTGCAGTTCTAATTGTATTAATTTGTTATGAATCTTAACCTGGAATTTGCAGTATTTGTATTCAAGTTTACTCTGGCGTTAAGCAGACAAAACAATGACCCTAATTAGAAGACCAAATTAATTTTTCGGTGTTAATTACAAGTTTAATGTTCTGTTGTGTTCTTGTCAAGGCTGTGTCAGGTGTTTACATTATGAAAACGTGCCCATGCAATATACAGAGATTGTTTAAAGTTGTAAAAAATGAACATTTCTGTAGAAAAGTTTTGATATTTTTTCTTATTTTTGCTTAAAACATAGATTGTGAGTACACGTTAGAACCGCCTCGGCGAGGCGGTTCTAACGAGTACCCACAATCTAGGTTTTGGAGCAAAAATAAGAAAAATAAGAATACCCCTGCAAACCCCAGTTTTTCTATATAAAAGTGGGGTTTAAGGGGGTATACATTTCACGGACATGTTTTCCTGATAAATCCTCATAATTTGCCCTAGAAAGTTTTCTAACAGATTAAACAGACCGACAAACACAAACTTTTGTGCGGGGACATCTCTTTTCATTTGTGTCGAACTATCTTTTTAGCAAATTTAAAAACTTGTTTGTTACGGATTATAATTTTTTTGATGTTCAGTGAACATTTACTGATTGCTCTGTCGATAAAAGTTTGTCTTTTTAAAGATACTCCCTTTAGTACTTGTACTAATTGTTTATTGTCATTGTATCAGTACGAATATCTTTATTTTGAAGAAAGTGCAGATTAAATCATTTTGCTTATTAATCGGTTGCTGCACACAATGGAAACCCCACTTTTAGTTGGCCAAGGAGGACTGATTGATTTGGCCAAATCAATGCTTCCAGTCACGTGGGGAGCAGTCTGTTATCATATGCATGACCTTAACCCAAATTTGACGAATGGATTTTCCCATCATTATTATTTGGGTGAGTCCACTTTCATTTTTAGGGGTGTTAGAAGTGATTTTTAATTTTTATCTCATTTTTCGATGAAATTCCTCTTAGCAAACAGAATAGCCCCAGATGGGACGCCGCGTTCTGCGGTGTCACATCTGGGGCTATGCTGTTTGCCCATGTCCCATAAAAGGGACGCCAGGCTTAAATGAGTTAAGCCCCAATGGAGAACAGGGAGCTGGCAGAACTTCCCTAGGGCTGCTGAGGCTTGAGGGGCAGATGTTTGTGCAAATGGCAAAAGGATGTATGAGGCTTTGGCGTTGATTGACTGATCTAGAACAGAACAACCAGTCAGCAGGATCATTTTTGTCTCCATACAATATGCAAAGTTGGAATAGTCTTCTTTCTTCATTGTTGCTTTTAGAATTATTAAAAACAATCATAGAAAATACAGATGTTCCTTTGATTGATTTTAATGTCTATGATGCTGAAATCTGCAATTTTAATATGTAATTTAACTCTGGGGTGTCTTTGAATTTAGATAGGAAGATGCAATAAACTTCAAAACTTTGCCAGAGCTCCTTGGATAATCAGTCAGTAAAAACATAGGTGGCAAAGAGCATTACAATATACCACCTGAACTTAAGATCTTGCTTTTTTCTTTAATTTTTCTTGACTTGCATTAATTCTCTTTTACTGTATAATGATTGTAATCTGACAAAAAGCTAATTTAGTCTAATTGGCAGTTAATTTACTGATTACCATGTTATTCAGCTTCCTGTTTTTATCTTGGTGGTGTAAGTCGGTAGTCTGGTTGGCGTATGCATGTCATGAGCAAAGAAATAACATGCTGATCTCACCGATTGTGCCTCAGTGTGATTAGTTGGTCTAGGAGATTGCATCAGAGCACATTGTGATATAAGTTTTTCTCAGGTACTTCAAATACTATACACCTGCAAAAGAATTATAAGAAATATCATGAAAAAAAAAAGATATCTGTTAATGTATATAGACAGGGAGGACTGATAGCTGTTTACATGATTTTAAAAAAAAAATCTCTATCTGGGTCCTTCAAAAGGTTTCTAAAATTATGGACAATAGTTGAAGCTACACAAAGCTACCCATACCGTTCCCCCTCCTGCACGGAGAATTTTAAGCTTTAAGGCTAAGTAAGCCTCTTTATACTGAAAATGTTTTGTGTTGTTGTTTTTTTCTGGAAATGTCTATGTCTATGACCTATGTTGTTTTTAGAGCTTAAAATTAATCACCAAATCTGTTAGAAATGTATTTTCCAGAGTAATTTAGAACCATCTGACCACAGTAGAATTACTTTCTGACATTTCTGACATCAAATCAGGATTATTATGATGTTGGATCAGTAGATTTTTTACCTGATATTATGAAAACTTGCCCATGCAATATACAGAGATTTTTTTCACCTGTAAAAATTGAAAATTTCACTGGATTTTTAAAAATATTTTTCTTATTTTTGCTCAAAACATAGATTGTGGGTACACGTTAGAACCGCCTCGCCGAGGCGGTTCTAACGAGTACCCACAATCTATGTTTTGGAGCAAAAATAAGAAAAATAGGTATACCCCTGCATACCCCAGTTTTGCTGTATAAAAATGGGGTTCAAGGGGGTACACATTACACGGACATGTTTTCCTGATGTAAACCTATAAGCTGCTGCATAGGAAAATAATTCAATATAGCCTATACAGACAGTGAAAACTTGGCTCGTCAAAGGCTCGCTCTGCAGATTCCCAAATCCAAATTCATATGATTGATAGGAGTGCATAATCCACACAGGGCAGAAATGTTAAGTACGACGTTTAGCTATGGCGTGGCTAGTATTTGCAGGGTGTTTCTGGGTGATAGATAAAATAAAGTAACCATGCCATAAACTAAACAAACAGCTGTCAGCTCACTGGGAGATAGCTTATGTTTTACAACAAGATCTTGTACAACGATAAGGTACATATAAATGGTTTTTAGGTGAAAAAATATATATTATTTTTCATATACATGTACCTGTTTCAAAAGGGTGAATTGAATTAGATACAGGGCATGATGATAAGGGTTCTCTCAATATGAAGGGGGTGGGAAGTGTAAATAGCTCAAAGATAAAAGACGCGAGGAACTGTCAAAAACATGTTCAGACTTCAGTTTCAACTGTTTGTGTAACTGGGGCAACCTTTAGGAAAATAGCAGCCATCAGGAAAACATGTCCGTGTAATGTATACCCTCTTGAACCCCACTTTTATATAGAAAAACTGGGGTTTGCAGGGGTATACCTATTTTTCTTATTTTTGCTCCAAAACATAGATTGTGGGTACTCGTTAGAACCGCCTCGCTGAGGCGGTTCTAAGGTGTACCCATAATCTATGTTTTGAGCAAAAATAAGAAAAATATCCAAAAAATTTCCACTGAAAATTTTCATTTTTTACAGCTTTAAAAATCTCTGTATATTGCATGGGCATGTTTTCGTAATGTTACTCAGCTTATGATATGTTCTCTTTGTATTAGTACCTGATTGTCAATTTGTTTTTTTTTCCACCTCATATTTTAGGGTTGGACTTTGTTTCTGATTGGACCAGTTCCTGATCATTAGTTGAGCCTCGACGCGAGAAAACCGGTCTTCGGGGTTTCCGACCAGGTCCGACACAAACCGGCCTGTACAGTCTCAGAAGCAGGCTAGAAGCTTGAAATTTCGGATTTAAGAAGAAGAGAAATTGTACTATCCGTGTAGCGAAAACAAAGGCGCTGATCAGCTTCGCGGTTACCGCGAAGCTGATCTGCGCCTTTGTTTTCGCCTAGGCAAAAATCCGGTTTTCTCACGATGCAGCTCAGTTATTTTTAGCTTATCTTTGTCTGCTGCACACGTGGGGCACACAATTTGGATCATTTCAGAAGTTCTTTCAACACATTGATGGTTTCAAGGGGTCTTCCTTAAGTTTTATTGGCTGCATTCATTAGGAAACCATGTCCGTGAAATAAATACCCCCTTATACCCCACTTTTATATAGTAAAACTGGGGTATGCTGGGTATGCCTATTTTTCTTATTTTTGCTCCAAAACATAGATTGTGGGTACTCGTTAGAACCGCCTCGGTGAGGCGGTTCTAATGTGTACCCACAATCTATGTTTTGAGCAAAAATAAGGAAAATATCAAAATTCTTCTGCTGCAAATTTTCAATTTTTAACACTAAAAAAATCTCTGTTTATTGCATGGGCAAGTTTTCGTAATGCCAATAATATGTAAGTTCAAACTCATCAATTTTGCCTCCTGTGTTTTAAAGAGCTGTATTATCTTTTCTGTCAACTTAAACATCCGCTTTGCTGTTCTTAATTTATTATATTTATCCATGTTAAGTAGCTAACAGGTGTTTAACAGGTACATAAAATACACAACCAGGAGCCCTTAAGATTAAAAAATACTTCGTTTTCTATTGATCTATGTGATTTATGATTCCATTTCATAATTACAACTTATCTTCCAACATTATATTGTGCAGAATTTACAGCTTAAAAACATTTCAAGTGCTTAATCACATAATTCTTCAGCAAAGTAGTTACTTGTAATTAACCAATTTAGTGTCAGTAGTCAGAGATTTTGTGACATCTTGATGGATTTTCCAAATGCATTTTGATGTGCCTTTTGAAAGTTTTCAGCATGACTCCCTGTGATTTTTATGATTAATTTAATTACTAGGAACTACAAAAGCAAGAATGTGACATTTTGCTCTCCTTGCATTAATTACAATGCAGATGGTTTTGTCCCATTTTGCACATATTTTTTTCACTGCATGAGACCACTTTGTCAGATTAGTTTCCAGATGTCACAGAGTTTATTAAAAAGAAGAATTGAAAAACATAACAAACAAAAAAAAAGAAAAAGAAAAACAACAAAAACAATATCAAACAGTAGCCTCCGTGGTTCAGCGGTAGGTAGTAAGGATCAGTAAGCTACTTTAACGAAATGTTGTGGGTTCCATCCAAGTCTTCTCCAGTCTTTTGTATGAGACATTTTAAACACCTTTCACATGACCAGTCAGCATGGCACCATGGATTAATCATTTCTGTCCGTATTTTCAGGGAGAGCTGTATTGCCGTTCAGGATCTACTCTGCTATGTCCAGTGGCCTGTGATGTTGCAGATGAGGTCAGGGTCAGAGGTCAAACTGCCAACATGTGACCACTCGTTGCCGTCCAAATGGAATGCCTCAGATACCTGTACTGAGGCTGGGCTGTTTGAAAGGGAAGAGACAGCTGTTAGGGGTAGGTCCTTTCAGGGTGCGGCTTTGACACACCCTTCTAAGAGCGGAGACCTAGTTGTTAGTGTAAGACTCTGGATAAAAGCGTTTTAGCAGTTGAAGGTTCGACAACACTGATGCCTAGTTGTGTCCTGATCAAGCAAGACACATAAAAACTCTATAGTAATACTAGTTGAGGTAGCTATGTCAGCTATAGGTCCGTCCTGACATGACTGACAAATTGTTAACCTAGATGTTAAACCACATAAGAAACTATATTGGCTGTCTTAAGGGTTTCAAACCAGGTCTAACACAGTGGTTCTAGATTTTGAGTGATTAAGTAGATGAATGGTACAGATCTGTTACTCACTGTACTGGCCACTTAGTATGCAGGTTTTTTAAAAAGATGCTAAAAGTGCAAATATATAAGCATATGCAAAGAGGACAAATAAGTGCATTTCCGGAGACATTGCACTACATTGTATGAACTAAAACAGACACAAGAACGTGAAACAATTTAGAAAGTTGCACAATTTCCTTGATGAATCCATCATTCGGTTGATTTTATGGTCTGCTTCTTTTGAGCTATCTTGAAATTGAACAAATTAATTTTATCAAGATGTTTTACCTCTTAATTTTATCAAACATTTGAAAAATTCTTTAATGTTTCTAGTTGATAAAATACCTACCTTCAGTGCTTGCCTCAGATTGACATAATAATTTGAGCCGCCTCGTGGGAAAACCAACAATGTGGTTTCCGAACAGGTCTGACACAAACCGGCCTGTACAAGCACAGAAAAAAGCTAGAAGCTTAAAATTTCATATTTAAGTAGAAGAGGAATTGTACTATCCGAGTAGCGAAAACAAAGGCGCTGATCGGCTTCGCGGTTACCGCGAAGCTGATCTGCGCCTTTGCTTTCGCCTATGCAGATTGTTGGTTTTCCCATGAGGTGGCTCAATTTTATTTATGAACTAAAGGTAGCTAATCAGTTTAAAACATTGAAGAAAAAGAAAGAAAAAACAAAAAATGAAAAGCTTGAGGGTAAAGTTAAATGCAAGTGCAAATCTTTCTCTAAGTGCAAGTGGGAGCAGAAAAAGATAAATGCAATGTCAAAATCTATGTTTGAGTTTAACAAAAGATTTAATGCAGAAGAATTTCAAGTCTTTTCTAAAAAAAGTCTCCCAGGCAGCCAGAAGACAACTGAGCTTGTCTCCCTTTGTCGAATTGATTATACTCTCATTGGCATTGCAGTATTCAAACTTTTAGAACTGTTGATACAAAATTTTGTTTACATGTATTTCCTATTCTAGATGACTGTTACATGTCCAGAGGGAGATGGTATAATGGGACAGTGAACGTCACACGGTCGGGCAAGCCGTGCCAGCTCTGGTCCAGGAACCACCCACAGAAGCACAAGAGGCCCCCTGAGGTGTACCGGGAGCTGGAGAACTCAGAGAACTACTGCCGGAACGCCGGGGCGGAGGAGGCGTCTCCTTGGTGCTACATTGATTCAAACAATCCCAGTGATCGCTGGGAACTTTGTGATATACCAGCCTGTGGTTAGTAAAATTGTGGTTATTCAGTTTTCATCCCTTTCAAGATAGTTTTACTCACAGGAAGACAGGCCAATCAGTGGGTAACCATTACGAAAACATGCCCGTATGATATACAGTATTTTTTTCAGGTCAAAAATCGATAATTTTCAGACGAAAATTTTTGATATTTTTCTTATTTTTGCTCAAAACATAGATTGTGGGTACACGTTAGAACCGCCTCGCCGAGGCGGTTCGAACGAGTACCCACAATCTATGTTTTGGAGCAAAAATAAGAAAAATAGGTATACCCCTGCATACCCCAGTTTTACTATATAAAAGTGGGGTTTAAGGGGGTATTCATTGCACGGACATGTTTTCCTGATGACTTTGAAAAACCTCCTTACACCGTGACCCAGAAACAGACATTGTAATTGGTTTGTCTCATGTGCCATGGGCAGTGTTGAGCAAACTTAAGCTTGACCTTTGGGGCTGCAGTAGAAATGTTGTGTGGCTGTAAAGGCTCATCGACAGAATGACAATTTTTCATTGATGTGGTTTGCACTGCGGCCAAATTGGGAAACTCTGTGCACCAAATTAGGAAACACTTCGTGATAAGTGAAGCTCTAAAAAGATGTAACCCCGAATTAGAAATGAAATTCTCAACATAAAATGCTATTTTCGATGACTTTTATCAATTTCATGACAGAATAATACAAACTTATCTTGTACAAAATTCTTAGCTTGATTTATCAATTTTATGAAACAATAAAAGCATTCAAATGCTTTATAAATTAAGGCACAGAAGTGATGAGTAAAACAGAAAAAAATGAGAAGCTGAAAACACTGATTCCTTAAAAAATTTGACAGTGAGTTATCAAAATGTATACATTACTCTCAGGTTTGAAATGTAATCAACATAAGGAGCAACTTAAGTGCAATAACTGTATACCATACATTTTTTTTTTTTTTTTTTTTTTTGCGTAAAAATGGGACAATAGGAACAGGCGTGTCATATTCATATTTATAACGAAAGTCTACTCCAATCGTCTTGGAGCTATAAAAATTTTATATGTAAAAGGATAACTGTAACTGTGAATTATGTGATGATTACATAATATTTATTAAGCATGGTACATGTAATAACCAGATAAGTTATTTACAGTTATCTAAATTGAACTATCATGGCCATGTCATTTACAGCCAATAAAATGACAGGTGTATACATATCTACAGGTTCTGACATGAATTAATGTAAATTTCATGAATTCCTCCACAAATCAAATCAAAATCGTGGGTAGTTTATTCCTATCTCTGATATCTTGGTATAGCCTGATAATTTGAGATATCAAATTTTATACTGGCAGATTCTTTCACTGGCTAATAAAGAAATATAAAGATAAGGACTGTCAGTTTGATTAAAGAACAAGAAAAATATAATATGAAGTTCATATTATATATGGCGT
Organism: Rugalucina vietnamica; assembly: GCA_964017185.1. Classification (NCBI taxonomy): domain Eukaryota; kingdom Metazoa; phylum Mollusca; class Bivalvia; order Lucinida; family Lucinidae; genus Rugalucina; species Rugalucina vietnamica. The sequence continues at coordinate 22,914,238 of OZ024873.1, forward strand.
TGCTACATGCAAAATGAATTATCTTCATCATATTACTAGAAAGTTTTTAGAAACGAAGGCAGATTTGACATAGTTTATAACCCAGAAAGTAGTGGCTTCTCACTATGACAAAATAATTTGACTGGAAAGTTAAATAAGCCATCATTTAACTAAAGTAAACCAAACAAAACTGGAAAAGCAGTCACTATTTGATCCAACGATGACTTTAACCCATTTTGTGGCGATGTCAAATTTTGTTTCTTAGGCATTTCTAAGATATTACTGTGGGAAACGTTGTAACAAATTGGAATAAGACTTCGATTGAAAGTTGGTTAATATACACCATGAGGTTTAGAGGAGACTTTCATTTATCATGTACAAATAAAATTGACAAAGCCGACTGACGCCATGACATGCCAATCCTTTTAGCTTTTGAGTTGGCATATGTGTTGGACTGATTTCCCTCCTGGTGCACCCCCTAGTGAAGTATTGTCAATTTGGCGAGTCACTGGCAAACCATTCAGATTCAGATGCAAACTTCTGTGGTGCTTCTTTTTGTTTTATGTCTTGGTGTTTAATACTTTTGTGCTGTTGGCGCTTTATGTATGTTTTTCATATTTTTAGTTAACTGATTGGCCGCCTATTGGGAAAATAGCTGCTCATTTGGCTTACGAAATGTTTTCATGGTGTAAGTACCTGATTGTTAGCTTGGTTTTTTCCCACTTCGGGTTTTTGGAGTGGGATTCTTTTTCTGATTGTGCCTTTTCCTGATCTTTGCCTACTTGTACCTTTTTTAAAATACTGTATGTGTTCTGTGAAGAATGTTATGATATGTAACCAGATTTTTAGAGTTCAATATCACAGACATTGCCGGTTTTAATAAGAAAATGACACAGTATCCATTTATCATTTACTTAAACTGAGCATTTCAGCATTTCACTATTTTCTTTTGTACTGGACATTAATGTGTAGACCAAGAATAGCCGCGTTGTCTGAAGCATTCTCAATTTCTCATCATACACTCTTACTGTTTCAGTTATGTTTGCAGTCCATCTCAATTCATATTTTTCCACCATTTACTAAAACTGTCATGGTTTTTGGTATACTTGTCATTTTCAAGCCAATGAGCTCAACAAATTTTGAAAATTATCATCAAATTCCATGAATGATAAAGTAATTTCTTTCAGTCATCTTTTCCAAGGAATATCTCTGCATTTAGCACTGCCGGAGTTGAAGAGCTGGTGGTTGAAGGAACTGGCCTAATTTGAGACTGGCAGGTTCTCTGAAACGAAAGGGTCAATCGTCTAGTAAATGATAACCTGAGGTCTGGTATATACATGTATAACAATATTAAACTAGAAATTGGCTGCAAGCAAGGCTTTCAGTATACCCCCCGCAAAATTATCTAAGGCCAATAACTTCCTTTAAGTCAAACATGCAAAACATTTGTCAAAAATATTTTTTCAGCATTATAATCCTTCATGAAAATCCTCCGTATGTCAGACTCATGTCTGTAAGGTATTAAATAATATACTGAAAGCTCAGGGAGTAAAATTATTGTTGATTTCACTGTACACTGTTGATCATTATTTATCATGAGAAATGGTCAAAAATTGGCTATGCTAAAAAAAAGCTGTAAATTTGTCAAAAATAAATTATTCAGCATAAGAATTATTCATGCACATCTGAAATATATCTGGAACAAGTGTGCAAAGAATTCAAATGAAACAATGAAAGCACTAGGAGGACTTGATTTCATAAAGTATGCTCTACCAGCCGTATTGTATATTAGCGATGGTTGAAAAATGTCTAAGTTGAAAAATGCTGTAAATTTGTCAAAAATTATTTTTTCACCAATAAAATTCTTTATGCACATCTTCAATATGTCTGTAACATGTCTGCAAAGTATTGAAAAGAATTACTGAAAGCCCCAGGAGGAGTTGGATTTCACAAAGTATGTACTATCAACCATAATTGAATATAAGCAGAAATGGTCAAAATTGGCTAAGTTTAAAAAGCTGTAAATTTGTCAAAACTAAAATTTTCATCATAAAAATTCTTCATGCACATCTTCAATATATCTGGAACAAATCTGCAAAGAATTAAAAAGAAACAATGAAAGCCCTAGGAGGAGTTGATTTCACAAAGTAGGCACTTCCAACCATTATTGTATGTAAGCAATAGTCGAAAAATGGCCAAGTTAAAAAATGCTGTAAATTTGTCAAAAACTATTTTTTCAGCATTATAATTCTTCATGCACATCTTCAATATGTCTGTATCATGTCTGCAAAGTACTGAAAAGAAATACTGAAAGCCCTAGGAGGAGTTGATTTCACAAAGTATGTATGTAAGCAATAGTCGAAAAATGCCAAAGTTAAAAAATGCTGTAAATTTGTCAAAAATTATTTTTTCAGCATTATAATTCTTCATGCACATCTTCAATATGTCTATAACATGTCTGCAAAGTACTGAAAAGAAATACTGAAAGCCCTAGGAGGAGTTGATTTCACAAAGTATGTATGTAAGCAATAGTCGAAAAATGGCAAAGTTAAAAAATGCTGTAAATTTGTCAAAAATTATTTTTTCAGCATTATAATTCTTCATGCACATCTTCAATATGTCTGTAACATGTCTGCAAAGTACTGAAAAGAAACACTGAAAGCCCTAGGAGGAGTTGATTTCACAAAGTATGCACTACCAACCATTATTGAATATAAGCAATTATAGAAAAATTTGCTAAGTTAAAAATGCTGTAAATTTGTCAAAAATGATTTTTTCAGCATGACAATTGTTCATGCACATCTGCAACATATCTGAAACATATCAGCAAAATATTAAAAGGAAACATTGAAAGCTGTAAGAGGAGTTGATTTCACAAAGTATGTACTTTCAGTACTATGGCAAACATGTTATAGGAAGACTTAAAAAGTCCCATAACTCTTGCAATACTGACCCTTTGGCCCCTAAATTCATACCACACATGTATTGTCTGATGGTGCAAGTGTGGTGAAAATTTGAAACAAATCAGGCAAAAGCTACTCAAGTTATTCAGCAAAGATGTCCAAATGTTGACGGAATGACGGAATCACGGAGTCACGGAATCACGGAATCACGGAATGACGGACAGGCTGAAAACAGTATACCCCCCTAAAACTTCGTTTTGCGGGGGGTATAAACATGTATGAATACTATAAATGGTCAAATGCATGTATATAAATCCAAGGTGCTGACAGATAAATTCTTGGGATCCTTTTTTGTTGTTGTTGTTGTTGGTCAGACTCATGCAGCATATTCTGTCAATTTGCTAATTTTGTGCAAGATTTTCCCTCTCAATGACATTTTCTTCAGTTTTCCCAAACCAAATGCCCAGGGAACCTGGAGTTCACTATTGCCTCAAGTACTAGGTCAATGACAGTGAAAGTCGCAATTTATAAGCATAGATTGTTTCCGCCTGCAACATCCCAAGGTCTGTTGAAACTGGTGCACTAGCTCTGGAGTAGAAGATTTTAGATACTTAGAACTGTGGTGGTTCTTTTTGTTTTATGTAAAATTTTTGGTGCTGTTGGCGCCTTATGTATGTTTTCATATTTTTAGTTAAGGTAACTGAGTGGCCACCTATTGGGAAAATAGCTGCTCATTTGGCTTACAATACTTTACCGGTCCCCCATGGTAAACAGCTAAGGTCCATTCAATCCTATAAACCCTCCAGTTCACAGGTTAGCTTCCCATAGGCAGGTTACGAGGGTGGTTCAGAAAGTTCTGTCATAGGTGTTATAACTTTGTTAATATACATGATAGGTTGCTGTATTATACCTTGATTGAAAGGGCTACATTTCTCCTTTATAATGATGCCAAAACAATGCACGAACGAAATAAATACTTCGAAATACATGCCTTGAAAGATACCTGGGGTAAAACCACTGGCACGTTTTCTTGAATTTGTGAATATTATTGTGTGCGTTTCATGCGTTATATCTTTATAACTTCCGATCAAATTTTCTCCAACTTTACAGTTATAAGTAATAATATATTTAGAAAAGCAATGTGACAAAGATTGCCGTTATCGATGCTATGCTGACTTTATAATAAAGCGATGTATATGACGTCATTAAAATACGTACCCCTATAGCGTTTCTGGCACCGCTGCACCATTATATGTGTTTGCTTTTTTATAAGTTTACTATAGAGCACGCTAGGATGAAACAATTAAATGGTAAAATGCATTTTAAGCTCCCTGGACTACGTGTAGATGTCAATAAATGTCATTTGAATTTAAACCGTATTTTTAATGTATGTACAACAAGCCAATTTCAATATTTCATTTTACTATAACTCAATTAAATTCAGCTGAATGATTTTGATTTTTGCAGGATATATTCATCTATGTTTCAAAAATATATTACATGGATTATATTTTTACGAAGTCGATTTTCTTTAAATAATATTCACAAATTTAAGAAAACGTGCCAGTGGTTTACCCCTGGTGTCTTTCAAGGCGTCTATTTCAAAGTATTTATTTCTTTTCGTGCATTGTTTTGGCATCATTATAAAGGAGAATTGTAGCCCTTTCAATCAAGGTATAATACAGCAACCTATTATGTCTATTAACAAAGTTATAATACCTATGACAGAACTTTCTGAACCCCCCTCGTACTAGTGTTTAATGCAAATTTCTTTCACAACAGACAAATGTTACATTTGTATGAGCAGAAGAGGAAGAATATTTTCATGAGCAAATCTACATACCAATAAAAGATTTGCTGATTTAAGGCTGTTCTTGGGTTCACCTCAGTGCTAATCAAACATATTACCATGAAGTTGCAACATTATAATTGCAGGAAGCAGAAAAAATGTTCTCCAGCCTGAAATTAAAAAGTTACTAATTTTGAGTGTCTATCCATTGGACTTTCTAACTTTTGACCCAGGCTCAAAATTATCTGTACATGGCATTTACAGCATTTGTATTGACACTCTTCTAATCAAATTAGGAATCAATATGATTTTAAACAGGTTTTTACAAATTTTCAGTTGAGATTAAAAGCTGAGTTATTATATGATATTAGTTTTGGCCTGACATCGCAGCTACATCCTGTCTGATATACCAGCAACACCCCTTGTGAAAAATATTTAAAGGTGCTTTAGAATCAAGTAACTCATTCATAGGAATTAGGAATCTCAACAAGTAGCCCAAATGCAATGAACGCTCTCCTGAGAGTCAAAAAATACAAATGTACATTCACTGGACAAAAGAAAAGAAGTCGTGGATTTTACCATGCATGGGCATGGCAGCCATCTTGACCAGGATTTTTTGTATACACATTGGTTCCCACTTCCTTTAAGTTGGCATTGATAAGCCAAGCAGTTTCAGAGAAGAGGTTTAAAAATTATGGTTGTATACATAATATTGCCCCCAGGTGGAAGCAGATGAACCCCTGAGGTCTAATCTTTTTTAAAATCATTGATATTCAGTCCTACTTCTTAACAAAATGGGGGGAGGGGCAGATGAGCATGTGGGGTGGAAAGTTTTCAGAATCAGTTATATTCAGTCCTGCTGCCCATTCCATGCAAGATATTCTTTTTAAATGACATTTAACCAGTTTTTCCCATTCAAATGCATAAGCGACCTATGATGATCTTGCAGTAAAATATGCCAAGGTCTAAACAGGGTCATGATTTATATTTACTTTGTAGTACTTTAGTGATTCATGCTTCACGCAAAGTTGAGCATCTTGGTCATGTGACCTGAATTATTTATATAGACGTTGGACTTTGGTCCCAACATCCTATAGATGCTCATACGAAATTTGGCTTTGATTGGTCAAGCTGTTTCAGAGAAGAAAATCTTTGAAAATGTGAACGCACACATGCAGGGATGCCGGCTTGAGTACCATACTATATAATAAGCTCCCCATTAGCCTTCAGCTCAGGTGAGCTGATAAGCTTTGACAAAAGCTAACCATTTCCATCTGAGAGAAACCTCTTCCTGACTCTCTTCTCTGGCATATCTTCATCTTTGTGTTCTCAACCATGCTTGAAATAGCATCAATAATGATGTCAGTCATCTTCTTCATGGTGATAAAACCATTCTTGTCAATGTCATACAAATTGAAAGCCTCTGGAAAAATCAATGAATGATATATGAGCCGCCACATGGGAAAAACAACAATCTTTATAGTAAATAAGAGCTGTCGCAGGACAGCGTAGCTCGCCTGACTTGTGCTTTGCCACTACATCTGTTAAAATCTTTGACCCATGTTCTTGACCTCAAGGTCACTCAGGTGGGTCATGATGGTACAACATAAAGCTTCAGACCAATGCAAAGTATCAACTTGATCAGTCTACATGTTCAAGAGATATAGACTTATAAAAACATTAACCAAAACTTAAACACAAAACTTCATCAAAGTCCGTGAGCCTGACCTCAAGGTCATCCAGGTGAGTTGTGTTGTACAGCATAAAAACTGAGACCAATATCTATCAACATGCAAGTATCAACTTTATCCATCAACATGTTCAATAGATTTAGACTTTAGCAAAAAAAAAATTAACACAAAATTTCTAAGTCTGTGCCCTTGACCTCAAGGTCACCCAGGGTAGGTCATGATGGTACTGCATAAAACTTCAGACCAATATCTACTAACATGCAAAGTATCAACTCAATCAATCAACATGGTCAAGAGATATAGACTTACAAAAACTTCAATCAAAAACTTAAACACAAAATTTCTAAGTCTGTGACCTTGACCTCTCAAGGTCACCGAGAGTGGGTCATGATGGTACTGCATAAAACTTCAGACCAATATCTAGCAACATGCAAAGTATCAACTCAATCCATCAATATGGTCAAGAGATATAGACTTACAAAAAAACTTTTACCAAGAACTTAAACACAAAATTTCTAAGTCCGTGACCTTGACCTCATCATCAGGTCACCCAGGGTGGGTCATGATGGTACTGCGTAAAACTTCAGACCAATATCTAGCAACATGCAAAGTATCAACTCAATCCATCAATATGGTCAAGAGATATAGACTTACAAAAACTTTAATAACCAAAAACTTTTAAAAACACAAAATTTCTAAGACCGTGACCTTGACCTCAAGGTCACCCATGGTGGGTCATGATGGTACTGCGTAAAACTTCAGACCAATATCTAGCAACATGCAAAGTATCAACTTGATCCATCTACATGGTCAAGAGATACAGACTTTAACCGAAAGTGTGATGCGGACGTACACGTAAACGGAGACGACCGAGGTGAGTACAATAGCTCTATGCACTTCGTGCAGGCGAGCTAAAAACAAAGGCACAGATCAGCTTCGCAGTAACTGCTGATCGGCGCCTTTGTTTTCGCTACTCGGATAGTACAATTCTTCTTCTGAAATCTGAAATTTCAACGTTCTAGCTCTTGTTTGTGCTTGTACAAGTCGGTTTGTGTCAGGCCTGTTCGGAAACCACATTGTTGCTTTTAATACAAGGCAGCTAATATAAAACAGTAAAAGTTACTAAAACTACAGCTAAAAAGTTTACAAAATGTCATGAACATGTACATTATATCAATATACCTACCTTTGCAGAAGTTCTTTGTAACTACATGTATTTGTTTATAATTTAAGACTAAAGCAGCATGCCATTATTTTTTTCAAAAAGATTTTTTGCAAATGCTTCATTTAATATGATGCCACAAAATATCAAACTTCCAGTCCCCTTAGGTCCTGTACGATATGTTTGCTATATGCCTTTCATCATTAGGTCCCATTAAATGAGATGCTAACATTTGAATGAAGTCCTGGAATTTCCTATAACATTGTCAATATGCATGTATTTAGATTACCTCCCTTATATATATTAGATGCATGGTTAAGCTCACTTTTATTTGATAACCATTTTCAGATACATTGGCAGTTTGGTGAATTATATAAATTTTGTCAGTAACTATTTCTGAAGAAGGTGAAATACAAAAGGTGGTTTCCAAACATTTTATATTACTATACTGATTGTTCAAAGGCCATACTTCTGTTGTGGTTCTAATTGTTTATGGTTATTGGTTTACATTATGTGCTGTTTGCTCTTTATGCAACAGTTTTCATATTTTTAGTTAAGTTCAATTTGCTGAGTGACCACCTTGGAAGCAGCTGCTCATTCGCTTACCATATGCTTTCTTGGTACAAGTACCTGATTGTCAATTTAGTTTTTTCCCATTTGGTGGGAATTTCTTTCCAGTTGTGCCATTTCATAACCATTGCCCACTTTTGCCTCTTTATAAAAAGAATCTGATATAGAACTATAAACTTGTTGCTCTATATTTCACCAATAAATAAACTTCATGACCATCTTCACTTTCCAACATGCTCTTACCCATTTACTACATCTGTGCCACCCATCAAACAAATTCCTTCATGTGTTCATGTCAGATAGTAAACTGTCTACAGACTCTGTTATGACTGATTGACCTGAAAAAAACAAGAGAACTAGAAATGCGTGTTTGTAAAACACCATGCCCCCAACTGTATGCTTGTCCCTAAACTGGCACTTTGTATGATTCATTTATTTCATATGAATGAAGCGAAATTTGATCTCCTGAAGAAGTTGTTCGGACCAGAAACAGAATGTAAGCTTTTTGCAGACAATTTAGAAATGGAGTAAAAAATCAAAAAAGGAGTAATTTTGTCAAAATTTGGCTGAAGTCCTCAAAAGTTTACCAGGTGAGCTTCTCAGCATCAACCAGTATACCAAATATGAAGACACTAGCTCAAGTACTTTTTGAGATATCTTGCACACAAGATTTTCAAATTTTGTTTTCAAAGGGACATAACTTCAAAAAGGGGCATAACTTAGACATGAAAAAATATGGGTCAAATATTTTTTCATGAGGAATTTGTATATGAAATTTCATAACCCATCATTCACCATTCAAAAGTTTCAAGTTGACCGAAAAGTGGAAAAAAAATCAATGAAATTTTCAAAATTGCATAATTTTGTCAAAATTTGACAGAAAGTGCTAAAAAATTATTCATGTCATCTACTCCTCAGCCCCAATCAGTGTACTAAATATGATGGCTCTAGCTTTAATACCTTTTGAGATTTCTTGCACACAAGATTTTCAAATTTTGTTTTCAAAGGGACATTACTCCTAAAAGGGGCATGACTTAGACATGAAAAAATATGGGTTGAATATTTTTCATGAGGAATATACTGTAAGTTCGGAAATTTTCGCGTGACTTTTATTTCGCGATTTTTCGATTTCCGAATTATTAGCGAGACTTTGGATTCGCGAACGAGGACTCATGCAGTCTATAAAGCTTATTGTTATTCATTATTAGCGAGAACTTTATTTTCGCGAGTCAACGAATTCGCGAATATTAGCGAAAATTAAGTTCTCACGAAAATTTCCGGATTTACAGTACATTTGTAATTTCAAAATCTTAATATTCACCATTCAAAAGTTCCAAATTTCACTGAAAAGTGGAATAAATCAATGACATTTTCAAAATTGCATAATTTTGTCAAAATTTTAAAGAAAGTTCTCAAAAGCTAATCAGGTCATCTACTCCTTGGCCCCAACCAGTGTACCAAATTTGATGGCTTTGTAGAACTCCGTTCCTTAATGCTTCATGCCAAGTTTCAAAATCATAGGCCTTCTGGTTCTGAAGAAGAAGATTTTTAAACGTTTTTGCTATTTATAGCCATGGCGGCCATCTTGGTTATGTGACCTTGACCATTCATACTAACTTTCATTCCCTCTTCCTAAGGATGCTCCACAAAAAGTTTGGCTTTGATTGGCCTATAGTGGTTTCAGCCTCGGGGAAAAGCCGGGACTCTACTTTTGGTCCAGCAAATGCCCGCTAAAATCCCCACCCCATGCCAGGACTTCTCATTGGCAAAACCACCACTGTTTTCCCCCCGTAGCCTGCTATCTTTCCTTTTTCTCAGCCCTTTTTGACTATATAAAGCAAACCCTGCAAATATCTTCCTCACACTGCCATGGCAAAATTTTGGTCTAAGCCCCCTCATTTTTACAGCTATCTGTGTCTTACCAGTGCCAAAAACATCTAGTACCACCGTTTTTATAGGGTGAACCAACATCATAAGGCCTAAAAAAAATAGCTGTGTTTCCGCTAACAGTCTGAAAAAAATTAGGGTAGGTAGGTAGGAAAATCTTTTTATTTTCATTATAATTTTTACGCAAAAATATCCAGGGTAGGTAGGTAAATGTAATTTTTTTATACGCAGTTTTTATTGAAAAAGGTCAAAATGGTCAATGGCGCGCAAATGTATGAGGTCTACGTTCTTCAGCCATGTGAAGACTGGCAACATATTATACCTTGCCTCAAATGCGGTTGATAAACTTTCAGTCTCATCTTGTTCATAGACCACTATCTGAGAGCAGGGTGGCCTGGTGGTAGAGCTTGCTGAACTGTAAAGTACTGAGTTGGAATCCCACCAGCACTGGGTCTTGTCCTCCAGAAAGAAACCTTCTCTCAGATATGCATCCCAACAATGGCAACATGAGTCTGACCTAAATAAAGTTGACTGCGATGCAAAACCCCAATACAAACAATCTAGGGGATGGTATAATCTGACATATTTCACACAACAATACTCTTATTGCATGCAACTTAGCAGGAAAGGCCAGTATTGACAAAATAATAAGAAATAAACAGCTATATTTTCAAAACGAAATCTGAAGAACCCAAACCATCAACATGTACGATAAAAAGACTACTCCCGAATTTAAAACTATAACTGTAACTGCATATCTGTTCCGGGTCACCTCAGCCCATTGTACAACTGCAACTGCAACTGAACCAACGAAAATGCCAAATGCAGGGACTCCCTTTATAAGGGATTACTGAATCTGAATACATGTAGTTTACTGGTGACACGCCAAATGACATCATTTCACCAGGGATTTGGATGGGGGAGTATTTAGTCCCTAGAACGCACAACTGAAGAATTCTCTGAAAGCAACACCTGTTTATTCTGATTGTATTATCCTCCAACCGCTAGGAGGTCTCTGCTATCCCCGAGTTACGGTATGATTACCATCACAAGTCTCCGATGATAGAACTACATTACCCGCCACTTACTATCATCATTACATATTTACAGTATGCCATACTCTATCATTGAAGTCATTTTATTTTGCGGGGGAGGTAGGAGTAGGTGGAGAGAAGCCAGTGTTCGCCTTATAAATGCTGAGCGCATTTTAGCAAGATAGCCACTGGTACCATTTTTTAACGTCTTTGGAATGACGCGGCCTTGGATCGAACCCACAGCCTCCCGCTTCTGCAGCGGACCCTGTAACCATTACGTTATCGAGACCGGTATATCATATTGCAGAAAGACAGGTTAGACCCAGATGAGAAAAGTTTGTTTAATTAAGAACATTTTGAAGTGTTGTGACATGCCTTCGGTATATTCACTTTTTAGAACAAGACATTTCTAATTCACAGTGGAATAAACTCCTGAATGGCTCAGTTAACTCGTATGCCAGTTGAAGACGCATGAAGTCAGTGTGAGTGTGTGTGGGTACAGATTTTGTCCGTAAGTCATGTCTGAAGACTATTCACAGCACAGTCTTCAGCCTCGTCACAGTATGTCCTTGTGAGCAGTTTGTTCTGGAAAATTGTAATGGGGCCTCGGTTTATAGTCTCAATACGAAGGACTTGAGAAACCCGGGATCGTATCTACAATCTCTGGTTTACAAGGCAAATGGCTTAACCACAGCGCCACGGTGGCTTCTAAATGACACCAAATTCTACGTCATTTCGACGGAGTCTCGCTAAATAATCGGGGGAACTCTTCGATACAACAAAATAGACGCTGAAACTATCAGAGACATATCAGAAAAACCAACAAAACCCACGACACGAAATGCTTGGGTGGGGCTACAGAAAATGCTGGGTCGGATGTCGTAATTTTTATTTTTTTATTTTAACCATAAAAATAGCAGAGTCGGCGGGTTGAGATAGGGTCGGTCGGGTTAGCGGAAACACAGCTATTATTTTTTTTACGCCTAACTCAGTTAAACTGATGCGTTAGGCTATTAAATAAACATATAAACACTTTGAAAAAACACAGGCATGCATCTCGAGAAAAATCTGTAAGCCAAACAATGCATCTTAGCCCAAGTTCTATTGTCCCAGGATGCCAAATAAAAAAAAGTTCATACAATGACAATGCAAAACAGTGCAGAGAAGTAAGCATTTTCGAAAAGTTTTAACTTGTCATTCGTTTTGTTCGACTTCACTGACACTGTTAAATAAACTGATCATCGAGCAAATTATGAGATAGAAACTTACAAATATCAGCTACTTCAAGCATCATTATGCTTCAAGCTGACATAAAATGTATGATATTCCATAAAAAGAGCTACTCGGCCATGTGTTATTTCCGGTCAAAATGAAAGTAGAAAACAAACCACATCGGAGCGATTTTTAACAAAATTACAAACGGTTTTCTGCCTGTTAAAACACACCTTTAACCAAGGCTGAGGTAGTGACCTAAAGTAGTGAATGAAAAATAAATGGGCCAATTAAGAAAATTAGCCAGATACTGATTTCACTTCTTTCGACCACTCTATTGACGTATTGTCAATTTAGCGTATCAACAGTAAACCATTCAGATTCAGCATAAACTGTATAATGTGGTAAACTTGTTAGATTGAATTGACATCGAAGAAAACTTAGTTAATCATAATGTCATTACAAGCCAGTCTGAATAAAATCGGAAATCATGTTGTTACAGGTCATGCAGGTCACATCAGCTTGACACACATTCTTCACGTCAATTGTGCATTTGATTGGTCGACAGAGCCACACCTCCAAATCGACGGCATTTGATTGGTCTACAGAGCCGTAGGTGATTTAACGAAACCAGGTCAAACACAAATCGAGACCCAAATCTAACGTTTTATACCCTCGTTTGCGAAAAACTCACTAAACATGCAAAGAAAAATTTACTCACCGCACGTCAGTCCAATAAACACACAAATTCGCCAATTAAAAGCACGAAATTTCCGTCGAGAATAAGCTATGGAATCACCGACTCGAGAAAACAAAATGGCGACGTAAGTCAAGCTTGTCATGAATCAAAAACCCAACTGATTGGTTCCCCGCAGCAGGTATTGAAACCCACTGTAAAATTATTGAAACGAGTACCAGAGGGCTCTCTATGGCGTAATTTTGGACTGATCCATTTAAAAGGGAACAGCAGGTTATTTTAACTGTATTTCAACACATCAAATAACGAATTCATAGTGACTAACCATAATAACATTCTACAAAATAACAATATAAAGCTGCTCCGACATTTTAGTTCTCTATCTTCTTCGAATTTTATTAAAATAAACAGCTAGTCAAATCTAAACACCCACCAAGAAGATACCAATCGAATTTTGATTATAAGATTAGGCACTATAAGACTAATTCTTTAAATAATTATTCTATTAATTAATCTAGAGAATTATTTATATTTTGAATAATTATAACAGTAATAATTAACGCCTAGAAAAGCTAGTAGACAAAACTAAAATGTTTTTGATGATATACAGTTAATCATAATGTCATTACAAGCCAGTCTGAATAAAATCGGAAATCATGTTGTTACAGGTCATGCAGGTCACATCAGCTTGACACACATTCTTCACGTCAATTGTGCATTTGATTGGTCGACAGAGCCACACCTCCAAATCGACGGCATTTGATTGGTCTACAGAGCCGTAGGTGATTTAACGAAACCAGGTCAAACACAAATCGAGACCCAAATCTAACGTTTTATACCCTCGTTTGCGAAAAACTCACTAAACATGCAAAGAAAAATTTACTCACCGCACGTCAGTCCAATAAACACACAAATTCGCCAATTAAAAGCACGAAATTTCCGTCGAGAATAAGCTATGGAATCACCGACTCGAGAAAACAAAATGGCGACGTAAGTCAAGCTTGTCATGAATCAAAAACCCAACTGATTGGTTCCCCGCAGCAGGTATTGAAACCCATTGTAAAATTATTGAAACGAGTACCAGAGGGCTCTCTATGGCGTAATTTTGGACTGATCCATTTAAAAGGGAACAGCAGGTTATTTTAACTGTATTTCAACACATCAAATAACGAATTCATAGTGACTAACCATAATAACATTCTACAAAATAACAATATAAAGCTGCTCCGACATTTTAGTTCTCTATCTTCTTCGAATTTTATTAAAATAAACAGCTAGTCAAATCTAAACACCCACCAAGAAGATACCAATCGAATTTTGATTATAAGATTAGGCACTATAAGACTAATTCTTTAAATAATTATTCTATTAATTAATCTAGAGAATTATTTATATTTTGAATAATTATAACAGTAATAATTAACGCCTAGAAAAGCTAGTAGACAAAACTAAAATGTTTTTGATGATATACAGTTATTTTCCTATTGAAATTCTCAGGAGCCTCATTAGTGTAAACTTTAAACATGAATTTAGCTTTTTGAAGATAGAGTCGATCATATATAGACATAATCTTTAAAGACCTCATAGCTTCATCGCAATATTCTACATTATAATCTAAGTTGATCCTACATGCTCTTTTTTTGTAGTTTGGATACTTCATTCAGTTTCAAGCACTTTATTTAGTGCACTAAAATGTAAATATTTACAAACAAAATGCATTTACGAGTGCATCGTTGGAGGTATCTATCTAAATAATCGATTTAAAATCAAACCTACATGCTAGAATCTCATGACATCATCGACCTAAGACGTGTTTGTCTATGTTTGCGTATCTCTAAGTCTAGACTGTCTGTAAGATAAGACACACCTTAGTATGTAGCGTTTTAAATTTTGTCTATAACATACAGGTTTACATTTGCAGAGCATTCTGTCAGCAAAATTTAATGTCCTATTTTTCTTTTACTTTTAAAATCAACTACAGCCAAATACATTGTATATCATTTTATAATAACTATCTTCAGCTCACCTGAGCCGAAGGCTCACAGGTGAGCTTATAGTATACCCATGATCCGGCGTCCGTCCGTCGTCCGTCCGTCGTCGTCCACAATTTCAAAGATCTTCTTCTCTGAAACCGCTTGGCCGATCAAGTTGAAATTTTATGTGTAGCCTCCTTGGGTAGTGGCATTGAAATTTTGTTCGTGATATTTTGGTCACATGACCAAGATGGCCACCACGCCCATATATGGTAAAAACCACTCTTTTCCATACACACTTTTCAAAGATCGTCTTCTTTGAAACTGCTTGGACAATCAAAGTGAAATTTTATGTGGAGCATTCATGGGTAGGGGAGACGAAAGTTTGATCGCGAAATCCAGGTCACGTGAGTGTGACATGACCAAGATGGCCGCCACGCCCATATATGTTAAAAACCACTCAAAAATCTTCTTCTCCAGAACCGGCTGGTCGATTTTCATGAAACTTGGTATGTAGCATTTGGGACTCCAGCCCATCATAGTTTGATCAAATGATGATCCTAGGATGACCTTGACCTATTTTACGGCAATGTCAATTTTGGAAACATAGGCTTTTACATGGGAAAAAGTGAAAATTATGGATTTTTTGAAAATTATTGCAGCCTGAGGCCTGAAAAGTGGTAAATGCAAACAACTAATAGAGTAGATGAAAGTATATGATTAATTTAGGTCAAGGTCATCTCTTGACCTTGGCCTGTCTGTCATCCATACACACTTTTCAAAGATCTTCTTCTTTGAAACTGCTTGGCCAATCAAAGTGAAATTTTATGTGAAGCATCCATGGGTAGGGGAGACGAAAGTTTGATCGCGAAATCCAGGTCACATGACCAAGATGGCCGCCACGCCCATATATGGTAAAAAACACTCAAAAATCTTCTTCTCCAGAACCGGCAGGCCGATTTTCATGAAACTTGGTATTTAGCATTTGGGACTCCAGCCCATCATAATTTGTTGAAATGATGACCCTAGGATGACTTTGACCTATTTTACGGCAAGGTCAATTTTGGAAACATAGGCTTTTACATGGGAAAAGGCGAAAACAATTGATATTTTGGAAACTGTTGCAGCCTGAGACCTGAAAGTTGCTAGATGCAGACAACTAATGGAGTCAGTGAAGGTAAGTAATTAATGAAGGCCAAGGTCATTTCTTGACCTTGACCCAAGGTCAATTAAATATCAAAATTAAAATTATGGTTTTCTCAGAAATCACTAGGTTTGGAAACTATTGCAGCCTGAGACCTGAAACTTTGCAGATGCAGACAACTTATGAAGTCAATAAAGGTGTGTGAGTATTCAAGGTAAAGGTCATTTCATGATGACTTAATACTCCAAGATCAGGCTTCAGGTGAGCGTTCTCAGGACCAATGGTCCTCTGGTTGATCTAAATATGACATCAATTTATTATTTTTTTCCAGATTCTGTTGACCTATTCATCCGTAACCATGACAACGACCTTGAGACAATGTCATGGCCAACAATACTTGTCATCACCGTTGTGATAGCTGTGGCAGTGTTTGGTATTGCCACCTTTGTTGTAATAACATTCTACATCATCTCACGGAAAAAGAAAACCATTCACTACAAAAATACGCCACAAGAGGATCTGGAAATTGATATTCAGAAACTGCCGGCGAACATGTCGTATCATTGTGTTGATGAACCGATCAAAATGAATCCAAAACTTGAGGCATTTGAATATCCAAGGAATGATATAGTGTATATTCGTGATATTGGACAAGGAGCGTTTGGACGGGTGTTTAAAGCCAGAGCTCCAAATTTGACTAAGGGTGAGGATAGTACGTTGATCGCAGTAAAAATGTTAAAAGAAGATGCCTCAGAAGACTTACAATCCGATTTTGAACGAGAAGCTTCGTTGATGGCAGAATTTAATCATCCCAATATTGTTAAATTCTTAGGGGTTTGTGCAATAGGAAAACCTATGTGTTTGTTGTTTGAATATATGGGTAAAGGGGACTTGAACGAATATTTACGAATTTGTAGTCCTGAGCAATATACAGTGAGAAAACATAATACGTGTATAGATATTTATGATCAGGAAATAACGACTATAGATTGTGTTGATCAGTTGCATATATCAAGACAAATCGCAGCAGGGATGATGTATCTCTCCGACAAAAACTACGTCCATCGAGATTTAGCGACAAGAAACTGTTTGGTGGGAAATAATCTTCAGGTGAAAATCTCAGACTTCGGTCTTGCGCGAAGTGTGCATCGAATAGAATATTACAAGGGAAGTGATAATGATGCAATACCTATAAGATGGATGCCATTAGAATCAATTTTATATAACAAATTCTCGATTGAATCAGATGTTTGGTCTTTCGGAGTGGTATTATGGGAAATCTTTTCATTCGCTCTTCAGCCGTATTACGGCATGACTCATGAGGAAGTTGTCGATTTTCTGAAAGATGGAAAATGTCTTGTTTGTCCAGAAAACACACCTCAACAAATTTACGATCTCATGAAAAAATGTTGGAACAAAAAACCAAATGGACGGCCATCTTTTCAAGCACTGAATAAAGCTCTGTGTTCACTCCATGATGAACTTCTCAAAAAACGATTAAAAGAAACAAGTACAGTATAGCATAATATATAATTTTTGTGCCTTTTATATTTAGGATTTCCATTGTCAGAGGCCTAGTTTTCATAACATACAACCAAAGACGGAGACATTTTTCATGAAAAAAGTCACTGGCTTTGCAATAATGGTATGTGTGCATGTAAATGTATGCTTGTAGTACCGGTAATCTGTTCCTTGTGAAGTATTTGTTTTACGTCCCACTCAATAGCCATGCTAACTTCAATTTTAAAATTTTGTATGAAAGACTGGAGAAGCCCAGGCTCGAATTTATGATCAAGTTTGCAAGGCAAGTGACTATGCCATACCGGCTTCTTTATTGCCTGTTGTGAATGCTAGGCCCAGTACAATGTTATCTTTGAAATAGTCACAAAGGATGAATCTGGACCAGTAGAATTTTCATGATTTTGATCAACTTAAAACATGGGCCATTCTGTTTGCATAGTGGAATTGAACTTCTTGAAATTTGTACATGTACTGCAATTTGAACATGCCTCAGAGACGATTCAGATCAACTTAGAACCTTAGTGTTTCTCTCTGTAGTCTGTAGACTGTGTCTAAGAAACACCTTAGTGTTTCTCTCTGTAGGATTTCGGTTTGAAGGACATACTTTTGATCCATAATTTTCTTATGCTGCTAAAAGCAAGTTATACCTGTATTATGTAATTTTCATTTGAGCCGTGTCATGAGAAAACCAACAATTTGCTGAAGCGAAATCAAAGACGCAGACCAGCTTCACGGTTTACTGCGAAGCTGATCAGCCCCTTTGTTTTCGCTACATGGATAGTACAATTTTTCTCCTTTATAAATCCAAAATTTCCATCGGACCTGTTCGGAAACCGTATTGTTGGTTTTGTCATAACATGGCTCATTTGATCTTTGATAGGCATGGCACAGTACATAAATCTCCAGACACTCATTAGCACAACAAAAACTAAAAGCTAATTGATTCTTGTTAAGAATTTTTACAAAAGTTTAAACAAGGAAGACGTCATTATTGGAGGATTTTCTTCTTCGGGCCATACTGATATAGAATCTCATACACTAGAAATCATAGTTAGGCTCAACTTTATTTGATGCTCAATTAACTTGTTGAAAAATGTGCCATTTTATGGATACTCTAGAGAACCCCCTAGTTGAATCTTTGCGTGAGAAAACCAATGATTTGGGTTTACAACCAGGTTAAACACAAACCATGTGTACAGTCACAGAAGCAGGCCAGAATCTTGAAATTTCAGTTTTAAGAAGAAAGGGATTGTTCTATCTGTGTAGCGAAAACCAAAGACGCTGATCAGCTGAACAGTTACTGCACAGCTGATCAGCGCCTTTGTTTTTCATCTATGCATGTTGTTGTTTTTCTTGTGCAACGACACATTTGTTTTTGACATCCATAGAGCAGTCACGAATCCAGGCACAATAGATTGATCCCTAGCTAGTCAGATTTGCCATTATGAAAACAAGCCCATGTAATAGATTTTCTTTAGTTGTAAAAATTGAAAATTTTCAGTAGAAAATTTTTGATATTTTTCTTATTTTTGCTCCAAAACTGAGGCGGTTCTAACAAATACCCACAATCTGTTTTGGAACAAAAATAAGAAAAATAGGTCTACCCCTGCATACCCCAGTCTTGCTACTGTAAATCCTGAAATGTTCGTTAGAACTTTGTTTTCGCTAATATTCGCAAATTCGTTTCCTCGTGAAAATAAAGTTCTCGCTAATAAAGAATTACACTAAGCTTTATATACTGCTTGAGTACTCGTTCGCGAATTCAAAGACTAGCTAATAATTCGTAAATCGAAAATTCGCAAAATAAAAATCGCACGAAAATTTCTGAACTTACAGTATATAAAAGTGGGGTATAAGGAGGTATATATTACATGGAAATGTTATCCTGATGGCAGTAAAGCAGGCCAGCACATTTCTGTCATGATTTGGTCATGAAAATATTCCTATGTATGGACACTACTCCTCTTCCCCTGATTTAAGAAATGCACTATAAGGCTCTGGGAGGCTTGACTGAGAATAGTGTGGCTAGGATAACTGATCATCCTGACATGATCTTAGCTGTTGACCTTGGATGTAAATCACCATTTCAAACTAGGGATCGCTGTGGCATAGTGGTAGAGCGTCGGACTCCGAATTGAGAGGTGCTGGGTTTGATCCCCACAAGCGGCACCGTGTTGTGTTCTTGAGCAAGACACATTAACTCCCTACAGTACTGGTTAAACCCAGGAAGCGTTGGCTCCCTCCCGACATGACTGAAAAATTGTTGACTGGGATGTTAAGCTTCAATACAAACAAACAAACAAACCATTACAAACAAACAAACAAGGTTTCTGCTTAGCTTATTTCCTTGGAATTTCCATAAATTGTACCATTTTCAGTTGAGCCATGATGCAAGAAAATCAGTCTTCGGGGTTTCCGACCAGATCCCACACAAACCAGCCTGTACAGTCACAGAAAAAAGCTGTAATCTTGAACTTTAGGGTATAATTAGAGGAGGAATTGTACTATCCGTGTGGCGAAAACAAAGGCGCTGATCAGCTGTGCAGCAACTGCACAGCTGATCTGTGCCTTTGCTTTCACATAGGCGAAAGTCTGGTTTTCTTACGACATCGCTCAGTTAATGTCTCGTAATTTGATGTGCATACATGTATTTATTATCATTTTTATCATTTCACCTCATCGTAATACTTGTCATATAAAATGTCTCATTGTTACTTACATTACTATTAAATTTTACTACATGTACTGGTATCATTATAAAATGAACAAAGTTTGTTGATGAAATTAGTCATTTTTTGTATACTAGTTGCACATTTCAGATATTTTTGTCACAAATATATGCATATTTTTTTCTTGAAACTGATATACATGCAGTTTATTTTGATAAGTTTATTAATTCTTGCATAAAAAGTAGATTTGCATGATCATTACTCATTTTGCTGGTGTAAATTGTCCTCATCAAAAAGTAGTGATTTCTGAAAAGGCTGTATCTTGTAAAACAAAATTGCCAATGCTCCAATTTCGAAATCAGAAATGCCAAATCTTGTGGCAACAATATTTACTTATTTTAACCAGAATTAACTGTTTTTCATTTGATAAAAAGCATGTTTCTTTATCTTCAAGCAGAGAGTCACGTAGGGTAGATAACTCAGGCATTTCAAAACATTTTGATAAATACAAGTTTCAAACTGAGTGTGGAAACCGATAAGAAATTTTGTTTTGGCATTATCCAATATAGGTTCATTTTAGATATTAAAATAAGAAATTATTGATAATATTGAATAAATGAGCTGCGAAGCTGATCAGCATCTTTGTTTTCGCTACACGGATAGTACAGTTCTAAATTAAAAATTTCCAGCCTCTAGCCATCTTGTACAGCCCGGTTTGTGTCGGACCTGTTCGGAAACCACATTGTTGGTTTTCTAACGAGACAGCTCAAATGCTTATTTACTGCTATATTCTCAGAAAAAAAGATCTTATTTTGTTATAACTTGTGGGACCAAAGTGTACATGGGTAAAATGCTTTGCAGTGTTATAACGCCATTTTTATGGTGACATAGAAACACCAAAGACATAAGCTTTAATAATATACATCAAACTTGAATACATTAGAGAGTACATCCTATCCAAATACTTTTGAACGCTTCTCCCAATTTGGGACATAAAACCTGGTCCTCGGACATGGCTCAGAAATTAAGCACCGCTTGTTTAATCCTGATGGAAAAAAGTTGACTAATTCCTGGAACCCTGCTGTCAATCAGCCATATTTCTAAAAGATTTAAAAACAGTTATGATAAAATGATATTCTAATTGTCTACGCGCCAGCGCGTAGACTACTCTAAGGTTTGAGATTGACCTACTTACAAGACAACTCATACACCTCTCTACAACTGCAACTGCACGTTTGAGTCTAGTGGCATGACCATCGTGTTAGTAGGATTCCGGGTCGTTTCGCCAAGGACCGTGTAAACACCCCCAAACACCCATGCAAACCTCCCTTTGGTTGGTACTGAACATTTGTACCAATGGTGCAGTAGGTACCAAAAAATGGGGCAAATTGTTAAATTCGTGGAACTGGTGCATGATTGCATTCTATCTAAGCAACAACGGAATGAAATGAACCGACGGTAGTGTGACTGTGACGCTATATGGTCGGGAATGAAAGCTTTGACCGCGCCCCACCTGCCGTGTAGCCAATTACATTCTATCCAAGCCACAACGGAATGAAATGAACCGACAGTATCGTGACGGTCGATTGTCAGGTATGAATGCTTTCACCGCACAGCGTTTTATTTCTGTTCATTCAAATGCACCACGATGAAATGGGAGTACGGTCAGATTCTTTGACATTCCAGTTTATATATGCGAAGCGTAGACCAAGCTTTTTGTTAAAGCTTATACTTGTCTTAGATAAGGGCAGACATTTCATACACAGATGCTGGTGTTAGATAAGCACTCTTGAAAAGGAGATAAGAAATTATGATTGCTTTTTCAACTTCTAAAGTGAAGAGTTTCAAAGAGATGCAACATACAAATTTTGTTTTATCTTCTGCTTTATGATTTAAGGGAGATTTTGTTTGACAATAAAAATATGGCAAATGCCTTGCAAAATTTTTGTTAATACCCTTATGAAATAGATATTAAATTCCATTTCAGTAAATAACTTCATGTATGGCATTTGGGCCTTTATTTTGCACCCAGAAATATATACCCCCACAAGCCAGTTGTGGCAGAGGGGACTTTAAAGCCAGTTGTGGTAGAGGGGACTTTAACCACATGCTTTAGCCGTCCTAGAAACAGTTAAAATCTATATGATGCATGTTTTTAAGAAATGTAGATTTTTATACATACAGTTTAATATTTATTTAACAGTCCTTTTACAGGTAGATGAAATGTGCATATTTGTCTTGTTAATTCCTCATCACAAATCCTGTGTTTGGGATGATGCAACAAGGACACAAACCTGACTGTACTGTCATTGATAATGGCAGAGGCTCGAGTAGAGGGATTGAGCTACCCGTGTGAGCTGCATCATGAGAAAACAGGATTTTTGACTATGCGAAAACAAAGGCACATATCAGCTGTGCAGTAACTGCATAGGTGAGACAGTGAGCAGAGACTTTCCTCATACTGGTTATCCAGAGACAACCAATGCAACTGAGAACAACCAAAGTACATGAAACCAATATGTGACAATAGGCAGTAAATACCTGTTCGGTAACAACTTGCCACAGATCTTAGTCATATTGGTTGTCTCTGGATAACGGACATGCCCTGAAGATTGCTTTAATACATATTCTTATAGAGACTCGAGTTATCACAAAATGCAAACCATAGTTATGTCAGTTATTATTCTGCTGTGCCTTTTGTTTCGTAAGATTCCTATTTTTCCTATTGAATGTATTTGCTCAGGAAGCTTAGCAATCCTTTCTTAGAAAACACTGGTTATCCAGAAACAACCAATATTACAAGTCTGTAGTATGCAGTTACCTTCCTGGGAACAACTTTTCAAAGGATCAACTGGTTGTTCCCAGACAGGTATTTATTACTTATTGTTGTATGTTAATTTCATCCATGTTGGTTGTTCTCAGTCACATGGGACGCCTGGATAACCGGTGTGGAGAAAGCATGAACAAATCTTGGTATCCTTTTCCTTTCTACCTCTTATTTGCCAATTATGTTTTTCTTTGAAAATTACTGTATATCACTTGCTGCATTTTGCAAAGCTAACTAAAATTTGGATCCAGTAACCATGTGGCAAGGTTTTACGCTTTAATTTTTTCAAGAAAAAAGTTGATTTTTTTTTTCAAGAAAAAAAAAAACAACATAAAATAAAAAAAAAAAATAAAAAAAAAAATAACACATGGTGAATAAATACTGTGTAAAAGAGTATCCTTACAACATTGGTTTGATGCATAAAATATGTACATATAGATTAGAACAGAGAGAAATCCTCTCAATAAACTTATAAAACAGTGACTTTGTTTCTTTTAATTGTATTCCCTAGATGGATTTCAATTGCATTTTTATCACAGAGTAAACATTTTGAGCCCTGTCTTGAGTCTATTTCTTCGTTTTCCAATTCGAAACCTATATCCCTAAATCTGACATTTGACGTCTTAAATCGTCTTTTCTACTTGCACAGCCAATGGTCAGAATCCCAAAGTCCAATGGTGGCCATATTGGTCATGTGACCTGGACCGTTCATACAAATTTTCATTGGCTGCAGTCTGGACAAAAATATGCTTTCATTGCCATCAACAAAGAGTCCAAAACTTGCACCTTTTCCTGCATTGTTTGTTTGTTTATGTTGCTTTGTTCAGTTCTGTATCATTAATCTTTGAATTATGGAGCAATCAATCAAAACTGACCAGTCTATATTCCATGCTTTCAACAGTGTTAATGGAAAACCAGCTATGTCAACACTGCATGTTCATTAACACAGCATCAACAGCTGGTAAGGGTGAGAAAAACCTGTCAGCCTTGGTGTCAGATGGGGTCAAGCATTACTGATGAAAGTGACCTTGCCCTCAAAGAGCCAAATATGACAACCACTGTTCGGCTGTTGTTTAAGACTTGAGATTTTCATCACAGTGAAACCTTTGCATCATGATGTTTGCTTTCTTGGAACTTTATGGGTAAAATCCAGCATCAAGAGCTTTTGGTCAGATTGGGTGTCAGCTGAGGTTTATTCTAAGACATCATTGATGAAAGTGAACGGCTTTTTTCAAGAAAATTCTGCTTTGGCAGATTCAAGAAAAGTAGTTGTCAGTGAATGATGTGAGCAATGTGCATTTAATATTGATAATCTGCCCGTTAAAGACTTTGGTCCAAGAACAGTGCAACTGTATGCATGGATAACTCTAGTCTTGGCATGCCCTTGATTTTAGAGTGTGGATGTAAAGCATCATATGCAAAATCTGATAAGAAATGAATATGTCTCTTTTTATAATTTGACATTTCCAAGTGAAAATAAGATATCATCGATACCTGTTATTAGATCTATTGAACGGGAAATTTCTCATTTCTCTAGTTTTTCCGGCAAAACTGATGTATTGATACTGACAATGTGAGAAGCAGGTAGCTGGGTGATCTCTATATCATAGCTACAATTAGAGAAGCTTTTGGCAGGTTTTGCAAAGATGAAAGAATCAAAGGGTGTTTTATTGTACAGGTTGATTTGCCTATTCTGTCACTACAAAATTCCTTGATTTTTTAGAAGCCTCCGTGGTGGAGTGCTTAAGTCACTTGCCTTGTAAACCACCAGTCACAGGTTCAAACCCCAGCTTCTCCAGTCTTTCGGATAAGACTTTAAACAGATGTTGCATCTCCTTATGACCTTAGCTGTTGAATGGATGTTATACCCAAACTTGATTATTTACAATTTTACTAAGACTACCATTTAACCCTCTTTTAACCTATTGAGTAAGTTGCTTCTTGATAATTTTGACTGAAATATTGATGACTATGATTTAAAATGTTTTTTGGTTGGTTTGGATGTGTTTTACCTTCCAATCAAGATATAAGGTCATATGTACATAGGACCTCCTTTAAAGTCTCAACTGAAAGACTGGAGACATGGGACCCCTGATTTTCACAAGGGGAGTTGCTTAACCACTATGTCATGGAAGGTAATGCAGCAGGATTTATCTTGTCAAACCATTTCTACTAATTATGGCATGTTCCCCAGTCATGTTGGAATTGATATTGTTTGTCTGTTGTCTGTTCATTTTCTCTTTGTTTTGACCACAACTTGTAGGTAATTAATCATCTTTTGAAGTGGAATCCATGGAAAAATTCCCTGTTTTTCTTGGAATCAGTCATTCAAAACGTAAAAGTAAGCAATGATCAGGAACTGGTTAAAACTTAAGTCCCACTCATAAAACTAAGGCCCACTGTATTACTCTCCCTCTCTCTCTCTCTCTCTCTCTCTCTCTCTCTCTCTCTCTCTCTCTCTTTCCGTCTCTCTCTCAATAAATGACCAGGAAAATACAAAAAATTGCATACAATAACCATGCTTATATATATATATATATAGACTTAATGTTATATCATGCACATTATAGTACTGGCGTATGTCCAAGGAGAGGATGCATACAGGCCCCCTTTGACGTCTATATATATGCTAATAATTCTTTCACCTTGCTTGATTATTTTGTGCTGAATGTATGTATGTATATAGATATGTCATGAAATTTCTAATAAATAAATAAAACTAAGGTTGGGAAAGAACAAGTTGCCAATTAGCAATTTGGAGCTGATACAATAAAAACATTGTATGCTGAGCGAGTAGATATTTCCCTAAAGATGGCCACTCAGTTACCTGAACATTATAACTAAACATATAAGACAATAACAGCATTAACTCAGTAGTCATGATGTCAACTAGCAGGTGATACATTTCAAATTACCTTTAGCTTACCTTTTGCTTTGGAGATGGATGCTCTACCACTGAGCCACATTACTCTTCAATATGAGCCACGTCTTGAGAAAACCAAACTTTTGCATAATGCAAAAAACAAAGGCCCACATCAGCTGTGCAGTAGCTGCACAGCTGATCAGTGCCTTTGTTTTCGCTACACGCATAGAACAATTCTTTTTCTACTTCAATCCAAAATTTCATGCTTCTATTCTTCTTCTCTGACTGTACAGCCAAAACCCGAAGACTGGTTTTCTCATGTCCCGGCTCATATTCCAAAAAAAAAAAAACTTCTACAATGTTTATCAATTAGGCCTTAACTGCATTGACAAAATTACTCATTTCAATAAACATGCAAATGGGTTATATGAATAAATACAAACCCATTTACTGGGAATTTCTATGACAATTTTTCAGTAAATTGTTATTCATTTGCATTGTCACATTTCCACATGTGGTCAGCAAATCCCGAGGACACAAAGGTCAAGTGTTAATGATGTCCATTTCTCTTCTCATTTACATATGAGCCGCATCATGGGATAAACCTGCATATGCGAAAACAAAAATGCAGATCAGCTTTGCGGTAACCACGAAGCTGATCAGCGCCTTTGTGTTCGCTACACGGATAGTACAATTTATCTACTTTCTAAACTCAAAATTTCAAGCTTCTAGCTCTTTTCTCTAACGGTACAGACCAGTTTGTGTCGGACCTGTTCAAAAACCACATTGTTGGTTTTCTGATGATGCGGCTCATGTATTTTATTTACAAATTTTCAAAATTTTTGTAGCATAGGAGGCACATCATGATGAAAATTGCTTTTTGAATTATCTTTGGTACATCATGATGAAAATTGCTTTTTGAATTATCTTTGGTGAAGACACAAGTTCGGATCAGCTCACAGTGGAGTCAGTCATCACCATTAAGCTAAATAATTAGTATGCATGGCTCCTCCTCTTTCTTAATCTTAACTTTCCTGGAGCTACTAGTCATTTTCTGTAGCTATCTGTACAGACTAGTTTGTGACAGACCTAGTTGGAAACCCTGACCACATACTTTTTCATGAAACAACCCATGTTCCCAAGACATTTGAGCCCTGACGTGACAAAACCGGGCTTCGGGAATTCCGACCAGGTCTGACACGAACCGACCTGTACAGTCACAGATATAAAGCAAGAAGCTTGAAATTTCAGATTTAGAAAGTAGAGGAATTGTACTATTCAAGTAGCGATAACAAATAAGGCACTGATCAACTTTGCAGATACTGTGAAGCTGATCTGCGCCTTTGTTTTCGCATAGGCAAAATCCGGTTGTGACATGGCTCATTTATGCATTCTTCATGAAGTCGGCCCAGAAATCATTTGTGATCATGTCTGTTAATCAAGTTGATTGAAAATCCATCTTTCTGATAATTAGAATATTGAGTTAACCTTTGTGCCTTTCATGCTTGACCTTTTATCTGAAGCTGTCAGAACATGGTATGTGACCTTTGGCTTTAAACAATCCATTTGGAAGACCTTTTGATTGTTGATTTCTTTGAATCTTTTCAAAGAATTCCTGTCCAGTGAGGCAAACTCTATCTAATAGCCCAAACAGATCTTATCATACTGGTCCTGTTAGTGTAATGGTTTGAGAGCATTCGCTTCAGGAGAGGGAGGTTGTTGGTTCGATCCAGGGCCGGGTCATACCAAAGACAATCATACAAATGGCTACCATGCTTGGCACTCAGAATTATTAGAATGTCTATCATGTTGGTGACTAGTGTTCACCCTCACTTAATAAAGGCAAAACGCCTATATGTACCGTATCTCAGTGAGAGGACTCAAACAGAAACTGCAACCCCCAGGTTTGTAAGGGGAGTAACTCTACCAATACCCATTAGGGCTATCATGTAATTATGCTGCCAATATTAACATACTTTTCGCTGTTATATTTTCTATCTTACCGAGGGGTATTCTGTCTATTCTTGCACACCCTGCAAGAAAATATCAGTATATCCAAGGTTTTGGCAGAGATCTCACTAGGATTTTGAAAATCGGAATAAAAATGGGGTCTTTCTTAAAATGTTTAATAGATTCTTTCTATACTTTAGTATTGAGGTTGGAGTCAGGATAAAAAAGTTGGGAGTTTAAAACTCCGAATTTGGAGTTAGCAAGAACAGTTTTTATCTACCCCTGGTTGTCTGACCCTGCGTTCATGTGTTCCTTTTTAACTTTGGTTGTATAGGACATCATGTAATTTTGTCGTTTAGCGCACACGTCACAATAACTTCAATAACATTCTCTTTCAAAATGGCAGATGCGATTGCAGCATTTTTTAATGCAAACGTTATGAAAATCAAGCTTTGCCGCATTATGGTGTGCAAGAAAAAGAATTGATCATGCGTGTAAGGACATACAAATCTGTCCCTCAGGTTACAGATTTGTCTATCCATCCTCGACACTCATGAAAGATTCTTATATTATCATACAAGCAATTTTCACCTTATTTCTCAAATATCAGAATATTGCACTCTACTTTTATTTTTTTGTTAAACATTCCTACATTTTTTGTCTTGATAGCATGTCTTATTACTATAATTTGTAATCATTAATTATCTGAAATCATTTGCATCCCAGGTGTTGATACTTTAATAATCAATGCACATTTTACAAATGAAGATAAATGAAATTTTAATGGTGCGATGAAATCCATCATTAACATGGGATTGCAACAAGAGTGCAAAACCCAGATTCAGATTTCTGTGATTTTCTTTCCTTGGTTTTGTGACTGTCTAAAAATCTCGCACTTCAAATATATTAATTTAAAATTAAAACCACAGCCAAAAGTAACACTTGCTCACCTGAGAGAATAGATTCTCAAATTGACAAACCCTTAATTCATAAGTCAGAGTGGTTGTGGTAGTGTTTATGTTTTACATCCTGTCATATTGAGATGGGGTGCTGATTTCAAGTCTCATCCACATTACGAAAACACGCCCATGTAATATACAGATTTTTCTTAGGTTGTAAAAATTGAAAATTTTCAGAAGTAAATTTTTGATGTTTTTCTTATTTTTGCTCAAAACATAGATTGTGGGTACACGTTAGAACGGCCTCGCCGAGGCGGTTCTAACGAGTACCCACAATCTATGTTTTGGAGCAAAAACAAGAAAAATAGGTATACTCTGCATACCCCAGTTTTTCAACATAAAAGTGGTGTTTAAGTGGGAATACATTACACGGACATGTTTTCCTGATGCATAAGACTGAGGAAGCCTGGGCTCCAACTAGCAACTCTGGTTTATAAGGCCAGTTGCTCAACCGTATGACACTAACCAGATATAAAACCCGTTTTTTTCTAGCAATATCGATTGAACAGCCCAAGACTTTCTAAATAAAAGTGCTGCAGGCATGCATGATACCCCGCCACGCAAATTTAATTTAGCAAAAATGTTTCTCAATAAATTCTCAAGATAAAGAGCAGAACAAAATTTTGTCATAAATGAAGGACCATAACTCTGTATACATTGATAAAATTTACCCATCTTCAATCCCAAACCACTACTTCCTGATTTGAACTTTTATACAAAGTTTGAATAAAATTGGTTGATAAATGCACAAAACAGAGGCAGGAAACGAAATTTTAATGTAAATCATGGGCCATAACTCTGTACTTATTTAACTAAATTTATTCATTTTCAATCCCAAACCACTCCTTCCTGATATGAACTCCTATACAAAGTTTGAAGAAAATCGGTCAATAAATGCTCAAGATAGAGTTCGGAAACAAAATGTTAATGTAAATCAAGGGCCATAACTCTGTACTTATTTGACAAAATTTACCCATCTTCAATCCCAAACCACTCCTTCCTGATATGAGCTCCTATACAAAGTTTGAAGAAAATCGGTCAATAAATGCTCAAGATAGAGTTCAGAAACAAAATTTTAACGTAAATCAAGGGCCATAACTCTGTACTTATTTGACAAAATTTACCCATCTTCAATCCCAAATCACTCCTTCCTGGTATGAACTCCTATACAAAGTTTGAAGAAAATCGGTCAATAAATGCTCAAGATAGAGCCCGGAAACAAAATTTTAACATAAATCAAGGGCCATAACTCTACTTATTTGACGAAATTTACCCATCTTCAATCCCAGACCACTCCTTCTTGGTATGAACTCCTATACAAAGTTTGAAGAAAATCAGTCAATAAATGCTCAAGATAGAGCCCGGAAACTAAATTTTAACGTAAATCAAGGGCCATAACTCTGTACATATTTGACAAAATTTACCCATCTTCAATCCCAGACCACTCCTTCTTGATATGAACTCCTATACAAAGTTTGAAGAAAATCGGTCTATAAATGCTCAAGATAGAGCCCGGAAACAAAATTTTAACATAAATCAAGGGCCATAACTCTGTACTTATTTGACGAAATTTACCCATCTTCAATCCCAGACCACTCCTTCATAGTATAAACTCCTATACAAAGTTTGAAGAAAATCGGTCAATAAATACTCAAGATAGAGCCCGGAAACGAAATTTTAACATAAATCAAGGGCCATAACTCAGTACTTATTTGACGACATTTACCCATCTTCAATCCCAAACCACTCCTTCCTGATATAAACTCCTATACAAAGTTTGAAGAAAATCGGTCAATAAATGCTCAAGATAGAGCCCGGAAACGAAACGCTGACGGACGGACGGACAGACAGACAGACGGACGGACGGACAGACGGACGGACGGACACTCGAACGCAAATTTTTTTGGAGGGTATAACATAATACCAACAAAATTTTAACGTAAATCAAGGGCCATAACTCTGTACTTATTTGACAAAATTTACCCATCTTCAATCCCAAATCACTCCTTCCTGGTATGAACTCCTATACAAAGTTTGAAGAAAATCGGTCAATAAATGCTCAAGATAGAGCCCGGAAACAAAATTTTAACATAAATCAAGGGCCATAACTCTACTTATTTGACGAAATTTACCCATCTTCAATCCCAGACCACTCCTTCTTGGTATGAACTCCTATACAAAGTTTGAAGAAAATCAGTCAATAAATGCTCAAGATAGAGCCCGGAAACTAAATTTTAACGTAAATCAAGGGCCATAACTCTGTACATATTTGACAAAATTTACCCATCTTCAATCCCAGACCACTCCTTCTTGATATGAACTCCTATACAAAGTTTGAAGAAAATCGGTCTATAAATGCTCAAGATAGAGCCCGGAAACAAAATTTTAACATAAATCAAGGGCCATAACTCTGTACTTATTTGACGAAATTTACCCATCTTCAATCCCAGACCACTCCTTCATAGTATAAACTCCTATACAAAGTTTGAAGAAAATCGGTCAATAAATACTCAAGATAGAGCCCGGAAACGAAATTTTAACATAAATCAAGGGCCATAACTCAGTACTTATTTGACGACATTTACCCATCTTCAATCCCAAACCACTCCTTCCTGATATAAACTCCTATACAAAGTTTGAAGAAAATCGGTCAATAAATGCTCAAGATAGAGCCCGGAAACGAAACGCTGACGGACGGACGGACGGACGGACAGACAGACAGACGGACGGACGGACAGACGGACGGACGGACACTCGAACGCAAATTTTTTTGGAGGGTATAACATAATACCCCGCACTTTTTTAAGTGGCGGGGTATAAAAAACTTGAGGAGATAAATTTTGTAATTGAAAATTTTATGAATGAACACACTGCATAGTTTTCAAGCTGCAAAACATCTGCAGAACATTTCTTTTATTATAATTTATCTTGAAATATGAAAATGTCTCAACAAAGCAGCATGCAATTATCAAAATATTTCAGCAAGCTGTGCAGTTAGCACAAACAAAAAATAACCAGGCTAATAACCAGTGATGAGATAACCTGCCTTTTTTTCATACACTGACACATTAGGAAAACAAGCCCATGCAATATACAGCTGTAAAAATGAAAATTTCACCAGAAAAATTTTGATATCTTTAATATTTTTTTTTCAAAACATACATTGTGGGTACACGTTCGCCTCACCGAGGCGGTTCTAACAAGTCCCCACAATGTATGTTTTGGAGCACAAATAAGAAAAAAAAATAAGTATACCCTGCAAACCCCTGTTTTGCTATATGAAAGTGGGGTGTAAAGGGGTATATATTACATGGAAATGTTATTTTTCCAATCCTCAGGGACTGTTTGTAATCTGACAGTTTGTATTTTCTCACCTCCCTTTTGCGGGTAGGAATTTTTTTTCTATACTGATTGCACCAGTTCCTGATCATTCCTACATTTTTTACCTTTTCAATAGTTGGTATAACCATAAAACCTTGCATTACGAAAACTTGCCCATGAAATAAACAGAGATTTTTTTAGCTTTAAAAATTGAAAATTTTCAGCTGAAAAATTTTGATATTTTTCTTATTTTTGCTCAAAACATAGATTGTGGGTACACGTTAGAACCGCCTCGTCGAGGCGGTTCTAACGAGTACCCACAATCTATGTTTTGGAGCAAAAATAAGAAAAATAGGCATACCCCTGCAAACCCCAGTTTTACTATATAAAAGTGGGGTTCAAGGGGGTATACATTGCACGGACATGTTTTCCTGATGGAAACAGGGTTTCACGTGAAGTAGTAAAACCGAAAGTCTGAAATGATTCTTTAATACCAAGTTCTATATCTAAGACAATTTTTTTCTCAGTACAAGAATTAGTTTTGATACCTTTTTTTTTCACAAAAGATGCAAACAAACTGCAGACTGGTAAGCCAATTATTACATAAAATAGCGCTTGAGGTTTTCACATAAAAAAACTTGGTAAATAGCTAAAAAAACTGTTGTGCATGAAAATGTTCCTTGATAAAACATAATGTTTTGCAGTTAATGAAAATTCCACAACTCATGAATATGACATCAGAATGTGTCATTAATGGTTCATAAGTGTCAAAATTATATCATTAGAGTTGCAGAAGTGAAATGGAATGCTTTGGTGATAATAAAGTTAAACTAAGCAATTCATCTTCATAGATGCAAACTGTCTAATGTCAGTGGGGGGGGGGGGGGGGGGAGTGTTTTTTTTCCAATTCAGTTTTACATCCCTTTCAAAATTATTTCAGCTTATATGAGATGGGCCAATCAGTAGGTGGGGCTAAAACGGGAGAACCCACAAGGCATCATGTAAACATGTCCTTGTAATGTATACCCCTGATTTTGGGTACTTGTTAGAACTGCCTCGCCGAGGCAGTTCTAACGTGTACCCACAATCTATGTTTTGAGCAAAAATAAGAAAAATATAAAAAATTTTCAGCTGAAAATAAAGCTTAAAAAATCTCTGTTTATTGCACGGGCAAGTTTTCGTAATGAAAAAAGCATCTGGCACACCAACAAGAACTTGGCTGGTCTCATGTGTGACCCATGCAGGGCTTGAAGCCATTCTGGACATTCAGTGAAATGGCAACCCGGCCACCTTGGGAAATACAGAGGTGTTATTGTACGTGGGATTCGAACCTGCATAGCAACAATAGCAAACTAGTCAGAAGGAACAAAATATTACAACTTGTATTTGTCATATGAAATTCATAACAACCTTCATAAATAATTAATCTGCTATCATATTTTACTGTTACTTTAATTTGAGGCCTTAAAATAGAATATGGAAAATTTTGATTTAATCTAATTTCTAATTTTCGCACTCATTCAACTTTTTCCTGTCTGACATAACTCTTTCAGAGCTAAACAATCCATTGCATCGTTTGTTACCTTTCTTGACAGTTCAAGTGACTTGCTTCCTTGAGTTCAGATAGTCTCTTTGAGCATGTAAAGCTTTACGATACATTGTCATATCGAGTCCATCCACACACCTCACTACTCGAGCCTTCAGAACTGCCTCATTCCTGTCGTTAAGACAATCAAGCTCCCCAATCATCTGGAGCAGGGATCCTTTCTTGGCTGAGAATGGTTCTATTAACATTGTATTCACAACAAGGTTTTTCCCGCTTTGAGGGTCAACCAGTCTACCCATGCAAGCCTCTGCATCATGGTCATCAAGCTTCCCAGTGATTCTCACTGATTTTCCCTCCAAATTTTCAGAGGAAAGTTTTTGAAGGACCTCTTCAATGAAGAGAGGTTCTCCACTGGCTGGAATTGATCTCTGATCCATAATTCAAATTTCTGCTGCTAAACGGATTGCTTATTGTTTCAAAATATGAATTCTTTCTAACAGTACACAACACACATCGACAGAATAAACTTTGCTCAAATGTTTTAGACTTTATGCATCAACAAAAGATGGCATAACACCTTCTACAGCTTCACTTCCAGTCACAAGCAATTCTTTCTAACAAGCTCTTTAAGTGAAGTCAAGTGAAGCAAGAACTATGCTTCCATGAGCATAACTATCAGATGACTTGCTTCGAACTTGTCCAATACTCTACCAAAGAGTTGGGATGATTTGAGCAATGGCTTTCACAGTTTTTGGACTGTTGTCTTTCAGTGCCATAGATAAAACTATTGGTTTCTTGATGTTCAGCTGACCGACCAAATTCTTCGCTACAACATGAGTAATGGGCTGTAAAGGAGAATATTTCAACAAAATCAAACATTGAATTCAAGAATGTTTTCACTGTCCTGTATTTTGAATAGTCAATGAAAGTCTATATAGTTACAAGGTCCCAAAATTGTCTTCTTAATTTTCTTTGACATGTAAAAGATTAAATGAAGCTAAAAAAGTTTGCAACAAATTTTATATAAATAAACCACATTATTGCATAAATACCCGTGTCACACGATATTAACAGCCGTTTATTAATGAAGAGAAAGCCATGCATTAATATTGCAATTCGCGCGCACATGTGCTGTTAATACATGGCTTTTACTTATGCACGTTACTGGGCGCCATGCAAAGCACGTGCTAGTAATGAGAAACTGAAGTCCGCCCGGAACGAGCATAAAAACAAAAGCCTTTACGCGTATGAAAATGTGATGAGGCTGTAAAATATAGTGCACCATATTTCTTTCGTTTCTGCACCATATTTCTTTCGTTTCTGCAGAATTTATGCAATGATAGCAATCAAATATGATTTTGTCATTCATTAACATTCGCTAGGTCCCTCTGAGAGTGTTGAAAACCTCTGACTACGCCCTCGGTTTTCAACACTCCCCTCGGGACGTAGTGAATGTTAATGAATGGAAAATCATGTTTGATCCCTATATTATATGTGAAAACTAGCACTAAAAGTTCCAAAGGGAGGTTGTGAGAGTATATCATACTTGTTCAAATATTTGAAACATGCTGTTCACATGGTTCTAATGGAAGTCCCTAAATCAATGTTTTGATAAGTTCTAAAACATTTGTGTCTACCAATACCATTGCCAAAGACAAAGAACTCAGAAGTTCCATAATGATTATTGCACAGCTGACCAGTGCTGTTGTTACACACAAATATGGCTTTCTACTGATGCATGACAATGACAACAGCCACCACAACTTTAACAAGGTACTGGTATACCTCATCCACTCCCATGAGGACATCAGTAGATATCATAGACACCCTCTCCCCACTGGCATCAACAACGCTGTCTTGGCTAACCTTCACCTGCAAACAGAATTGAGCCTGTGCATGACAAAACCAACAATTTGGATTCCGACCAGGTCCGACACAAACCAGGCTGTACAGTCACAGAAGAAGGTTAGAAGCTTGAAATTTCAGATTTAAGAAGAAGAGGAATTCTACTATCCGTGTAGCGAAAACAAAGGCGCTGATCAGCTTCGCAGTTACTGCGAAGCTGATCTGCACCTTTGTTTTCGCATAGGCAATAATCCTGTTTTCTCACGACGCGGCTCAATTGTTTTTACCCTCTTGTTCACTTGTTTAAATCAAGTGTGCAGCAAGCCAATGCATCCTGGGTACTTCAACCAGTTCTACGAAGAGGATACATCAAAAGGTACAAGTAGGCAAAGATCTGGAAAAGGCGCAATCAGAAAAAGATTCCCACTCCAAACACCGAGGTGAGAAAAACTAAATTAACAATCAGGTTCTTATACCATGAATGCATATCGTAAGCCGAATGAGCAGGTATTTTCCCAATAGGTGGCCACTCAGTTACCTTAACTTAAAAATATGAAAACATACATAAAGTGCCAACAGCATAAAATTTTGTTTAACTAGAAAATGTGTTTATGAAACACTATGCCCCCAACTGGTAAGTCACTTTCAAGATGTAAAAATGTCCAAAAAATGACTAAGTTCAAATTGT
This sequence comes from Rugalucina vietnamica, assembly GCA_964017185.1. Lineage (NCBI taxonomy): Eukaryota > Metazoa > Mollusca > Bivalvia > Lucinida > Lucinidae > Rugalucina > Rugalucina vietnamica. Next base: position 22,950,468 of record OZ024873.1, read on the forward strand.
AAAAAAAAGTGACAAAAATTAATCTGAGGAGTATATCCCAATCACATGCATATCTTCAAAGCATCAGGGGTGTCCAAATCATTTTCTCTTGTAGCAAAATTTAAAACCCTTGTAGCAAAACCTCAAAATAAAAATTTTGACCATTTCGACACCTTTCCCCCCCCCCCCCCCCCCCCCCCAAAAAAAAGGGGGGGGGTGGCTGAGTTCAGCTGGGCTTTGACTTTTGCAATTTCCCCTCCCCCGACATGTAATACATTTTTGGGCTTTCAGAAACAGTAGGGAGAGTTTCGACAACATTAACATATAGCTGTTCTTAATGTGAAAAATAAAAGACAGTTTCACAAGTCTTTTTATATAAGATGGCAAGTAGTCTATGCAAGATATATTTTGCAAATTATATAAGATGGCAAGTAGTCTATGCAAGATATATTTTGCAAATTTATTTATGCGCAACAGTAAAGTGAAAAGATAATGAAAACACTAATTGTAACATTTTCTTTCCAAAAGCTGTTACTTAGTATCTAATGTCTCTCCTATTGATTTTGCATTGAGTTGCTTCCCTTGTAGTAATTTATTTTTTTGCCATTTTTGTTTTTTGCTTATAAACTTTTAATAATATCCATAAAAACGAACAACATACTGTTTGTCATAAATTGAAATTGAATCATTCTATTATAATATTTAATACATATAGCTATATGAATTTTCTAAAAAAAATAAATAATAATTTACAAAACGCATATAAATTTGACCATGCACATATAGTAAACCTTGTATACATCATGATCGTTAACAAGCACAGCAAATAACCGTGGTGCAGTAATTACTTTAAGTCACTCTCCTTGTAAACCAGGAAACGGACTTCTTCAAAAACAACAACAACTAGAAAAATGTGTTTATGAAACACTATGCCCCCAACTGGTAAGTCACTTTCAAGATGTAAAAATGTCCAAAAAATGACTGAGTTCAAATTGTAAAAAAATGACAAAAATTAATCTGAGGAGTATATCCCAACCACATGCATATCTTCAAAGCATGGTCACAATGTCTGCAAAATTTCAAAAGTATCGGTATAAAATTGTAGGAGGAGTTGCGCACACAAGGTACCCTCTATCCATTCACTAAAATGCCCGAAAAAATGACTAAGTTCAAATTGTGATAAAAAAAAAAAAAAAAATGACAAAAAATAATCCAAGGATTATATCCAAACCACATGCATATCTTCAGACCATGCCCATAACACATGTAAAGTTTTAAATGAATTGGCATAAAACTGTAGGATGAGTTGCGCACACAAGGTACCCACTGCCCATTCACTTTCATTGTGAAAATGCCCGAAAATGACTAAGTTCAAATTGCGAAAAAAGTGACAAAAATTAATCTGATGATTATATCCAAACCACATGCATATCTTCAAAGCATGGTCACAACATCTGTAAAGTTTCAAGAGAATCGGAATAAAACTGTAGGAGGAGTTGCGCACACAAGGTACCCACTATCTATTCACTTTATCAAGAATTAAAAAGGCCAAATAACTCTCACAGAATGGGCCCCTAGCCCCTTGAATTTACCTGAAAGAAAAAATACGGGTCCTCTTAATTTTCATATACAAACTACATACCAAATTTCAAGATCCTAGCTCTAACGGTTCCTGGCCGAGTGCTCATGCATCACAGACAGACAGACAGACAGACTGACTGACTGACTGCACGGACAGACCCTAACCAATATGCCCCCTTAACTTCTTCGAAGTTGGGGGCATAAAAATCAATCTCTGGTGGTCCCAGAACAACAAACCCACAAAAAAAACAACCTCCTATAGTACTGGTCTCGCTCAGAAAAAAAGAATCATTTGCTCTATTACAAAAAATAAAGAAATAATTAAAGAGTCACTTGCTCTCAAAAGTATTGAATACATTAATGATGTGGTACATGTTTAACCTAAAACTGAATGCAAAAAAAAAAAAAAAAAATGCACCACAGTCAACGCTCTCTTTTAATTCCCGCCAAAATGTCATTTTCTATTTATTCCCGCCAAAATGTCATTTGTGTCAACAAACTTGACCTGAATTAAATTAGGTCAGTTCATTCACTTATCGCTTCATTACACAAAAAGATAAAATACAAACACAGGTAAATTTGCCCAGGGCATGAAGATTAAGTTTATTGTCTAAAGTGACAGGTTGGGGTATGCTATAATCCCCCGATGTGTTCAAGCGTATCGATCGCCTGTTGTGTCTGTGTAGGTGCGAAAACAAGGTGTCAGTAGGGGTTTATACTGGTTCCCGCATTACGATTAGCAAAATTAAGACACTCTATCTGAACCACAGTACCAGTTTATGATAATCAGAGGCTCAATACAGGATAAAATACCGAGGTCAGGTAGCAAAATTGTCACCGTCCTTGTGGTGGGAATATGGATTAAGTCCGTTTGGCCCAGGATGACGTTAAAAGCCTAATCTTTACTACTACTACTACTGCAAAATTGTCACATTTTTTTACATAATCGCTTGAAATTCGCAAAACCATCATTCGCATTTTTTAGAATTCAATTTGCAAAAAAGTGCGAAAATGCGACAGATGGACACCCCTGAGCATGGTCACAATGTCTGCAAAGTTTCAAAAGTATCGATATTAAATTGTAGGAGGAGTTGCGCACACAAGGTACCCTCTATCCGTTCACTAAAATGCCCGAAAAAATGACTAAGTTCAAATTGTGAAAAAAATGACAAAAAATAATCCAAGGATTATATCCAAACCACATGCATATTTTCAGACCATGCCCATAACACACGTAAAGTTTTAAATGAATTGGTATGAAACTGTAGGAGGAGTTGCGCACACAAGGTACCCACTGCCCATTCACTTTCATTGTCAAAATGCCCGAAAAATGGCTAAGTTCAAATTGCAAAAAAAGTGACAAATATTAATCTGAGGATTATATCCAAACCACTTGCATATCTTCAAAGCATGATCACAACATCTGTAAAGTTTCAAGAGAATCGGAATAAAACTGTAGGAGGAGTTGCGCACACAAGGTACCTACTATCAGTCAGGCCTAGAAAAATCCACACGTCCGCTCGTATTTACGAGTGAAAGTTCGATACGGGCGAGTGGAAATTTACCCTGGCTCGCCCGACAGGACAAGTAGCATTTTCGGGACTGACTCGAGGCAGTAAATGTCCGTAAATGCAAAATCAGCAGAAGATTTCGTTTCCGATTGTCAACCGGATGTTTGCACTACGTCACTAGTCCGCAGTAAATGAAATTCAATAAAATCCGGTACATGGTCCAAATACCGGAAAGCATTGGTCATTTTTATTCACGGCGCGCCGTACTATTGAGACTGAACCTAAGACGTAACAGGTTTTATCTCCATGTGATAAAACGGCTTACACCAAAAGTCAAATAATCGAGAATTTCCATTTTGATATCGAAAGTAGACAAAAATGTCGAAGCAGGGCGACATTAGTTTTTGATGATTTTTGTCTCTTTTGAAATCCAGATTTTAAGGACGAGTGCACAAGCAGTAAGGACGAGTGAAAATTGTTTACAACTCGCCCCACAGGACGAGTAGGTCCTCAGAAAAATTTCTAGGCCTGTATCTATTCACTTTATCAAGAATTAAAAAGGGAAATAACTCTCACAGTATGGGCCCCTATCCCCTTGAATTTACCTGAAAGAAAAAATATGGGTCCTCTTAATTTTCATATACAAACTACATACCAAATTTCAAGATTCTAGCTCTAACGGTTCCTGACCGAGTGCTAAGCGTTACTCATGCATCACAGACTGACTGCACACCACTGGACGGACAGACCACAACCAATATGCCCCCTCAACTTCTTCGAAGTTGGGGGCATAAAAAACACCAAGACATACAAGACATAAAACATAAAGAACCACCACAGAAGTATCGGTAGCCAGTATGTCTTCCTCTGACATGCCAGCTGAGGTCTCAAACTGACAACCTCTTATTTTTGAGTGTATACCACTAAGCGTTGTTGTTACTTATCCTGGCTTCTTCAGTGTTTCATATGATAATGGTGTCTAAGGTTTTAAATTTTGTATTCATGTCTTTAATGTCTAGTGAGCTCACATTGCAGCTATGTGGTGACGTTATAGAATCATAAAGAATTGGTAAAATGTCAAGCATAGGAGTACGGGGAAAATGCTGACATGTTTGTTTTTAGGTGGTTGAAAATCATAGATATACTGTTCAATAATCATTCATGAGAATCCTTGCTAGAAGAAAATTTAATCATCTGTTAAACCACTCTATGAATAGGCAAGATAGTGGCCGATCATTCTTTCAAGACCGCAGCCACATTATTGGGTCTGTGTACATGTACTTACCAAAGTTCCAATTTTATTGTACTGTGTCACGATAATGAAGGTCCTGTCTTCAAACTGGGAACAAACAACTTCTGTGTGATTGGAGTTGATCTCAAATGCTGTCTGAAGAATTTAATACAGAATACATATTAAATAATATAACTTTATAAAATATTGTATATAGCAGGGGAATAGATTAACATTACACCTTCAAAAAAAAAAAAAAAAAAAGAAAAAAGTATATTATATATAACAAAATAAAGTCTGCGATATATTAACTATTTAATTCTCTACCGGTTTCAGTTATTTTACAGAGATCATCAGGCATTGTTGCGTAGATACTAACATTAACAACGTTACGGCCGTAACATCATTAACAGTACAATACAAAACAATTTAGGATTTACCGCCTTGTACCTTGTTTGATCTTATTTACATGTATATAATGTATGCTTTAAAATTTGTCTGTAATGAAATATTCTGACGGCACGGACAAAGTAGACTTGTTCAATTTGGGTTTTAAAAGATAAATGAAGTAGTTTTCCATAGCACAACGAAATGACACACTGTCCGAGTACATTTTATCAAGGACACTCACTCGATAGAGTGTCCTTGGTTGAAAGCATCACTCTTAACCATTTACACTAAGTTGACATTTAGTTCTATCTGTTTTGGAAACTTAAGTCTGATAAGTCACCAGTTTTTTTTTTCTCTCCTACAAATTCAATGAACAAGAATAAACAACTGTACATTAATGTCTCCTAAAATGAGCTTGTATGTTTTCAATAAACAGATTAACCCATATTTGACGAAATGAATTCTCCCATCATTATCAATTGGGTGAGTCCACATTCATTTTTAGGGGTGTTAGTTGTGATTTTAAATTTTTATCTCATTTTTCGATGAAACTGTTTCTCTGTGCAAACAGAATAGCCCCAGATGGGCGGCGTCCCATCTGGGGCTATCCTGTTTGCCTATGTCCCATAAAAGGGACGCCAGGCTTAAATGAGTTAAACCAAACATTTCGCCATGGTGCAAATGTCCATATCTGTGTAACCATTAAATAATTGTTTTCACATGGGTTTGAGCCCTGCACTGGCCACATGTGAGACAAGCCAAGATCTGCATGCGGGTGTGCCAGGTGGTTTTTCTTGGGGTTCTCCCACCTCCTGATTGGCCCGTCTCATATGAGCTGAAATGAAAGGGACGTAAAACTGAATTAAAAAAAAAAATGTTTATCAACATTTAATAACTACATGTATACATGTACATTGAAAAACAAGATGATCAGCTATGGAAAATTGAGAATCAAACCGTTTGCACTACGTTGACCTTTAATTTTATCTCTTTGGGAAAGTCAGCTTTGTTAAGTTCATTACGAAAACTTGCCCATGCAATAAACAGATATTTTTGAGCTTTAAAAATAGAAAATTTTAAGCTGAAAAATTTTGATATTTTTCTTATTTTCGCTCAAAACATAGATTGTGGATACACAATAGAACTGCTTCGGCGAGGCGGTTCTAACGAGTACCCACAATCTATGTTTTGGAGCAAAAATAGGAAAAATATGTATACCTCTGCATATCCCAGTTTATCTATATAAAAGTGGGGTTTAAGATGGTATACATTACACGGACATGTTTTCGTGATGTCTAGTAAGTAACCTAAGTCATGGAGATGTACAAATTCAACCTATAAGAATAAGAAAATGCACATGAATGTCACTTTGGCTGTGCAAGTGTTTTACAACTGAATCATAGAGTCGGATTTGTGCAAATATCAATACTTGCGTTAAGTCCTTCAACCAAATCAATGGGATTCAAGCATGAAATCTTTAAAAAAATATGCATTAATGTTCAGATCAGCTGCGGAAAATTTGGAATTTGTTTTCTTCGCACAACATATACATCTCACAGAGCGAACAATACAAGTCCCGATCATATTAATCAAAAGCTGATTCAATTTTTTTTGTCAACTGTTATAGAATTAGCATTTATCTGAGACATTTTTTTGTCTTGGCCTGCATGTCACTACTTATTTTCTGTACACAATCTTCATTTTGTACACAAGCAAAGATGAATTGCCATATTGACCAATGATCAGATCATCATCAGAACTCCGATATGCAATGCAATGCAGATACTCAAGTCCATCCAGAGATGTAAGTATCGTACTACCACTCTTGCCATCAGCTGCAATAACCTGTACAGTCTTGGAATCAAAGCCACAGACAAACAGGTTGTCTTCTGAATCGCAGAACATGCCTCTAGGACATACCAAAAGACCAGCTTTATACTTGTAAACGATCCTACCATCGCCTGTCATACAGGTAACAATGTCTGTGTTCCAGTCAGTAAAAAATAATTTCTCCCCATATGGTGACGAAGTGATTGCGAACGGAGAGCTGTTCCTGTCTACCGGTACCCGGTTTCTCTTAGTGCCATCACGGCCCAGTACTCTTATTCCATGACGTCTGCTTGAAGTCTTGTATGTTACGTAGATGTTGTCCCCAGAAACACAGATGCCCCAGCATTCTGAGTCCAGTTGAATAGTACGCCCAAGCCGTAGTTGTGGTAGTATTTGTACATATTGTAGTTTCTCCTGGTTGGGAGCTGTAACAATCACGGTATTGGCATCAATGACAGAAATGTCAAAGATGTCAGGTATTTCCAGGCTTCCTTGACAGACCCAAGCATTGTCAAATAATTTCAACCTGTCATTGTCGCGATCGCATATTACAATGCTTCCATTTGGCATCACTGCACAGCCGGTAATCCATTGCCCGTTACGATCCCCATCCAATTTAACATTCACTCTTCTACAAGACTCCTTATGTTTCCCAATCGGCACAAACTGCTCATCTTGCTTGCCCTTGTCTATCTTTTTGTTCCTGGCACCAAACGACATGACCTCTGTAAGTAGATCAACAAGCTTCCTATTCTTTTCAAATGATAGTATAAGCTCGGTAGTGAAGCACACATCATGATAAAAGGACCTTGTTGACTTCATAATTCGCATTTGCAAAATGTTGGTTTTCTCGTGATTCAGCTCATTTATTTCTTAAGTGATTAAACCTTAATATGTTTGTTTTAAACGACTATCATAATAAAATCTTTTGGTAGTGATTCAATTTTAAACAATTATCTGAGTTTAATACGAAAATTGGTATACATTGTAACTACAATCCAACCTGTCTTAAGCAAGCGGCCAAGGGAAACACTAAAATCACTTGCTTAAGGCAGGTGCTTGCTTAATAGAGATTTATGTTCTGACACCAGGGTGGGCATCCAAACCAAACCATGTTGGCTAGAAATACAGCTGTAAATAATAGCACTACCCTATCTACAGAATTAAAATGTATAAGGAACTGCAGACAGATGCAGACAAAAGGCACTGTCATCTTCTTGATTAGCTCTTGATATGATTTCCCTCTGTAGAAGTGGTAGCATATTGTAAAAAATGTTCCATGAGTTCCATGAATAATTTGGCCTTTTTGAGAAAGCTTTTTTTTTCTCTGTAAACATTATTGTATTACATAAGAAAATTTACATCATATTATAATCAACAGTTTAGACGTTTGTTTGCTTTGATTGAAAAGTAAAACATGAAGGGATGGAACTGACACAGTAAAGACAAAATCTTTATGAAAAGGTGTTGCAAATGAATGCTAAGTCTTTTACTACTGTTATTGTTCTGTCAGTGGTACATGTAATTGTCACTTAGTTCTCCCATACAAGTTGTCTAGGATTATCTTTTGAGACAATAAACAATGATTATGGCATCTGGAAGGTGTGAAGACAATTTTGACACCTGGCAGAGTTTAAATACCCTTGTGAAAATATTTATTTTTTATGCAATTGATGAAATGAGTGGCTGCTTAAAGCCAAAATTGGGACAGAAACTAGTGGCCTCTGGCCACATAAGACAGGTGCTTGCTTAATAGAGGTTCATTTACATATAAAATCAATTGGGGGGAAATGAAAGTGCTTGCTTACGACAGGTGGTTGCTTAATACAGGGCTTGCTTAAGACAGGTTGGACTGTATTGTCAAATGACTTATTATTCAATCAAAAGCCTAACAAAACTGTTTTAGATTGTTTAAAGATTAAAAACACCTTAAACTAATGATGCAATGCTTAATGTATCTATTCAATACACTCTCTGGATGCTCTAGTTTAATATACTGATGTCAACAAAAAACGCCTCAGTCAATTTTGACAAGTCATACAGCCAAGATTAACAAATTTAATTATTTTAAATATTGGTCATATATTTCGCTAACCTTTTACGCATTCAGAAATGCTGAAATGGAATTATTCAGACAGCTGCTTGAATAAGAGCTGTTGCAGGACAGTGTAGCTCGCCTGACTTGTGCGTTGTCACTAAATCTATAAAAATCTATGACCCATGACTTTGACCTCATGGTCCCTCAAGTGGGCCATAATGGTACAGCATAAAACTTCAGACCAATACATGCAAAATATCAACTTGATCCATCTACATATTCAAGAGATGTAAACTTAACAAGAAAAGCTTTAACATGTTTACACATGTATAAAAATAGGCGGTGGGGTTAGGATGGTATAAATGAAAACTAAATTATGACAATGTATTTTGTTCTAATTTAATGTTATGAGCACATGATAGTTCGAAGAGTCACTGCTTATCTATTTAACTGAAATTGACAAGTACTCATGTCAATCAGAGGACCAATGGTCCAGAAATTACCCCTGAGAGTATTTTGAGCAACACAATGATTTGCAGTTTTGTAAATATGTTTTTTAAATTCTAAATTTTCATTTTTCAAACCTGACCATCTTTTGTGTCATCACAGGCTGGTTAGAATCCTTGAAGAACAGTTTTGAGGTTAAGAGTTATTATTATTTCATATGTGCTGCATGATGAGAATGTTAGCATTTTTGTATACATATATGAAAAGAAAATTTGCAGGATAGTTTTTTTTATCAGTATATGTGCATGTGATGTCATTTCTGTTCTTAAATGCAAACAACAAGGTTTTAGCATTCTGTGTGACTTTTCCCAATTTGATATTTGTATTTTTGTGTTGGTTCTGTCATTTCATCATGCAGCTCATACTGCTTCTTCAATTTTCAGAGAAATTAGTCTTCCATGATATTCACTAATAGAATTTACACAGTTTCAAAGGAAGTTAAGGTACACTAGACTACAGTTAATGATTGCATAATAAGAAACATTTCATAATGCATATTAATCGTTGAAAACTTAACATATAAACCGACTTCTTTCATATGAGCTGCATCATAAATAATAACACTCAACAGCTGTGAAACCTTTCATACAGAAGTTAAAGTGACTAGTATTCGTATCTGACACATTGTTGTAAAATTTTCAACTTTTATTGAAATCCTGATGATGATACTTCACTTGACACAGCTCATATCTATCTACTTTGTATCAATAAAATGAGTCTCTCATGATTTTTTTTTCAATGTTGAGCTTAAGATAAGATAAGATAAGATTTATTTTGAGACGGCAAGTATCACAACAGTACAACATAAGCTCTAATGAGCTTTTTAACCGACTTAATGCTTGTAATTCCAGTTTTCATACAGAGTCAGACAACAATGCATATAAAGTTACATTCAGAAGATGAACTATTTTCTAAATAAAACTAGAAAAAGTGCATTGAGAGGCATGTATACCCCTGGCTGGTAGCCACCAAGCTTCCCTCCCTATCAAAACAACCCTGCACATGTTCACGCCTGAAATTGAACCTCAAATCCCTAATGAAAGACAGTGCCTTCCCTTATCAAGTACAATTTAGAAATAAGCACTGTAAAGGACTTTACGTATAAAGATGGGGGAGTGTAGTTTTAGAATGACAGATATTTTTAGAGTGGTATACAGAGCTGACATGTATACCCAATCTAAGACATAAGCACGGACATTGTGGGTCAGGTCCTCAGTCCTAGATTGAAATGAAAATAGGATAGTCATTCTTAAAAAAATGTCCTAGATCTTGACCTCATAGATCTCCCCCCCCCCCACAATGCATGAACCCTAGGGTTGGGTCTAACCCTTATGTGGCACTTATGGTGTATGCAGGAATGCTTTCTGTCACATGGTTGTCAAGATATAAACCTACAGAATATTAATCTTGGTAACTATTGTATTATATAAATGTGTCCTAGATTTTGACCTCCAGCCCCACCCCTATTGTTTGATGCCATGGAATATACCTTAACATTCTATTTAATGCCTGTGCATTTATCATAAACAATGCACTTTCTATAGAAGGGGATGGGCGTTTATTGGAGGCTACACTGTTTGGCAACATCCAAGCATTCATATAAAGGATTTGAAATCATTGGTGGTCCTAAATAGCATGTTTTTTCGCCTGGAAACAAATTGTCTGTCTATCGATTTTCAGGTAAAGGATGGTAAGTTGATTTTGTGGTATAAGTTGTCTGAATTTATAATTGCCATTTATTCGGACTACAAGAGAAAAAATGACTTGTTTTTTTTTTACTTATATGGTTTAAGCGCAGTTAGAAATTTACTGCTTAATAATATACATGTAGGATTTTCCCAAATATTTCCAAAGTGGACGTTAATTAGAGGTTCCTGGAATTCCAAAACTTGCAGATAAAATGGCCATTTGGGGCATCAAAATAGGGGGATGGGCATTTATTAGAGTATGGGCGTTTAATAGAATACTAACGGTAATTCAACCCTACAGGGCATCTATGATCTAAATAGGAATATCTTCCTATTAGTACAGTTCAACTGCATTATAACGCGCCTCACTATAGTGCGGTTTTCAATATAACACGGCCATGTCATGGCTCCCAAACTGATTATTTTGCTATATGTCTATAGTAAGTAACCTCATTATAACACGGTTTCACTTATAACACGGTCTGTTTCTATGGACCCCAAAGATAGCGTTATAATGAGGTTGACCTGTATTTGTTAAGATATAACTTACAGAAGAAAAACACTATGTAAAAAGCACATTTCTAAGATGACCTAGATTTTGAACTCTAGCCCCATCCATGGGCATCGACCCTCGGGTCCGAACTCCTTGAAACAAAGCAAACCTTATAGGGTACCTTAAGTCCAAATATGAATGATTTCTGACAGTTAGCTCATAAAATATACACCACCAGAGAAACTTTAACCAAAACTTTGACCAAAATTAAAGGTGACCTAGATTTTGACCTCTAGCCCCACCCCTGGGCATGGACCCTGGAGTCCTAACTCATGGAAACAAAGCAAACCCTATAGTGTACCTATGGTCCAAATATGAATGGTTTCTGATCATTGGTTCATGAGATATAAACCACCAGAGAAACTGTAACCGAAACTACAAACGTTCTGGAATTACGAACGAAGAAACAAACAGACGAACAGAAAAGCGAAAACTATATTCCCATCGGTATAACAACACAAGTTTAAAATAAGACGGCAATTCACTCGACACAACTCTTATCATCATGATTAGTTGCCATCTATCATAAATACAACCCCTTTCACTCAAGTTTGCCATTTACCATTTACATTATGCAAGAAGACCATGAGTTGTGAAGATCTCTTCTCATGTTGTCCACAAGGACATCTAGATTGATTGATCAGCTGATTTGAGTGAGTTTCAAACTAAATGACCTTCAAAACAGCAAACTCAAGTGTAATTTTTATCGGTCCATGTGGAATTTTGGCCATGTATACTGATACTGATACTTACCTGCTAAAATTGATAAAATTCTGCTTTTGTCCCTATCTTATTTCAAATGTGTGTTCTTAATATGCATTGTATATGTTGTGCAAAGAATTTGGAAATAAAAATGTGCTTTAACCAAACAATTTATGTGGAGGCTCCACATAGAATTTCAACTTGATCGGCCAATCCGTTTCAGAGAAGATCTTTGAAATTGTGGACGCCGACAGACGCCAACGCCGGATCATGCCTATACTATAAGCTCACCTTGTAAGCCGAAAAGCTCAGGTGAGCTAAAATAAAGTTACCTGATTAACATACAAACTTGATAAACCTAAATGCACAAATGGCAAGCTTGAGTGAAAGGGGCTGTAAAATGAGTGTCCCATGTTTTTGCAATGTTGAGCTTAATGCTCCTTATGTGTATTCAAAGGTAATTTACAACACATATAGTTTAGCTCTGATATACAAGTATACAGCTAGGCCTTAAAACCTGAATTATTGTAATGTAAACATAAGTCTTTTTTTCTCCACTATATTTTGTCTCCCAGTCCCATTATTTCCATCCGGTGCTATCAGCTCCAGGACAAAAAGGCCTCACAGGTGGATACTACAGATCTTTTATGTGGAACTGAAAAATTGAATATAAAATAAGCCTAGTCAAAGCCCAGATTTCTTTAATGTCAGATGATGATTACATGCAACAATAGCTACAACTAGATTTTCAAAAGCAATGTTTCAGTATAGACTGTTCTTATGTAGGAAGTATGACCTTGGTATTTATTTTCTGATATGATAAAATTGACAAGGAAGTGCATTAAGGCCCTTGATTTCCAAATCCAAAGATTTTCTACTGGTATTGATAAATTTATCATTTTTTGGTTGTTGTTGTTTTTCACAAAAACAGAAAAAATGAAACAAATTATTTCCAAACCATAAGGGTCAAAACCATCAAAAAAGACATTATTTTCATTTACATCTATTTCAGCTGTGCCAAGAGAAACCCAGAACTTCTCATAATATGCTAAAACAAAGAAGCCGATCAGCTGTTCAGTAACTGCACAGCTGATCGCTGCCTTTGTTTTAGCTTCAATGATAGTATAATCCCTATTATTATTTAGTTAAATCTGAAATTTCGAGCTGTTGGCTTTCTCTTGTAACTGTATAGACAGGTTTGTGTAGGACCAGGCCACATGGTTAAAAAACTTTTTCATGCTCAATACAGTCAGTAATCTTGAAATTTTAGGAACTCCTAAAAAAGCGTAGCCAAAGCAGTTGGTATCTTTATCTTAAAAACAACAACAAAAAAAAAACTAGAATTTATCCTGCGTATAACTGCTAAAATGGTAAAGGTAACATTTAAGGGTATACGGACAAAACACCCCACGGACAAAACACCCCACGTCTATTTTGTTATAGGTGGACAAAAACCACCACATGTTTTTTTGAAGGCTGACAAAACACCCCACGCCCAAAAGTATAACGTGGACAAAACACCCCATGCAGATTTCAAAATTAGGACAAAACCCCCCTCATGCTTTTCTTAGTTCCCCATATGCCATGACTGAAAATTGATGGCTGGAAAATTTAGGCGTAAATCAAATCTTATGTTTTCTTTATCAAAGATAATATGAATCATATAACATGACTGAAAATTGATGACTGGGACAAGAAACCATAACCAAATTTGATTTCAATCAGAATGTCTTATGTTTTAGCTCCCCATATAACATAACAAAATTGATGACTTGGACATGAAACCATGGCCAAATTTTATTTATTTCTTTACATTAGTTAATGAAAGCTGCATATGAACTTATTTAAGATTTAAACTTTTTAATGAACAGATCTGGTTGTGGTAATGTATATATGGGCTGTTACAAAAATAATAACATAACATATTTGAAATCATTTTAATCAGACAAACAAGCAATTAACAATTTGACTTCAATTGAAAAACAACCAATTTAGCACAGACAGATTATAAAGGTGTTTGAGTTAATTGTGAAAATTAAGTAAATGATTAAATAATTCAATTGCCTTAATAGCACTCAATCAGCACATTATTATTAAAATACATGTTCAAACACAATCAGTATAGATCTACATGCATTTGTTTTAATAAGTGATAATTGGAATGACATCAAAGAAAATATCCATTCATCTACATAGAATTGAAAGAAGGAAAAAGAAGTGATATTACCAGAAAATGCATGTTGATTGCATTAGGATGCTTCTGTCTGCTTCCATCTGCTTATCTACACTGCAAAAACATGAGGGGGTTTCTGTCCTAATTTTAAAATCTGCATGGGGTGTTTTGTCCACGTTATACTTTTGGGCGTGGGGTGTTTTGTCAGCCTTTAAAAAAACATGTGGTGGTTTTTGTCCACCTATGAAAAAATGGACGTGGGGTGTTTTGTCCGTGGGGTGTTTTGTCCTACACTCTTAAGAGCTGTATAAATTTTTTGTCTCAGCTGAGTTGAGCACCAAAAAAAGCTTTATAACCTCAAGGCCTTGTCCAGAACACTGAAGACCAGGCCCTGAGGTTATAAAACTTTTTTCAAGATCAGCTGAGCATGAAATGTCAACTGCTCACAAATGCTGAAATAGTAGAAATTAGTGGAAAATTCAGGTTCAGTACTCAACAACTAGTAATTTATCCTGCCCATAAACATTTCCTTTATTGTATTTTTATATTTATGAGCATTATAAGTTTTAGCTTCAGCTGAGCTGAGCATGGAAAAAAGTTTTTTATCCTTGAGGCCAGTTTTCTCCCATGATGGCTCATTTCTTACCTTGAGCTGGTTAAACCCCGAGTAATTCTCCGAGATTGATATCTGCGTAATAAGTATGTGGTCTGTAAACGTCGGTTGTGCCAAGCCACAAGGGATGCCTGTTGGGACTGTTGCTGAGCTGTTTTGGAGGCACCACCCTCCTAAAATAGAGACAATGCTTTGATTAAATCAATCACTGGTATTGCATGGTCATGATGGATTAAGCAGGAAACAATTTAAAGAGATTCTGACAATCTGATAAGTTTTTTAATGCCAACATGATGAAACTAATGCCCTTACTCAAACAGCATAGTTCAGAACAGACTGGGCAGATGCCCTGGTTGACCGAAGTCTTAATAGTTTGTTTGTATTACTGTTAAACATACAAGCATGTTTAACTCATAACTGCTGAAACAGAGCCATCATTTCCTGGGTATCTAACCAGTTCTCTATGGAATTACTTGAAATCAATGTGCTACACGACATAACTCAGTGACTTCTCACTAGGATTCACATAAGACCTTTGACTAAAACTAAGGCCTGTTATTAAATGTTGGATTTTTGCTCCACAGGTAAACCTCATTATAAAGTGCCTCACTATAATGTAGTTTTCAATATACATGTAACATGTCAATATAACAAGCTTTCACTTATTGTCTGTGACTATGGACCCCAAAGACAGAAATATACTACATGGTTGACCTGTACTTTCTATGGGGCTTTACTGAAAATTGGGAGTCAAAATCAACACGAAAAGTGCCGGTCTGTTGGTCAAAACCAGCGAAATTTCATTCTGACTGACAAAATATTTTATTCTGTCAGACAACAGTCCAACAAAAATTATCATAATTACAATGATAACATATAGATCTGCCAAAATTGGGTTTTGTCCAGCAACAAAATGCAGTCTGCCAGACAGCTGTCATGCAGCTAATAAAAAGATTTCGCGAAGACTGGCTATATGTATTAACTTGAACTTAAATCCCCGACTTCTCTATCTGGAGTCCAACACAACTTTCTATCACTTTGCAACCATGCTCCCGGAGATACAGAAAACATTCATTTTAAAAGCTAATGACTTCTAAACCTACCGGTACCAATTGTTTGGCTTTGTTGGTTATAAGCACCCTGAAGATATTACGCCTTTTCCTTCATACTCTGTTTATAATACCCCTCTGTTCTAGCACAACCTACACACCAGAAAATATACCTATCAGCCGCATCAAGAGAAAACCGGTCTTTGGGGTTTCCGACCAGGTCTGACACTGATCAGCCTGTACAGTCACAGAAGCAGGCTTGAGGCTTGAAGTTTTGCTTGAGTAGAAACGGAATTGTACTAAAACAAAGATGCTGATCAGCTGTGCAGTTACTGCAGAGCTGATCTGCTTTTGTTTTTGCATAGACAAAAACCTGGTTTTCTCTTGACGTGGCTCACCAGTACTCTAGGGAGTTACTGTGTCTTGCTCAAGGACACAGCAAGGCTATCCAAGTGGGTATTGAACCCAAGACCCTTCAATTTGGGTCTGATGCCCTACCAGTCCACCAGGCTCCCCTGAAAACATCTGTCAGAATCAGTATTTCTACAAAATTTAATGTAAACGCTATGCATCATGAAGCACTTAATTTTAACAAGTGGTGTGAAATATGATACTGATGGTTCCTATGTTATAGATTAATGGCCAATATGTGAAAGGCCTAAACATGAAGAAAAATTACTGGTGCCCATTTAATGGGTATTTTTTTTTTTTTTTTTTTTTTTTTTTTTTTTTTTCATGCTTAGGCGTTTTCACACTGACTGTGTTTTACAAGTCAGTTCCACCTTTCCAATAGATGCTTTGACGCAGCTTTAGAAAATTAAAACAAAGTCTGTTTATCTTCTGACACCGGTAATAAAATAGAATCAAGGTTGCCGTCGATGCGACAGGTCCAGCCAGCGCCCGGACCACTTATTTGGCCAAGCATGGTATTTTCTGAACACCGCTTAATGGCATCATTATACGAATCTCATCTCATTGTCATTATCAACACTTGACCCTCGTGTCATCGAGGCAAAGGTATAAAAATAAACAGCTTAGCCTTAAGGAATCACAAATTGTGTAAAAACAGTACTATCATTGAAACGACACCTTGTTATTTATATGCTGTTTACACGACGAATTTGTTCCGAACCAGGACCGGACCTGGTTCGGTCCAAGTGTTTAGACGAACACATTTGGTTCGCTCCAAAATTTTGGAACGGTCCAACTTGGCCCGGTACATAACCTAGGACCTGGTCCGGTCCAAATCATGTTCTGATCCTGGTTCGGTACAAATATTCCGTCTAAACGCTTTGGTTCGGTCCAACTTAGAATCAATATTGATTTTAGACAATCTGGAAATTTGCACAAAATTTCTGAGTAATGAAACTGTGCCAAATGTAGGTTGTGTATTTACTCAAATTTTCCCGCAAAAGTCCAGTTTCACACATTTTTTCCGACTGACATACGCCGGTACCATAAAAATATAATTGGAGAAAGATCTTGCAAAATACTTGCAATGTAATTAATCAAATTATATTAAACTGTTTACAGACAGTCATGTTTATTTTATGCACCTACGGTTATTTGTCTATAGTTTAGAATGCACAGCTTAAATAATCGAAAAACTGAGCGTTTTCCCGCGACATACTTTGATTTAGTATACGAGATATGCAAGTCATACATGTATTAAAATAGGTTCTTTCTAACAGCTTATATCTAGTGCGCTGAATATTGTGAGTCATTTGTTCCGATCTAAATAATTCAATGTAAACAGCAAGATAGATTTATTTCGGACTAACTTGGACCGGTCCAATATAGATCAGACCTGGTTCGAACCCGTCTAAACAGACTGTTAGATTCGTCATTTGTAAAGAGTTATGTTCAGCTAAGCGATATATCATAGTCGTAATAAAATTGTTGTGCCGACGGTGACCGCCTCATGAGATTCATAGAGGGTCAAATAATGTAGTTAAAACCTAAAATATATATATATTCCTTTTTTGTCACATAACCCAAAAATATACTGAAATCTAAAACAAACAATGTTCCCACAAAAATATCCATAAAATAATTGTTCAAAGGCCTAGGGAATTTAAGGCCTGATTTCGGCCTCATGCTTTGGTAAAAAATTGAATTTTGCAACTTTGAGGAGAGAAGTATATAGGTCCTTGCTTATAAATTCTAGCAGAACTATCACATTCAAATTACACATGTTGCCATGGCAATGCTCCGAAAAGCATATATACAAACCATTTTTTTACAATTTTGGGTCCTTTTTTCATTATCATTTTCAACTTCCAGCCCATGCGAATAAAAATGTCTTATTATGAAATAATTATGAAGTATCATCCAGAGATATTGGTTGCTAAGTATCATTTTGTTGGTCGTGTGGGCTGGCACAGTCACTTATGTGTTCAGAAATTGTCAAAAGTAGACCAAAAAGTGCAAAATGTGCTCTATATATGGTTCTTCTGGGGCTTGCCATGGCAATGCTTGTAGGATAAATGCAGTATTTGTTCTTGTTTTTAATACAGGAGACATATGACTGTTTTAAGGAATAGTTTTCTCACCTAAATTCCAAAATTTAATTTTTAGCCAAATCTGAGACCAAAATCAGGAGTTAAATGCCCTAGTCCTTTACTGGAAAATTTGTTTGATTTGACGTTTTACGTCCCAGTCAACAGCTATGATCATGACATGATATTTCTTCCTTTTTATGGGACTTCTAATCAACATGCCTGACATCCGAAATGTGCTTTGAATATAATAACGAATTTGACTTAATCACGTTTCATAGGAATACTCAGACCACTGAGCTTAGCTGTATAAGTAGTGACCAGATGGTCGGGCAGCTGATAACAGGCTTTGCTTGGAGGCACGAGCAGCCTATCTATTTCTCATGGTCCCAATGAGTTGGGCAATTTTTCTGGAAACCCCAAAAATATGAAAATTCATATCAGTATTTTAGCTCTTCTTTATTTTTTCATATCATATTTGAATATCGGTCATTTTTGTCAACAAAAACTAGTTTAATTCAAAGACAAAGATTCATACAGAATGCGTTTAGAAGCATCAATAAATAAAAATATATTTCTCGGGAGAGATCGGCCAAATCCCCCTTACGAGAAGGTGAAACCCCACTCTCTTACTCCCCCCCCCCTCGTCCCTAAGGCACTTGATCTTGTTTTCACTAGACCACTTTGTAGAACGCTGCGATGGCCCTGAGAATTCAAGAGGATGTCAAATTTCTCAATTTGTTTCCTCAACCAATTAAAAAATTCCCAATTTCAGACATTGACCGATCAAAAATTCCCAATTCAGTTGGACCCTGTACCCGTTTTTAAAGCCATGCTGTCCCTGGAGTTGTGCACCTAGGCATTTTTTGACTGTATGGATTAGAAGAGAAGCTCATTCTGAATAAAACAAATAATCCTCTTTTTGCTTGACTGACAAGATATTAAAATGCAATACACTAGGTAAACAAATTGAAAGGCATGTATGTTTTACTTTTAAACTTTTACCGTCTGTTCTGTTCAGTCTATCTTATTTTACATTTTGATTTATATAATGAAGTTTGTCGACAAAATGTTAATACATGAAACAAACAATGTGTAAACTTTCACACATTAGAAAATTCGACATGTGCTGTCCATGTGCTGCGCAACTTCAGGAGACGCAACTGAATGCCAGAATAATCCTTGCAGATGATGATTGTGTATCAGTGTCTACATTTACTTTTCTTGTGAGCATGGTGAGAGCTCAGGACTAATCCTGACCGGTCAAGCCTCATCAACCTGGTGTGGTATTGTCAGTCAATTTAAAGTTTCACAAGTAAACTATTGATTTTGATGACAAGCCTTTTTTGACAAGCTTTTTTGAAAAGCTTGTACTTTTATATACAGACAGAATACTTTTTTGCAAGAAATAGTCACCTGGTGACCTAAAAATCATGAAATATCCCACAATTTTATTTCCAAATATTCAACAGTTCTCTGCATTGACAATCATTTATAAATAGAAAGAGGGATACAGTTTTAGACTCACATTTCTTTAATCTTTTCTTTTTTCACGTAAGGTAAACATCAATCTAGAAAATGGTGGATTTGATAATCTACGGTACCTACCGGTATATGAAAGTCTTAAAACTTAAACCCTGGTGAAATATTGTCATTTGGCGTCTCACCAGTAAACTATTCAGATTCAGATAAAGCAGCAATGGTAAACAAAGAAAAACTTCATAATAAATATATCAAGATATTATACATCTGACAAACCATGCAAGTGACTTTACCTAGTAGAAATTCCTTTGTCAAGTTATTGATGAAAAGTAGGTCAGCTTATACAGTCACAGTCTATGAGTCAATGATTTACATGAAGCAAAATAAATCTCATTAATAAGAACTATTGTTAGAAAAACTAAGCACATTAATCCTTCTCCCTATCCTCTGATTTGACAAAACTGATATCCAGTAACTAATAAAACAAAAAAATATTTCTAATTGATTCAGGTAAAAATTAATGGCAGACATTTTGTTTTAGGCTGTGGAGAGGCAAATAGAGGCCCCATACAGGGAAAACAGATTGACCATGAAAATAGACAGAACAAGTACATAAGTAAAAGTGACAAGTAAATAAACAAGTAAATAAACAAGAAAACTGTTAAGAACAAAGAAAAGTCATTCAAATATGTTTACGTGATATATCAACAAGCTGTAATTAAACAATTCGCTACAAACCCAAGAAGAACAAGCTTTAGATAATTTCCAGCACCCCGTATTGAGCCTTTTTTTCCGCTTCCAAATAGAGCTTCTTATACTAATACCGAAAAACCCCTTATCAATTAATTGATAGGACAGTTTCTTTTCCATTAATTGATATTTAATGAATTATTCCGCCTAGAAAAAAACTTTAACCAAAAACTTTAACACAAAATTTCTAAGTCCATGACCTTGACCTGAAGGTCACTCAGGTGGGTCATGATGTGGCCAATATCTATCAACATGCAAAGTATCAACTTGATCCATCTACATATTCCCTAGACTTACAAAAACTTTAACCAAAAACTTTAACACAAAATGAGGTCACTCAGGTGGGTCCTGATGGTACAGCATAGTACTTCAGACCAATATCATTCTATCAACTTAATCCATCTACACATTCAAGAGATATAGACTTACAAAAACTTTAACACAAAATTTCAAAAGTCCATGACCTTGACCTCAAGGTCACCCGCGTGGGTCATGATGGTATAGAATAAAACTTCAGACCAATATCTACCAACATGCAAAGTATCAACTTAATCTATCCACAAGTTCAAGAGATATAGATTTATAAAAACTTTAACCAAAAACTTTAACATTAGAGCAACACTAACGCCGACGCCGATGCCGGGGTGACTGCAATAGCTCTTCCTGTACTTTCATACAGGCGAGCTAAAAATGACATGCTGTTAAAAACATACATCCCTGGCAAAATCCCTATTCTGTTCATGAACCGGTCTATCAGGCATCGCTTCTTTCCATTACTGAAAGACTCCTTTGCAATACCAACACATAAGCCATAGAGTGGGATATCTGTTGTTGAAACACATTTTTTAAAAACCGATTTTCATTTTCTAGCATTACTGATGTCACTGCAGCTAATGATCAATGCTTAAATGGTAATCGCCATCAAAAGTTTCCAAAGGGTATCCTGGCATGGCTATTTGCCAAAGAATAGCTTCTACTGTTACTTCTCCTGCTTTTCAGCGTGAAACGAACGTCCTTATGGATAACGAGTATTTGACGTCTAGGGAAATAAGCGTCAGAATACCATTGCTCCATTCTTGGTTTTCATTTGAAATGATGCGACTACGTTATGAAAATTACCTCAAGTTGTGTTTCCGAATATAACGGCATTGTTTCTGAAATGTTCCATCATCAAAATTGGTAAGTATAAGAGACGTCAACGTCAAAAAGATTTTGCTACCGAAGCGTTGGCGAAAGAGCTAAGGTAACAAAAATCAACAAAGGGAATCTTATGCCGAAGCAAACGATGGTCTCGGACTATAGAGTCTCTTTGAACGCCAGAAAACGAAAGTATCATTCTTTCGTTTCGTCTGTTTCTTTTCTTGTGAAAAGTCCCTATGTTATTTTCGGTATTTCAACTTCACATAGTCCAGTAATGTTACATTTGAAAATTTTGATGTTCTTAAGTTTGTAAAAAGACTTTGCATGGCTTTCAAGAATTTTCACGTCAAAAACGTCTGTAAAATGACGTCAGGATGCATTTTTAAAATTACTTTTCACGCCAGTTTTGAGAAAAGTGTTCATCTTAACCAAATTCGATTTGTACTATACCATGAGAGAGAACGTAAAAATGAGGAAAATGCAAATTTCGTTCATATTGTACATATATTGGCCAAATTATGCAACATTTTCGATGAGGCGTTTTTAATTGACTTCAGTAAACATATACATGTATACACATGGTCATATGGCACTGAGTTCAAGTTAAATATAATCTTTGCAAAAGTTTTCAATTCTTTATAAATTATTACTTACAAATATATCAACAATAAAAACAACAACAAAAAAATAATGTTGGGAATTAACAATACACTAAAACTCCTATGCTTGAATACTCACAGGCTCCACTTTAAGATCGTGCAGGCATATGAGCCGCGTCATGAGAAAACCGTATATTTGCCTATGCGAAAACAAAGGCGCAGATCCGCTTCGCAGTAACTACAAAGCTGATCAGCTCCTTCGTTTTTGCTACTTGGATAGTACAATTCCTCTTCTACCTCTAACCAAAGCTTCAAGATTCTAACTTTCTTCTGAGACTGTACAGGTCGGTTTGTGTCGCACCTGGTCCGAACTCCCGAAGACAGGTTTTCTCGCGTCGTAGCTCATATGTTTGCAAAGATACAAATTCTTTGCATCCATAATATAATTTGAAGCCACCTTCCTCCTTTTTTCTTTAATGGTTATTCATTTGACATCAAGCCTGAAAGACTATTTTACATTGTTTGAGGATTTAAAAAACACATTAAGCTAAATTGACTGATGAAATGTGTGTACCCATGAACGTATAACACACAGAGTGCAAGATAAAATTAACAGAGTCAGTGAGGCTGTCAGTAGCTAAACAACTGTTAAAATGGCTATTTACAGTCAACTAGCAGCAGAAAAACAACAACAAAAAACAACAAAAAAACAACATTAAAATGGCTGTGTATGGGCCATTTTCTGAAAAAATATATATTTTCTCAATTTTTGGATGTCCCAGACATATTTTTTTTTTAGTTCTATGCATCCGATGACATTTCTTTTTCTCCAGAGATATTAAGTATAACCAGAGGACCAATGGTCCTGTAAATGCTCACCTGAGATCTGCTGTATATACGAATGTTATAGAAAATAGTCCCAGTATAGGGGCAGGTGAAGCCCTTGGGCCATTTTTTTTCAGAATAATCAATATACTGTCCATACAAGTTTTCCCTTCAAATGACATTTTAACAGTTTACCCATTCAAATACATAGGCAACCCATGTTGACCTTGCCTTAAAATAGGTCAAGGTCAATCACAGGGTCATGATTTATACATACATTGTAGTACTTGAGTCATCGATGCTTCATGCCAAGTTTCTTCGAAATCGGTCCACCAGTTCCGGAGAAAAAGATTTTTGAAGGGTTTATACCATATATGGGCATGGCAGCCATCTTGGTCATGTGACCTTGATTATTTATATACACATTGATTCCCCCATTCTATAAATGCTTCAGATGAAATTTGGCTTTGATTGGCCAAGCGGTTTCAGAGGAGAAGATGTTTGAATATTATGGTAATATACATGTATAATGCCCCGGGGCCGGGGCAAATGAGCCCCTGGGGTCCATTTTTTTTTTCAGAATCATTAATATTCAGTCCTACTGCCCATTTCCTGCAAGAATTTCACTTTAAATGACATTTTAAAAGTTTTCCCCATTCAAATGCATTGGAGACCTATGTTGACCTTGCTGTAAAATAGGTCAAGGTCATCCAAAGGTCAAAGGCTTGTTTAATGAATTTCATATGAAATTACCAAGAGAGTATCCTCTATATTCGCTGTCAAGTATTTGGAAGGAGAATTAAGTGCCATCCTAAAAACAACACATCAAAGATGTTTTAAAATAGCACTGGAAGTAGTTTGAAATGTATCACTAAGAAGCGATGTAGACGACAAGCCGTAAGGACTTACAAGATTACAAGTTGTCAATTTGGCATCACCAATAAACCATTCAGATTCAGGCAGGCTGACAGCAGTTTGCCTAATATTCATAAGGGCCTATCTTACCTCACACTTCTATATAAAAAGCAGGAGCGGATCCAGGATTTCTGGAGAGGGGATTACATGTATTCAACAATGTTCAAGGTGTTTCGCTTTTATTATTTTAACAATAGTTTCTCAAATTTTCCCATAAAAATGAAATAGTTTGGTCGCAGAGGAGGTTCGAGCAAACTACCAGAACCCCCGCTAAATCCGCCACTGAAATTAATTTCACTTTCGGATTACCAGATTACAGAAAAGATCTACATGTTTGTTCTGTCCCATCTGAATCTGAATCTGAATGGTTTACTGGTGACACGCCAAATTGACAATACCTCACCAGGGGGTGCGCCAGGAGGGAAATTAGTCCCTGGCTCTCACAAGAGATGCGAACTTGGACATACAGTCATCAGACATTTCAGCAGAGGAGATCAGAGTCAGGGAGGTCATTCCAGTCCCTGATAGTCTGTGGAAAGAAACTACTTTTGTACGCTTCTTTGCTTACTGAAGGTATCTGAAAAGCCAAAGAGTGTTGATTTCTACAACGCCTATTCTTCGGGATAAGGTCATCTGTGGGTATTCTGGCTTTACCCTTTAGACCTTTGTATAGCAATATAAGTCTACTATCCTTCCTCCTTTTCTTAAGAGATTCCCATTTCAGTTGACCTAAAATGCCAGTCATGCTCCTAGTTTCAAAAACATAATTTCCAGTCACAAACCTTGCCACACGATTTTGGACCTTTTCCAGTTCTTCCTGGAGGCCATGAGTGTGAGGGTCCCAAACTGAGCTTCCATATTCCAAGACCGGCCGCACCAGTCCTTTATAAGCTGCTTCTTTCACATCTGGGGGACAAGAATACAAATTTCTCCTCAAGAATCCGAGAGTTCTGTTAGCCTTTGTACAAACATTGGAAATATGAGTATTCCATTTCGGATCATTTGTGATAGTTACACCCAGGTATTTTATGCTTTCAACGTTTTCCAGTACAGTGCTCTCAAGGGTGTAGTTAGCCTGTATCTTTAACTATCTTACTAGACTGTTTATTTGTCAGCTGCATCATGTTGCATTTGATGGGTTGAAATCTCATTCCCCATTTCCTAGCCCAACTGCCTAAACGATCAATGTCTCTCTGAAGTTTCAGTGTATCCTCTTCATTCTTGATTTCACGACAGCAAACACAATCATCAGCAAAGAGTCTTATTTCAGACTCAATGTCTGCTGAGATGTCATTTATATACAAGGAAAACAGCAAGGGGCCGAGAACGGTGCCCTGAGGGACACCCGACACAACTGGAGCCCAATCCGATTTAATACCATGATTTACCACTACCCGTTGTTGTCTGAAACAAAGGAAAGCATTTATCCAATTCAGTGTTATTCCACCTATTCCATAGCTAAACAATTTGCTTTTAAGGAGTTCATGGTGAGGAGTATCGAAAGCCTTTTCTGAATCTGATTCTGAATCTGATCTGAATCTGAATTTTCAAAATCCAGTACAAAAGTGTCAACCTGGCCTTTTTTGTCTAAGATTTTCTCCCAATCATATATTACCGTAGTCAAATGAGTTTCACAGCTATGCCATTTCCTAAATGTGTGTTGCCTGTCTGACAGAAGTTCGTGTTCATCAAGATGGGCCATAATATTTGAGCATACAATATGTTCAAGAAGCTTGTAAACAAGGAATACATGTCAAAGAAACAGGGTGGTAATTGTGGGCAAGAGACCTGTCGCCCTTCTTAAACAGGGGGCAAATATTAGCAAGAGACCATTCTTTAGGAATTTCACCTGTATCAATTGACTGCTGGAAGAGATGGGTGAATACCGGACCTAATTCCATTGCCAGTTCCTTTAGGACTCTGGGATGAAGCTCATCAGGCCCTAAGGCTTTAGACGGGTTAAGACCTTTATGAAGTTTGGTCACCCCTTTTTAAGAAGTTTGCCGTGGAAAGTGGTGATCAGAAATATGTGATTGCCAACCATATACCCCACCCACTACAATTACATGACTAAAATTTGAAAATCAAGACAGAAATACAAAACGGGTACTTTAATGAACACGATTAACATTCAGATATAAGAAAAACATAACACTCTGCATTTCGAAATCAACAAATTTGTATGACAAGCTAAATACCTGCTTGTTTTTGATTGGAAAATCTTTGCTTTCTTTCTTCCCACTCTCAATGGGCGCGGCCATATTATTTTTTTGCTGGATCCCTGCAATCTTGCAAATAATCAATACAGCGCATCACCGTTTCGAGAACCAGTGTCACCAAAGTTTTTAGAAAAGAAGCACAAAAATCAGAGATGCCTGCAGACATTATAGGGTTTGGTTATGCATTGACAGTGGCTGCTGGTGGAATAATTGGCTACTTAAAAGCTGGTATGACAGTTTTAGCATGTTGTCATGTTTTTTCTTTTACATTTTTGGCTGTTTTGTGTTGGTGAAAGTGAATGGGTGGGGTATAGTATCAGAGTATGGCATGATTTTAAGTATCTACAAGAATTTGTAAGTCTTTCCTCTGGCAGAGTGGCACAGAGGTTAATACGCTTTTGACTTTGGCCTATCTGTCCCTCCTGATATTATAATACAGGTCAGCAATCAATTAAATGAGCCGTGACGCCAGAAAACCGGGTTTCTGACCAGGTCCGACACAACCGTCCTGTACAGTCACAGAAAAAAGCCAGACACTTGAAATTTTGGATTTAAGTAGAAGAGGATTTGTACTATCCAAGTTGCGAAAACAAAGGCGCTGAGCAGCTGTGCAGTTACAGCACAACTGATAGAATTTGCGCCTCTGTTTTTGCATAGGCAAAAATCTGGTTTTCTCATGATGCGGCTCAAATAATTTCTGCTGAATTCCATTTTTATTGATATCATATAGATGTGTATGTATGACATTCCTGGTCATTTTTCACTATTAACTGCCTCTATGATTACCATATAAAACTGCCATGGTTATACAACAGTCATTTGTTTCCACAGTTCCCTTAGGGCCTGGGATAGAGCTGGGCTAAAGTGCCGGGATACAACCTCAGTTGAGTCCTGCAATGCCGGGGATGTGCCGGAGTGTCCCATGTTAATTCAAAATGGATATTAATTGTATTTTTACCATTTAATTAATAATTACTATCATAGCCATTTTTAATTTGCAAATGTACCTGTACATTTACATGCAGAAATTCAAGCCCTTCCCTCACATGTTTCATTAGAACAACTCAAAGCTGTTGTTCTACATTTTTGTCAGCCTTCGGGGAGCTGGGGCATTTAGCAGGGATTTTACCACAAATGTGACTCAGCAGTGCCGGGCGTTAAAAACTGAAAAGTTAAACGCCCCGCTTCTCAGTCTGAAATGACTGGTGTATTACTGTCAGACTACTTAGGTGATTATCAGACTTTTGACTTGGCAGATCTACACAGAACAAAATGATAAAGGGCTCAAAAAGTGCTTTTTAAATAGGAAACATGGGCAGCATCCTGATGCCATATTGCATTACAGATTCTCACAGTCAGTTATCCCTGTAAACATTATGCATGTAATTGTAATGTAAAAGAGAGGAAAAGAATAAAATACACCAGATAGCATATTTTTAGGTATCTATTTGCTTCTGTTTTCCAGGCAGTGTACCATCACTAGCCGCCGGTCTAGCCTTTGGGGCTTTGGCTGGGGCAGGAGCTTATCAGACAACACAGGACCCTAATAATGTCAAGATCTCCCTCGGTAACAGTTTTTTTTTCTCTATAATTACTAAGTAAAGGTCTTTAGAACTAGGTTTTAACATCTTTTTAAATAAGTTAGACTTTGTGAAGTATCTCAACCTCAACTAACTTCAGGAGTTGTAGTCTGGCATTTTTTGTGAAAAATATCAGTTTCTAGTGAGAAAATGAACATTGTATACTGGTCAACTACTAATGATGAATATGTTAAGGATAACTGGTTCCAACATAGCCTTTTGTTTTAGGTTCAACATGAAATCTTTGAAAAACTGCATTTTGATGAAAAGATCATAATGAAAGCTTTTACCATAGATTCTAACACAATGTTATCATCTTTCCCATTGAACCTAATGGAAACATCACCGTTTGCAAATAGACAATAATTCATTGTAAACAAAATTATGCGCATAAGGTAGTGTTTTTGTGACGTCACACATAAACATTCATGTCCGCCGAGAATGAGTCCACTGGAAAACATTTTTAAATGTAAGCATTTATTTATTAGTCATGTTAGAATCAAAATAATTTTACTTTACGGTGAATTATCTTTGATTAACGCATGATGTTGTCGGGCAGATGCGATATTTAATTCACTGCGGCTGTGCCGTCGTGAATTAATACATCCAATCTGCCCTCCAACATCCCGCATTAATCACGATAATTCACCGTAAAGTAAAATTATTTCTTAATTAATGTACAGGAAGGATGATTCCATCTTTCGAGAACCAGATAGTAGGTGTTTTTGTATACATGTATGTGTATTTTGTTTCAGTGACAAGTGTGGCCCTACTAGGTTTGATGGGATACAGATTTTCTAACTCAGGGAAGTTCATGCCAGCAGGTCTGGTGGCTAGCCTCAGGTAATGTTTTAATGGATTGTTTCAGACAATTTTTTAAAGAAAACCTTGATGATTAGCAGCAAGTTTTCAAGTGATAGCTATAAATGAGAGATTGATCAGTTACATTTGAGCCGCGACGCGAGAAAACCGGTCTTCGGGGTTTCCGACCAGGTCCGACACAAACCGGCCTGTACAGTCTCAGAAGCAGGCTAGAAGCTTGAAATTTCGGATTTAAGAAGAAGAGAAATAGTACTATCCGTGTAGCGAAAACAAAGGCGCTGATCAGCTTCGCGGTTACCGCGAAGCTGATCTGCGCCTTTGTTTTCGCATAGGCAAAAATCCCGTTTTCTCACGATGCGGCTCATTTATGTTCAAGATGGACAATCATGTGATCTGAATGATTGGGTTCACGGAATTTCGGACATTAGTTCGGACAGCCCAGGTAAGAAAAATCATTTATATCTTATTAATATCTTATCAATTTTCATGTGGTAAAGTGCTCATGTAATCAATTCCTCTTGGTTTGCTGTAGTTTGCCAGATTTCCTGGAGCAACTGCAGAAAAAAGGAAAAATTGTGTGAACCCAATCGCGATTTTTTTTTTCTGCGGTTGCTCAAGCTAATCTGGCAAACTAGTGAGCCAAGAAGAATTGATTACATGTGCATATGTAGAAAAATATGATGGGGAATGTGCACTTTACTACATCAAAATTGATAAGATGTTGGAAACTCCGTGAACCCAATCTTTCGGATCACATCATTATCCACCTCGATGTTACAGATAGAACTTACCCCAATAATCTTGTGTTGATTTTTGTTTCAGTCTGTTGATGGTCCTCAAGTGTGGCTTCAAGATGTACTCCCAGTGATGATGAATAAAAAGTGACCTCCATTTTATGTGCAACAATCATGTGTTTAAACCCTGGACTGCCTGTTTCCTCTGAGTATATATACCGACTGCAGGGTAGGGGTTGTTTGTTTGGGATATACATAAATTTGTGTAAAGAAGTTACTTATGCGGATTAATAACTTGATCAATATTTTGTTTAAATACCTCTTATAGTACAGTTTCTTTGTAAATAAGTATTTCTTCTACCTTTTGAATTAAACGCAACAAGTTTTTTTTTTGTTTTTTTTTGCATATTGAAATTTGTGAATGGTGTAAGACATAGCCCGCCTATATTGATATTTAGAAACTTGTATTTAAAACTTCATTGTGTAAATGCATGCATGGCTGAAAGTTATTTTTCATCACTGCTGGAACATTTTATTCAGGATATTTCATTGTCTCATTCTATGATCATATTATCGTGTTAAGAAGATATTCAAATAAAAATGAGTAATATGAATGACAGGCTTTGTGTTGACTTCATATCCTTT
Organism: Rugalucina vietnamica; assembly: GCA_964017185.1. Taxonomy (NCBI): domain Eukaryota; kingdom Metazoa; phylum Mollusca; class Bivalvia; order Lucinida; family Lucinidae; genus Rugalucina; species Rugalucina vietnamica. The sequence goes on from OZ024873.1 coordinate 22,980,522, forward strand.
CTGTATTCTGCTTAGCTTTTGCAGTTTATATGGCTGTCTTTCCATACAAGGCCAGTGCTTTCCATGCAAGGTCAATACACTTGTGCTGGTACTTTAGACAAACTCCCAACTCCTACTAGTTTTCAATGTCACAATTTGAAATGGAATCTTATCTATGCATAGGTTGGATTGAAAACTTCAAGGTCTATCGAAACCCGGTTATTATGGTGACTCTGGGCATAAAAATAGGAAAATTTGGAGTAATTATGATTAGAATATAAAATTAACATTGCTGTTCAATTAAAAAAGCTAATCCATTGTTATAAATGAATTGCTCATACGAAGTAGGTAATGCAACATACAGATTACTAGTTTGTTTCATCACAGTGCTTACTTTTGTTTGATTTGTGATGCTCCATTAACAAGCAAGGAAGCTTCAACTAAACAACAAATTCTTATATTAAATTAAATGAGCCACAATGCGAGAAAACCGGTCTTCGGGATTTCCGACCATGTCTGACACAAACTGGCCTGTGCAGCTATAGATCTATACAAGCTTGAAATTTCAGATTTAGAAAGAAGCGGAAAATGTGCTATCCGTGTAGCGGAAACAAAGGTGCTGATCAGCTTCGCAGTTACTGTGAAGCTGATCTGCGTCTTTTGTTTTCCATAGGCAAATAACCAGTTTTCTCAAGACGCAGCTCAAATCTCAGCAGACTAAGGGTGATGATTGAGGCACTGTATTATTGATGCAAGCCCTCTGTATTTCTTACTGACTGTTCCAAGGCCGTTCTGCAGTGATTTATACTTACATTATCTGTTTATCCTGTCTGCCTCTCTGTTGTAATTGCCACCATTGTGTTTAGCTCACCTGAGCACACGGTGAGCTTACAGGATGAGCATTATCTGGTGTTCTTCACACTGTTCAAACATGAACATCTCATAGACCAGCAAGTCGTGTAACTTTATCAAAAGGTTCATTGTAGTGGGAGATTGCCTGTATTTGGTTTTAATACAGATTAAGACCCAAACTCTGGTTTCCATGGCAACAGATAGCTCACTTAGTGTGGGGTTATAGTGGGGAAAATCTTGTAAACACTCTTAGCCCCTACTTCGACCTTTTATGTTGCTGGTAACTATAACAATCATAATATCTTGGATGAAATCAATTTTCAGCCTAATCTGATCAGGGACTGCTGAGTTATATGCCCTAGAATTTGGAAAAAACATAACAGACGTATAATGGGGAAAGTAGCATCAACACGTTTTCCGCTCTGCTATTTTGTATCCCATCTTTTTCATACTTGCAGGTAACACAGACAACCATAAGGTCTCAAATGAGTTCGAAATTCAGCTAGATCCCGCTACCAACTGCAGACATATCTGCCCCTGAATGCTTGAAAAATTGACAAATTAGTTTTGTCAACACTAACACCTTCATTTTTGATCAATTTTCATTATTCTTCTTGTAACAAAAAAAAAAAAAAAAAAAGAAAAACATAAGATCTTGGATATACGAGTACAAAAGGCCTAGGGTGTTGAAGGCCTGTTTTTGGCCTCAGATTTTGTTATAAACTAAAATTTGGAATTTAGGTGAAAAAACTATTCCTAAACTAGAGGACCATTGGTCCTGTAGCTCACCTGAGAGATTATCACATTGTAAGCTCATGAGATTAAAATTAATTGAGAATCGACCAATGAAAGTCTATGCATGGACACTATTGACCCCCGGGGCATGGCCAAATTTGACCCAGGGGCATGACTGGTTCAATTTATAATGGGGACTACCAAACATTGCTTCATACAAAATATAGAAGCTCTGGGCCTTTTGGTTTCAGAGAAGAAGTTTTTTTTATTTTTTCTCATTGTAAGTCTATGGAGACTATCTACCCCCGGGGCGTGGCCAAATTTGACCCCAGGGGCATGGCTGGCACAATTTATGTAGAGGACCATTAGCCATTGCCACATACAAAATATCAAAGCTGTGTGCCCTGTAGTTTCAGAGAAGAAGATTTTTGAATTTTTTCCCCATAGCAAGTTTATTGTGACTATCAACCTCCGGGACCTGGCCAAATTTGACCCCAAGGGCATGAATGGCACAATTTATGTAGAGGACCATTAGCCATTGCTACATAACAAATATCAAAGCTGTGGGCCTAGTGGTTTCAGAGAAGAAGATTTTTTTAGTTTTTCCTATTGTAGGTCTATGGAGACTATCGACCCCCGGGGCGTGGCCAAATTTGACCCCGGGGACATGATCGGCACAATTTATGTAGAGGACCATTAGCCATTGCCACGTACAAAATATCAAAGCTGTGGGCCCTGTGGTTTCAGAGAAGAAGATTTTTTAATTTTTTCCCATAGTAAGTCTATGGAGACTATCAACCCCCGGGGCGTGGCCAAATTTGACCCCAGGGGCATGAATGGCACAATTTATGTAGAGGACCATTAGCCATTGCCACATACCAAGTATCAAAGCTGTGGGCCCTGTGGTTTCAGAGAAGAAGATTTTTAATTTTTTTCCCATAGTAAGTAGTCTTCTAGCTACCTATACCCCCCCTCCCCCCCCAGGGGGAATTTTCTACATTATGATTTTCTAAAAGTACATTGAAAATGCTATCAAACCATGTTTTCTGCCATCTGGAAGTGGAAGCGCTTGCGTTTTATGCCATGTTTCATTATATTACCCTAAATATTCATTTTTTGCGTTTTAATAATGGGGGTACACATAGAAAACTGAAGGTATCTCACTTGTTTCTTATCCTAGACCATTGAATTTGGTCTCATTTTAATCCTTATACATAGCCCTTTGATTCAATAATAAGTAATGGAAAATATCTAGTTTGCTTATTCATGAATTTTCATTAAAACATTAAAATGAAAAACGAAACATTTAAAAACTAATTATCCCCGTAAAAACTAATTTCAGGCCTAAACTATCATTGTGGCTCATTGTTATTGTACCAATAATACTATTTGACAAATTTGTTGATGCCATGGACCTTAATGAAAATTCTCTCATTTGCATTTTCATGAATATTAATGAAAATGACGAAAATCAAAATTTACTCTATTGCCATTTAAGGGTTTGAGTGGGTTGTAGGATGTACCTTGCAACCTTAGACCAAATGTTCATGGGTGCCAATTTGGTCAGAGGATCACTTTAATGTCCATTTGAGTGATCACCCCCACCCCTAATAAGCAGAGGAATTAATGTGGTACACCTCTATTACCACATGTATCTTGGCTACTGATAGACATAGAGAGCTGAAATAGGTATCAAATGATTGCTTTGGCAATGTTTCATAATCATGTAATAGGATATATAAACAACTGGCTATCTTAATGCTCAAATATTAAAAAGAAGTTCAGATATTAGAAAAGAAACAGATAAAGGAAGGGGGTATACATACAAAATTGCTAATATCTCAGTGACCAAAAACTCTAAGAGAGCTGAAATGTGTATCAAATGATTGTTGTGATAATGTTCTATAATCATGTGATAAGATACAGAAAGAATCTGACTTTCTTGATGTTCAAATATTGATAAGAACTTTCAATAGAACAGAAAAATCACAGAACAATGGAGGGGGTATACCTACAGATATGTTTATATCTCGGCTACCAAAAGCCATAAAGAGCTGACACTTATAACAAATGATTGCTATGATAACATTCTAAAACCCTGAAATAAGATACATTTACAATAAGACTTTTCTGCTGTTTTACTATTGATGAAATCAATAAATATAGTAGAAAAATCACAGAAATTGGTGGGGGTATACCTATGGAAATGTTTATATCTCAGCAACCAAAAGCCATCGAGAGCAGAAATTGGTGTCAAATGATTGCGTTGACAATATTCTATAAACTTGTAATAAGATATATAAACAAGCTGACTTTTTTGTTGCTCAAACATTTAAGAAAACTTAAGATATAAGAGAAAAATCGCTGTCAAAGGAAGGGGGTATACCAATAAAATTGCTAATATCTCAGTGACCAATCGCTCTAGAGAGTTGAAATTGGTATCAAATGATTGGTATGATAATGTTCTATAATTGTGTAATTAGACAAATAAATAATCTTACATTCTTGTTGTTCGAATATTGATAAGAACTTTAAATATTAGATAAAAATCAAAGAAAAATGGAGGGGGTATACCAATATAAACGTTTATATCTCAGCAACCAAATGTCCTAGAGTGCTGAAAAGGGTATCAAATGATTTCTTTGACAAATTTCTATAACCATGTAATAAGATATATAAACAAGCTTACTTTCTTGTTGCTCAAATATTTAAGAAAACATAAGATATAGCAGAAAAACCACTGCCAAAGGAAGGAGGTATACCAGTAAAATTGCTAATATCTTGGTGACCAATAGCTTTAGAGAGCTGAAATTGGTATCAAATGATTGGTATGATAATGTTCTATAACCATGTGATAAGACATAAATAATCAAACTTTTTTGTTGTTCAAATATTGACGAGAACTTTTAATATTAGATAAAACTCAAATAAAAACGGAGGGGGTATACAAATATAAACGTTTATATCTCGGCAACTAAATGTCCTAGAGTGCTGAAATGGGTATCAAATGATTGCTATGACAATATTCTATAACCATGTAATAAGATATATAAACAAGCTTACTTTCTTGTTGCTCAAATATTTAAGAAAACATAAGTCATAGCAGAAAAATCACTGCCAAAGGAAGGAGGTATGCCAATAAAATTGCTAATATCTCAGTGACCAGTAGCTTTAGAGAGCTGCAATTGGTATCAAATGATTGGTATGATAATGTTCTATAATCATGTGATAAGAAGTGTAAATAATCAAACTTTTTTGTTGTTTAAATATTGATGAGAACTTTTAATATTAGATAAAACTCAAAGAAAAACGGAGGGGGTATACCAATATAAATGTGTATATCTCGGCAACCCAATGTCATAGAGAGCTGAAATTGGTATCAAATAATTGCTATGATAATATTCTACAATATGTAATAAAATATATAAACAAGCTTACTTTCTTGTTGCTCAAATATTTAAGAAAACATGTTATAGCAGAAAAATCGCTGCCAAAGGAAGGAGGTATGCCAATAAAATTGCTAATATCTCAGTGACCAGTATATTTAGAGAGCTGAAATTGGTATCAGATCATTGCTAGGATTATGTTCTGTAACCATATGGTAAGAAACACAAACATTCTGACTTTCTTGTTTTTTTTTGAATATTGATAAAACTTTAAATTTTAGGGAAAAATCACAGAAAAATGGAGGGGGTATACCAATAAAAAGGTTAATAACTCAGCAACCAAAAGCTCTAGAGAGCTGAAATTGGTATCAAATGATTGCTATGATAATGTTCTATAATCATATAATATGATTAATGAATACTTAAACTTTCTTATTGTTCGAATATTGACAAGAACTTTAAAAATTAGATAAAAACACAGAAAAATAGAGGGGATATACCAACGGAAACGTTTATATCTCAACAACAAAAAAACCTAGAGAGCTGAAATTGGTATCAAATGATAGATTTGACAATTATTTATAATTATATAATAAGATATAGGAAAAAGTTGACTATCTTGTGGCCAAAATTTAAGAAAACTTTAGATATAAGAGAAAAACATAGACAGACGAAGGGAATATACCAATAGAATTGACAGTATCTCAGCAACCAAAAGCCCTAGAGAACTAAAATTGGTATCAATTAAATAGAACAAGAATTTTATTGAGTAAATTAAGGCCACTGGCCCACAATACAAAACATACATATTACAATGCAACTATATGGAGTTGTGTTTAAACAAAATCCCATTCACGTTATTGGAGCTAATATATTGTACTCTTTTTCTTTAATTTTTAGAATTTCATTAATATAGATACATAGTTTTAGGATAATAATTATTGATTGATAGGATCATATTCTATACACAAAAAATAAGAAAATAACAGAAATAATCAGATAAAAGTCATTCTGTAGGTATACCAGTTCATTTTTTCATTATTTCTCTGCGATTTCTACTTTTCATTAATATTCATGAAAAAATAGATGAGCTTTTTATCCTTAAACACATGTATTATATGTATAAGGATGATAGAACATGGCCATAGCATTCATTTGATTCCACATTAGTGTTCCATGTTTATCAACAGCCCAGGTACAAATGATACTATATAGTTGTATACACCCTATTTTTCCAGGATTTTTTACTTTTTAATTAATATTCATGAATATACAAATGAGATAATTGTCACATAGGCTCATGACAACAATATATTTATGAAATATGTCTAAATGGTGCAATATAAATGTGTCATAACTATAGTTTAGGCCTGAAATGAGTTAATTTATGGGTTTTTAATGATTTTCTACAACTTTCATGTTTTCATTAATATTCATGAATATGCAAAGTAGATATTTTGCATTACTTATCATAGACTGAAAGAGCTATGTCTAAGCTTTAAAAAAAGACTAAGTTCAATGGTCTAGGATTAGTAACAACAGAGGTATGATCGATTTTCCACGCCTACCCCCATTATTTCTATACAAAAGATGGTATCAGGTCATATAATAAAACGTAGCGTAAAACGCAAACGCTTCCACTTCCAGATGGCAGAAAACAAATCCTGGATTTGATGGCATTTTTACTACACTTTCAGAAAATCATGGTGCAGAAAATTCCCCCTGGGGGGGGGAGGGTTTGCCCTGCTGGCCATTAGCCTAAAGTCTATGGAGACTATCGACCCCCCGGGGCGTGGCCAAATTTGACCCCAGGGGCATGAATGGCACAATTTATGTAGAGAACCATTAGCCATTGCTACATACCAAATATCAAAGCTGTGGGCCTAGTGGTTTCAGAGAAGAAGATTTTTTAAATTTTTCCCATTGTAAGTCTATGGGACCTATCTGTTGCCATGGAAACAATCTGCTCCAAAACCTAATGCCATCAATCCCCCAACCCAATTATGGTTCACATTAAATTTGATCAAGATCGGCCTACTAGCTTCAGAAATATTCTTCTTTGAAATTGTGGACGGACGACGACGGACGACGACGACGAAGGACGACGGATGCCTGCCTATCCTATAAGCTCACCTGTGAGCCTTCGGCTCAGGTGAGCTAAAAAAGCCCTGTGTACTATTTGACCTATACAGTGTAAAGCGGCTAAAGGGATCACAGGGATAATTCTGGCTCAAAAATATAATCACGAGGAAAATCTCTCACTAGAAGAAATTAGGAATTTTCAGCGAGAAACACATGTATAAGCAAATCTTTAGTGAAAGTAACATTTATCTACGAGATTCATCTTCCCAATTAGACAGTTTCATTGAGATTATGGCTGGAAAATGAGAGAATCTCACCAAATCTCCCCAGAAAATACATACAACATTACGAAAACTTGCCCATGCAATATACAGTGATTTTTCAAGTTGTAAAAAATGAAAATTTTCAGTAGGAAAATTTCAATATTTTTCTAATTTTTGCTCAAAACATAGATTGTGGGTACACCTCAGCGAGGCGGTTCTAACGAGTACCCACAATCTGTGTTTTGGAGCAAAAATAAGAACAAGTTTTGTTGAAATCGGTCCACCGGTTCCAGAGCAGAAGATTTTGGAAGGGTTTTTACCATATATGGGCATGGCTGCCATCTTGGTCATGTGACCTGGATCATTTATATACACATTGGTTCCCTCATTCTATAAACGCTTCACATAAAATTTGGCTTTGATTGGCCAAGTGGTTTCAGAGAAGAAGATGTTTGAATATTTTGGTAATATACATGTATATTGCCTTGGGGTGGGGGCATATGAGCCCCTTGGGTCCATTTTTTTTTTCAGAATCATTAATATTCAGTCAAACTACCCATTCCTGCAAGATTTTCACCTCAAATTACTTTTTAAAAGTTTTCCCCATTCAAATGCATAGGCGACCTATGTTGACCTTGCCATAAAAAAGGTCAAGGTCATCACAGGGTCATGATTTATATACACATTGTAGTACTTGAGCCATCAATGCTCCATGCCAAGTTTCTTTGAAATCAGTGTACCGGTTCCGGAGAAGAAGATTTTGGAAGGGTTTTTACCATATATGGGCATGGCGGCCATCTTGGTTATGTGACCTTGATTATTTATATACACATTGGTTACCCCTTCCTATTGATGCTTCACATAAAATTTGGCTTTAATTGGCCAAGCGGTTTCAGAGGAGATGATGTTTGAATATTAGGATAATATACATGTATATTGCCCCAGGGTGGGGGCATATGAGCCCCTGGGGTGCAAATTTTTTCAGAATCATTAATATTCAGTCCTACTGCCCATTTCCTGCAAGACTTTTACTTAAAATGACATTTTAAAAGTTTTCCCCATTCAAATGCATTGACGACCTATGTTGACCTTGCTGTAAAATAGGTCAAGGTCATCACAGGGCCATGATTTATATACACATTGAAGTGCTTGAGCCATCGATGCTTCATGCCAAGTTTCGTTGAAATCGGTCCACCGGTTCTGGAGAAGAAGATTTTTGAAGGGTTTTTACCATATATGGGCATGGCGGCCATCTTGGTCATGTGACCTGGATTTCTTATATACACATTGGTTCCCCCTTCCTATAGATGCTTCATATAAAATTTGGCTTTGATTGGCCAAGTGGTTTCAGAGGAGATCTTTGAAATTATGGACGGACGACGGACGGACGGACGGACGCCGGATCATGGCCATCCTATAAGCTCACCTTGTGAGCCTAACGGCTCAGGTGAGCTAAAAAAGCCATATGTCTCTTCTTTTAAATATCAGAACAAGTACTTCATTTGTCCTACAAGCGTTGCCATGGCAACACACAGAATAACCATAGATAGAACACATTTTGCACTTTTTGGTCTATTTTTGACCATTTCTGAACACATTTTTAAATTTATAAGTGCCGGCCCACATGACGAACAAAATGATACTTTGCATACAATATCTCAGGATGATACTTCATAATTATTTCATAATAAGAATATGTTCGCCGCATAGGCTGGTAGTTGAAAATGATGTTAAATAGTGAAAAATAGACCCAAAATTGCAAAAAGTGGTATTTTGATGCTTTTTCGGAGCTTTGCCATGGCAAAATGTGTAACTTGAATGTGATAGTTTTGCTAGAATTTATAAGCAGGGACCTATACCTGCTATTTGCAATACTTTTATCCTCAAAATTCCAAAATTTATTTTTTTACCAGCAAACAAGGCCGAAATCAGGCTTTAAATCCCCTAGGCCTTTGGCATGATCCCATTACTGATTGGGGAATTAACTGCACTTTAATGTTTGATATTTAGTGTTGTCAACACTAGCATCTTCATTTTTGATCTTATCTTCATCATTCTTGACGGACCACAGAACAACCATATCTCAGTTTTGAATTCTGAACAGATCCCTCAACTGATTGCCCTCCAGCGCTTTAAATTGGCCTTATAATTGATAGTGTTTACATACCAAATCTCAGAAGAGCATTTCAAGACCATTGGTGCTTACTGGATGGATAGCTTGCTGGGAAAGAGCTAGCCATTTTGCTCTTCTTGTGTGTTGTTAAAAATTATATATCGTGTTTTCATTTTCCACCTGGTGTCTGGGTTGGGATTCTGAATTTAATGGGGATAAATTTCTGGTATTTCTATCCTTATTTTACAATGAAAACTTAAGTCTCTTCTGACAGTATTTTAAGTCATTATTTCTGAATTTCCTTATACCCGTACATGTACCATTACAAAGGCATAAATTGCAAACAATAAGTCACAATTTGTTTCTTTCTTTTTTTTTAATTTCATTTAGACAGGAGATTTCATCTTTTTCTTCGTCTTGTTTTTCTTCTTTGGACTTGGCTTTACAACAGCTCCTGAAATGAAAAAATGAAATTATTTGAGCCTTCTTGCGAGAAAACCAACAATGTGGTTTCCGAACAGGTCCGGCTGTGCAGTAACAGAAACAGGCTTGAAGCTTGAAATTTCGGATTTAAGAAGAAGAGTAAGTGTACTATCCATGTAGTGAAAACAAAGGCGCTGATTACCGCGAAGCTGATCTCCATCTTTGTTTTCGCCTATGCAAATTGTTGGTTTTCTCACAAGGCGGCTTATTTGTAGGCATTCAAATTGGGGAACGATGCCCTAGACCACAAAAACCTCTTCAAGTAAGGTGAATACACAGTGGCAATATGTTGGGCGCTCAAATGTTAAAAACTTAACAGAGTTTCAAACCAATTCTGAAATGGATATATTCTTGTTTGATGTCCCTACAACAGCTATAGTGATACCAACATGGGTCTTTGGTTAAGTTTCATCCTGAAGACTGTAGAGGAGGCCTAGGATTGGACCCAGACTCCAGATCTATGCTTTTCCACCATTCCATGGACTTGGAAGTTGGAACAACCTGTTATTATGCATTATGAAAATATGTAGGACCTTTATACATGAACCAAGCCATGTAATAGTGAAACTAATTTAGAGTAATTTTTTTTCCAAAAAGCTATCAATGACTATTGCCCTTGTTTTCACTGCTACCGTTGTGTTTTTGTCTCACTGACGGATAACGTCATACAAACTGAGCAGTTCACACGACCTCAATTCAAAGTCTAATCCAATAGAATGGAGAAGAAAATGGCCCGAGGTTATAGAACTTTTTTCATGCTCAGCTAAGCCGAGAATAAAATTTATCCTGCTCATAAATGTTACAATGCCAACAATTGTTGGCATTTTAACATTAATTAGCAGGATAAATTACTGGCTTTGATGGACTAAACCAAAAATTTCAATTAATTTGGGCTATTTTAGTATTTATTGAAATAAATTGAAATTTCATGCTCAGCTGAGTTGAGCATGAAAAAAGTTTTATAACCTCAGAGCCAGGTTTGAACTCTCAACCTCTTTTATTACACCAGAATAAAATGACCAGTTACCACCATGACACAGATGCTTCTCTATTTCAATTGTACTCTTACTTGTCTCCTATATATGAGCCACCTCATGGGAAAACCAACAATCTGCATAGGCAAAAACAAAGACGCAGATCAGCTTCGCGGTAACCGCGAAGCTGATCAGCGCCTTTGTTTTCGCAACTCGGATAGTACAATTCCTCTTCTACTTAAATCCAAAATTTCAAGCTTCTAGCTCTTTTCTGTGCATGTACAGGCCGGTTTGTGTCGGACCTGTTTGGAAACCACATTGTTGGTTTTCCAAAGAGACGGCTCATATTTCTTAAATATTTACCAATTATTCGTTGTTTCTTCTTTTTATTTTTCTTTGCCTTTTTCTGTGGACTAAAATCTGAATTCTCTTCCCTTATATCACTTTTCAACTTCTTGGTTTTTCGACTGTCACTCCCAATTTCACTTTCCGCTAAGTCCACATTTTCCTCTGAGTTAATTTTCCGTTTCTTGTTTTTCTTTTTATTTCTTTTATCAGTTCTTTCACTTTTCTCTTCTTTCACAGTCTCTGTTTGACTGTCATCAGTTATTTTCACAGATTTCTTTTTCTTCTTTTTCTTTTTCTCAACTTTATCATTATCAGTAATTTCAGTAGTTTCCAGAGTCTCTGTTTGGTTATCTTCCTCTCCTAGTTGTGGCCCTGAGTCTCTGTTATAAACAGCTAAACATGTCAGTCTAAAACTTGATGTATATTCTGCAACTAAATTGGTACTGAAAGTGTCCTGGAATGAAAATAAAATTCTGAAAGATCATACAATTTGAGACACTACCATGTTGCACATGTACTTCATGATTTGAAAAAAAAAAAAGAAAATGATGACTATATTTCTTTAGTCTTATACCTAGGTCTTACTCTGAAGGTCTAACGTGTGTGTCGTGGGCATTGCTGGCAACATCGTTGAAAGTGCTAAAGCTAGATTTTATAATTTGAAATAAATTCGTGTTTCACTGCCAAGTTTTACAGCTGTCATTTTACATTTATGATATATGAGCCGCCACATCAGAAAACTAACAAATTGCATATGCAAAAACAAAGCTGCAGATCAGCATCGCAGTTACTGCGAAGCTGATCATGCCTTTGTTTTCACCACACAGACAGAACAATTTCTCTTCTTCTTAAATCCGAAATTACAAGCTTCTAGCCTGCTTCTGTGACTGTACAGCCCGGTTTGTGTCGGACCTGGTCGGAAACCCAAATTGCTGGTTTTCTCATGCGATGGCTCAGATACATAATTTTCATACCTGTGACTGTACAACTTTGTATATTTTGACATAGCCATCACTACTACACATACAAAGCCATTTCTTACACAAGTCATCTTCTTGGAGAGATGGACACATACAAAGGCCCTTTACTCTAAAAGATGGAAAGAAAGGATTGAAATTTATTACAATATTTTCTAACAGTTTCTGGGTTTTGGAAAACAGTAGTCCCCGATCAGAAAGATCTTTGAACTCACCTGTGAAGCCACCAAATTTCTTTCATTGCAGATTGATGCAACATCACAAGACAGAAGACAAAATGGAGTATGATGATTGGAAGCCAAATCTATTGAACAGCAACATACAGTGAAGTGTTTTTTACCTGCTGTAAGTTGTTGCCGAATCGATTTGGCTTCCAATCCATGCACTCTACTTTGTCATTTGTTTATACATTGATCTTGCATCAATCTTCAATGAAAGAAATTTGGTTTCATCATAGGTTTATAGAGTGGAACAAAGAGCTGCCTCTCTGACTGAGATTAATCTAGAGCTATGCATAGATATCCAGTTTAGATTGGTCATTACAGCCTGATTGATAGAGTTTGACAATAGACCTTTGGCTTCTGCAATGTAATCAAAGCCAATTTACTTAGTCCATATAATAGAGTATAAGTAAAACAATGTATAGTTTAGTCAAATGTAAACACTTATTAAAGTTACCTGACAGTGTTGGTATCCAGTTTATGTAGATTTCTATTGGTTTCTATGTCATGCATTAAGATACTGCCACCTTCACCACCATACACACATACTGTGTCCTGTAATGTAAACATGTATCATGAATCAGATCTAACATGTAGAAGCTTAAAAATGAAAAAGAGAAAGCAAAAGCCGAGCAGTGATCATAGCTGATTTAGCACAGTTTTCATTGTACAGTAGAGATACTACAATCCAACTACATGTACTTTCTTAATCATTGTGCAGATAGTACAATCTTTCTTCCACCAGATTATTCTAGAATCTTTCCAAATCTATAAATTCAAGCTCTGATTCATTCTGTGGCTGAATTGCCCAGTTTGTGTCAGACAGCCTTTGTGTGGCTGAGGGTAAAATAACTTGTACAACATTTAAAACATACCAACTGAAGCATACAATGCTAAAATGTTATACCAGCTTACATTGTAGAAGTCCAGACTGTTAATTCTCCCTTCTGCTTTGATACTGGCTATAATCTCAGCTGTCTGAAACACAAATGACTGGGTAAAATGGCTAAAATCAGCTACTTACAATGTCGAGTTTCAACAATATATTACATAATATACTGTCACAAATTCTTTATGTTGTCCACTTTACATTCCCAAGTACATTTAAATTACTCTCTAAAGTCATGTTTATGGGCATGACTGGCTGACTTTTTGGTGTTATGAATCAAGGACTGAAATTCTGAATTTTAGCTTTTATTGGATGATGAAAAGATAAGGCTGTTTTGATGTCTGTGAAACCTATGAACCATGTCACCAGAAAACCAACAATGTGCTGTTTGACCAGGCCCGATACAAACCAAGCAGCACAAGCACAGAAGATGGCTAGATGCTTGAAATTTCGGATTTAAGAAGAGGGATTGAACTATCTGTCTAGCAAAAACAAAAGCACTAATCAGCTTCGTGGTTACCGCAAAGCTGATCTGCATCTTTGTTTTCGCCTATGCAAATTGTTGGTTTTCTCATGAGGCGGCTCATTATGACAAATTTATGACAAACACTAAGAAAGACACTTTCCATCTTGAGCGACTGCAATGAAAATGTAAATAATCTGATCGATAAAAATATTCCATATTTAAACATATTTGTTTTACACTTTCTGCTGTCATCTTAATAAAAGTTTTTGGTAAACTACCAAGCACACCCACCTCAACAGAGTAGACATCTATCCTGTTATTAAACACAATCAGATATTTCTCTCCATTAGGGGACCACTTCACTATATCAGCAGCTGAAAACAGAAAACAATCATCATGTGGAATGATGACAGGGTCCATGGCCAGATCACTTACATTTCATTTTTTGTTTATGTCTCCAGCTCAGAGCTGAGGTCTTGTCAGGATATTTCTTTCACCATTAACTGCCAGCCTTTCTTGCACCAGCAGAATGGGTAAGAGAAACCTTAGAAACAAATATTTCCATGACCAAATCTTCACAAAGCAGCACTATAAATGCTTCAATTTGATATGAATTGGACACTCTATCATCTCGGGTTGTGTGACCGGCAAACTGATTTGAACATTAACTTTGGAATATCAGACTCATGACATCATAGCCTCTAGAATCTATCCCAAAACAGTAACAACTTTCACATTCAATATGGTGTAGTGTTATCCCTTGTAGTAACTACTATTACTGACCTTGTTTAATGTTAGTTATATAAGCCGACCTGCCAGTAATAAGGTTCCATGTGTGGAGGGATCTGTCTGTACCAACAGTTAGAGCCAATTTACCACTCGGATGGACTGACACACTGTTCACTGCTGACCTACAAAACACAGAAAACCGGTCTTCGGGGTTTCCAACCAGGTCCAGCACAAACCAGCCTGTACAGTCACAGAAGAAGGCTAGAATCTTGAAATTTTAAGTATAAATAGAGGAGGAGTTACTGCACAGCTGATCTGCACCTTTGTTTTTGCATAAGCAAAAATCCAGTTTTCTCATGATGCGGCTCATAATGAACAAGTAGGGGCAAATTTAAAAAAAATGTCTATAACTTCTAAAATGTTTAGCAGTAACATTTTAAGACTGGTAACTATAAAAGAAGCTCTGCAGTTTAAACTGCTAAATTTACTTGACAAAATACTATGAACGAATGTGATCTTTAGGCAGTTAATGATAATCCAATAGAGTTTCAACACCAGTGTCTAACTTTTGCAAAATATTGGCTATAGCTGTACGAGCCAGATCACAGTCTAAACTGTTATGTAATTACATTTCTCCGTAGAAAGTGAGGACAACCTCTGAATTTTAAGGTAATTACAGCACATTTAATCAAACAAGTTTTGAGCCACATCAACTCATCAAGAGAAAACTGGATTTTTGCCTATGCGAAAACAAAGGCGCAGATCAGCTTCGCAGTAACTGCAAAGCTGATCAGCGCCTTTGTTATCGCAACTTGGATAGAACAATTTCTCATCTACTGACATAGCCAAACTTTCAAGCATCTAACCTGCTTTTGTAGCTGCATAGGCTGGTTTGTGTCAGATCTGGTGGGAAACGTCTAAGACCGGTTTTCTCTCGTTGCAGCTCATTATTTTTAGGACTTACTTGTGTCCTTTGAAAGTCCTCAAGCACTCCCAAGTAAATGTTTTCCATAGACACAGTCTGCCATCTTCACTGGTACTGAACAAGAATCCTTTGTGAAAGTCTAGACTAGTTATTGTGCCTGAAAATGAGAAAAGACACTTATGTTTGTTTTTGTAGCTGCTTAACATTCAGATCAACAATTTTTAGTCATGCCAGAATAAAGCCACTGTTTCATGGTTAGTTAATCAGTGAGTCTTGTTCAAGGTCTTGTTCCAAATCTTTCTGCCACTCTGACAGCACCATACCTGTGAACCAGGTAAACAAACGAGTGTGCATACATGAGTTTGTTTACAACACTTGCAAGTCCTGAAGGAAATATTTACAGTATTTTTAAACAAAGGTAAATTAACCTATATAATACATTTATGAAAATGTCCTTTTTGACATCCTGAAACGACATAATTCATAGTTTTACATTACATCATTTATTCCACAAAGTGCGTTTTAATTATTCAAAAGTATTTTTCTCCTCGAGGTAAATTATTACTTTGTCTCAAAATTGGAAATTTATAATAAGAGCTGTCGCAGGACAGCGTGCTCGACTGCTTCTGACCTTTGTCAAACATTAGGCCAAACCCGACAGGTAACCCAAAGCATTATGCTCATACATCTTTTTGCATTGATGCGATAAGGCAAAATCACTGAACCATGAAAGTTAACTATAACTACCTAAGATTTAAAGGTCTCACTCATATTGTGAAAGAAGTGTGTTCACATACCAACTCAGTGCCAAGACACAAGGCAAAATCACTGAACCGTGAAATAAGGTCACACTGACCTATAAGTATTTCAGGGTCAAAGCCTCAAAGGTCTAGTGATACTTACTCATAATGTGAAAGAAATATAATCATATACCCATTCAGTGTTGAGATATAAAGCAAAATCACTGAACCATGAAATTAGGTCATAGTGACCTATAAGTATGTTTGGGTTAAAGGTCTGGTCATACTCATTCATAATCAGAAAGAAGTATGAAAAAATACCAACTGAGTGTCGAGATATAAGGCAAAATCACTGAACCATGAAATTAGGTCACAGTGACCCAGGAATACTTTATGGTCAAAGGTCTTGTCATACTCATACATATCGTGAAAGAAGTATGTTCATATACCAATTGAGTGCCGAGATATAAAGAAAAATCACTGAACCGTGAAATAAGGTCATATTGACCTAGGACTACTTTAGGGTCAAAGGTCTTGTCATACGCAAACATAGTGTCAAAGAAGTTTGTTCATAAACTACTTGAGTGCCGAGATATAAGGCAAAGTCACTGAACCGTGAAATTAGGTCATAGTGACCTATAAGTATATTGGGGTCAAAGGTCTGGTCATAATCACTCATAATCTGAAAAAAGTTTGAAAATATTCCAATTGAGTGTCAAGATGTAAGGCAAAATCACTGAACCGTGAAACTAGGTCACAGTGACCTAAGACTACTTCAGGGTCAAAGGTCTTGTCATACGCAAGCATACTTTGAAAGAAGTTTGTTCATAAACCATTTGAGTACCGAGTTATAAGGCAAAATCCCTGAACCGTGAAATTAGGTCACAGTGACCTATAAGTATATTGGGGTCAAAGGTCTGGTCATACTCACTCATAATCTGAAAAAAGTATGAAAATATACTAATTGAGTGTCAAGATATAAGGCAAAATCACTGAACCGTGAAATTAGGTCACATTGACCTAGGACTAATTCAGGGTCAAAGGTCTTGTCATACGCAAACATACTTTGAAAGAAGTTTGTTCATAAACCATTTGAGAACCGAGATATAAGGCAAAATTACTGAACCGTGAAAGTAGGTCATAGTGACCTATAAGTATATTGGGGTCAAAGGTCTGGTCATACTCACTCATAATCTGAAAAAAGTATGAAAATATACTAATTGAGTGTCAAGATATAAGGCAAAATCACTGAACCGTGAAATTAGGTCACAGTGACCTATCAGTATATTGGGGTCAAAGGCCTGGTCGTACTCACTCATAATCTGAAAGAAGTAAGAAAATATACTAATTGAGTGTCAAGATATAAGGCAAAATCACTGAACCATGGAAAGTAGGTCAACAAACCCTTACCGTCATGACACACAAGTCAGTGTCACAAAGTCAAAAGATGAACGACCAACCATCTTCCTAAGTTGTTTCTATTAAGAAATAAAAAGAAAAAAAATTCGGGGAGTTCTAGATTTTGACCTCTAGCCCCGCCCCCCTGACTCCGACCCAGAGGTCCGATGTCATGGAACCTAAAGTGTATGAAGTATGAATGCTTTATGATAAGTTGTTGTCAAGATATGGACTCCTTGTAAAAGTTACATAGCAGTACATCTATTTTTTACAGTGTTCTAGTTTTTAACCTCCAGCCCCACCCCCCAGGCATGGTCCGAGAGACCCTATGCCATGAAATGAAACTCAACCCTACAGGGTACCTATGGTCCGAGTATGAAAGCCCTCTGATAAAAAGTTTTCAAGATATAGACTTCTAGAATACTATATCACAGAAAAGCCATTATTATTAATGGTGTTCTAGATTTTAACCTCTAGCCCCACCCCCTGGCATGGACCCAGGGATCTGATGCCATGGAATGAAAGCCGACCCTACAGGGTGTCAATGGCCCAAGTATCAATGCTTTCTGATGAGTGGTTGTCAAGATATGGACTTCTAGAAAACTTTAACACAAGAATTGCCATTTTTGATGGTGTTCTAGATTTTAACCTCCAGCCCCACCCCCTGGTCCGGACCCAGGGGCCCGATGCCATGGAATGAAAGCTAACCCTACAGGGTATCTATGGTCCAAGTATGAATGCTTTCTGATGAGTGGTTGTCAAGATATGGACTTCTAGAAAACTTTAACGCAAGTGTGACGCGCACGCGCACGGGAACGCGCACGGGAACGGGAACGTGGACGACCGGGGTGACTGCAATAGCTCTATGCACTTCGTGCAGTCGAGCTAAAAATAATATTAAAATTCTTTGAAAATAAATATAAACATTCTCTATATCAACAAAATTGCTTTTCTTTTTTAAAGCTACCTAAAATTAATAAAAATTAAGATACCCGAGTGGTGTACAAGAGAGCCTAGTTCTCTCTGCTTCTTTAGGTTGAGAAGACGAATAGTTTCGTCAGTGCTGCCAGATGCCAAGACCCCCTTGTTCGACACAGCTACTGTTTTCACACAACCTGCATGTGAGCGATCAGTGAAGCTTGTCTCTATCTGATAATCCTGAAAAAAAAAAATGTTAGCAGATACAGAGAAGATACATGCACTTTTTCTTCTTACATTTACTTCTTACCCCCAACAACTGCAGCTTATTGCTACGTAGTCCTCTCACTTACGAATAACAGTTTGTGGTGTTACAGTTATAACTTTGCCTGGATGCACATGCAGCCGATCTATTGTTTGGCTCAAATTGGCAGGGGGGGCGCATCACAAGACAACTATTCTGTCATTGAGCCGGTCGGCAAGCTGCTCTTTCCTGAGAAAAAATCAATACTGGTTACCGGAACTGCACCTTTCTCGCCTCTTCGCTCATTCTTTTGGGGGTATAACTCGGTCAATATCGTTGTGATTTAATCATTTTTAGACGCTTATAAAATCATGCTTTGACAGAAATATAACGGGGTTCATATCTTGAGTTGAAGAAATAATGAAGATGTAAAAGTACATGCAACGCTTTTATTAATATTTTTATTTTGTTTTCATATGTTCTGCTTTTAATTCAGTATGGTTAAAGCGATAAACACCGAGTAATTCACCTCATACGAATGACCTATGAAGTCACGCCGACTGGATCAATCCAGCTGCCTCTTATAGCAAACACACATGTGTGTTTGCTTTAGGATAAACGTACGTAAGAAATTTAGAATAAAAAATCTACATACCTTACCGAACAAAACCGACGGTTAGGCGGCCATTAATGTTGGGCGCAGACATTTTTGTCGGCATGCGCAGACAATGTGTCGTTCAGATGTCGGGAAATTTGTACTTTCTTTTTCTTTTTTCGGCTGAACATTTTTCTTTGTCAAACATATTTCCATATATCCTATTTCAGATCATATTTGTTTCCAAAATGTAAAAATATAAGATAAATACACAATTTACAAATGCAGACGACGATGAAGATTGGTTTTTCGAAATTACACAGTTAAAATCCTCGTATTATAGCAAACCAGTCTACAAGGCAATATAAACGCTCGAAAAAACAAGCGTCTGCGAGGTGTACCTAAAGCAGGTAACCGGCGAAATTATCGAGACGTTTCTAACAGACGGAAATTACGCCGTGAATAGCGTGCCTGGTTATTTTTGGGGGACAATATTTGAGGTTTGAAGGAACAGAAGGAAAACATTTAAGGGAGCTACCTACCTCTACCTAGGTCTACCTAAAAACCTAACTAGGTCTACCTGCCTACCAAGGTCTACCTGCCTACCAAGGTCTACCTACCTAACTAGGTCTACCAACCTAGGTCTACCTACCTAGGTCTACTTTCCAAGGTCTACCTACCTAAGTCTACTAACCAAGGTTTATCTACCTGGGTCTACTTACCAAGGTTCCCTTTCCTAGGTTTACTTACCTATGTCTTAGTCTACCTATCTAGGTCTACCTTCCAAGGTCTACTTATCTAGGTCTACTTACCAAGGTCAAGTTACCAAGGTCTACATACCTAGGTCTACTTCCAATGTCTACATACCTAGGTCTACTTACCAAGGTTTATCTACCTAGGTCTACTTACCTTAGTCTATCGAACTAGATCTACTTACCAAGGTCTCACTTCCGGGGTCTACTTACCAAGGTCTGTTTACCAAGGTCTACCTTCTATGGTCTACTTACCAAGTCTACTTACCAGGTCTACCCACCTAGGTCGACTTACCAAAGTCTACCTACTAGGTCTATTAACCAATATCTACCTACCAAGGTCTACCTACCAAGGTCTACCTACCATGGTCTACCTACCAAAACCTACATACTAAGTCTACTTCCAATGTCTACTAACCTATTTCTACCTACCAAGGTCTAACTATCTACGTCTGCTTACCAAGGTTTACTTACCTAGGTCTACCTACCTAGGTCTACTTACCGAGGTATACATACCTATCTATGTCTACTTACCAAAGTCTACTTACCTAGGTCCCCGTCTACCTACCTAGGTCTACTTCCCAAGGTCTACCTACCTAGGTCTTCTTACCTGGGTCTACCTACTATGTCTACTTACCAAGGTCTACGTCCGTGGTCTACTTACCTAGGTCTACGTACCAAGGTCTACTTACCAAGATCTACCTACCTAGGTTTACCTACAAGGTCTACTTACTCAGGTCTACTAAAATGGATAGCTGGATACACTTATTGACAAAAAAATCCAAGCATACGGTTTTCCGTGTGTGTTTGCAGATAAGGCAGCGTGCCTTTATTTCATATTAGGACATCCTAAATATTTAAGGAAGTGAGTACAAAGATTAAATCTAAGGAAACAACATTTTGCAGATATCAATGTATTGGGTCGAAACAGTGTGGGCCGAACTGATTATGGGCCGAACCAATAAATTGGACATAATAGAACTATTTTTCTACCATTGCTTTAAAATGTCAATCAAAAATCACATAAAAATTGAATTCGTTTTTGTCTGACCCCTCCGAATTGTATAACACGTAAGCCAAGCAACACTTCGTCGTAAGTTCCGACAACGATTTCCATTTTGAGATCATTCCTCAGTTTCCGACATGTGCTTGTGTAAAACGTCACAAATGCGTAAAATCTCAAACTAAAAGCAAAAAGTGAATCTCGTAGAATTATCAAACTAAACGCATCAATTGTAAATTAAGCATTTTTAACAGGAAAAAAATGATTTTTAATTAAAAGTAGTGAAATTTTGAGTAAGACATTGATTTTGAAATCGAAAAAAAAATCTTTGTTTTTGGTTTGAGATTTATTTACATCCACATCGAGCCCTTGCAAAGCCTTCCCATATTTTCTTGAATTTCTAGCTAAATTCATTTCAAAAGGAGGTGACAACAATGCAGGAGGAAACTCCAATGACAAACACGCTGTGGATGGGAGATGTAAGCTTTAAAACGACGATAGCCATGAAAAAAAGCAAAATCTTGTTATTGTCTTTAGTTATCGTGGCAGTCTCGGTTTCCAATATGTTGCACTTTCTTTTTGTTTTTAGTTACCATGTACTTAGTCGACCAATTTCTGACCATTACCAGGAGTTGTTGAAATGTGACTCACTCAAGGCCACAATGTAGGGTGCCCTGGCTGAGGATCGAACCCAGGACCTCTGGGACAAGAGTCATACACTACCCTTGCTCCAGTCCGTTCCACTATTTCTTTCTTCAGATACTGAGTCAATCGATTTCTGATCATCACCTCAGGTGTCAAAAGAACCTTAAGATTCTTGAGGGTGTGTGTTTTAAAGTCTCAATATTGTTTATATAGTAACTGATTGTGACTTGTTTGTCAGTTCTGTGAACATCATGGAAGATATGTTTGAGTACCTGTGATGATCAGCAATTTATCTGTTTGTTTGTTTGCCTATTACACCCATCAATCAATTTCTAATTATTCTTGGTAGGTGTACATTGTAGACATACATGTGATGAGTTTGAAAGTGGCATCAGGGAGATTTTTCTTTCATTTCAGGGAGGTTTTTGAAAAATGTATAGATTATATAGGAAAATTCTTGGTTCATTTCAGGGAGGTTTTGAAATTTTCTTGAAAAATGGGGGTATTTTGGACAAATTTTAGATCATTTTATCGCTCATTTCCTGGAGTCTCCCTGATGATGAGGGAGGTATCACATGTATGTGTAGACTCGGGTATGTTCACAGGATGAGCCTACATGCATGAGGATAGAACCTGTGTAGGGATCTTTAACCTGAACCGAGGGTGACTGTCTACGCACAGAGGGCCTCCAATTAAAGTCCCTATCCGAAGGACGGCACTCTGCATTAATGTCATCCCTGCAAATAACATGAAGGGAAGCTTGTTCAGACATCGAATTGTCCAAGACGCTGGCAGGGATTAACCTGGGTCCAGTGCGCTATCCACTTAGCTACCACGCTTCTATCTATACCATATATCAGAAGATAGATAGACTTGAGCTGGGGGTTTTACACTAAAATGCAATTATTAAAATGAATCTGTTTCTTATATTTATAAACTTGAGACATAGTGGAAAACTACATGACTTTAGAGCTACAGGTCCATGGTTTCATACCTACCTCTGCCATTTAGTGTCTCGAAGCAAGACACTTTAAGCTTCCCAAAGTACTCGCTGTTACAAGGAAGCAGTAGCTCTGTCCTGTCATGACTGAAAATTGTTGACTGGGATGTTAAGCCATGACCAAACAATTCCAAAGAAACCAAAAGATTTCTTTGTTACAATGCTTTTGTTTTTCCTAGAGAGAATAAATGTTCGAATGGTTGCATATCTGGAAACATGAAACACTAACACAAATGCTGACAAACAAGATAAAATCATTGAATCATCAAATGATATTCAGAATTGCATTTTTGAAATGTTCAAAATTTTCTGCATAAAGTGTTCCCTGAATATTACTGTCATCACAGAGGCATAATAATGGTATCTTTCCTTTATAGCTGGAGCCATATATGGATGAATTTTTCATTCTTCAAGCCTTTGATCAGATGGGGGAAACAGCTCAACAGGTCAAACTGATACACATTAAACATTCAGGGTAAGTGTCATACAGACATGCTATATTAAAGGTGCAGTGACACAAAACACCATGAAATATATGAGCCGCCTCATGAGAAAACCAACAATCTGCATATGCGAAAACAAAGACGCAGATCAGCTTCGCGGTAACCGCGAAGCTGATCAGCGCCTTTGTTTTCGCTACACTGATAGTACACTTCCTCTTCTTCTTAAATCCGAAATTTCAAGCATCTAGCCTGTTTCTGTGACTGTACAGCCTCGTTTGTAGGGTTATCTTAGATTATAATGTAGATGATTGTGATGAAGCTATGAAGTCTTTAAAGATTATGTCAATATATGATCGACTCTATCTACGCAAAGCAAAATTTATGTTTAAAGTTTACAATAATGAGGCTCCTAGATATATTTCTGAAAACTTCACTTTAAGAGACAATATAAATACAAGTATTATTTTGAGGTCAACTTCCAGTGGGTGTTTTATACCACCTAAGCCTAGGACAGAATTTTTTAAACACAGTATGAGGTACTCCGGATGTCTAATTTGGAACAGTCTTCCAGATGAGGTAAAAAGTGCTCAGACTATTGCCACCTTTCATAACAGATGTTTACAATGGCTGATTGAGTGATGTGTACCTATTTATTATCTTACAAATATGATTTGCATGCAGATACACATATTTTTATTCTAGTATAAATAGTGGAGTTGCAAATATATATTTATTCTACCCTAAGCATATGCTTTGTACATCCTAAGTCTTGTCAATAGTTTAAGTATAAATAATTGCAAATATTGTACTGCCTATTCCATACTAAGGAAATGATCTGTACATTTTGCCTTTTCTACATTTTGTTTCATTTAACATGTATATTCATAACAGTATAAACCATTGTGTCTACACCTTAACATCAATGGAATACAACATTTTCTGTTTTTGTATTTATCTGTGTTTGTGTATTACTATGTTAATATGTATATACTGAGGGCCTCATGGAAGATTAGCTTATTACATGTATTTATGTATGTGCTAAATGATGTAACCCTCTTTAAATAAAGTCTTTACTTACTTACTTCTTTATTTGTCGGTCCTGTTCGGAAACCACATTGTTGGTTTTCTCACGAGACGGCTCATATAATGGAGAACTGTTCCACAGTGAAGTTTTGTTATTGTGGATCTGATAGATACATGAATGTCTAAATAAAGTGTAGACACAGGCTATATTACACTTAGAAAATCTGTATTTTTTTAAGTGGATGCTATAAAGGCAGATTAAGGGATAGTGCATCTGTTAACTATCTGTCATTATCTCCCATGAAAAGGCTGAGTAATACAGAATCTGCTTTTCAAAAAAAATTCCCTATACAGACAACCATGTTTAAGTTTCAGGAAATGTACAATTTTCAATTGGAGTTAACATGTGTTTTCTTCGAGTTAAGATAATAATATCTGTAATTATCATTTTCCCTTTTCCTTTTGACAGGACAGGGGAAAATGATGACTACTTAAAGATATTTGGCAAAGAGCGGGAAATTGGCTCGAGTGTTGGCCATAGATACCCAGAACTTAGGTAGGTGGTATAGATGGAGTGTTGTATCATACATGTACATCTTACCATTACCTTGAATAGTTCAGGAAAAATATCTTGGAATTATTGATTACTACTTACATACATGTATTATTTGACTTACACTTGAGAAATCTCACAGAATTTTTTCATTCTTGATTGCCCTGATGTTGACATTGGAGAGCCTGGGACTAACCAGTGACATCCTACCTTGCAGTATTGCTTTATAGATGAGCATTACTTAGTGAGCCCTCTTTTAAACTACAGCTGTATTCATTGAAATATGGGCCCTTCAGCAATCCTCTTTTAGCTTGCCAGGGTACTGGTTAATACCCAGGAAGCAGTGGCCCTTTCTCGACATGACTGAAAAATTGTTGACTTTTATGTTAAAGAACAAAACAGAGAAACAAATATTTTGTATGCTTGCAGACTACCAGCTGGCTACTGTTTTGTGGAGTTTAAGGATGGTGATGCAGCACAGAGGGCCATGCTGCGGCTCAATGGCAAGATTATACCCAACAGTCAACCTGTAGGTGTACCCTCATAGATCGTTTAGAGACAGCCAATGTGACAGAACAACCAATGTTTATAAAATCAATACATGTATAAGGCTGTCATATGCAAATACCTGTCATAGAACAACTTTCAACAAGTTTGGTCTCTGAAAAGTTAATCTCGGACATACGTTTATTACTTTTTGTTGTATATTGATTTAATTTGTGTTGGTTGTCCTAAGTCAAGTTGGTTGACTCTATCAGTAGATGATGCAAAGTAAATTTTAATAGATTAATATCAGATTGTCTGAATTATGATTTGTCCACAGAATGTTCAATGACATTGCTTTTCTAACATTTCAAAAACTCTAATAAACTGGCACGGAAGCTTTTACAGAAGAATAATAGTTAGAAATTTGACTATAGCAGTATCAGTATGGAGCACAGTAGCCTAGTGATAGTGCATGTAACCCGAGCAAGAGGTCCTGGGTTCAACATTTACCTCCAACGTGGAGTGTCCTCGAACAAGACACTCCCTAATGAACTTACTGAACTGGTAAATTCCTAGAAAGCGTGGGCCCTATCCCGGCATGACAGAAAAATTGGCGACTGGGTCATGGGAGTTCAGCCATAACTAATCCAATCCAGATTGTTGTACTGTATTGTACATAGTACATGTACAATCAAAACGCTTATCCACTCATGCCAAACAGGACCTGGCTGTAAAATAAATATGTAAATGTTTTATAATTGATTTGCTTATATTAGAGCCTTTGAAGTTTCCATGTAGTCATTCTTTTGCCTCTTTTTTTCAGCCTGTTAGGTTCAAATTAAACACAAATCTTAGCAGAGACACAAAATCAAGGTAGGTAACTAGAATTGTTTTGACTTTTAGACATCCAAAATATTAGCTAAAATTAGAACATTTCTTCAGAAAGGTAAACATTAAAGGCCTTGTGTATTGAAGCCTGGCTCAGGTCATTTTATAGATTCGACTTTTAATTGAGGAGAATAAATAATTCTTAAACAATATAGCAGAGAAATAAAAATAAAATGAAAAAAAAAAAAAAAAAAAAAGAAAAAAAAAAAAAAGAGGATTATTCTATGTCATGAAAAGTAAGGCTTTGTACTTTGTGTCGTATTGCATTATGTGGATATTTATCATTTCAGAAAAGAGTTTTCATTGTTTGTCGGAGAGTTGAGTGATGATGTCGATGATTATGTATTGTTTCATGCCTTTAAGAAAAAGTATCCCTCTTGTCATACAGCAAAAGGTAAGTCATTGTGTCAAGTGAAAATAGTCTTGAGATATTTGTAACCGTCCTCATACAAAACTGTAAAGTACCCCAAGGTTGGGTAAGGTTAGTAGGAAAGCATAGTGGCTCAGTGGAAAAATATCAACTTCTAGATTGAGAGTCCTTAATGGTTTGAATTCTACTGTGTATCATGTTGTCTGCAAGGCAGTTCTTAAGAATACCCACAAGCTATATGTTTTTGAGCAAAAATAATGGATACCCCTGAACATCGCAGTTTCCTATGTACATGTATATGCAAACAGCGGGCATAAGCAAACAGACGTGATTGTCATGGATTTCGCTAAGGCCTTTGACAAGGTCCCACATAAAAGGTTATTATACAAACTTGACTTTTACGGGATTAGAGGATCCACACATAAGTGGATCGACTCGTGGCTCTCTGAGCGCTCTCAAAAAGTGGTATTAGATAGCCGAGCCTCAGATCCAGTCCCGGTTCTATCTTGTGTCCCGCAAGGATCGGTCTTGGGACCGGTCCTATTTCTTATTTTCATCAATGATCTTCCAGATAATATCAGGTCATCTGTTTGGCTATTTGCTGATGATTGTGTTTTGTACAGGAATATCAAGTCTCCTTTGGATTGTCACATTTTGCAAGATGACCTGAATAGCTTGGCCAAATGGGAAACGGATTGGCAAATGAAATTTAATGTTAGCAAATGTCATTCAATGAGGGTGACTCGGCTACACCCAAGCAATCACATACAGTTCAGCTACACACTGCACCAGCAAATATTAGAACAGGTTCAGTCCGCTAAATACCTAGGTTTAACTATCACAGACAACCTTGATTGGGGTCAACATATTTCGGAAATTACATGCAAGGCAACTAAGACTTTGGGCTTTCTTTGGCGCAATTTGGCATTGGCACCTAGGCATACAAAGGAAGTTGCATACAAAACATTGGTTCGTCCTCAGCTTGAGTACGCAGCCCCTATTTGGCATCCCTATCATGAAACTCAGACTGAGAAGGTGGAGAAGGTGCAGAAGACTGCAGCCAGGTGGACCTGCAGGAGATGGAGGAACTCCAGTAGCGTCGGTGATATGCTTGACGAGCTTGAGTGGCCATCCCTGCAGTCCCGCAGAGAGCGGTCCTCCTTAACCTTCTTCTACAAGATACACTCCGGTACAGTGTCTCTTGATAAAGACAAATACCTGACCCCGGCACCCAACCTAAGGCGAACTCGGGCATCGCATGAATTACAGTATACAAGACAATTTGCCTATAGTGATGCCCTGAAAAACTCATTTTTCCCCAGAACTATTTCGGTTTGGAATAGTCTCCCTTCTTCAGTGGTCTCATCTAAGACCATTGAGGAATTTAAGGCTTCTATTTAATCATAGGCCCAGAGGCATGTGTTTTAGCATGCCTCTATCTATATCTTGTAAATAGTTTTAATGGTCCACCCCAAATGTTTTTTTCTCCCTTGACTAAATTCTAAATTTAGCCACCCACCCCACACCTGAGGTGATGATCAGAAATTGATCGACTCAGTATCAGAAGATAGATATGATGGTTTTAGCTTGATGAGATCTTGATAGGAACACCATATACAGATTCTTCCCCATAACAGTACTTTATTGATATTCATTGAATGAGATTTACGGATTGCCAATGTTTTAAACTTCATTCCATTTCAGTTGTGTTTGACAACCGAGGGTTCTCTAAAGGTTTTGGGTTTGTGAGATTCTCAGAGGAAACAGAACAACAGAAAGCTCTCATTGAGATGCAGCACAGTCATGGAATAGGCAGGAAGATGATCCGAGTTAGTCTTGCTACTCCCAAAAAGTAAGGATTCTTGCTATATGTATAATTATTGGAACATCTGCTTTTATATGTCAGGTCAGGATTTATCTTTTTTAGATTGGTTCTGCTACCGGTAAACATGTAGTCCGGTACAACCTGCTCATGTGGATAGATGGGGCTCATTAGCCTTGGAAGGTAATCCATCTAGGAGTTTTAGTCTGGTCTCTACAAAAAAACTAGAAATTGGCTGCTATGCCATAAACCATAGCCTGTCACAACCTGGGTGACAGTAGCTTCTGCAGCGGAAGTCGACATACTGGCTTTCCGGTGTTGCAGCAGTGGTCCAGCGGAGGAGCACATTCACATGGTGCCAACGGTGGAGCACACAGTTGGTGAAAGGAAGGGCATCCTACCATAAAACCTTGCTACAAACAATCATGACAAGTCAAAATAAAGGAAAAAGCTCAGGCGGTGCCGACAACAGAGTAGTCGGTAGTGTCTCCGGCTTGGCGGCTCGGGGGCGTGGAGCTGCAGGGTCGGGCCCTAGTGGCGAATCCAGCGAATGCCCAAAGTCCTTCCGTGTCGGCACACTGAATGTGGGCACGATGCGGGGGAAATCTAATGAAGTGGTGGAGACTGTGTCGCGGAGAAGAGTAGACCTGTGCTGTCTCCAAGAGACTAGGTGGAAAAGAGAAGGCGTAAAGCAGATTGTCGTCAAAGATTCTTGCTTCAAACTCTTTTGGTCTGGAAATAACAAGGGCACTGGTTGTGTTGGAATTCTGCTTGCAGAGGAATGGTGGGAGAATGTATTTGAGGTTGTCCGGGTCTCAGACAGGATCATTCTCATTCGAATGACCATTGGCAAGACAGTTTTTGTCTTTGTGTGTGTGTATGCACCACAAGCTAACCTGAGTGACTTTGAGAAGGACCGTTTCTACCAGGAGCTGCAATCCACGGTAGCTAAAATCCCAGCCTCAGAACAACTTCTTGTCTGCGGAGACTGGAATGGGCACCTTGGCTCCCAGTCCACTGGGTTTGAAGAGGTACATGGCGGGCAAGCCATTGGAAATAGGAATACTGAAGGTGAGAGAATATTAGAGTTTGCATTTGCTAACGACCTTCTGGTTGGTAACACCTGGTTTAAGAAGAAACAAGAACATCTGGTCACTTACCAGTCTGGGGTAGCTGCTACCCAGATAGACTTCATCCTGTACCAGCGTAGCTTCAGGAAGCAGGTATCCAATGTAAAAGTCATCATTGGAGAGGAGTGTGCATCACAACATAGGCTGTTGATTGGAGACTTCAAAGATTCTATCCCTCCTCAACCCAAGCGCAAGTTTGTGCCACGCATCAAGGTGTGGAAGCTGAAAGACCCAGAGAAGCGAGCAGAGCTCTCTGAAGTGTTCAAAGCAAAAACACAAGAAAGACAGCTGTCACAGACATGCACAGTAAATGAGTGTTGGACTTCTCTGAAGAACAACCTTCTGCAGGCTACAAAGGAAGTATGTGGTGTTTCCTCGAATCACCCATGGAGAAAGCAGACTTGGTGGTGGAACAAGCAGGTGGAGGAAGCAGTTAAGGAGAAGCGCAGGTGCTTCAAGATGTGGAAAGCTGGTGGCAGTCGTGCTGCATACAACTCAGCCAAGCGTGCATCCAACCGTGCAGTGTACCATGCCAAGAATGAGGCTGAGAAGGCTGCTCTCCAGAAAATAGATCCAAGATCTGCAGATGTATATCGTCTGGCCAAGCAAATGAGATGTGACAACCAGGATGTCATGGGTGAGAAACCTGTAAAGAATGATGAAGGCCTACTGTCACTAGATGAGGATGCAAAGAAAGAGGCTTGGAAAGAGCATTATGAGCGTCTCCTCAATGTCGAATTCCCATGGAATCCAGAGGACCTGTCAGTGGAAAGCCCAGTTGAAGGCCCAAGCGAGCCAATCACCTTGGAGATGATCACAAAGGCCATCAACAAGATGGCCTCTGGCAAAGCAGCTGGACCATCAGGTATCGTTGCTGAGATGCTGAAGCCCCTTGGTGAAGCTGGTGTAGCTGAGGTGCGTGATCTTATCGAGGACATCATCTCAGAAGGTTGCATCCCAATTGACTGGCAGGAGAGTTACATTGTCAATTTGTACAAGGGCAAAGGAGATGCTCTGAACAGGGGTAACTACAGGGGCTTGAAGCTGATTGAACAGACAATGAAAGTACTGGAGCGTGTAGTAGAAGGACTCATCCGGCAAAGAGTTGAGATTGATGAGATGCAGTGTGGCTTTATGTCAGGTCGTGGCACTACAGATGCGATTTTCATTGTCCGTCAACTACAAGAGAAGCACTTAGCTGCTAACAAGCTGCTCTACATGGCCTTCGTTGATCTGGAGAAAGCATTCGATCGAGTCCCACGGGATGTCATCTGGTGGGCAATGCGAAAACTAGGAATCGATGAGTGGCTAGTGCGCCTTGTTCAGTCCATGTATAAAGACGTGAGAAGTAGGGTAAGAGTTGGCAGTGGATACAGTGAGGAGTTTGGTGTCAAAGTAGGTGTTCATCAGGGATCTGTCCTAAGTCCGCTACTCTTCATCATTGTGCTAGAGGCTTTATCCAGGGAGTTCCGAACAGGCTGCCCTTGGGAGCTGTTGTATGCAGATGACTTGACGATAAGTGCTGAGTCCATGGAGGAACTACTGGTTAAGTTGAAGACATGGAAAGCAGAGATGGAGAGGAAAGGCCTTCGAGTGAACATGGGAAAGACAAAGATCATGGTCTCTGGCCCCAATCTGGACCTTCTGAAAAAATCTGGAAAGGATCCCTGTGGCGTCTGTCAGGCAGGTGTAGGAAGAAATGCCATCTTCTGTGGTGGCTGCTTGTCCTGGATCCACAAGAAATGCAGTGGAATCAAAGGCCCCTTGATCCTGATTTCAGATGTGCTCGCTGTCTGGGAAAGGCCCGTCCAATAGATGGAAGACTAGTGAAGGAGGTTCAGGTTGATAACGAAACAGTTGAGGCTGTTCCAGAGTTTTGTTATCTAGGAGACATGCTTTCTGCTGGTGGTGGTTGTGACCTGGCTGCAGTTACGCGTTGCAAATCCGCTTGGGGCAAGTTCCGACAGCTACTCCCCCTCCTCACCAACCGCAATCTGCCACTTTTGACCAGAGGTCGAGTGTATTCAACTTGCGTGAGAAGTGTAATGCTGCATGCGGCAGAAACATGGGCCATGACTGTGGCTACACTTAACCGCCTACGGCGCAATGACGGTGCTATGATCCGCTGGATCTGTAATGTCAAGGCGAATGATGAAGTAAGCTCAGACTCCCTTCTCTCAAAGCTTGGACTCCAGGATATAGATGTGGTGCTTCGCTCCAGCAGAATGAGATGGTATGGACACGTAGAGCGCAGCAAAGGCTGGATTGCTCAAGTACGCAAGCTAAACATAGTTGCACAGAAAAGATCTGGCAAGCCAAGGAAATCATGGGATGAAGTGTTGTTAGACGACAGGAAAAAGCTAGGAATGGATACTGCTGATCCTCAGAATCGCTCAGAGTGGAGAGGTCGTCTAAGAAGGAGACTTGTCAAACAAGTCCAACCCTCAGTAGAGGACAACGGTCTATATATGATGAAGATTTACAATAACAAAAATGCAGACCACAAACATACAAACTATTCAAACATTAGCCATCTCTTACTGTTCAAGGGGCCTGTTCCGAGTGATAAATGAGACTGTAATGTATCAGTATGTCCATAAAGATTCTGATTTTAAAATATGATCCACCGCATCAGAAAACCAACAATTTGCATATGCAAAAACAAAGGTGCAGACCTGCTTTGGGGTTACCGCGAAGATGATCAGCACCTTTGCTTTTGCTACACAGTACTATCCCTCTTCTTTTTAAATCCAAAAATTCAAGCTTCTAGCCTGCTTCTGTGACTGTACAGTCTCATTTGTGTCTGCCCTGGTCTGAAATCCAAATTGAGTCAAATTGTTGGTTTTCTTACGGGAAGGCTCATATAGTATATGCTTCACAATAAAAAACTGAAGACTCTCAGTAGCTCTATTTGCAAGGATTTATTTCTGTTTAACCAAGGCAATTTCATCAAGCTAACTGCTTGATGAAATTGCCTTGGTTAATTTACATTTTAATTCCTGTATTTTTGTACCTCCTGTATCTCTGACACTTATTAATATCATTGGTTACAGACATGATAACCCCAGTTCAGGCCAAGCATCAGCTCCTAACCAGCCACCGCCGTCCATGCAAAACATGCAGAACAACCCAAGTTACTACGGCATGAATGCCAGAACTTATGAAGAGTACCTGTACTACCAGCAATACTACTACAGCCAGTATTATGCCAACAGTGGTTATAACCCTGCAGCTGCCGCTGCTGCCGCCGCTGCTGGACAGGTAATTGAGCCGTCTCATGAGAAAACCAACAATGTGGTTTTTGAACAGGTCCGACACAAACCAAGCTGTACAAGCCCAGAAGATGGCTAGAGGCTGGAAATTTTGGATTCAGAAAATAGGGGAAAGGTACTATCCGTATAGCGAAAACAAAGGCGTGATCAGCTTTGCAATTACTGTGAAGTTGATCTGCGCCTTTGTTTTCGCATATGCAAAATGTTGGTTTTCTCATGACGTAGCTGAAATATTAGTTCAGATTATATTTGTCTTTCAATTTGAGATGCGAACAACATTTGCATGGTATAAATAAATAAAAATGAGAAGTTTTTTTGAAAGACTAGAAATTATATAAACAATTTGTAAGATGCACATAGCAGATGTAATAAGAATAAATGTACCAAAACTTAGCTCAAGCACAAAAGAGGGATTATACTTAAAATTACTAAAATATTTTTGGAATAAATAAAATATAGTTGTTAGATCCTTTGGAAGCATTAAAAACATTCAAAGAGAGAAGGTGTGCCATATTGTACAATTATGGTCTAATTACAATTAAATAAATTTTAGTAAAATGTATCAATTTTATAAAACTGTTTGGCACAAACTTTGATTGTAAACTTATATTTAATATTTGAACTTATAAACTGAAGCCTCAATCATGATAATTTATTGTTTATTTCTCATGTTGCCATGTATCTGTATGGACTGAGAGAAATAAACGTATTTGTATTTGTATCTGTTAACATGTTTCAGCCTAATGAGATGCTACAACATGAACCTGATGTTTTGGAAGGTAAGTTTACTTGCAGATCATGTCTTATTAGAGTCCGCAGAAAAAAAAAACAAACAAGAAAAACAAACAAACAAAGAAACTGAGAAATAAGTAAAAAACTAACTAGGTATTAAAACAGGTCCAACACTAATATCGGCACTGTACTGGCACAGAAAATTGCAAGTGGCTTGGAATTTTAGACAAAGGCAGTAGAGGGATTGCAAACAGATGGGTGCTGACCAATTGTGTGGCTACTGCTGAGCTTATTTCGGCCTTTGCTTTCAATCTTTTTGGCTATCTTAAGAATTTAGTTGCTATATTTTCCAATTTTAGGTGCTGGCAATTTAGATATTCAATACCAATATTGCCATCGTTCTTTTATATAAAAATTCCAAACTTCCACATAGTTTGAAGCCCTTGCAGATCAATCAAAGCGGCGGCCCCCGTGGCAGAGTGGTTAAGAGCGCTGATAATTCATTACTGCACTTCACCAATCGATCATCTCACTGCTGTGTCTGGTGTTGGTTCGAGCCACGCTCTTGCCACATGTGAGACAAGCCAAATTCTGCTTGCGGGTGTGCCAGGTGGGTTCTCCCGTTTTTGCCCCCCCCAAAAAAAAAAAAAAAAAAAAGATCAATCAAAGGCAGGCGTTGTGTATATGATACAAAACCAGCATTTATAGCTGACCTGAGCCGAAGGCTCACAGGTGAGTTTATAGGATAGGTAGGCACCCGGCGTCCGTCTGTCGTCCGTTCGACTGTCTGTCCATCCGTTGTCCACCGTTTTCAAAGATCTTCTTCTCTGAAACCGCTTGGCCAACCAAAGCCAAATTTTATATGAAGCATCTATAGGATGGGGGAACCAATGTATATATAAGAAATCCAGGTCACATGACCAAGATGGCCGCCATGCCCATATATGGTAAAAAATAATTGCACCCCAGGGGCTCATCTGCCCCCACCCCGGGGCAATATACATGTGTATTACTATGATATTCAAACATCTTCTTCTCTGAAACTACTTGGCCAATCAAAGCCAAATTTTATGTGAAGCATCTATAGGATGGGGGAACCAATGTATATATAAATATTCCAGGTCACATGACCAAGATGGCCGCCATGCCCATATATGGTAAAATCCCTTCAAAAATCTTCTTCACCGGAACTGGTGGACCGATTTCAACGAAACTTGGCATGGATCACCGATTGCTAAAGTACTACAATGTATATATAAATTATGACCCTGTGATGACCTTGACCTATTTTACGGCAAGGTCAACGTAGGTCGCTTATGCATTTGAATGGGGAAAACTGTTCTAATGGCATTTAAAGGGAAAGTCTTGTAGGAAATTGGTAGTAGGACTGAATATCAATGATTCTGAAAAAAAAATAGGACCCCAGGGGCTCATATGCCCCCACCCCGGGGCATTATACATGTATATTACCATAATATTCAAACATCTCCTCTGAAACCGCTTGGCCAATCAAAGCCAAATTTTATGTGAAGCATCTATAGAATGGGGGAATTAATGTGTATATAAATAATCTAGGTCACATGACCAAGATGGCCACCACGCCCATAATAAAAAACCCTTCAAAAATTTTCTTCTCCGGAACCAAAGAAACTTGGCATGAAGCATCGATAGCTAAAGTACTACAATGTATATATCAATCTTGACCCTGTGGTGACCATGACCTATTTTACAAGAAGGTCAACATAGGTCGCCAATGCATTTGAATGGGGAAAACTTTTAAAAAGTCATTTGAGTTGAAAATCTTGCAGGAAATGGGTAGTAGGACTGAATATCAATGCTTTAGAAAAAAAAATGGACCCAAGGGCTCATATGCCCCCATCCCGGGGCATTATACATGAATATTACCATAATATTCAAACATCATCTCCTCTGAAACCACTTGGCCAATTAAAGCCAAATTTGGGCCGCCATGCCCATATATGGTAAAAACCCTTCAAAAATCTTCTCTAAAACCAATGGACTGATTTCATTGAAACCTGGCGTGAAGCATTGATGGCTTAAGTACTACAATGTGTATATAAATTATGACCCTGTGATGACCTTGACCCAGTTTATGGGAAGGTCAAATTGGGCTGCCCATGCATTTGAATGGGGAAAACTGTTAAAATGTCATTTGAAGGGAAAAACCAGCAGGAAACTGGCAAATGGACAGAATATTGATTATTCTGAAAAAAGAAAATGGCTCAAGGGCTTCATCTGTCCCTGCACTGGGGTTAAATACCATAATATTCAAACATGTTTATAGGTATATGCAGCAGATCTCAGGTGAGCGTTTACAGGACCATTGGTCCTCTGGTTAATTTATTGGTCTAGAAAGAGTAGAATAGGTCACCAAATTCCTACAGTGCAGTCATTTTATCAATCTATTTATTTTCTTTGCACAGAACCTGAGTTGACAGTAGATGTTGCAAAATATAACAGAGAATACATGGAACAGAGTGAGGTGAGAGTTTAGCTGCAATTTAAGTCAACCAAATGATGACACTATTTTTTGGGTTATCATTTATTTTCCTATTGTTTATACTGAGCTCAGGCCCCCAATAAGTTAACACAACATTTGGTTTAGCTCTGTCCCTTGTTTACTTTTTTATGAGTGTTTTTTATGCCCCCAACTTCGAAGAAGTTGAGGGGGCATATTGGTTTGGGTCTGTCCGTGCAGTCAGTCAGTCAGTCTGTCAGTCAGTCTGTCAGTCAGTCTGTGATGCGTGAGCGCTCAGTCAGGAACCGTTTGAGCTAGGATCTTGAAATTTGGTATGTAGCTTGTATATGAAAATTAAGAGGACCCATATTTTTTCTTTCAGGTAAATTCAAGGGGCTAGGGGCCAATTCTTTGAGAGTTATTTCCCTTTTTAATTCTTGATAAAGTGAATAGATAGTGGATACCTTGTGTGCGCAACTCCTCCTACAGTTTTATTTCGATTCTCTTGAAACTTTACAGATGTTGTGACCATGCTTTGAAGATATGCATGTGGTTTGGATATAATCCTCAGATTAATTTTTGTCACTTTTTTCGCAATTTGAACTTAGCCATTTTTCGAGCATTTTGACAATGAAAGTGAATGGGCAGTGGGTACCTTGTATGCGCAACTCCTCCTACAGTTTCATGCCAATTCATTTAAAACTTTACATGTATTATGGGCATGGTCTGAAGATATGAATGTGGTTTGGATATAATCCTTGGATTATTTTTTGTCATTTTTTTTCACAATTTGAACTTAGTCATTTTTTCGGGAATTTTAATGGATGGATAGAGGGTACCTTGTGTGCTCAACTTCTCCTACATTTAATACTGATACTTTTGAAACTTTGCAGACATTGTGACCATGCTTTGAAGATATGCATGTGGTTGGGATATACTCCTCAGATTAATTTTTGTTACTTTTTTTTACAATTTGAACTTAGTCATTTTTTTGAACATTTTTACATCTTGAAAATGGCTTACCAGTTGGGGGCATAGTGTTTCATAAACACATTTTCTAGTTTTTATGCCCCCAACTTCGAAGAAGTTGAGGGATATTATTGGTTTGGGTCTGTCTGTGCAGTCAGTCAGTCAGTCAGTCTGTCTGTCTGTCTGTCTGTCTGTGATGCGTGAGCACTCGGTCAGGAACCGTTAGAGCTAGGATCTTGAAATTTGGTGTGTAATTTGTATATGAAAATTAAGAGGACCCATATTTTTTTTCAGGTAAACTCAAGGGGCTAGGGGCCCATTCTGTGAGAGTTATTTCCCTTTTTAATTCTTGATAAAGTGAATAGATAGTGGCTACCATGTGTGCGCAACTCCTCCTACAGTTTTTAGCTCACCTGAGCCGTTAGGCTCACAAGGTGAGCTTATAGGATGGCCATGATCCGGCGTCCGGCGTCGTCCGTCCGTCCGTTGTCGTCCACCATTTTCAAAGATCTTCTTCTCTGAAACCGCTTGGCCAATTAAAGCCATATTTTATATGAAGCATCTGTGGGAAGGGGGAACCAATGTGTTTATAAATAATCCAGGTCACATGACCAAGATGGCCGCCATGCCCATATATGGTAAAAACCCTTCAAAATTCTTCTTCTCCGGAACCATTGGACCGATTTCAACGAAACTTGGCATGAAGCATCGGGGACTGGAGTACTACAATGTGTTTATAAATTATGACCTTTGGATGACCTTGACCTATTTTACGGCAAGGTCAACATAGGTCGCCCATGCATTTGAATGGGGAAAATTGTTAAAATGTTATTTGAAAGGCAAAACTTGCAGGAAATGGGCAAATGGACTGAAGGTAGGTAATTTTGAAAAAAAAAATTGGACCACAGGGTTGGTCTGCCCCCACCCCGGGGCAATATACATGTATATTACAAAAATATTCAAAGATCTTCTTCTCTGAAAGCACTTGGCCAATCAAAGCCAAATTTTATAGGAAGCATCTATGGAAAGGGGGAATCAATGTGTTTATAAATAATCCAGGTCACATGATCAAGATGGCCGCCATGCCCATATATGGTAAAAACCCTTCAAAAATCTTCTTCTCCTGAACGAATGGACTGATTTCAACGAAACTTGGCATGAAGCATCGGGGACTGAAGTACTACAATAAGTTTATAAATTATGACCTTTGGATGACCTTGACCTATTTTACGGCAAGGTCAACATAGGTCGCCAATGCATTTGAATGGGGAAAACCTTTAAAATGTCATTTAAAGTGAAAGTCTTGCAGAAAATGGGCAGTAGGACTGTCTATTAATGATTCTGAAAAAAAAATGGACCCCAGGGGCATATTTGCCCCAACCTCGGGGCATTATACATTTATATTACCATACTATTCAAACATCTTCTGTGAAACCGCTTGGCCAGTCAAAGCCAAATTTCATGTGAAGCATCTATAGAATGGGGGAATCAATGTATAAATAATCAAGGTCACATGACGAAGATGGCCGCCATGCCCATATATGGTAAAAACCCTTCAAAAATCTTCTTCTCCGGAATCGGTGGACCTATTTCAAAGAAACTTGGTGTGAAGCATCTATGGCTTAAGTACTACAATGTATACATAAATCATGACCCTGTGATGACCTTGACCCAGTTTATGGCAAGATCAACATGGGTTGACCATGCATTTAAATTGTTAAAATGTCATTTGAAGGGAAAAGCCAGCAGGAAATTGGCAAATGGGCATAATATTGATTATTCTGAAAAAAAAAGAAGAAAATGGCCCAAGGGCTTCATCTGCCCCTGCACTGGAGTTAAATACCATAATATTCAAACATGTTTATTGGTATATGCAGCAGATCTCAGGTGAGCGTTTACAGGACCATTGGTCCTCTTGTATTCCGATTCTCTTGAAACTTTACAGATGTTATGACCATGCTGTGAAGATATGCATGTGGTTTGGATATAATCCTCAGACTAATTTTTGTCACTTTTTTCGCAATTTGAACTTAGCCATTTTTCAGGCATTTTCACAATGAAAGTGAATGGGCAGTGGGTACCTTGTGTGCGCAACTCCTCCTACAGTTTTATTCCGATTCTCTTGAAACTTTACAGATGTTGTGACCATGCTTTTAAGATATGCATGTGGTTTGGATATAATCCTCAAATTAATTTTTGTCACTTTTTTTGCAATTTGAACTAAGCCATTTTTTCGGGCATTTTCACAATGAAAGTGAATGGGCAGTGGGTACCTTGTGTGCGCAACTCCTCCTACAGTTTCATGCCAATTCATTTAAAACTTTACATGTGTTATGGGCATGGTCTGAAGATATGCATGTGGTTTGGATATAATCCTTGGATTATTTTTTGTCATTTTTTTCACAATTTGAACTTAGTCACTTTTTCGGGCATTATAGTGAATGGATAGAGGGTACCTTGTGTGCGCAACTCCTCCTACAATTTAATACCGATACTTTTGAAACTTTGCAGACATTGTGACCATGCTTTAAAGATAAGCATGTGGTTGGGATATACTCCTCAGATTAATTTTTTTCACTTTTTTACAATTTGAACTTAGTCATTTTTTGGAAATTTTTACATCTTGAAAGTGACTTACCAGTTGGGGGCATAGTGTTTCATAAACACATTTTCTAGTTTTTTAAATGTAAGGAGTGTAAGATTTTTTCCATTTTACAGTTAAAAATTCAATGAAACACCATCATTTTTATGAACCGTCCTTTTTATTTTATTGAATTTCTTCAGAAGCATTACGGTACAAATAAAGCCAGATTTGTCTGCCAAATAACAGTTTTAGTGTTTTGACCCAATGTCACACTTTGGGG
Source organism: Rugalucina vietnamica (assembly GCA_964017185.1). NCBI lineage: Eukaryota > Metazoa > Mollusca > Bivalvia > Lucinida > Lucinidae > Rugalucina > Rugalucina vietnamica. The sequence continues at coordinate 23,020,270 of OZ024873.1, forward strand.
CCATTTTTTTTAAACTGCCCACATCAGTTTTTCATGCCATAAATTGATTACACTCTAATAAAACTTGAGTCAGCCATTAAAGAACTTTCCAACATACATGAACAACTAATATTCAAGAAATAAAGATGGCCATACTTATCACTGAGAGATGAACATAAAATATTTGATTTTACAGGAAATATTTGAATTACTAGAGGACTCACGGTGGCATCCTATGGACCAATGGAATAGCCGAATTCCGCCGACGGCAAGGTGAAATGTTTCTACAAATGGTGGCAGGGTTTTAATCTCCGTATAGTGCTAGTTGCCATGGAAACAAAGGCTTTGGCTCTCGGTCCGGGTTCAGGGAGTTGCTATGGTGGAATTTTGATGTTATATTTTTGGATATAAACCATGACTTAATGTGTTAATGTCTTTTATATGTCCCAAGATTTACAAACTTTTTCCTCTTTGAAGAAAGTACCATTGCATGCTTTATGAGTATCAGACCTTAAATGGTAAGATACAATGTAATATTCACACTTTTGGATTGATAACAGTTGGATAGATAAAGAAAGATGTTCAAAATCCTTTTGATTTTTGACTGAACGATTTAGAGAAGATTCGTGTCTCAATTTAGAGAAGATTCCCATTTGGAATCAGTTATGTTTATCAAACATAGACTTTTTCCAAAGTTAGAGAATTTTTTTAACATAAAATAAAATTATGACATTTATTCTCAGCATTTTAGAGTATCCCAAACCCCTTGTATTGGTGACAAAAAGGAGCCACAATGTTGAATTGTAGAGATATTTAACATTCTAATATATACACAGTGTCAAAACTTTTCTCCTTGAAAAACTGTCAGGATAGAATCATTGCCCATTTTATTTGATCAGAAAAAAAAAAATCTTCACATTGATTGCTTTGGATATTTTATCGCTGAGACAGATAAACAAGCCAAAGAAAAGTTGTCTTTCAACATTATGGCTCAGTTTTGTCCACAATTGTACCTTTAACTGCACATGCCAAATACAGGCAAATGCCACAAAGCTGTCAAAGTAGGCAGCTAAACATGGTCGAAGTAGACCAACACCATTTGGGCAGGTAGCCCATGCTTGCTATTTAACACTCCCAACTTTGATAACATTATGAGATAAGTTTAGTTTTTAATTTGCATGTATTTGATGTAGTTACATGAACAAGTAAGTGCTGCTTATTATAGGGTCTCGACTTGAAATGACAATGTTTCATAACATTATGTCTCGGTTTTAAATTTGATTATCCTAAGACAGCCTAAATAAACACTCTACCAAGAAAAATGGTCACAGCTGATCCAGGATTTTAAATATAGAATTTGACCCCGGTTGACCTCCAATGACCCCTAAACCTGTCTAGAGAGGGGACAATGATATCTCCCAAAATTCTCAACTATCTCTATTTCCTGAAGTAAATGTCCCTCAAAATCTCAAGATTATTGTCAAAATATCCCTCAAAAGCTCTCAGTAGTAAGACATTTTTCCCCTAAATAAAAAACTCCCAAGGGAGAACACTGTGATCCATTGTTTTAAGTGCAGATTGCTCATTTAAAAAACCTCAAACCAAATTGAGCTATATTATGTATGAAATCCCTTCTTTGGTTCTTTGACTAGCTTCAACAAATCGGGCTGCACAACTATAGATGATCATGGAGGCTTGGAATTGTGATAGTTCAATGAAAATCTATGAAGCAAAGGTGTTTTATCAGCTCCCTCATTACCATAGACAATAATCCCCTCATTCACAAGAGAATTAGTGTTGGCAGACTTTGAAAGATCAATATGTTATAAAGAAAATATGCATCCTATCACATAGACAAAATTATTATGCCAAAATTCATTATCAGAGGCCAAGTTTTACACCATAGGTTTCAGTGAAAGTTTCACCAAAAAGGCTAAAAGCCACAACTGCTGGGTGACAGAGCTTTACCACTAGTCTATAGATGCTTTCCTGAAACAGAGTATCCGATTTTTGGCATATACATGTAGAACATTTTATTTTCAGCTGAATATTGGCTTGACTTCTAATAATACTTCCAGGTCCCCGGACAACTTGCTTAGGGCATAGTAAGTTATGCTTATTGCTGGTCCGTTGGTGTTCATTGGGAAACTTCTCCATACACCTAATGGCTTGGTTAATAAAGAAAATGTGAAATAATCAAGTCAGGACATAAAAATATTTAATCTCTCATGAAGAAAGCAAAAGTCAAAATAGAAGCATCTGTAGCCACGTCTTGTTAACCCGGAGTTGTTGGTTCGATCCTGGGCCACTCCACTCTTTCGGATGAGACTTAAACAATGTTCTGTCATGATCTAAGCTGGTGAGATGTTGAACCCAGTAACAACAAAGTCTTAACATTCCATCTAGTTTAACTGTTAATTTCAAAGTTATTTATAGCATGTTGGTTCAATGTTCTGTGCATGTGCTTGGTTGTGGGATTGATTCCTTACGAAAAACTTGTTGATGTCTTTATGAGAAACAAAGAATTTGAAAGCGATAGGTAAGTACTATTTACATTGTATTTTATCTTGTAGATGTGAGTATTTATATTGAGATAATGTGTAACCAGAAAAATAAATGGCGAGGCAAATACAGATAATGAAAAACACTCCTGTAGAAAAGTTATTAAAGCTACATTATCATGACAGTTTGGCTTTTAGACAGCATTAAGGGCATTATTATGTAGTTAAACTGGTTTACAAACCCAATTTTTATCTAGGCAATAAGAAAATTATATACCCTTTCTGTATGACAATTGTTTTTAGCCATGAAAATCTACTATATTTACAAAGGTGTATCCAGCAAAGATTTACAGTATTTTCTAATGCAAGTATATATGAGCCGCTTCGTGGGAAAACCAACAATGTGGTTTCTGAACAGGTCCGACACAAACCTGCCTGTACAAGCACAGAAAAGAGCTAGAAGCTTGAAATTTCGGATTTAAGTAGAAGAGGAATTGTACTATCTGAGTAGCGAAAACAAAGGCGCTGATCAGCTTCGCGGTCACCGCGAAGCTGATCTGCGTCTTTGTTTTCGCCTATGTAGATAGTTGGTTTTCCCATGGGGCGGCTCAAATATTTTACTTGGAGCAATAGTTTTGTTTCAAAAGGATGAAGGAGATATGTTATCTTTGAAAATTCCAAGTGCGGAACAAAACTATTGCACTGAGTAAAGAACTCTATACTCATGTCTAATCCAGTGCAGAGAGAAACCTCTGGATGCATTTTCTAATGAGTCTTTCGGATAGGTAGCACTTTACAATTGTGAGTCAAAACTTTTTGTCAATTTTCGTTTCAGATATATATGGTAGATATCAAAGTCGGGTACAGGACAGAAAGTCTCACAGACAAGCTCAAGACAAAAAGATCTCCAGACTCAAACAGTGGTTCAAGATACAATGAGATACATTGGTTGGTTGGTTGATTTCCTGTTATACGTCTCACTCAACAGCTAATGTTATATGAAGATAGGATCTGGGTTTAAAGTCTCATCTAAAAGACTTGAGCCCAGATCAAAGTTAGGACTCCTGGATTACAAGGCCAATGGCTGAACCACTAAGCCAAGGGGGCTTCTAACTGAGATACATGTGTGAGGTTAAAAATGGACAAGCATTGCATATTTATATGGCTTAAACCAACTTAATGACAGATTTTCAGAGAAGTTTTGGGCTTCACAGCATGTATACTAGGTAGCGTTGAGTTGAGACAATGATTCTGCAACTAACAAAATTGTTAATAATGGGGTTGGGGTGCAGTGGCCTAGTGGTAGAGCACTGGACTATGGAGCGAGAGGTCCAGGGTTCGATCCCCACTGACGGCACTGTTGCGTCCTGGAGCAAGACACATTAACTCCCCAGAATACTGGTTAAAACCCAGGAAGCAATGGCTCAGTCCCATGACTAAAAATTGTTGATTGGGATGTAAAACCTCATTACAAGCAAACAAAACTAAATAATTGGTGGTTTGGGGGGGGGGGGGCGGGGATGCAGTGTCCTAGTGGAGAGGTCCTGTGTTTGATATTTGAGCCGTCTCGTGGGAAAACCAACAATCTGCAAATGCGAAAACAAAGACGCAGATCAGCTTCGCGGTAACCGCGAAGCTGATCAGCACCTTTGTTTTCGCTACTCGGATAGTACAATTCCACCTATACTTTACTCCGAAATTTCAAGCTTCTAGCTCTTTTCTGTGACTGTACAGGTCGGTTTGTGTCGGACCTGTTCGGAAACCACATTGTTGGTTTTCCCACGAGACGGCTCATTTATCTCTGACCTAAAGTATATCCATAGACCACAGTGCTAGTTGATAACCAGGAAGCTGCAGCTTGATTCAGACATGACTGAAAATTGTTTAATGTGATGTTAAGTCATAACCAAAGAACTGTTCAGTGTACATACTATGGCAGTTTGTTTTACATAGTTATCATGTAGATGCATTCCATAGTCAAAGAAAAAATCAAAATATATTTTATCTGTATATATGAAATTGAATGCTTTTTATGACAGTTCTAGTCACTCTGGTTGTTTGTTTATGATTCTCTCTAGTCATGTTCATTTATTTTATAAGACCTGTCATAAAATCTAACAGTATGGCATGTATTGCAGCAACGTTTGTAGTTCATAGAGTGATAAACCTACTCTTCTTGGGGTAGAGAGTTGAAATCTGAATGGAGAGGCCCTGGGTTGAAACTCGGTTGGTGTCAGGCTGTCTCCTTGAGTAAGACACACTAAATCCTTACAGTACTGGTTAATACCAAAGTGGTGGCTCTGTCTGACATATCACTGAAAAAAATATCACCTGGGACATTAAACCAAGTAAGAAATTAAGTACAGCTCTTGCTAAGAACCATGCAAAACCTGCAAATGGTGATACATCGCCTGTCAAAAAAATAAATCATTTTCAGTTTTTTAAAATAGATTAGATCCTAAAACAAGGCAGATGACCCTTTTTTCTAGTAAAATGTATTTTATATTAATGTTGCAGCCAGTTTTAAAAACGCCCTTTGGAGCGATCCCATAGACTTCCACTGTAAATTTTGAAGTGCTGTTTTCTCTCACGGTGGACCTGTTTTATTCACGGGTTTTGGTTAAAAAGCTTGAAAAAGATCCTGTCTTTTCATTTCTGCGATCAAATCCGTGTGTTTTTTAGATAGTAATTGTTGGCATTGGCATTTTACCATTTGTAAGCAGGATAAATTACTAGTTGTTGAGTACTGAGCCTTAATTTTCCACTGATTTCAACAATAACGAGCAGTTGAAATTTCATGCTCAGCTTGAAAAAAGTTTAATAACCTCAAGACCAGGATATGATCAATACATCAGGAAAACATGTCCGTGCAATGAATACCCCCCGTAAACCCCACTTTTATATAGTAAAACTGGGGTATGCAGGGGTATACCTATTTTTCTTATTTTTGCTCCAAAACATAGATTGTGGGTACTCGTTAGAACCGCCTCGCTGAGGCGGTTCTAACTTGTACCCACAATCTATGTTTTGAGCAAAAATAAGAAAAAATATCAAAATTTTTCAGCTAAAATTTTTCAATTTTTAAAGCTCAAAAATTCTCTGTATATTGCATGGGCAAGTTTTCGTAATGAAAAAGTGCATATACATTGATACATTGACAAAATAAGATAAAAAAAAACTCTGGAAGAAGTCAGTAGTAAGCAACAATTGCCATTAATCTGGTTGCCATATTTCAACTCTTATTGCTCTTGATTAGTATCTGTCTTTTGTGCACTTTTTATTTTCTTTTATATGAAAAGGAAACTTACCCATCTCTTTGAAACATTATTTCACGACAGATACACATGTATCTTATTTCAAAAGACAGATATAAAATAAAAACTGTGCCAGTAACAAGTAAGCAGTTTTCAATTGTTGGCAAACAGATTCTGTGAATCATTATCTTTAAAAGTGATAAATTTTCCTTTTTAAAAGGAAAGCTTGGCAAAAAGGAAAATTATTGAAAAAAGGCATTTAGACTTTGTAGAAATAACGTGAAACATTTTTAAAAAATATGAAGGTCTTTATTGTTGACTCTTTTTGTCTTGTTAAAATAAGATGAACCTTTTAAGATCTTTGTTGAATTTGTTTCATTAAAGGTAATATTAAATTAAAATGATATTTTGTTTCTTTGTCCATGTCTGTGTCAAAGATCAGTGCACTTGTGGAGGTGCCTAGAAAGTGTATTATTTAGTTACATATATCCATGACCAAAGCAGTTGACTGGGATGTAAAGCATCAATCTTAAGCAAATAAATAGTCAAATACAGCTTACATGGAGATCCTACCTTTTAAAGCTATGTTACTTCTAAGAGTTAAAGAACTGAGCCTGTAAAGGAAAAGGTTTTGTTTGTTTGATTTTTGGCTTAGCATCCCAGTCAACAGCAATTGTCATGTAAGGACGTTGCCTCCATTGTATGGGGCTTCTACCTAACATACACAAAATATACTTAAAACTATAACCACCAAAATAAACAACTATGGCTTATATGGATGGATGGTATAACTTGAACCACTTCTCCTTGACAGGCATAGACCTTCTGAGCGGTTAACCAGCATTCAAATGGTCAATCAGTACTAAAAATAAGCTTTGTCTGGGGGCACAATCAGTCGTCTATTTCTCATGGCCCACTGGGCGGTGGCCTTCAAGGAGAAGTGATTATGTCAAACCATGTCATTAAAATAAGGTCAGTGCTCTATTGCAACAACTAAGTATATGCATGCATGTCTTTTGGTGGGCTTTTCTCAAAGACAGACCGACGTCTTCCCATAACCATAGCTGTTGACTGGCACCGAAGTTAAGTAGACTGATGTTCAGTCAGTGCCGCGGTCTGGTTGGTGATACTGCCGATTAAACGCGATAGGTTAATTCTAGACGAGATTAGCCCTTTCCGGAAAGGTAGTCACTCCGCAACCCTTTCAAAATAGTTTTATAGACTTTCGAGATTCGTTAATAAAAGACACGACATGCACATGCACGTTGTCTCATACAGTAAATTGCCCTGTTCCGGGTCACTTTTTTCGAAGTGGTTTCCAGATAATTGCTCAGAGTTCGAACTTACCATTAGAAAGCATAATCATTCTTCTAAATAATGAACTTCAATTTGATTCATTGTGACTATGCTGTGTACCACACGACGACTTTGAAGCAGACCACCAATTTTCCCAGTTCCGAATCATTTTCCCAGTTCGATTTACTTGCGATAATTTTTAAATAGAACCTCACTGGCGCAACTGCGTTATGATTTTGATTTTCTAGCTTCGTCACTTCTTTATAAGACGAGAATTACACACAGTTTACCATTTCAGATAGTAAAAGTGTCCAAAAACTGTGTACATGTATACTACGTACGTATAACTTACGTTCTGGAAATTGGCGACAATTGTTTTAAGTCGATAGAGGCGTCTGTACACCTAACTGGTTCCAATTTGCTGCAGTTAAGTGCTGGGAATTAAGGGCTGCGCACTGGTTATGGACATTTTTGTTTGTTTGCTTTGTTGTTTTATGAGTTTCACTTTCATCTGTTTGAGTAACATTGAATTTCAAACACAGCTTTAAGGTTGCACAAACAGGTACATCTAACAGGTGTATGTCAACTAGACTAGAAATCCAGACAGTGTGTTCGCGATGCAGATCGTCTGCACAAATACTTGCCTGCGTAAGGGAGCGACATTTTGATTTTATGGTGGTGGTGGTTGGGGGATAGAAGATTTAAAAAAAATCCAGGACCCAATTTTGCCTGAAAAAATATCTAAGACAGGGTAAATTCTATTGTACGTATTGTATTATATACATATAAAAAGAAAAGTCCGCGTCGCGAGTGAAATATTGTCCAGGCCCGAAAACTTAGCCCTCTCCCCCCCCCCCCCCCCTCCCTATAAAATCGAATGGTCGCTCCCTAAAAGCTGCAGCGATGACTTGGATGAAATGAACACTCATTGTAATTCAAGGAATTGGTAGATCGTTATGATGGTTACTCGGACATACTGGTGCTCTTTTGTATGTTTGAGTTAATGCTTAACGTCCCATAAATAATGTTCTATTCATGTCGGCTTTCTCAGTAAATAGTACTTTAGGGGGAGCTGAAAGCGCTTTACTCAGAGTGACACTACATGGCTGAGGTAGATACTGAACCCAGGACCACTCCCTCTGAAGTCATGAACTCCACCACTGGGCCAATGAGGTTCCACCCTCGATGACTGACAAAAAACGTTTCTTTGATCGCTGATTTGATTTTCTTGAGTTTGTTTTGTTTGTTTGATTTGAGGTTTAACGTCCCAGTCAATAATTTTTCAGTAAGGTCGAGACGGAGCTACCGCGTCCTGGGTGTGAACAAGGGAGTAAACTTGTCTTGCTCAATGACACAACACGGCACAACAGCGAACCCATTCCGACACTACTACTACTGCTTTAGGTTGTTTGAAAAACCGTAGAGAAAGGTTTTCTGGTGAAACCGCTTGTACACAAACATAAAATGCAACTATTCAATTTGTATAACCTTCCAATGTAGTTTTCTGTTTCATTATCAGAAAAATTTTCTGAAGTTTGTTCATGGTTTGTTAAGATCTGTAATTTATCTGTCAACACCTACTCTGACAAGAGAGAGCGTTTTAGGTTATGATACAGAGTATAATCTAAACTTAGATTAGAACTGGATATTCCTTCCCCAAAAATAGATTAGTCATGGTTTCATATTTCAAAACATGCCTAGTTTTCTTCTGTGGCACAGGAGTATTTAGATGCTACTTTTCGTGCCATCATAGATGCAATTCGGGACCAATTTAGAGGCAAACTTTGGACCAAAATAGATGCAAGGACCATTATAGAGCCAGGACCAGTTTAGATGATGTACATGTGTTCAGTCTTTGAATCTCAAAGAAAATGAACATGTCGCAAATTGATTGGCAACACCCATGATATAAAAGCTGTCACACGAAACTCAGAAATAAGAGCTGCTAAAATGCACAGCCTACCGCATACGAAGTGGGCAGTGTCGTCTGCTTAATAGCTATCCAATGTCATATTTATTTCCTCATTATTAACTCTGTCTTTCCTGAAAGCTTATACTTGTTTCAAATGGACAGCTGGCGGGAAACAGCTGTTTCTGTCACGTGACAAGGTGACAGGTGGTTGTTGCAGTTCACGGGTCACTTGGAAATTTTACGAGCAGTCAAAAAGTTACATGTATTATATACATAGACTTACTACAATGGTTCAGTTACGCGTGTTTCAATTCAAATAAAAACTTTTTGCCTAGCCAGAAAACTTTGAAAGGCTTGTCTCATTTTATATGAAGCTCGGGGTATTTTTTCTGTTCGGTAAATCAGGATCTGCTCATTTGTAAACGGACACGATCTTCACTCGAGCAGAGCTATTTTATTTTATTTATTTATTTTGGTTTTTAGTTCATTTCCCTATTCTGCAAACATCAGTTTTGCTATCTTTTAAACTGAATAGACATGCACAGCCAATTTAGTTGCATGTTAAATTATTAATGTACACTGTGGCTGGTCCGCTGCCTCAAGTCCGCTGCTCACGGACCAGGGATACCACCACAGTCCTCCCAAATCAGGTATCATAAAAAATCATAAGTAATTTCAGTTTTTTTTTTTTTTTTTTTTTTTTAATTATGTTTGGTAAATCCATCCAATAAACTTTTTTTTCGGATCCGATGTAAACAAACAAAAAACATAACAGTTAAATTTAGAAGTGATCCCCCACAAAATCATATTATCTGAGAATGCCGAGTGTCCGATTCCCAGCCAAGTAAATTCACTTTAAATATCTCCCCAATTTTTTGCTGAGCCGACATTTTTTGCAGTACATTGCAACACGTTGTGACATTTGGCACAACACTGTACATACATGACCTTTGGCGCAGGTATCTGTCATTGATCAACCAATCAAAATGGTTCGCTCTGCATAATTATCGACCACGTGACCCCGCGCGCCTGTCAAACAGCGGAGTAAGCGACCTCGTGGTGTAAACGTTTGTGACAAAGGAGTTTCGGTGATAAATTTTGACGTTTTTAGCTGTCATTAGAAGCGCGACAGCAACTGAATTCTGTGTCAGCATCAGTTTTGGACAGAAGGATCATAATGAGACCAAAAAGAGGTAAGATTTTTCATTCTTTTTCGCGGAATTGTCAGATTTTTGTGAAGGACAACTTGTTGATTTTGGCGCTCAGACCACGTGCTCTGATGCCCGAAATTCAGACAAAGATTTTTCGGCTAAGTCAAGAAAGTTTCACTCCGAAATGTATTTCTTTTGTTAAAATATATTCTTGTGTTCATTATGTTGGCCTTTTCTAGAACTGTTAGGTCTTGTGATCGCTTAAAATCGAGATTAAACTTTTGACAGTTTTGACAGCGGCCATTTTGCTTTGTTGATTTTGCCGGATGTCAAAACAAAAAGTGCCAAGTTATAAATGGAAGTGTTTGCCTGTTAATTCCAGCTTAAATGCATTTTATTTGATGTGAATCTCATCTCTACATATTTTGATTAGAATAAAAGAGTAAGAAAGTACCACAATAGCATGTCGCCTTGATGACCTACTTAATTTGACAGTTGCTTTGTCAAAGTTGAAAGCATTTCCCGCGCATTGTTAAAATCTATTTTTAGCACATTTATGTTTTGTTTTACAGCAAGAGACATGGAAAGTCCTTGGGATGTCCCATATGATTCTACTGAAGGACACTTTGAAGGGCCCGATTCTAAGAAAAGAAGGGGTAACCTTGCCAAAGATAGTGTCAGAATCTTGAAGAACTGGCTGTATGAACACAGATACAATGCTTACCCAACTGATCAGGAGAAAGTCTACCTGTCAAATGCTGCCAATTTGACAGTTCTACAGGTGTGCAACTGGTTTATCAACGCCAGGCGACGAATTCTGCCGGAAATGATCAAGAAGGATGGGCATGACCCAGTTCAATATACAATCACTCGTAAACATAAGCAATCTTTGTTGGATCGGTTTGATGAGAAAATGGCCCTTAAAACGGAACCAGTTCAATATGTGCCTTACACTCTTGATAAGTTTGGAAATTATGATCATGCTAGTGCTTTAGCACCAAGAGTTGAATCGCCAACTGAAACTGATGGTTACATATCAGATTATGAAGCTTCTTCTAGTGACAATGGCTCTGAGACAGACTCTGTACCAGAAAGCTCACCACGATATGTAACAGAAAGCACAGCTCAATACACGGCGCAAATCCTTGATCATTTGTACACACAGCCTAGAATTGCCGTCCAAGAACCAAACCCTGCAGTTCAGTCCGATGGTTACAGTGTGTCATCAGCGGGTAATTCACCACCTCATTCACCCCCAGGGAACACGCCCTACTGCTCTCCCCCTGTCCTAGTTCTCAAAACACAAGATGAGGACAGATTCAAGCCATTCTTCATGTTAGTGGACGTTGCCATGAATGAACTTGAAAAACAGAAGGAGAGTGAATCTAGTGGGTCTAATTCCAATTGACTAGCATTTTAAATTGATTGACATTCATCATTGTGACAGCCCATATTGCGCCATAATACACATTACATCACAGAAAGGGTGCTAATATCATTCAAGACATCAGTGTGGAACTGAGTTTTTACTGAAACTGCCAAGTTGATAGAGATGATCTAATTCTGATAGTGACAGATTTACATATAACGATAAAATGTTAACCTTTTCGTAGGGTTTTAGTATTTTTCTAAGATCATGACCACCAAAGTGTTCAATAGAATTATGGTTAAGAGTTTGACCTGTGAATGATCAAGCATCTACAAGTATTTTTAAGGCAACAGTTTGTAAAATAAAGTAGTTTACAAATACAGTCTGAACATTTCTCCATTTGGCATTTTAAAAAGGCTTGTGAAGCCAAAAAATATTGGGTCTTCTCTAAAACCACTAAGTTTTCTCAAATGCATCTTCTCCACTTAAGTGCCAGTTCCGCAGTTAGAAACTGCACAAAAGTCTTGCATTCATTTTGTTGTCACACAGTATTCACTATTTTTTTTCTCGTGCTGAGATGTACATATAGATCGTTAGGTCATTCACAGGTCTACATTTGACTACACTATCAATATTGTAGACTATGCAAGTATCATCATTAAACAGCTATAAGTTACAAAACTATAGCTCTTATTATTCAATATAAAGAATGCCAGCCTATTGTAAAAAAATGACAATTTGATGTATATATCTAGAAAAAAGGCAGAAACTGACTTGTAGAATAGAATGAAAGCATGTGATAATTAAGGGTCAGTTTTATATGCATGAGGAGTGTGTTGGCCCAGTGATTAGAGATTCAGACTGTGGCAGGTTAGTAGGGATAACACAAGAGATGTGTCCTCGAGCAAGACAGAAAGTTATTGACTGGGATGTTGAACCACAAAAAACAAGCAAACATAAAAGATACATACGAGCATATTCAAAAGTAGCAGTTGAAATGATAAGCTGCATTACATGTAACTGTTGATGTTTTCCAACCAAGTTGAAGTCTGATACAAACTAGACTGTACCTGTACAGCTACTGAAGACTGAAGTATATCAATTGGGAATTATACCACCGTATTCTTTCTAATAAGTGCACAGGGCGCTTAACATTTCAAAAGTGACTTTGAGGTATGAAAGTATCGTTCTAATAAGCGCACACTATCAACGAAAACAACACATCAAAATGCTGAAATAACAAGTCAAATCTATCAACGGTGATGTAATTTAAGCGTTCAAATTGTTGCAAAGTAGTTTATGATCACTTACGGTTAAGTTTTAATGCATCTAATGCGTTATCATTGTGTATAATTGGTGAAAAATACCAATATACTATTGGCCCAGTGTGCACTTATGCACATGTTTTTCGGAAAGGACTAAGACGTGCGCTTATTGGAGCATGTGCACTAATTAGGATGAATAGGGTATCTGTGAAGCAAACTTCGCCTTTGATTTTCCACATGCAGGTTTTTTCACGTCACAGGTGAAACGAAATCTTCATAATGCATCAAAAACTTGAGTTGTCATTTGTGTTGACTTGTTTATAATCATGATTATCTTTTGTAAAGATGATCTGATAAACATTTATATGTGCTGTCAATCTGAACTAGGGCCTAACAAAATACACAAAAAGCAAAACTGAGAATTGATTTTGTTGTTTTGTCATGTTGTGACTGGTGATGTAAACTTGATAATTCACTCACAATCATGTATTCTTGTGTTCAAATAATACCTGATAATGATTTTCTAGTTTGTGATTTTAACAGGAATTTTTATTTGAATCAAATTAACAACATTAGAAAATCATTAAAGGAAGTAAAATTGAGGGAAGTTAAAGTTTAACTTATTAACTTTTTCTGTTTGAATTTCAAAGTAAATTTTTTGTGATACAATCATGATGCAAAGAATTTTTAAACTTGTTCACATTTTGTTTATTTTGTGATACATTTGTTAATCATTTTCATACTGCCCTACTAAAACAAAGCATAATAAAGACCTCTTAAAGCCTTACATTCCATAGGAAAGCCATTTCATAAAACTTGGTTGATGTATAATATCATAACCTTTAGTGTACATTTTGATTGTTAATACTGTAGATCTGGAAACATTTGCGAGAACTTAATTTTCGCAAATGGGTTGCCTCGTGAATTCAAAGTTCTCTATTAAAGTGTCACTACAAGCTTTAAAGAATATATGGACACCCGCTGGCAAAATCAAGAACTCGCTAATAAATCGGAAATAGAAAATTCACAAAATAAAAGGTGCGCAAAAATTTCCGAATATACAGTACATGTAATACTCTTAGCAGATTCCATGATATTGTGCATCAGATAAAAATTGTCCATAGCTGAGATGTCAAACCAAGCTAAGAGAAAATGGTTAACCTGATAATTTTATTGGCATCTTGACAAAGTCCCAAATTATTACTGGTACTCTTGAAACTATTACAGAAAGTTCTGTCAATGCCAAAGTTAAAATATTTCATCACAAAATCTGTTAAATGAAATAAACTTTTTGCTGAAAATAACAGTATTGACTTTTCTGGCGGATACTTAAAAACAATATTTGTTAGATGGTAATTTTGGAGTTATCATATGAGCTGCGACGCGAGAAAACCAGTCTTTGAGATTTCCGACCAGGTCTGACACAAACTGGCATGTACTGTTCAGTCTCGAAAGAAAGAATGTTGAAATTTTTGGTAGAGTAGAGGCGGAATTGTACTATGCGGGTAGCAAAAACAAAGGCGCTGATCAGCTGTGCAGTTACTGCACAGCTGATCTGCACCTTTGTTTTAGCATGGTTTTTCTTATGACGCGGCTCATAAATGTTTGACAGCTGTCTGTCTCTTTATACAGACGTTTTACACTGTAAATTGTCTTTTTCATAACATGAAAATGATTTTCTTTTTTTTTTTTTAGAAATAAAATGGTTGATAACTGAATGGGTCTTGTTTCGTGTGTTTTATAGGATATAATCTATCTATAGGCTTTATTCTGAAAACCCATTCTATTGGGTAGTTGACTAGGTCTGACATAGACCATCATGTTACGAACACAGATTTGAACATTTGGATTAAGGAAACAGATCTATGCATTGTACTCTGTAGCTAACTTACGCAGTTAATGGGTTGCTTTCCGAGTTACAGTATGCACCCAGGATTACCTGTTACAGGGAACTCGGAGGTAAACAACGGAAGGCAAATCCGACTAGGGGCAGTATTTATCCTATTTTATTAGCTCACCTGAGGCGTTAGGCTCACAATGTGAGCTTATAGGATGGCCATGATCCGGCGTCCGTCCGTCCGTCCACAATTTCAAAGATCTTCTCCTCTGAAACCGCTTCGCCAATCAAAGCCAAATTTTATATGAAGCATCTATAGGAAGGGGGAACCAATGTGTATATAAGAAATCTAGGTCACATGACCAAGATGGCCGCCATGCCCATATATATGGTAAAAACCCTTCAAAATTCTTCTCCCAAACCAGTGGACCGATTTCAACGAAACTTGGCATGAAGCATCAATGGCTCAAGCACTACAATGTGTATATAAATTATGACCCTGTGATGACCTTGACCTATTTTACAGCAAGGTCAACATAGGTCACCAATGCATTTGAATGGGGAAAACTTTTAAAATGTCATTTAAAGTGAAAGTCTTGCAGGAAATGGGCAGTAGGACTGAATATTAATGATTCTGAAAAAAATTGGACCCCAGGGGCTCATGTGCCCCCACCCCGGGGCAATATACATGTATATCTTCACTATATTCAAATGTCTTCTCCTCTGAAACCGCTTGTCCAATCAAAGCCAAATTTTATGTAAAGCATCAATAGGAAGGGATAACCAATGTATATATAAATAATCCAGGTCACATGACCAAGATGGCCGCCATGCCCATATATGGTAAAAACCATTCAAAAATCTTTTTCTCTGGAACAGGTGGACCAATTTCAATGAAACTTGGCATGAAGCATTGATGGCTAAAGCACTACAATGTATATATAAATTATGACCCTGTGATGACCTTGACCTATTTTACGGCACGGTCAACATAGGTCGCCAATGCATTTGAATGGGGAAAACTTTTAAAATGACATTTAAAGTGAAAGTCTTGCAGGAAATGGGCAGTAGATCTGAATATTAATGATTCTGAAAAAAAATGGACCCCAGGGGCTCATGTGCCCCCACCCCGGGGCAATATACATGTATATCTTCACTATATTCAAACGTCTGCTCCTCTGAAACCGCTTGACCAATCAAAGCCAAATTTTATGTAAAGCATTAATAGGAAGGGATAACCAATGTGTATTTAAATAATCCAGGTCACATGACCAAGATGGCCGCCATGCCCATATATGGTAAAAACCCTTCAAAAATCTTTTTCTCTGGAACCGTTGGATCAATTTCAATGAAACTTGTCATGAAAGATCGATGGCTAAAGCACTACAGTGTATATATAAATCATGACCCTGTGATGACCTTGACCTTTTTTATGGCAAGGTCAACATAGGTCGCCAATGCATTTGAATGGGGAAAACTTTTAAAATGTCATTTAAAGTGAAAGTCTTGCAGGAAATGGGCAATAGGACCAACTATTAATGATTCTGACAAAAAATGGACCACAGGGGCTCATATGCCCCCACCCCGGGGCAATATACATGTATATCTCCATAATATTCAAACATCTTCTCCTCTGAAAGCACTTGGCCAATCAAAGCCAAATTTTATGAGAAGCATCTAAAGGATGGGGTAATCAATGTGTATATAAATAATCCAGGTCACATGACCAAGATGGCCGCCAGGCCCATATATGGTAAAAATCTCTCAAAAATCTTCTGCGGAAGTAGTGGACAGATTTCAAGGAAACTTGGCTTGAAGCATCGATGGCTCAAGTACTACAATGTATATATAAATCATGACCCTGTGATGACCTTGACCCAGTTTATGGCAAGGTCAACATGGGTTGCCAATGCATTTGAATGGGAATAACTGTTAAAATGTCATTTGAAGGAAAAAGCCAGCAGGAAATTGGCAATTGGCAAATGGACAAAATATTGATTATTCTGAAAAAGAAAATGGCCCAAGGGCTTCATCTGCCCCTGCACTGGGATTAAATACCATAATATTCAAACATGTTTATTGGTATCTGCAGCAGATCTCAGGTGAGCGTTTACAGGACCATTGGTCCTCTGGTTTTCAATACACGTCCATTTTAGAAATTTTAACATATCGCACATACAAAGTTTAGAAGACGAAGCCCCTGGATGCACCATCAGTCAATTTTCAATCAAAAATAAATAATATAAACTGGAAATTGCATGATTGTAAAGCACTTTCAATTCGGACCACTTAATTTTGAGTATTTACGATATTTTCGCATTAAACAGAGGCTGGTTTCTAAAAATACAGTGTCTTAATGAGCATCATGCAAAATTTTAGCCTCATATATGCAAAATATCCAGTGTTTTTACCCAGGTAAATGTAGGAGGTATCACAATTTTGGATACGGTAATTATCTGAGGTATGATCTGGATAACTCTGAGTCACGTCAAATTTAGGATACAGGGAATTCGGAGGGTCAGTTCATTCAAAATGACCCGTGATTTTGCTTCTGGAGCAAACTACACTTAATTTTATGACAAACAGTCCAGTTAATATGTAAAGTACCAAATATACATTAATATGTCACTCTAACCTACATGTATGTTACTCTAACCTAAATGTATTGCATGGACTTATTATTAGCATATTTAAGAATATAATTATTTGGCATGATTATTATGTTGTCGATTTCATTAAGCACTCTTAATCATTCAATCGCTGGTAACAAATGGAGCAAGCCAAGTTCTGCTTGCGGGTGTGTGAGGAATTTAGTCTTGGGTTCTCCCGTGTTCGCCCAACCTATTGATGGAGTCGTCTCAACCTTGTAAAGGTGAAAGGGACATCAGACAATAATAATAAAAATTGAGCGATCGCATCAGAAAACCGTCCCACAATTAGCTTAACTCGTCTGAAACATTTTGCCAAAATCTGTTATAATCTCATAATTCAAAGTGTCAAAAAGGGAGATCTAGATGAAAAAAAGGTTCAAGTTGGCAATGATCAGGAAAAGGTGCAATCAGACAGAAATTACGACCCCAACGAAACCGAGGCAGTTAAAAAACAACAAATTGACAATTAGGTACTTATACTGAGAGAACATATTGTAAACCGAGTAAGCAGCTATTGCCCAATAGGCGGCCACTCAGTTACCGTAACTTATACTAAAACTATGAAAATGTACATAAAGTATCATCAGCTCTTGAAAGAAAACCCGTATTCTATATGATCAAGTAAAAACGTGTGATTTTTCAGGTCGATCGAGTTCAAACGCAGACGAGGGCACTGACAAAAATATCCTCCCCTCTCCGTATTTCTCCCAATCGAAAGTTGGCCAAGAAAATTTAGCATCAGCCATTTTATAAGCTGTAAAATGACGATTTTTTTTTCTTTTTTTTTTCATGTGCATCATTGAAAGATTCTACCGAGTACCCACAGTCGATAATGTGAATAAAAATAAATAATGCACACAAGATGGGATGTAGGTTTAGATTGCATAGACGGTAGCTTGCTTGTTGATCATCTCCTTTTCTAGTATACATACGCATGTGCGCATACTTACCGTGTCACAACTATCAGAATAAATGTTTGTGCTTACCTTTCCATGATTCGTAGGCAAATGGAAGTGATCCAAACAAATATACTCTCAGATAAGCTTTATCAAGAAAAAAGAGAGGAAAAACAGCTCTTTAAATGTTGAAATACCTCCGAATCTCCAAAACCGTCCCTCCGAGTTCCCAATATTACATTTCAAAATTACACCATCTTAACGTTTTTAAGCCTGTGGAGTTTATCCTTTTGTAATCATGCGCAAGGATGCTTAAGATCTCGAGGAGAAAGCCTAAATTTTGAAATGTAGCTGCTGCCAGTTTGTTGACAAATGTTACTGGTCGTCCACTATTTACCTGATAATACAAACTTTCTTGCTGCGTGAGCATAATTCTGAGTTTGAAATACTTTAGCATGTTAATGTGAGGATAAAGACGGCCACACTGTTTATAAATTGTTTGCTTATTATAATACCTTTTAGCCCAAAACACCAATACGTTCTGATTTTACCGTTATGTGATATTAAAAATGATATTATACTGACCCTAGTCTAAGGCGCCTTCCATTGTTTACCTCCGAGTTCCCCGAACCTCCGAGTTCGCTGTAACAGGTAATCCTGGGTGGTATGTAGCATATTGAAAAGATATTCTTCAAAAATCAATTAAATCATATGAGCCGATGCACAAGAAAACAGACAATTTGCATAGGCGAAAACAAAGGTGCAGATCAGCTTCGCAGTAACTGCGAAGCTGATCAGCACCTTTGTTTTTGCTACATGGATAGTACAATTCATCTTCTAAAACCAAAAATTCCAGCCTCTAGCCATCTTCTGTGACTGTACAGCCTGGTTTGTGTAGGACCTGGTCGGAACCCACATTGTTGGTTTTCTTGCATACAGGCTCATGGTAATCAAACTCGTAGAACTGGCACCATCAATGTCCTAGAACTGTCGCAATCAGAACCAAAGTTAATGATTTCTTTAAGAGGAAAATAAGTTCCTCTTGGGTTTAGCTCACCTTAGCTGAAAGCTTCATGGAGTGAGTTTACAGTGTAACTATTTTCTGGTGTTTGTCATCTCTCATCGTTGTGCGATATATATATATTATATGAATTTGAAAGGAAACAACTGATGCAGAAAAATCTGTAGCTGGGAAGGCACTGGATGCTTCCAATATTCAGGAAAAACAAACCTTAGTAGCCTTTTGATATTTGAGAGGATGCTCTATGATCCAGGAATGTAGAAATAATTCAGGAATGAAAACTTCTGACTGTAGGATCGAATACTTTATATACTTGGTGTATACAATGAGCAACATCTATTTTTGTCATGGTTTAAACAAGTTTGTTTGAGATCAAACTGTCCCACGAATAAATGGCAAGAAGGAATTGATACATTTTACTTGAAAATCAAAATGATCTTTGTTTACTAAAGATTGACTTCTTTATTTACTATTGACTATTCATAAACAAAGATTGCCAGTGATAAAAGTACTTTAAGGTCATTTAACTGTTTGAAGGTGTTTTTAATAATCTTGACATTTTTATAACTTTATTAATGATTTGAGTGTTGTTGACCTGTCTTGTGTCTGGACTACTGGAAAGTGTCTAAAAATTTGGATGTGACAAAACTTACAATCTTTAAATGAGCCGTGTCGTGAGAAAACCGGATTTTTTGCAATAACAAAGGCACAGAAGCTGATCAGCGCCTTTGTGTTCGTTACACGGATTCCTCTACTTTTCTTAAACCTGAAATTTCAAGCTTCTAGCCATCTGTGGTTGCACAGGACGGTTTATGCGAGACCTGGTCGGAAACCGGGAATACCGTTTTTCTCGTGTCGCAGCTCTATGTACAGAGGCTAATAAACATGGTGATGCCTGTCGAAAAACATTTCTGGTACACTATCTTTGTGTTACAGTGGACAGTTTTCAAGAAATAATTCAAGGTCATTTACTATACATGTACAATAAAGGTGCTATCATTTTATGCAGGGCTCATTTACATAATAATGATATACCGGTATTACATGCATAATAATAACATGAAAGAAACTGATACTTAAACCTTGTAAAGATGCAGCAAGATGGCTCAAAAATCGTCTGTAATATACAGAAACAATTCTTCAAGCATCCTGTCTTATATTGTGACTATTTGAAAAAACAACAACAAACAACGAAAAAAGCTGACAGACATTTCCAGCAGAATGATTTCTATAATTAATTGATCAGCTGTTTAATATCTCGACATGTCACAGATGTTAGTTTTTTATAGTTCAGTGTATTGTCCTCGACTCAGCTGTGACCTGCCGGGAAATGTGACTCAGGCGGCTATTGTATGTGTCAGTCTCTGAAAGCACATCATACAAGGTTCTACTTATTCTAAAAAAAAAAAAGAAGTATGATTTGTACTTGTGGGTAGGGATGATAAAATTCTGAACAAAGAAAATTTTCAATTTTTTTCGACCATGCCAAAAAAAAAAAAAAAAACATGTTTGTCGGAAGTCTAATAAAACATTTTTTTTCCAGTTTAGGATGTAATAGTTAAGCTCTTGTCAACACATGATAAATTCTCAGGTCCTTTAGATAATGATAAGTTGGGGTAATCTTTTGTCTCAAGATAAATAAAATAATAAGTTTGATAAACTTTAAAGCTTTGATAAAACCAAGAAGTAGGTAGAAACAATGTCTTTTCAAACAAAATTGTAGGTTTAGTAACCTGTTTGCTATTTGCCTGTATCCTTAAGGAAGATGCGTTGAGTCCCCAAGGTACTGAAGCAGTTGCTCCATCCCAACATGACTGAAATATTGTCGACTGGGACATTGAACCACAATACAAAGCAAGTTTCGTATTACCTATACATCTCTAACAGGATGGGACACAAAACCGTTTTTCAGATTTAAAAATTTTAATTGAAAATTTAGATTTTATTGAAGTTTTATCAGATATTGAATGACAGATAGCAGCAATTTTTAGAGGAAAAATCAATAAAGTGTTGCACACCTGTTACAATCTTATTATCTGTCTACTTGAAATAGCTGCTAGGTACAGCATATTGTACCATTTGAGCTGTGTCAATTCATGAGAAAACCAGAGTTTTTGCTACACATATAGTACAATCCTCATAAGACATTTCAAACTTCTAGTCATCTTCTGTGGCTGCACAGGTTGGTTTGTGTCTGACCTGGTCAGAATTCCTGAAGACTAGTTTTCTCCTGTCGCGGCTCATTTACAGGGGGTATAATGTTCATGGGTATTGTGGTCATTTTTTGGAAAAAAGTCTTTTTGGCCATTTGTTGGTTGGTTAATTGGGGTTTAACGTCCCACCAACAGCTAAGGTCATATGGAGACGGGACCTCGGTTTATAGTCCCATCCAACGGACTGGAGAAGCCCGGGATCAAACCTGCGACCCCTGGTTTACAAGGCGAGTGACATAACCACTGCACCACAGAGGCTTCTTTGGCCATTTGTAAGTAACCTAATGGTATGGAGTCAATATTGCATTTATTACATGTAACGGATAAGGGCATGACAAAATCATTCCTGCAGAACAAATGAATTCGGGAAGGGAAAATCAGATATGCAGCTTTCTATGCATCACTCTTATTTCCGAAAAGATTCAGATTTATCTTCAGGATAGAAAGCATGAGCCAAATATAGACTCCATATCATGCAACAGTTACTTTTAAACTTGATTTTTGGAAAAAAATGACCACTCAAATCTTCTTAATTGCACACCTTGTATCAAAATGGGTGTATGATAAACCCGTGGACAAATGGTCCTGTGAACGCTCACCAGATCCTGAGGTCTGGTATATATACCAATAAGTATGGTCATTTACATGTATAAAACACCAGGGCTGTCGTATATATTTTTTTTTTCAGAATCATTATTCTGTCCATTTGCCCATTTCCTCCATGCTTGTTCCTCCCAAAGATTTATAAAAAAGTTTTCCCAATTTAAATGCTTAGGCGACCTAAGTTGACCTTGTCCTAAGTTCACGGTCATCATAGGGTTGTGGTTTATAAACACATTTATAGCACATTCACTGAATGTTGCTACAACATTGTGCCATTATAAGTTTATAGGGATTTTTCCAAACGCTCAAGGGCAGATAACTCCTCAAGCCGAGGTTGAATCACTCATGCAAGATATCATGGTTGTCTTTGTAAATTAATTTGTTATTACCAAAAAGAAGCAGATGATACAGTCAAAAATGAAATTGTTACAGTTGTCAACATTTTCTCCATTAAAACTCTATGGGAGCTATTTCTTGCCATGGAAACCAGATTTCTCATTTAATGTGATTCAAAACCTAATACAATCAATCCGCCACCCCAGTGATACTTCATGTAAAATTTGATTGCAATTGGCAAACCAGTGTCCAAGATATTTGTATTTGAAAGTGTTAATGGACGGATACCCCCACGAACAACGGCTTGAGTCCCATCCTATAAGCTCACCTTGTGAGCCTTCGGCTCAGGTGTGCTAAAATGCACAAAGCAATGAAATTCATACCATTTAAGTGACAGACCAGTCTGCCTAGTTTAATAGTGCTCTGTATGCATCAGAATGATACATGTACCTCTAGTTCATATACATCTATGTCTTTTGGAGGCTTCAAAGATCTTTTACACCAAAAGAAGACAAATTATGGCCAAAGTAACTGAATGGTTCTTTTATTACTTCTTAATCTTTAAATTGGTTAGGGTGGCCAAACTTAAATTTCCTACTTTTCCACAATCCAAATCAATTGCAAATTGCTCTGATCAACCCTGAAGAGAACCAACAAAAGGTGGCCAAATCTGCTGATTTCAATTGTATACCAATCTAACTTGCTTTATAAATCAATCACCACATGAAAATTGTCAGGAAGATTATTTCTATGTTGGCAAGTTGATAGGATAATCTCTTCACTTCTTCACAAAGAAGTCAACAGTTCATCAATGAATTTATATAGATTGTTTGCAACATTAGAAAGAACTTAGGTGTTATGTTGGCCATACTTTGAGTTCCCCGGCTGTAAGTGTACAAGGATTGAAAGAAATCATTTTCACATTAACTAATTTTATTCTTAACAATTTACAATTCATTAATGCCTGTACATAAAAAAGATGGAATAAATTAACCTATCGAAATGCTTACAACATGTTTAATGATGATATAAAATAATCACAACTCATTTCATTGAAACAACAACACTGTTAGAAGTTCATTGAACACAAGACATTTTAATGCCATTATCTTAACATGAACTAGTGCAGAAACAGAAAATGTTATTTGTGGCATTTAAAATGATTTCGCACGATACTGTTAGCTTATTAAAATAGTCCTAGTAAACATTTAAGAATTTACAATAACTATACTGTAATTTTTGCTTTTTTCTCCACAGAGAATGTGGTTTACAGTCTACGACTAAACTATTGTATGGTTAGCAAACGTGTGACCATTAAGTACACATTTCTAGAGAAAACGCTTGCAAGTCTGCAAATGAAGAGAAAATTTACAGGGTGTACATTTGATAATTAATGGGACAGTTTTGCTTACTTCACCATTGAATTATAGCGTGTCTCAATAACTGGAATCAACTTGTTAGCGAACTCAATTTTTAATTACATGATGCTACCCGAGTACCCGTGCTGTCTTCCAAGTCATTTGTATACCCTCACATGCAAAAGGCTGCTGTCATCTTGAGTATATGATCAATGGCCATTAAATTGGCATTAATATGATACTAGTGATTTTGCTGTTGTCCGAGACATGATATAGCTGTCAATATATTTGGACGGCAGCAAGTTTTTGTATGTAATGGTTTTTACATTTGTTGCCTGTGCAAAGTTATAGGCAAGGCTGTGTCAACTTTATTTCTAGGCTGTGTCTAACCTCAGAAAATAAGTAGAACAATTTGCATTTTATAATGGGTCTTTTCCACAAGTCTGCATTTATTTTGGAGGCGATGGTAATCAGTAACAATGAAGATTTGAAATAAACACAAATTCTTCCACTCGCTATATTGCACATTCTGGCAGATGATGATTGAAATCCTACAGTAACAACAAAGACACTGATCAAACAGCACAAATGTCTGAAATTTACTTCCATTTCCTGCAGGTATAGTTTTTTCACTGTGCCAGTTGACACCACATCATGTGACATGATCAAGTTTTGTAAACACTAGAAAAGGGTTACCCATCTGTTTTAACACATCAAGCGCCATGTGAAGCATGTGGTGATACATGTTGTTTACCATAATCTAAATCACATTATTGAAAACATACTAATTTTATGCAGTCTGATCAACAAATGTGTATTTGAGCCAGAGCGTAAGAAAACCAACAACATGTTTGGGCGAAAACAAAGGCGCAGATCAGCTTCGCGGTAACCATGAAGCTGATCAGCGCCTTTGTTTTCGCTACACGGATAGTACAATCCCTCTTCTACTTAAATATAAAATTTCCAGCGTCTAACCATCTTCTGTGACTGTACAGCCCAGTTTGTGTCAGACCTGGTCCGAACCCAAATTGTTGGTTTTCTCCCGCACAGGCTCATTTATGTCATAGGTAAACCGGCACGGTCAAAGAAATTGCACTATACCTTTCTTTTTTCAGGCACGGTTCATATCTAAAATCATGTACATTTATAGGAAAATTTATTCTCTCTACAGCTAGTACTGCCAGAAAAGGTGTTCATCTGGTAAGGAACAAAAGATTAGTTATGTTACCTTTCCATGAAAATATATACTGTTTTGGCATTTCAATTGGTATCCAGTATGGGTAAGAAACTCACCAGATAAATGTAACCAAAAAAGCATCTTTTATGTAGAACTAGCTCAAACTTAGACAAAGATATTATGTAAATGTGCCTATGCAATTCCCATGGCTGTAAAAATGATCTTGAACACTTGAGACAGTGTTTTTCTTATTTCTGTTGCAACTAGAAAAAGTGCCTTGAGAGGCACGTATACCCCCGGCTGGTAGCTCCCTCCAACGCCCCCATCCCTCAGCCCACCGCCACCAATCCAGACATGCTCACTGACAGTCACACATTAAACCTCAATTCCTGATGAAAGAGAGCGCCCTCAACAAGTAAATCTTATAAATTTGTATTTGAAAAAAAAACACTGTCTAAAACCATGGGGAGGGGGGGGGGGTGTAGTAGAATGACAGATCTATTTTAGAGCAGTATACAGAGCTGACTTGTATACTCAATCTAGGACTTGATCGCGGACATTGAGGGTCAGGTCCTCGGTCCTAGATGTAAAGTAGAATGTCATTCTTCAATAATATTAAAAAAAAAAAAAAAAAAAAAAAAAAAAAAAAAAAAAAAAAATAAAAAATGTCCTATATTTTGACCTCTAGCCCCACCCTCAGGGCACGGACCCTAGAGTTTAATGTCATTAGGAACAAGGCAAACCTTATAGTGTACCTTTGGTGCAAGTACAAATCATTTCTGAACATGGTGGTAAAGAAAAGTAAAGAAATACATTTTTTTAAAGAAGTTCTAGATTTTGACCTCTAGCCCCACCCCCAGCACATGAACCCTAGTGTCTGAACCTTACATGGTACCTATGGTCTAAGTATGAATGCTTTCTGATAAAACTTTGTATTATGATATTTATCATATTATAAATAAGTCCTAGATTTTGACCTCTAGCCCCACCCCCTGGAGATGGTACCGAGCATGGAGTATGAAAGCAAACCCTATAGGGTATCTATGAACTAAATAAGAATACATCCCTATGATTGTTAAGATATGGACTTATAGAAGAAACATTAAAATTGTAAACAGCATATTTTAAAGGTGACCTAGATTTTGACCTCCAGCCCTACCCCTGGGGATGGGCCCTGGGGTCCGAACTCATGGAAACAAAGCAAACCCTATAGGGTACCTATGGTCCAAATATGAATGGTTTCTGACCATTGGTTCATGAGATATGCACCTCTAGAGAAACTTTAACCAAAACTTTGACGTAAATTCCACGAACGTTCCGGAATTACGAACGAAGAAACGAACTAACTAACTAACTAACTAACTAACATACAAACGGACGAACGGAAAAGCGAAAGCTATATACCCGTCGGCATAAATGCCGGGGGTATAAACATACAAAATACTTATTCTAAACATTCACTCAATGGCTAAAGAAATATTTTCAGGACAAAGTCCACATAAAAGAAATGTGCTGGACCTGAGGATTGATCACGGGAACACTTCAATGCAAATAGGACATGCTACCACTGGTAATCAGTCCAGCTATTACTTATTGTTATTATTAAATTAATCTGCGCAGAAAATCTGCAAAACCCCTGCACTACATTGATGTGGGGTTTCCTGTCGTATAAATTACATAGGCAAGCACAATGTTTGTGTTCAATCAGCGAACATCAAGTCCGTTTATCGGGATCATATGGTGTGAGCAGATTTGCTGAGAAGCCTTTAATTTTGTCAACACCCCGTACTTCCTCCTCAAGAAGGGGCAACTTGGTCACGTGGAAATCTTCATATAAATCTGCTATCTGAAAAATACAAGAGGAGTTTATGTATGAATGAAAAATATTTGCACATGTAAAAAATTGAATACAGTTTCTATGTAGCATTAGAGGAATGCACAAACTTATTTTGATGGTCTTGGGGAAGTGATGCTTTGCTTTAGACATGGTGAAATGCTGCAGCTGTTTAATTTGGTTTGATTTGGTGCTATATGTCTAAGGTAAACAGCTGAGATCGTCTCAAGACAGACAGTTATCTTAAAAACAATAACCTTGGACAAGCTGTTTGTCAGATTACCAGTACTCAGTGCATACTCTTTGGACATAAACTGAACAGCTTTTTTCTTCAGCTGAAGTGAAAATGGTTGTTGAAATAGTTTCAAGAATGCGCTGGATGTTGAGACTTGATCTCGGGTCAGTTTTCAAATAACCCACCAAAGTAATGTACCGGTACAACATATAATGAATGAGCCATCACATCAGAAAACAAACAATCTACATATGCACAGCGCATCTTTGTTTTCACTACACAGACAGTACAATCCCTCTTAAATCCAAAATTTCAATTTTCTAACTAGTTCTGCGACTGTACAAGCCTGTTTGTGTTACACCTGGTCGGAAACCCAGATTGTTTGTTTTCTCATGACATGGCTCAAATGTATTTTTTTTCCATAAATCAAACAGATCTGACATTATCATTTCGTGAAGCAGTGTAGATATTTACCTGTTCTAGATATTTTGACTGTATCCTGTGTCTAGCTGCACACAGTTTGCATGGTTTATCTCCCTTGCCAAGGAAATGTAACTGGTTCACAACTATATTATGAGTGTCTATACCAAACTGAGTTAACTGTTGAACCAGTCTCTCCGTCTCGTACAATGAAAGAAACTCCGCTATACATACACAGACAAATGTTGTGTGGTCCTAGAAAAAATACCAGAGGACCAATAGTCCTGTAAACGCTCACCTCAGACCTGAGATATATACATGTACCAATAAACTTGTTAGACTAGAATGGTACAATGCATGTATATAACCCTACGGCAGGGTCAGAATAACTCCTGGAGTCAATGTCTTTTTCAAATCATAAAAATTCAGTCCATTTGCCAATTAACTGCAAGTTTTGTCCTTCAAATGACATTTTAACAATTTTCTCCATTCAAATGCATGGGCGATCTAAAATGACCTTGCCGTGAAATAGGTCAAGGTCATCCCAGTGTCATGATTTATACAAATTTTGTAGACCTCCGTTCCTTAATGCTTCATGCCAAGTTTCAAAATCATAGGCCTTCTGGTTCTGAAGAAGAAGATTTTTAAAATTGTTTGCTATTTATAGCCATGGCGGCCATCATGGTCATGTGACATTGACCATTTATATAAACTTTCATTTCCTCTTCCTAAGGACGCTCCACGTAAAGTTTGGCTTTGATTGGCCAAGCAGTTTCTGAGAAAAAGCTGTTTGAATATTATGGTCATTTACATGTATATAGCTGCGGGGCAGGGGCAGACAACCCCTGGGCCTAAAATATTTTCATAAGCATAAATCTTCTGTCCATTTGCTCATTCCTAGCAAGTTTTCTGCCATTACATGACATTTTCCTATTTTTTCCCATTCAAATGCATGGGCGACCTAAGTTGATCTTGCCGTAAAATAGGTCAAGGTAATCCCAGGGTCATGATTTATACAAACTTTGTAGAGCATCATTCCCAGATGCTTCATACCACGTTTCAAAATCATAGGCCTTCTGGTTCTGAAGAAGAAGATTTTT
Source organism: Rugalucina vietnamica (assembly GCA_964017185.1). Classification (NCBI taxonomy): domain Eukaryota; kingdom Metazoa; phylum Mollusca; class Bivalvia; order Lucinida; family Lucinidae; genus Rugalucina; species Rugalucina vietnamica. Next base: position 23,048,678 of record OZ024873.1, read on the forward strand.
AAACGATTTTGTTATTTATAGCCATGGCGGCCATCTTGGTCATGTGACCTTGACCATTTATATAAACTTTCATTCCCTGTTCCTAAGGATGCTCCACAAAAAGTTTGGCTTTGATTGGCCTAGCCGTTTCAGAGGAAAAGATGTTTCAATATTATGGTCATATACATGTATATAGCCCCGAGGCAGGGGCAGACAACCCCCTGGACCCAAAATATTTTCTTAAACATAAATCTTCTGTCCATTTGCTAATTTCTAGCAAGTTTTCTGCCATTTAATTACATTTTCCTATTTTTTCCCATTCCAATGCATGGGATACCTAAGTTGACCTTGTCATAAAATAGGTCAAGGTCATCCCAGGGTCATGATTTATATATACTTTGTAGAGCTCCATTCCCAGATGCTTCACACCAAGTTTCAAAATCATAGGCCTTCTGGTACTGAAGAAGAAGATTTTATAAACGTTTTTGCTATTTATAGCCATGGCGGCCATCTTGGTCATGCGACCTTGACCATTTATATAAACTTTCGTTCCCCCTTCCCAAGGATGCTCCACATGAAGTTTGGCTTTGATTGGCCTAGCGGTTTCAGAGAAGAAGATGTTTGAATATTATGGTCATATACATGTATATAGCCCCGGGGTAGGGGCAGACAACCCCCCAGGGGCTAAAATTTTCCATTAACATTAATCTTCTGTCCATATGCCTATTCCCAGTAAGTTTTACCCATTAAATAGCATTTTACCATTTTTTCCCATTCAAATGCATTGGCGACCTAAGTTGACCTTGCCGTAAAATAGGTTATGGTCATCCTAGGGTCATGATTTATATAAACTATGATGGGCCCGCGTCCCCGATGCTACATACAAAGTTTCGTGGAAATTGGCCCACTGGTTCTGGAGAAGAAGATTTTTAAAGGTTTTTGCTATTTATAGCCATGGTGGCCATCTTGGTCATGTGACCTGGACCATTTATATAAACTTTCGTTCCCCCTTCCTAAGGATGCTCCACATGAAGTTTGGCTTTGACTGGCCAAGCGGTTTCAGAGGAGAAGATCTTAACTACATAAAATACAATATAGGCATAAAAAGCCTGCTGAATCTGGAATTACTATTATCTTCTTTTTTTAGTCAGGTCGGGATCATGGCGTACACATGTCTTATTGTTTTGGACCCCGAGATACCTTTCACTCTGCCTGAGATGAAAGGTATCTCGGGTCCAGATGGTGCAAATTACAAAGTAATAAAATATTTAACTCCCCCAGTGCTACTGCGGTCATTATGCAAATTTTGCTATAGTTATCTTGTGATTAATTATCTGTTGATAATTGATATATCTATATAAAAATCAGAATATTTAATTCTACATTTTAGACGAAAACAAAGTAAACCAGAGGACCAATGGTCCTGTAAACGCTCACCTGAGACCTGAGATATACCAATAAACTTGTTTGACCAGAATGGTAATATACATGTATATAACCCCAGGGCAGGGTCAGAGCAACCTCTGGAGTCAATTTCTTTTTTAAATCATAAAGATTCAGTCCATTTGCCAATTTACTGCAAGTTTTGCCCTTCAAATGACATTGTAACAATTTTCCCCATTCAAATGTGTGGGCAACCTAAGTTGACCTTGCCGTAAAAAAGGTCAAGGTCATCCCAGGGTCATGATCTATATAAACTTTGTAGAGCTCCATTGCCTGATGCTTCATGCCAAGTTTCAAAATCATAGGCCTTCTGGTTCTGGAGAAGAAGATTTTTAAAGGTTTTTGCTATTTATAGCCATGGCGGCCATCTTGGTCATGTGACCTTGACCATTTATATAAACTTTCATTCACTCTTCCTAAGAATGCTCCACATAAAGTTTGGCTTCAATTGGCCAAGCGGTTTCAGAGAAGATGTTTGAATATTATGGTCATACACATGTATATAGCCCCGGGGCAGGGGCAGACAACCCTCTGGGCCCAAAATATTTTCATAATCATAAATCTTCTGTCCATTTGCTAATTCCTAGCAAGTTTTTTTGCCATTAAATGACATTTGCATATTTTTTCCCATTCAAATGCATGGGAGGCCTAAGTTGACCTTGCTGTAAAAAGGTCAAGGTCATCCCAGGGTCATTAATTATATAAACTTTGTAGAGCTCCATTGCCTGATGTTTCATGCTAAGTTTCAAAATCATAGGCCTTCTGGTTCTGGAGAAGAAGATTTTTAAATATTTTTGCTATTTATAGCCATGGCGGCCATCTTGGTCATGTGACCTTGACCATTTATATAAACTTTCATTCCCCCTTTCCAAGGATGCTCCACATGAAGTTTAGCTTTGATTGGCCTAGCGGTTTCAGAGAAGAAGATGTTTGAATATTATGGTCATATACATGTATATAGCTCCGGGGCAGGGGCAGACAACCCCCTAGGGGCTAAAATTTTCCATTAACATTAATTTTCTGTCCATTTGCCTATTCCCAGCAAGTTTTACCTATTAAATAGCATTTTACCATTTTTTCCCATTCAAATGCATTGGCGACCTAAGTTGACCTTGCCGTAAAATAGGTCAAGGTCATCCTAGGGTCATGATTTATATAAACTATGATGGGCCTGCGTCCTCGATGCTACATACCAAGTTTTGTGGAAATCGGCCTACTGGTTCTGGAGAAGAAGATTTTTAAAGGTTTTTGCTATTTATAGCCATGGCGGCCATCTTGGTCATGTGACCTGGACCATTTATACAAACTTTTGTTCCCCCTTCCTAAGGATGCGCCACATGAAGTTTGGCTTTGATTGGCCAAGCAGTTTCAGAGGAGAAGATCTTTGAAATTGTGAACGCCGACGGACGACGACGACGACGGACGCCGGAGCATGGGTATACTATAAGCTCACCTGTGAGCCTTCGGCTCAGGTGAGCTAAAAATCAAAATTATCAGAATCTTTTGAATAAAATTGCATTTTCAACCCGTTTTCTACGTGAAATATTAACGATTTTGCTGCAAATTGCACATTGATGAAAATATTTTTTATCTGACATGATCAGCTAATTACACAACCCCTGCAGTGAGCTGCGGCATCAGCAGCACTTTATTGCCCAGTTTTATAGTTGAAACCATATGCCAACTTCATGGTTCAGGGAAGAAAGAATGCACAGAAATTTTATAAGAGATGTGTACGCTATGTAGAGCTATCACCTCTTTATTATTTACTACTGTGGGGAGTTAATGTGTCTTGCTAAAGAACCCAGCATGGCAGACCTTGTGGGGATAAATTCAAGACCTCTTGATTCAGTCAGACTGATGCTTTGCCACCAGGACACTGCAGTGACTGCACTCTCCCACTATTATCTGATTATTATGTTTCTTGTTTTTAATACAACAGTCATTGTACCTTGAGGTACTCTGATGATGGTCAGCTTTTCAATTTAAATTTTTTCTTTGACAAGCCACATGGAAGAAGAAAACTAAATGACTGAATCTTCTACATACAGAGAGAGTCCAAAGTCAAAGCCCTACCCATATGAATTATTTACTGTACTAACTGGGCAACTGCGAAAATGATTTAGATACAAAATGTAAAAATATGTATTAATACATACATGTAAGTAATTAGAATGCACTGTTGCTTTTTGTAACATGGTGTTTATGTAAATATCTTACTGGATTTTTAAATTGTTCGTTGACCTGTCTAATGGTGCTCATCATGTCGTCAAGTTTTTCTGACATTCCATCGGCATTCATATCCTGCATCCCCATCATGCCTGCCATCTATGGAAAAAGGAAATTATTATGGTGTGAAAAGTATCAATGACTTTGGAATAAGGATAAGAATTGAGGATTTTCAAATTGTTCATTAACTGATCGAAATGTTGAGTTTTTTGGATAGTACTTCAGTATTTCATATTGTATTTCATATTCTTTGCACAAGCATCAGTAACTGTTCCATCTTGTCTTTAATATTTCTGTTAAAACTCTTCTGCATCTCACTTTTATTTTTATAATTCAGTTTTACATCCTAGATTATTTCAGCTCAGATGAGACGGGCCAATCAGTAGGTGGGGCGAAAACGGGAGAACCCTGAGAAAAACCACCAGGCACATCCGCAAGCAGAACTTGGCCTGTCTCACATGCCCAGTGCGGGGCTCAAACCCACAACAGACACAGCTGTGAGATGATCAAGTAATTAAGAAACAGCATTCTTAACCGCTCGGCCATGGGGGCTGCCCTAGTCTGTACGTGAACTGGGGGCCGTTTCAAAAACAACTCATCAAAATCTGCCCTCTTCACCAATCTAAATAATCAGAATATACAAACTGTCCTCCCTACCTGTGATATAAATGGTCCCACTTTATTCTTCAACTTTAACAGCTTGCCGAGCCCTTTTTCTGCTACTGAGGGAAATGACAGTAGTCTCAGTGTATGACCCGTAGGGGCAGTGTCAAACACAACAGCATCAAAATTCATTGTCTTCACTAACCTTAAACAAACAAATGAGTCAAGTCATGAGAAAACAAACTGTGGTTTCCAACCAAGTCCAACACAAACCGAGCCTTATGAGCACTGAAAATGGCAAGAGACTGGAAATTTTGGATTTAGAAAGAAGAGGAATTGTACTATTTGTGTCGGAAAACAAAGGCGCTGATCAGCTTCGCAGTTACTGCGATGCTGATCTGCGCTTTTGTTTTTGCATATGCAAAGTGTTAGTTTTCTCATGATAAGGCTCAAAAAAGCTTTGACATGAAAAAATTTTATTTTGGTATATGCGAAAACAAAGATCAACAGTGCAAAAACTGCACCTGACCAAGCCTTTGATAATGATTATTTCACTACATAGTCCCCTTTTCTTCCCAAGTCTTGGGATTCTAGTAATAGGACCTTTTTCTGTATAAATTTGATGGTTTAGGCCAAAGTCAAATTGACATCTGATCATTTAGCATTTTTCTCTTGACTTTCTTAAGATTAAAGTATTTAATGACTTACTTCATGACTTCAGCAAAGCTCATAGCCTCATCTATACCAGGGAATGCCCCTAACAACTCCTGAGCCATTGATTTACCCATGCTCACCATATCTGCAGAACAGAAAAACATTTTTTTTTATATCAAAACATCAATACTTACACATTTGAGATTTGTTATTGCCATAATCATATAGGAAACTTGCAACTATCTTTTAAAGAGAATTTTCCGACAAAAACAAATCTTTAGAGAATCTTGACTATAGCCCCATTTGAAGCCATAACAAGGCCAAAGGAAAAGACTCTCAGATTTGCAGAGAACAATGTGTATGCATGCGCGGATCCAGAAATTTTCATGAGAGGGGGTCCAACGAAAATGGTAATTTTTGGTCACAGGCGAGGGGGGGTCCAACCCCCCAAAAATCCCGAAATTTCCTTTTTTTAGGTAAATTTTTCAAATTCCAGAGTGGGTCCGGACCCCCGGTCCCCCCCTCTGGATCCGCGCATGGTATGATCCTTCAGCATACACCCGGGGTGATGATCAGAAATTGATCGACTCAGTATCAGAAGATAGATAAATCTTACCACATATTATAAATGTACATAGTGCATACAAACTGGTCAAATTCTGCGTATCATTTTCAAAATTTAGAGCAAAAATGAAATTTAGAATAACAGTGTGAATAAAATATTTCTCCATTGTTTTAAAGCAGGGATATGCTTGTAATAAGAATAAATTTGTGCCAATCAAAGCTTTAAACTGGGCTTTATTTTTGCATATATAATCCAGTGTGCTAGACAAATCATAGATCATAGACTAATAGCAGGGGCCAGATTGCCTTACAAATGCCATGGCAAAAGACGATATATTACCTTGTTCAAAATATTCATCTGGTAACTCTGATATACCCAAGTTGGGGTCCACTTCCTGAAACACAATGAAAATGGGGTTAAAAACTATTGACAGCCGGCTGTCAGTAGCCACTTCCTAAAAACTAACATATGTGTGTCTTTTGACACAGTAATCAGGACTGATGTGACAAGAAAATGTGTAGGACTGGCACTGGCTATGCTATGTATGTCAAGCCATCCCGACAAGCTATCTTTGTGTATGAGCATGATGCTATGGTAAATGTATGCTATGTATAATCAAGAAAAAAATTATAATCCATTATAGATCGATCTGCTTAATGCTTACCATGGCAAAAAGGTTGTCAAACCCTTTGACAAGGCTGGGAACCTTGGAGAATTTCTGGTTAAAAGCATCTGAAATGTTGTGGGCTGGATCTGTCGAGATGATCAAGACTGACTCACGAACCTTGGACAGGAGGACAGCAAGGCTACAACTGCAAAGAATTTGAAAAATTGTTTAAACGGCATAAATACATATTCTTGCATAGATATCTATGCGCATAGCTGTTTGAAGTCGTTTTCGATTGGTCGAAAGATGTGTTCAAACAGCAAAACCCATGTTCAAATCATGAAATTCACGTGCCGTTTGAACATGGGTTTTGGCCGACGTCATTGGTCAATGCGACGTGACGTCATGTGTTTCGTAGAAACAAAATGGCCGGCGTTGAAGAAGCTCCGCGGTTTTCGGTCAGTTTTTACGTTGTTAATATTATTTTCATGAGATTTTAAGTGGATTGGAGTGAAAATGCAAGAATAGCGATCAACCATGGTTTGTTTCAGTGTTCAAACATTCGCTGGATCACTCGGAAGGTGTTTGAACACGCGGCCTGCGGCCTTGTGTTCAAACACCTTCCTCGTGATCCATCGAATGTTTGAACACTGAAAACCATGGTTGATCCCTATATAAAAATACCTGTTGGCATTAGGGAATGCTGTCAATTTTTTTTTTTACAATTTACATATAAACCAAATCAAACAGTTTAAAATTTTGCTTAAATTACGTGTTGTAAAAATTGACACCTCAATTTTAGGCTTTTAGGGACTTTTCTATCTTTGCCAATACTGATAAGATTTCTCATCCCCTAAAACAATAGGATCTGGGTCTGGAATTATTAATGTCTTCATAAAATATTGTTCTAAAGAGTTCATAATATTAAGCAGTGTAGACACTGATAAATTACAAATAAGACAGCTGTAGTGTAGGTTCAAATGTCAGTGGTCTGTTACAGTCAAGCCATAACCTGAGGGAATAAACTTTGGCAACAGTCACAACTCTTGTGTTTAGCCAATTCCACTATTTTTGTAGAACCCTTGGTTACTTAAAGCTAGTTTTCTTGTGTTACCTGGGGTCAATGAAATGTAGTTCAAAGTAACTTAAGTGAATACAAGGAAGTAACTTAGGATAAGTCAATATAATCATGATACCCTTGGGCCATTTAAATTACCGGATGCAATGTATAAATATTTATGGTTAAGATACTAATATACATGTTATCATGTATCATGTTTAATCAGCTGAAACTTGTTCATCAAACCTCTATTAATGCTACTGGTGGCAGAAAGAAAGGTTAAGTTTCCCGGTTCTTCTCCATGCCAGTCATAGAAAAAGGTACCTTTAGCCACGACACAGATTTTCATTAAAAAGTCGCAGAAATTTTCAAATCCCGAGATTTTGTGCACTGGACAAATACAAAATGTTGCATATACCTGAAATGGGCCCTTGATTGACAAGTGAAGCAGACATATATATGAAATTGAATTGATCAAATGAAAGTTTTTTTTAAAAAAGCTGAAACTTGTTTTGAACAGATTTTTCATTCAATTTGATATAGGCCTAATGATGATCAGAGCTGATTTTTGATGACAATTATGGATTTACCTTGTTGTTGTTTTACCAACACCGCCTTTACCTCCCACGAAAATCCATTTTAGCGACGTTTGATAGACCAAATTCTTCACAGTTGGCTCATATTCCAACACATCATCACTGGAAGCGGCCATCTTGAAAGCTACATTCGGTGTCAGCTTAAAATTTTCTACGCCTGTTTTTATCCGGACATAGAATGTGCTGGAATTTGACAGCTGCTGTCAAATGACCTAATGAATTTGTCTTTGGGGTAATTTGACAATTTATGATGAAATCCAACATCAGACCAGCCATATTTGGTTTTCACAGGCTTTACTTAATAAGAAATTGTCACAATTTGTGAAAGCATCCAAGAGGGCTGCCTTAAGAATTTATAACAGAGGGGCCCTACCAGGTGTTTTGGGGAGAAGGATCATTCATTTTCAGGGATCTGGGGAGAAGGGCTATTTATTTTCAGGGATCTGGGGAGCAAGCAATATCTTTTGGGGTTTTAGGGAACAGGGATCCAAGGAATAGCATTTACAGGAGCTTAATTGGGCCAGAGTGGTCATTTTTCCTTCAGGGAGCTAAAATCCCTCTGGTAGGGCCTCATCAGATAATTTTTTCACAAATTCATCTAATTCAATTATTTTGGTTAACAAATTAATGCTACAACTATTTTTTAAAGTTAGATGTTTAGTGAAATTATCATAAGCTGTTGAAGATCTACTAAGGAATCTTGTTTTAGAAGATTTATCATATTCACTAGTCTATCTATCTTCATATACTGAGTCGATCAATTTCTGATCATCATCTCGGGTGTTCATCATTTGTCACCAACCATCTTTGCTAGATTGGTCCGCTAAATTCACTCAAATCAGCGGTATTTCTCTGCGCTGAGGACTGTTTAAGTCAGATTCTGGCTAGTTTTCCCTGGTGCCATAAAAACAGGTCATAAGTGCAAATCAACGAATGACTAGATATTAACACTAATATTTCATGCTGCTTAACTGAGGATTGAAAATATAACAACACACTTTCTGACAATTTTTATTGCTAAAGATCATGCTGTATTGTATGTAGTGCATAGTGGACCATTATTAACATCACAATCTTAAACAAATATAAATGATGATATCTTGGTTACTGTAAATTCGGAAATTTTCGCGTGACTTTTATTTCGCAAATTGTCTATTTTCGAATTATTAGTGAGTTCTTGAATTCGCGAGTGAGTGGAAATGTATTCTATAAAGTTTATAGTGACTCTTTATTAGCGAGAACTTTGAACTGATTCGCGAGGCAACTGATTCGCGAATATTAGCGATTATTAACTTCTAGCAAATATTTCTGGATCTACAGTATTAAATGGCTCTAATCATACTTAAATTCAAACAAACAATTCATACTGTCATTTTCCGCAGCAAACAGAAAACAGTGCAGGCTCTAGCGAGTCTGTTTGTAGCAGCAGCCAAAATACTAACAGTACTTAAAGTTTCCTCCTCTTTTTTTTTTTTTTTTTTTTTTAAAAAAAAAATCTTATGAATTGTGCCAAAATTTAACTATGCTGCAGTAATTATGACTATCAGTTGAAAATTTAATAGCCTGAACACAAGAAAATTATGTAAAATCTAATGAAACAGTGGTGGCAGAGACTACTTCTACAAAAACGGCAATTATTTAGCAACAATACAGCAAGTTGTAAAAATATCCTCTGATTTTACAGTCTCCATTGTGGTAAAAAGTTTCTTTTTATAAGAAAAAATATTCAACAGTAGCAGGGATATTGTTGGCTTAAAAATGTAAGGGGCCATTTTGAGAAAACCTCTCACATAGAAACATCATTCCCCATCTCCTTACATTGTAAGACTGACCCATGCTTGCCAAATGTAGGGGCCATTTTGAATTTAAAGGGCATTTTTGCCCATGGCCCCTTCCAAAATTATCCCTGCAGTAGATATTAAAATGCATCATAATGAAATACATCTTAATGAAGACATCTAATCCTAAAAATCTCTATGATTTGGTAGATGTCATTTGGTAGATGTCACAAGTCACAAAATTTTAAGAAACATACTGCTAAAATAAACAAAAAGAATTAATGTCTTAAACAGCTGCCGTAAGAAATGTGTTTAAATGTGTTTAAATAATGTCTTGAAAAAGGTAAATGCTGTGTATAACAAATTCAAAACGTATCCTATAAGGAGTATCATGAGAAACTTTTAAATGTGGCAGTAACAATGCAGGACATAATCTGTTTGATTATCACGTTACTGTTTTTGCTAGGCAGATAATAACATTCTAAACTCACAAAATTTTGACCCTTTAACCATCTTTTGTCACTGTACAGCTCAGTTTGTGTCAAACCTGATACCCAGTTTCCTAGATCAGCTGGCTAACCTGCACTCCGATACACTTCGTGACCTCGCTCCTCTCCCGTGACAGCTTAGTATAGGTTGCCTTTAAACTATGGTCGAACAGATTATGGATTTCGTAAGAAGCTTATAGCTGCTTTATTTGGTGATAATTGTTAGAATTTTTGTTATGTTTTGTTAGAAAATGCATAAATCTTTTAGTAAACATCTGGTTAGCCTGCAGAATTTCAATAAATTTGCAAAAAACAATCGATTTTCTACTTTTTTGTCTCATATTTTACAGTAGGCTCCCCTTATCTATTTATAGACGCATGTGATATTTTCAACAGAAAGCATGAAGTATTTTATGAACCTGCGTCATTTTACATCTAGAATATATATAAATTAAGTTCTATCAGTCAGAAAAGATATAACATAACATAATTTTCAATTTCTTGAGAGTCTTTGATGATTTTTCATTTTCGACTAAGGGCTCAATAGAAGTCATTTGACTCATTTCCGTCGGTATGGAGAGGTCTAACGGAATACAGATGGAAATATTTTGTCTACCAATTGCCTGGAAAGGTTTCCTCATGAAGTGGATCAACATTATTATAAAATACAACATAGGTGAAGAATTTTAAGTGAACACATTATAAACGAACATTTTGTATTTAAAAATATAGAGACAAAAATTTTAAATGTTAAAATCTTTGTGTGCAAGCACATACACATACATGCATATTTGATAATAACAATTGAGGAATGGTCATTTGTGATAACAACTGGATACAACAAATAACCTTTACACATTCAAGCAACAGTTTAAGCAAAATTGAGTTCTGTATGTTGCTACTTTAACAAATAACAATCTAACATATGACCAACGGACATTCATTATGCATCACAGATTAAAATAAAATGTTCAATTGGCTACACTTTAGTGCACAGAGAATGGTGATAAAATATCATTGAATAGCCAAATTACCATTTTCAAGAATATTTGAGCTGCGTCATAAGAAAACCAACATTTCGCATGTGCAAAAACAGAGAGGCAGATCAGTAACTGCAAAGCTGATCAGCACCTTTGTTTTTGCTACAAGGATAGTACAATTCCTCTACTTTGTAAATCCAAAATTTCCAGCCTCCAGCCATCTCCTGAGCTTGTACAGTTCGGTTTGTGTCGACCCCGTTCAAAAACCACATTGGTTTTCTCATGACGTGGCTCATTTTTGTGAAGGGATGTGAGCATACAGCCAATCTACAAGCATACAGCCAATCTATGTGTATATGATGGATATGTCTGATAGACTTAATGAACACGGCTAAAATGAAGATGTGCAAGAGTAAATAAGGCAGGCAGTTTACTTTAATAATACTTGGAATGTAAGGATTATGCTATCCACAATATCTGAAGTCTGTTCACTAACCCCTGGAGTGAAATCCAATGGGGTAAGCAGCAATCTGGAACATTATAATAGAACCGCATCATGAGAAAACCTACTATGTGGTTTCCGAACAGGTTCGACACAAATCGAGCTGTACAAGCACAGAAGATGGCGAAAGACTCGTATTTTTGGATAAAGAAGAGGTATTGTACTATCTGTGTAGTGAAAACATACTGCAATGCTAATCTGCGCCTTTGTTATTGTATACGCAAAATGTTGGTTTTCTCATGATGCGGCTCATATACAAAAAACAATGCCAGTATTAAATTGTTTTAGAGAGCCGAAATGATAATCGTCAAATGCAAATTGAACATTTTCAATTATCAAAAACGATGTGTTGGCAATCAAAAACAGTGTTTTGACAGTTGAAAATGCAAATTTGCTTATAACTGTTTGTTCAGCATAGCTGTCTATCTCGTGATGGAAGGTCAACACCCAGAAGTCTTAAGTCTGATTCTTCAACAAATTTGAATAGCAGCCATATGGACTTTCTAATATGCTCAAAAGATATTTCGTTGTCTCCATTGCATAGTTTACTCCGCTACTACAAAGTTTGATCACGAGATTCACTATGAGGGAATGTATTTGCTATTGAAAATCTACAGTATTTGCTATCTTCCTTGCTGCTTGTCTTTTTTATCTTCAATGAACACAGGAGTAATATTACTTGGCTTTAAATCTCTGAAAATAAAACAAAGAAGATACACAGTGTACAAAGTATATCTGGAGCTTTTGAATGTCTAATTTATAAAAGATGTTCTTGATGTTTGATTAATTTAATGCTTTACATCAACAACTGAAGTCATGTCCAGAAATTGTTATAAAAAACACACTTTTCTTGAGCAAGTTTTGCAACAGCAGCTATTAAACCAATACATAGTGTATAGTTTTTGCAAATTAACTGACAACTGCTCTTCTTGAATCATTAGAGAGGAAAAATGGCCATAGAAATATTTTCATGACCAAACTTCATGAAAGACAAAGCAGAATATGACGACAATGACGAATTTGTGAGGGGCTTACAACTACTAACCAGCAACTTAACTTTAGTAGCAAAAGTACTGTATTAAACTTGATTTTACAAAATGTGTTCATATCAGATAGCATATGTACTTACGAGTAAGGGGATGCCGGCACCCCCACTATCACTATATGCTTTTCTTTTAAAAACTGACGCCACATACTCTGAAATGAATGTAGGGAAACAATATTATATGTAATAATAAATTTATTATCATTGGTGAATCAAACAGAATTAAGCTTCATCAGCATTTCACATTAAAATAATGGAATAGACAAGTTACAGTGCTATACACATATCCTCCAATGTGTTGAAGTAGCGTTCTATATGAGCTACCTCGTAAGAATACCAACAATCTGCATATGCGAAAACAAAGACGCAGATCAGCTTCGCAGTAACTGCGAAGCTGATCAGCGCCTTTGTTTTCGCTACTAGGATAGTACAGTTCCTCTTCTACTTAAATCCGAAATTTCAAGATTCTAGCTGTCTTCTGTGACTGTACAGGTCGGTTTATGTCGGACCTGGTCGGAAACCACATTGTTGGTTTTCCCACGAGGCGGCTCATATGTTACTCAATTTAATACAATAAATGGTGCCTGCAGTAATTCAAAATTTCTAGCATCTGAAAAAATCAAATAAAATCTCAGAAAGCCATATCATATGAGCCATGTCATGAGAAAACCAACATTTTGAATATGCGAAAACAAAGGCGCAGGTCAGCTTTGCAGTAACTATGAAGCTGATCATTGCCTTTGTTTTCACTACACAGATAGTACAATTCCTCTACCTTCTAATTCCTCTACTTTCTAATTCCTCTACTTTCTAAATCAAAATTTCCAGGGTGCTTGTACAGCTCTGTGTCAGATCTGTTCGGAAACCACATTGTTGGTTTTCCCACATGAAGGCTCATATATACATGTAGATAACAAATTTTGTCAGATGGATGAGAATATTTGGTGTGTGTGTACTTACTTTATGAAATCCTCTAACATCTAAATCCCACAAATGATAACACTGAAATAGATAGAAATACTAAGTTATGCATTTCACCAGTGTATTCAATAAATAATCTTTTTAAAAGAGCATTGTGTACCTAAGGTATGATATTGATCTTTCAACAATGTTTTGTTTCATTTTCCAAAGCAAATGAGATGCTGTAAAATTGTAAGCAATCTTGACTATGATTAAACAGTTTACCTAAATCTACACGACCATAATCCTTAAAGAAAGCTCTTATCGTTGCCCTTAGGTGAAAACTGGGTCAACTCAAAATTAATAATTACAACCAAAACTCTTAACTTGATTCTTGGTGATTTTTTTTAAAAAATACACAAATACTCATATATACTTACCTTGGCTAAATTTTTCCAAGTTTCAAAATCTGAGGGATCATTCATTTTTATGTATAAAACAAATGTGTCTCCCTGTAAGTAGAAAGGAATGAAAACGCTTATATACAAGTACTTTATCTTTGTTGCTATTTATTGTAAGTGTTTGTCTTCAACAACATTTTTGCAAAAATTGATTTTTTGTGGATTGCAAAAAATGAAAAAGTATTTTTGCTATGGTCCACATCTGGCAAGAACTGGCTCAGTAGGATCAATATTGCTTTCATATTCTTAGCCACTTAACCGGGCATCATGAAAACATGTCCGTGCAATATATACCCCCTTAAACCCCACTTTTATAATAGTAAAACTGAGGTTTGCAGGGGTATACCTATTTTTCTTATTTTTGCTCCAAAACATAAATTGTGGGTACTCGTTAGAACCGCCTCGACGAGGTGGTTCTAACGTGTACCCACAATCTATGTTTTGAGCAAAAATAAGAAAAATATCAAAAAATTTCTGCTGAAAATTTTCATCTTTTAGGACTTTAAAAATCTCTGTTTATTGCAAGGGCAAGTTTTCGTAATGGATACAAGGGCTCCGTTGTACTCGGCTTCACAATTTGTTCATCTATCATGTACAGAATACCATATCATAAAACGTCATGATTTGGTCAAGGCTAAACCTGTTATATAAATTCTTCTGCCATCAAAGATATACCATCAACTGTCTCTGCCGGTCTAACTGGACTCTTAATTTCACATCAGGAAAACATGTCCATGAAATGTTTACCCCCTTAAACCTCACTTTTATATACTGGGGTGTAAAGGGGTAAACATTTGTCTTTATTTTTGCACCAAAATATAGATTTCGTGTATTCCTTAGAACCTCCTTGCCATGGCAAGGCAGTTCTAACGTTTACCCAAAATCAATGGTTTGAGGAAACATATGAAAAATACTAAAATTTTTACAGCTGAAAAATTACTTTGCATATTGCATGAGCATGTTCTACATTTATATGAATATTCTTGATGCCCTACCTGATCTTGAGGGATAAAATCTTCAGCACATGGATCTTTGGAATGATCTAAAACTTTGGCACTTTTAATAAGATCACGGACTAGAACTTCATATGATGCACTCTTCATTCTGAAGAAAAAATGCTTTTCTTTAAATTGAAAACATGTTTTGGGCAAAGATGCAAATATCACATTATGTTCCACTCAGCTCATACTAATTTGAACCTCTGCATGAGAAAACTAACAACATGCTTCGGCGAAAACAAAGACGCAGATAAGCTGTGCAGTAACTGCACAGCTGATCAGCGCCTTTGTTTTCGCTACATGGATAGTATACAATCCCTCTTCTTCTTAAGTTCGAAATTTCAAGCTTCTAGCCTGCTTCTGTGAATGTACAGGCCGGTTTTTGTCAGACTTGTTCACAAACCCAGACTGTTGGTTTTCTCATGCAAAGGCTCATTTTATTATGCTTTATTTATATAATGCAGAGATGAGTCTTAGAATTATAAATTTGAATAGTTGATTGGTTGAGTTATGGTTCAGTATCCTGGCAACAATGATTCAGACTACTGTAAATTCGGAAATTTTCGCGAGACTTTTATTTCGCGAATTTTCGATTTCTGAATTATTAGCGAGTTCTTGAATTCGCGAGCGAGTACTCGTGCAGTCTATAAAGCTTATAGTAATTCTTTATTAGCGAGAACTTTATTTTCGCGAAGCAACGACTTCGCGAATATTAGCGAAAATTAAGTTCTCACGAAAATTTCCCGATTTACAGTATCTGGATGGAGCCAGTGTTTCCTGGTTACATGTACATGTACTTCATCAGTACAATGGGAGGGTATGCATCTTGTTCAAGGACATAACACAACAGAGGTAGGATTCAAACCAAGGGCTCATGCTTCTAGTCCAACTCTTTACCACTATGTCACCACACTCCCCAAATATGGACAGTGAAAAAGTCTAATAAGCAATTACATCTGACATAAAAAATATGTGAAATTGAGTCTGCAATTTTTACCAACCTGTGTAAATCTTTTAACTTTACATTTGGTTTTGTCATTAGGGAATGCTTCTGGAAGTATAGCTCTTGAAAGTAGGGATTTATATTCAGCCCCTTGGACCCAAAATGGTATGTGCGTGATATATCAGGTATTATACATTCTCTGTCTTTTCTTATCATAGGTGTCCTCATCCACATGTCCCAGTCCCATTGCTGTAATAGAGAATGAAAGGCCATAACATTATGGCTATGAACATTGTAATAATGTTTTATGCTAATAAAGTATTTTGTATTTGTATTTGTATTGTATTTGTTTGGTAATAATTCTTTTAACCACCAATTTACTTCTTCAAATACATATTTAATTCTAACAAGTATACATGTACTTTATAATATGTAAGGATAAGACATCTAATTTTTGACCAATCTCTCCAACTTTATTCATTAATATGTGAAGCAAAAATGCTTTATTGAATCTTTGAATGTCATAAATTGTATAGCATTAAATCAAAAATTCATAATATTATGCTTATCAATCAAAACTTTAAAGACCCTGTGAATTTCTTTTTGCCTAAAGATGTAAAAGTATATGCAGACTTTCTGACAATCTAAATTATTATGATTTGCAAAGAAACAGACTCGTCCATAACCTGCTTGGTATGTATATTGGATGTTGTTTTTTTTAAACGCAAAAATATCATTAAGAGAAACTAAAGGACAATTAGCTTTCAAAATCATATTTGAGCCGCCAACAATATGCATATGCGAAAACAAAGACGCAGATCAGCTTCACTGTAACCGCGAAGCTGATCAGCGCCTTTGTTTTCGCTACATAGTACAATTCCTCTTCTTTCTAAATCCAAAATTTTCAGTCTCTAACCATCTTCCGTGCTCGTACAGGTCGGTTTGTGTAGAACCAGTTCAGAAACCACAGTGTTGGTTTTCCCACAAGGCAGCTCATTTCTTTAGAAAGTACCTTATCATAACTCGGCCACTGTGCTTCAAGTTCATCTTTAAACAGGGATTTCTTCAACATCCAGCCCAGCCCCGGCATGGTCTCTATCCGATATATCAGGGCAGGATCTTTACACGAGTGTTCATATCCTTGGTCGTTCCAGGCTGAGATACAATATATGGTGCTGTCGTCAAGTAGAGGCATTGTCTGTTCAAAATAACTGAAACAAAGAAATTGTTGTCAATGAATGTATGTGGGTAGGTAAAAGGAGGTACACAGGGTAAAATGGATCTGCATTTTTAGACAATCCTCTATGTACTGATAGCACACTGGTTATCAAGAGGCAACAATTGCAGCTGAAATCAATACACGGAAATAATAAATACCTGTTTGGGAACAACTTTCAACAAACAGGAATGATCTTTGCAAAGTTGTTCCCTGGACAGGTATTTTCATACTACAGTCTTTCATTGGTTTCATCATGTTATTTTATATAGTGCCAAGTAAACTGGTATAGGCTTTATAAGAGAGGGGTAAAAGAACTCAGAGAGTTTCTTTTTAGCTCACCTGAGCCGAAGGCTCACAAGGTGAGCTTATAATATAGGCATGCTCCGGCGTCGGTCTGACATCGGTCCGTTGTCGTTCACAATTTCAAAGATCTTCTTCTCTGAAAGCGCTTGGCCAATCAAGTTGAAATTATTTGTGGAGCCTCCTTGGGTAGGGGGAATGAAAGTTTGTTCACGGGATCTTGGTCAAATGACCAAGATGGCCACCACGCCCATATATGGTAAAAACCACTAAAAAATCTTCTTCTCCAGAACTGGTGGGCCGATTTCCACAAAAACTTGGTATGTAGCATCGGGGACTCCGGCCCATCATAGTTTGTTCAAATGATGACCATAGGATGACCCTGACCTATTTTACGGCAAGGTCAATTTTGGAAACATAGACTTTTACATGGGAAAAGGCGAAAACAATGGATATTTTGGAACCTTTTGCAGCCTGAGACTTGAAAATTGTTAGACACAAATAACTAATGGAGTCATTGAAGTTAAGTAATTAATTACGGTCAAGGTCATTTCTTGACCTTGACCCAAGGTCATTGAAATATCAAAATATAGTCACAATTATAAAGATCTTCCTCTCTGAAACCGTTTTGCCGATCAAGTTGAAATTTTATGTGGAGCCTCCATGGGTAGGGGGAATGAAAGTTTGCTCACAGGATCTTGGTCACATGACCAAGATGGCAGCAAATATATGGTAAAAACCCTTCAAAAGTCTTTTTCTCCAGAACCGGTGGGCCGATTTCCACGAAACTTGGTATGTAGCATCTGGACATAGGCTTTTACACGGGAGCCTCCTTGGGTAGTGGCATTGAAATTTGTTCATGATATCTTGGTCACATGACCAAGATGGCCACCGCCCTTTCAAAAATTTTCTTCTCCAGAACTGTTAGGCCGATTTCCACGAAACTTGGTAAGTAGCATTGGGGACTCCAGCCCATCATGGCTTGATGAAATGATGACCCTGGGATGATCTTGACCTATTTTACAGCGTCAATTTTGGAAACATAGTCTTTTACATGGGAAAAGGTGAAAACAATGGATATTTTGGAAACTATTGCAGCCTGAGACCTGAAATTGCTAAATGCAGACAACTAATGGAGTCAGTGAAGGTATGTAATTACTTAAGGTCAATGTTATTTCTTGACCTTGACCCAAGGTCATTTAAATATCAAAACTAGAAAATGTGTTTATGAAACACTATGCCCCCAACTGGTAAGCCACTTTCAAGATGTAAAATTGTCCAAAAAATGACTAAGTTCAAATTGTAAAAAAAAAAGTGACAAAAATTAATCTGAGGAGTATATCCCAACCACATGCATATCTTCAAAGCATGGTCACAATGTCTGCAAAGTTTCAAAAGTATCTGTATTAAATTGTAGGAGGAGTTGCGCACACAAGGTACCCTCTATCCATCCACTAAAATGCCCGAAAAAATGACTAAGTTCAAATTGTGAAAAAAAATGACAAAAAATGATCCAAGGATTATATCCAAACCACATGCATGTCTTCAGACCATGCCCATAATACATGTAAAGTTTTAAATGAATTGGCATGAAACTGTAGGAGGAGTTGCGCCACAAGGTACCCACTGCCCATTCACTTTCATTGTCAAAATGCCCGAAAAATGGCTAAGTTCAAATTGCGAAAAAAGTGACAAAAAATTAGTCTGAGGATTATATCCAAACCACATGCATATCTTCAAAGCATGGTCACAACATCTGTAAAGTTTCAAGAGAATCAGAATAAAACTGTAGGAGGAGTTGCGCACACAAGGTATCCACTATCTGTTCACTTTATCAAGAATTAAAAAGGGAAATAACTCTCACAGAATTGGCCCCTAGCCCCTTGAATTTACATGAAAGAAAAAATATGGATCCTCTTAATTTTCATATACAAACTACATACCAAATTTCAACATCCTAGCTCTAACGGTTCCTGACCGAGTGCTCACGCATCACAGACTGACTGACTGACTGCACTCACTCACTGCACTGCACGGACAGACCCAAACCAATATGCCCCCTCAACTTCTTCCGAAGTTGGGGGCATAATTAAGATTATGGTTTTCTCTGAAATCACTGGGTTTGGAAGCTGTTGCAGCCTGAGACCTGAAACTTGGCAGATGCAGACAACTTACGAAGTCAATAAAGGTGTGTGAGTATTCAAGATCAAGGTCATTTCATGATGACTTAATGCTCCAAGATCAGGCTTCAAGTGAGCGTTCTCAGGACCAATGGTCCTCTGTTTTTTTTTTTAATTAAATCACAATCTTACTTGAAGAAGTCAGGTGACACATCAAGATCCTCTTCTATGACAATAGCATACTCTGCCTCCTGTAAAGTTAAAAGTAAGCAATGATCAGGAACAGGTGATATCAGAACCAATGTACCACCATAAAAGCCCGAAAGCATAATACACAATTATGTAAAAAATTCAAAAGAAGTGCTCTATTCAGATTTACATGGCCTATATCCATTGTAAATGTTACATGTACCTAAATGTTTCAACTTGGAAGAAGAAAATGTTTCACTCTCTTGAATTTTGTTAAAAATTATTTTGTAGTGTTGCAACCAATTCAAAATAATTTTGAAATCTAGGTTACTCAAGTGGACACTGAACTTTAAAACTGTTCCACAATATTTGACTGATCTAGGTCTATACACCTTGCTAAGATACACAAAGCTGCAATGCTAGAACACCAGTCTACCACATTTTTGACCATGTCGGACAAAAATCAGTCTGTACAGTCTTGGAATAAATCCACAAGCTTTAAAGTTTGGATTTAAGAAAGAGTTTACTATCCATGAATCGAAAACAAAGACAATGATCCGCTGTGCAGTTACTGCACAGCTGATTTAAGTCTTTTAGTTTACAGATGTGGCTCCAATCATAATGAACTTACTGGAAATAGATTGAATGTGGCCGACAAGCTAGCTTTATAGTGCTGTGTGATCCTGGCATTCTTCACTCCCAGTGGTGTGTGCTGTATTCCTCTCACATTCAGTAGTCTACACACTTCAAGGGGCTCCTGAAAAAGGTGATTTTATAATGTACAATCAACTTGGACAATGTCCAGTATATTTCTTTCATGAAGATTTGGCCATGAAACTATTTCTATAGCCATTCTTCCTCCGCTGATTATTTGTCAGTTAGTGATGAAAGAGATGTGCGCTAAGAACTGGTCACCTGCAAAATGGGGGCTTGTCTATGAACAATGTGGCTAGGATAACTGACTGTCCCCGACATGAACCTAGCTCTTGCCTGTGGATGAAAAAACACCAACCCAAACAAAAATCATGTTATTTCAAGGCAATAACTTCAGTTCCACGGTGGGTAATGCATGTATCAAAGCATTGACAGATTCAACATTAAACAATTACAATGTCTGAAGCTGTCCTTCAGTAATACAGCACATTAAATATGCACTTATGAGCCGTCGAATGGGAAAACCAACATTCTGCATAGGCGAAAACAAAGGGGCAGATCAGCTTCACAGTAAGTGCAAAGCTGATCAGCGCCTTTGTTTTCCCTACACGGATAGTACAATTCCTCTACTTTCTAAATCCAAAATTTCCAGCCTCTAACCATATGTGACTGTACAGCCTGGTTTGTGTCAGACCTGGTCGGAACCCAAATTGTTGGTTTTCTCACACACAGGCTCATATTGTTCTCTCTCAGCACAGAGAAACAAGTGCTGATGAAACTTACATCAAAGAAGCCGTCAATAAAGACAGTGATTTTATCAGAAGGCACCCCTGGTACTTGTAGAATGGTCTTTAACATCCTATTAGATAGAAAACATGTGCTTCATTACAAACTCAAAAAATATTGAAAGGGAAAGGCAAAATTAAAATATAAGCTGCGACACCAGAAAAATGGTCTTCGTGGTTTCCGACCAGGTCTGGCACACACTGGCCTGTACAGTCTCAGATGAAAGCTAGATAACCAGTAATCAGATGGTCAGTCGCTAGATGCCTGAAATTTTGGATTTAAGTACGGTAGAAGAGGAATTGTACTATCCAAGTAGAGAAAACACAGGCCTTGATCAGCTGTGCAGTCATGGTTTTCTCATGTGTCTTGTTCTCACATAGGCAAAAATCTGGTTTTCTCATGACGCGTGTATATGTCTTAAATGAAAGAATTGAAAGAACCAGTAAAATTGGTTCAAATTTTATTTTAATCGGATGGAAACGAAGCCAGTTATGATACTTTATAATTTTGAAATTTCTGTTCAATTAGGCATCTTGGATTATGGTGTAATCAGTATTTATGCAATATACCGGTAATGTTCATTGACTTTGTTTACAATACTTTCCACAAATGACAGACTATCAATTCTGGTCATATCTTATCTGAATGATTTTCAAATTTGAATAGACTTTACTTACTACTTTTAAAAGTTTTCTAGTTAAATATTAAAATTATGTACCTGTAGAGGTAGTGTGGTCTATTACTGGCAATCACAGCCACTGGCACTTCCAGATATCTTCCTGACTCCAGCTGACAGAAAACAGTGAAGTACAAAGCGTTTTTCAAATATTTCCCATGTAAACCCAGTTTGCAATTCGTATAAATTTCTTGTTTTTACCTTAAATTACGTTTTATAGGAGATTTTTTAAACAGAGGAAAGACCCTTGGTCATTTAGATTAGATAGATAAACCATGTCAGAAACATGAGGAACTTTTAAAAATTCTATGGGATAGGGGAGACAACGCAAATAGAACTAACTACGGTGGCCATTTTGTCTGTTTATCAGTCTATACGACCTTTATCAAGACTTTATTAAAATCATGACTTATAGATTACATGTACACTTATCATAAATGAAAACTAGAATGACTTACAGGTTTTGCTACAAAATCAATGGGGTCTGGATCCTGACAGCTACAGACACTGCCGTAACCCTCTAGTTTGTTACAGAACTCCCTTCTTCTCTTGCTGCTATCAGAGGTGTCCCAATTGCATTCTGTAGCTGTGGATAATATATAAACTGTCAGACTTATTATTACAATGGAGCTGACTAAAAAGAAAGTCCTCATTGAGGTTTTCCACCTTGTAGAATCAATCACAAAGACACTTGTTCTTTTTCAAATCATAGATCTATGAAAATGTTTTTTCTTTAATTTTGTACAGTTTTTCTACAGGCAAGCAGTGAAACAGTGATAAATTATTAAAAAGTTATGTTAGAACAAATTGCCATTCCATCTGGAACTTCTTATGGCGGCCATTTCTTTTACACCCATTAAACTCAACATGTCCCCCAAACATTGTTCATACTTCTTTCCTAAGCTCTTGATTGCCTTCCAATATTCTTACCAAACTATGAAAAGAATCATATAGATGTGTTCCCATATCTTGGGTAAGATCTTCATTGGCGATAGTTTAACAATTGAAGTGTGATAAGTCCTTCACATATTTTCAGAGTGGGAAGAATAACTTTCACAGGGACTGATTGATTCTTTGTAGAGTTTTTACAAACTCATTGGAAATTAGTTAGGCAAGTAATGAAAGAAGTTGAAACTAATCTCCATATAAAATCTTGGTACATGATTTCTTCACAATAGAAAGTGGCAAAGTCTGTTGAGTCTACAATGGCCAACCATAATATACTAATCATTTTCCTTTTGTAAACCTATCACATGAAGATCGAAATAAAGATAAAGGAAGGTAACTTGCTATGTTCCTAACCAACTTCTTAAAGGATTTCATAGTTCATTTCATGAAGTTTTGAAGCTCATCTTCCCAATGGTCTTCATCACAGTAGAAAACAGTCATTAATCTTTTGCATATCAACATCCTTTGAGAAGTTCCTTAAAAAGTTGTTTGAGAAGTTATAAAACCATCTATGAAATGTTTTTCTGTACCTGGAAATTAACTTGGTAACAGTCTATTAAATTTGAAATGAATGTTTATACATTTCTAACAACATTAGAAAGTTTTGATTTTTTTTTTTTGACGTTCTGGACTTAACTAAGGACACGATGATGAGATTATAAGATCATTAATGGTGATCTTATAGTTATGGACAATTGTGGATTTCAACATGGAAGAAACACAGAACCTCAGCTAAGAGCAATTAATGGCATTTCTCTAGTTTTCCAGCCACCGTATCATCCACAACTGAATACATGTAATAATACTGTTTTTGTGTGTTGAATCTATGTGATCATGAGGAATATGCATATGTAACTAGACAATTTCAGAGTACCTCCCTGGGATAGAGACATGCAAAACAAAATTTTTACTGACTATACTTTCCTCAAAACTTCTTAATCATTTCTTTGAGACACTTCAATGGTAAAACAAACATTTCACATATGTGAAAACAAAGGCGCAGATCAGGGTCACAGTAACTGTGTAGCTGATAAGCGCCTTTGTTTTCACTATATGGATATTACAATTCCTCTACTTCCTAAATCCAAAATTTCCAGTCTGTGCTTGTACAGCTTGGTTTGTGTGGAGCCTGATCAGAAACCACATTGTTTTCTCATGATGCGGCTCATTTGAAATAATTTCACATAGAATCAATCAGTCACCTGGGAAAGTTATTCTTAACCTGTGAAGGACTTATCACACTTCCATTGTTAACCTATCACCAATGAAGATCTTACCCAAGATATGGGAACACATCTATATGATTGTCTAAATAGTTTGGAAAGAATGTTAGAAGGCCATCAAGAGCTTAGCAAAGAGGTATTGAAAAAGTTTGGGGGACATGATCAGTGTAACCGCTGTAATAATTCATGGCATTTATAGCTATCTAGTGTTATTTAAGAAACGAATTTCATTTTTCTGATGTTCATGGAGCTATGAACCGCAGTGGGTCACGTGCAAAGTGAATGAACCCCGAAGGGGTTCATGTAAGCTTTGCTAGCGACCCACTGCCGTTCATAGCTCCATGAACATCAGAAAAATTAAACTCATTTCTTATATTTATTTTCATTTCTCTCTATCGCTGGTTGAAAAATCATCAAGGCGATCATATTTACCAGCAAATAGATAATTTACACACAGTGTGTATACAAACAGCGGAACGGTGTCGACGTTAACAACGTCCAATCAGATTGGCAAGAGCATTGTTTGTTGACGTCAAGTGTGACGTCGCGTGACACGATGTTGTTCATGGAAGTATGAACACAGATGAACATCTAATGGTTCATCTAAGGAGGTTTTAGAAAAATGTAAATATATGAAGATAACCAAGCCAGTGAATTGATTTGATGACAAACTGAAGGTGAAAATTTATTTGATTTGTTGGAGTCCACAGCTAAGGTCATCTCGGTACAGTCAATTATCCTAGCTAACCTGTTAACCTGTTAATGTGGAGCCTTTCAGAGACAGGCTACCAGCACTCAGTGCAAATTTCTTTCCCCATTTACTGAAAAAATGGTCTTCTTAAATCATAGTAAGAGGTAAGATGGCCACAAAATATTTTCAGAACCAAATGAGCCGCCTCGTGGGAAAACCAACAATCTGAATAGGCGAAAACAAAGACGCAGATCAGCTTCGCGGTAACCACGAAGCTGATCAGCGCCTTTGTTTTCGCTACTCGGATAGTACAATTCCTCTTCTACTTAAATCCGAAATTTCAAGCTTCTAGCTCTTTTCTTTACTTGTACAGGCCGGTTTGTGTTGGACCTGTTCTGAAACCACATTGTTGGTTTTTCCACGAGGTGGCTCAAATTTACATGAAAGAATTGTGCCAGAAGCGAGGATCAATGTACTTTGATAAGAATCCAACACACTACAGATCAAGCTATCGCATACATACAAATTGAAAGTAAAACATGTTGAAAAAAAAATTACAGACTGACCAGTGATTGGGGCAAGTTCTACAGTTGTCATCAAGGCCACTTTGCCTCCCCACTTTGATACATCGGGTGACTTGGATATCTTTTCTCCTAATGATTTACCTAAAAACAAACATATATACATTCACAAACTCTTCCAGAATGAATAAAAGCTTAGATCATGAAATTTCTACTAAAACTATACTTTTGTGTTTGTTTGTTTCTAATTTTTTTTTTTTATTATTTTCTAGATACACTGACAACGGTGCATAGGAATAATTTGTATGAGTAAATTTCCATGAATCTTTTGCCGATATAATTTCTATCACATCTAAATGGTTATAAAAGATTAAAGTTATGTTTGGTCATGCGCTTATGCTGAGCAAACCAACACTTACCTCCCTTTATGGTTATAAAAGCCCACATATCCCTCCAGTACAGTGACTTAGCTGATGTGCTACCCAGTTCTGTTAAAACTTGTTTTGCTGGATCCTTCAAATGAAAAGCTCCCTCATCCTATGATAGAAGAATTATAATTTTGATAACTTTGCACTGGTTATTTCTATGCAAAACAGTGACATTTTACAGCCATTAATAAATTTTATTTTTTTTAGCAAAAATAAGCATGTTTATAAGTCTGTGTTGAAGATACTTCAGGTCAAATGGTAAGACTCAGACTAGCTGTTATGCGCTTAACATTTCAAAATAACTTAAAGGTAACAAAAAATCATTCTAAGAAGCACACACTAGGAATGAAAACAACACATAAACTGCTGAAATTGCAATGTCAAAAATACAAATGATGATGTCATTTAAGTTTTCCAATCATTACGAAGTAGTGTTTGATTATCTGAGGTTAAGTTAATACTGTATTAATGTGTAAAATTGGTATAAAATACCAATATGCTAGTTGAGCAGTGTGCGCTTATGCACAAGGTTTTGGGAAACGGCCAGTGGTGCGCACTTATTTGAGCATGTGCACTAATTAGAATGAATATGGTATATAAACTTACCTTAATAGCAAAAATGAGCATTCTCCCAGGTGAGATCAGGTTGAGAAACTGGGTCATAGCCTCATCTTCATGTTCCAAGTAGGTGTCAAACACCCTAGAAGCCATTACAATACCCTGAAGAAAAGCAAAGATAGAAACCTAGTACAATAATTATGGATGTCTATGAGATAAGGACATGTATGATAATTTTACGTACTAGCTTGTAGGTGACTAATTCAATACAGCCCCTTTCACTCGAGTTTGCCGTTTGAACATTTAGGTCAATCAAATTTGTTCACTCGAGTTTGCCGTTTGTTTGTAAATCAGGTAACTTTTCATTCTATTTTAGAACTGAAACAGTGTCCCAGGTGCCAGGTGTTCTTAAAATCTATTCAGCATTTATCTTAGGTAATGATGTCGCCTCTTCTGATAAAAACATTGTAATTGTTTGCTTAAAGCACATTTTATTTCAAATACTTTGCACAACATATACAATGCATATTAAGAACACACATTTGAAATAGGATATGGACAAAAGCAGAATTTTATCAATTTAAGCAGTTACCTGATCGGTATCTACATGGCAATAAATCCACATAGTAAGTTAAATATTTCACTCGAGTCTGCCGATTTAAAGGTCATTTAGTTTGAAACTGTCACTCAAATCAGCAGATCAACCAATCCAGATGTCTTTGTGTACAACATGAAAAGAAACTCAGATCTTCGGAACACATGGTCTTCTTGTGTGATGCAAATGCTCAAACGGCAAACTCGAGGGAAAGGGGCTGTATGTACAATAAGCACATGCAAAGTATTAAGTCATTATGACATTGTATGTAAAATTTATGTCATCTGAAGCCACATGTACAAGTTTTGTTTTTTGAATTTGTCCTTCTAGATTTATTTGTGTATTGATAAAATTTCCTGAATATGTCCCTGTTTCTTTTACTTTTTCTTTACTTTTTTGTTTAACTATTATACAAGTATTTTTCAACAGGATAATTTAACTTAAAAATAGAGATAAGACAGACAGAAAATAATGACATACCGTAGCTTGATTCAGCACAAGAACATGTATGCCTCTGTCAACTTCAAACTTGTCACTGTATAAGACCTGGAATTTAAGAGAAAATATTCCTCAAAACTCTTCAGCAGTATTCTGCGTTTCATTTCAAAATGAGAAATAAATTCCATATCATGTGTGTAGAAACTTTGCTTCCATTTTCTTAGACACAGTTTTCTTAAAATTGTGACCATCAGCTAAAGCAGAAACATATCAGTGTACAAAATGCTCGTGACCAATTATTTTCATTACTTAAGGCTATGAACAAGATCACACCACTTCACACAAACTGTGACTTCTACGATGGTATCATCACATGTTTTCCTATTACATCAAAGACATTTTAGGTGTTGAAATGGTTTAAATTTTACAGAATAAACTTACATGTTTGCCATTCACAGAGACAGCAGCAAGTTCTTTACTGGATATCACCTCTACAGATATTGTTTGTTTCTCAGCAACCATTTCCACGGCAACCACAGGGTCATCACCTTTGTTGTCAAGGACATTTCTCGTTTTACCTGATTCAACCAAAAGACTGTCTGAAAGAAAATTAATGCACATTAAGTGGCTTCTCTCCCAGGTGCACGGCACTGTACATTTTTAAAAACTGCATTTTCCTTTTGATGAAACAGGGCATAAAAAAAAAATATAACACTTTTAGGAAATTACAGGGTAATTCTAGGATGAGCAGACAAAATTGTAATAAGAAAATACCTCATAAAAGGCTCACAATTACAGGACATAAATTGAAAAAAAAAAATATACATGTTTATTATATGGCAAGTGATGAAATATAGAGAAATATGTATTAAATATAACCAATATTTGAAAAAGTTATATTTTCACATGTGAAAATATAAAAAAGTTATATTTTCACATGTGAAAATATAAGATTTGGGAATACGCAAATTACGATTCCACCGTTTCATTTCTAATTTATACATAACTAAATTTTATAATCTATGCTATTGTTGACGCAATGAACATTCACACACAATAGCGACGTAATGACGTGACGTAATGACGTAATTTAAGATTTTGACGTCATATGCTTTAGCGCGCAACGTTACAATGACTACATGCAATATAATAAAAAGAAAATTCAAGTTTTTGTCGTGAATATGACTTTTATTTCATCTCGTGAAGTGAAAAATTATATATTTCATTCGTGCCTTCGGCACTCATGAAATATAAAATTTTTTCACTTCACTCAATGAAATAAAACTCATATTCACTCCAAAAACTTGAATATCCTCTATATATCTTAAAATGATAAAAAAGCTATATTTCCATTGTGAGCTATTTGGGGCTGCTATAAACAAATCTGTTGACTGTCACAGTTACAAATGTAAGTTGCATACTGCCAACTGGCCACCTGAGAACTTTTCACACAATTTCATGTAACTGTATGTTGACAAATTGAAATATTGCCGTGTTTGGTGCTTCAAAGTTTAGATGGTAGTACATACAGGATTTTTCCACACAATGATTCTGTTCAGAGCACTGATGTAAACACCAACCAAGGATAATACACAACACATTAACCACAGTCAATATCAAATAGCGCTTGGTCATCATTTTAAGTCTATATTCCATACATTACAAAACACGCCCATGCAATATACAGAGATTTTTTTCAGGTGTAAAAATTGAAAATTTTGTCAAAAAAAAAATTGATAGTTTTAACATTGTTGCTCAAAACATACATGGTGGGTACATGTTAGAACCGCCTCTAACGAGTACCCACAATCTATGTTTTGGAGCAAAAATAAGAAAAATAGGTATATCCCCGCATTCCCCAGTTTTGCTATATAAAAGTGGGGTTTGAGGGGTTATACAATACACGGACATGTTTTCCTGATGATTAAAATCTGTCACTATGGACATTATTCTCATTCTCTGCTATTTTTTTTCTATTTCCAGGTTCAACCGAATAATTGAACAGTGTCTTTGAAAGAACAAAACATTTGTAAAGAATCTGTTAGCATGGAATAAGTATCCTGTCTTTAAAAGTAAAAACAAATCACAAACACAATGATTATTTAATGGCAGCTTCACTTCAAAGCATGACATTGGTAGCATTACAAGTATTATAAAGTCTCTTTTGGTACTGTAGGTAGTAATTATAGTAGATCAGTATTGCAACAGCTTGCATATTTAAACATTAACTAATTTGATTGTCAGCAATCTGCCGCCACTCATGAATCAATTTTTACATTGTCAGATGAATAATACATTCAGCATCAAATGAGCCGCCCCATGGGAAAACCAACAATTTGCATAGGTGAAAACAAAGCCGCAGATCAGCTTCGCAGTAACCGCGAAGCTGATCAGCGCCTTTGTTTTCGCTACACGGATAGTACAATCCCTCTTCTACTTAAATACAAAATTTCAAGCCTCTAACCATCTTCTGCGACTGTACAGCCCGGTTTGTCAGACCTGGTTGTAACCCAAATTGTTGGTTTTCTCATGCACAGGCTCATTTTGTATTGGGGAAAAGGGTCAGGAGTGAGTAGAAGGGGAATTTGGATGAAAAGTGTGAGACCCTTAAAGTCATTCTTATGAAATTTTAGGCACAAAACTTTCAGATTAATATTTTTCAACATTACTTTTAAAACTATAAAATATGATCTGTGCATCCTTCTGGGAAGGTGTGGTTATTTTTTCCCTAAAATTTCGCCATGATATTGAAATAATTTGTTTCTGAAGGGTAGTTCAAGACACGAAACCCCCTCTAAATCTGTCACTGCAAATCTAGAGCCTCAAGTATGTTACAAAATGGCTGATTTAGCCGGTCAGACAAAGTTATAGAATTTGGCTGATCTGTTTAACTGATATACAAGTATAAAATAAGTAATATCAGTATAAAAATATATCATACTACCCTACAGGGCAAGAATATGATATCTAATAGATCAAGTGAAATTGTTGACAGTCCATTAACTCCACCAAAGATTTTTGTTATGATAACAGGTGTAGGTTTTTGTTTTATAAAGGAGACATGACAGCAACTTGACTTTCGCTAATTTCTTATGTTTGAAATGAGCCACCGCATGGGAAAACCAACAATCTGCTTATGCGAAAACAAAGGCGCAGATCAGCTTCGCGGTAACCACGAAGCTGATCAGCGCCTTTGTTTTCGCTGTATGAATAATACAATCCCTCTTCTTCCTTCATCAGAAATTTCAAGCTTCTTGCATCTTCTGTGACTGTACAGCCCTGTTTGTTGGACCTGGTCAGAACCTGAATTGTTTTTTTCACGCACAGGCTCAAATAATAAATGAAGCAGGGAGCACAGTCATTAAACATCTGCAAATATTTCAACTGTCCTTGGAAATAGAGTGAGACTGAATCTGGACCTGTTCATGGCTACAAACAAAATATGATTAATATTGGAGTGTCTACAAAAAAAAAATCAATCAATCAATCAATCCACCAATCAATTGATCAATTAATCAGTAAATCAGTGAAAATTAATCAAATTCTTTTTCCAAGAATGAGAAACTCTGTTTTGAATGAACAATAACTAAATTTATTAATATTTTCTTGCATTTAAATGCAAATACTGTAAAACGAGAAGTTGAAACTTAAATGCAGAAAGCATTTAATCATTTGTTTGTTTATTTGTTTGTATGTATTGATGCTTTTTGTCCACAGTAAATGGCTAACTAATGTCGGGTCAGTTGTCCTTGCCACACTAAACATTTAATGAGCAAGCCAAAAAGAGGCACTTTACTGGTACTTGGTGTGCATTTCTTTCACCAATAAATGTTTACTTTGGGGTTTATTGTCCCAGTTAACAATTTTTCAGTCATGTCGGGACATAGCCATCAATTCCTGGGAGTGACCCAGTACTCTATGCAGTGTGTGTGTCTTGCTCAAGGACACAATACAGTGTCTCCAGTGGGGATAAAACCTAGGTCTTCTTGATTCAGAACAACGCTTTACCACAAGGCCACAACTAAATGACAAATGCCCTTCTTGAATCAGCACAAGAGGAGAAATGGCCATATAAATACAGTTATCTTATGGAAGAAATATGCCAGACGTGAAGATCCATTTGAGCCGCAACATGGGAAAACCAACAATCTGGCTAGGCGAAAACAAAGGCGCAGATCAGCTTCGCGGTAACCGCGAAGCTGATCAGCGCCTTTGTTTTCGCTACTCGGATAGTACAATTCCTCCTCTACTTAACTCCAAAATCTCAAGCATCTAGCCTGCTTCTGTGACTATACAGCCCGGTTTGTGTCAGACCTGTTCGGAAACCACATTGTTGGTTTTCCAACGAGGCGACTCATTTGTTACTATGTACATGGAACTGGACACTCTACCAATCAAACTATCACACCTGGTCTCTGAACAATTAGACTAACCTTTCATTTGGTCCTTCTTCAACTTTTTACTAGTTTCCATGATGAATGATATATTGATCATTA
Organism: Rugalucina vietnamica; assembly: GCA_964017185.1. Lineage (NCBI taxonomy): Eukaryota > Metazoa > Mollusca > Bivalvia > Lucinida > Lucinidae > Rugalucina > Rugalucina vietnamica. The sequence continues at coordinate 23,080,351 of OZ024873.1, forward strand.
AAGTCACGACCAGCACCACTATCAAACCAGCCTGTAAGTATACACAATATCTCATTTTTCTTCCTAATTTACTTTTCTTCATCTCATCTTCATTTTTTGATATTAAAACTAGAAATATACATGTACACAATATTTAATTATCCTTCCAAATATTTTTTTCTTAATTTCATGTCCTCTTTATGCTTTAAGCAACAGAAATATACAAAATACATGTATCTTTTTTTATGAAGTGTCTTATTCTTAATTTAAAGTCTTTTTATTTTATTTTTATAATCCAAAGAAATATACATATTTTTCTGTTTATTTCTTTTTACTAATTTTGTTTTCATTTAATGTTATAAACAATAGGCTGCCAGGTAGACAGATGAGCTGTGTCACATGTGAAGGATCTTTAGCACACTTTGACAACACATCATAGTACCACCTCAGTCGTCACTTGTCAAAGCTTCATTTCCATATCGACACATGATTAAATGAATCTCTAGAAAGGCTTGTCAATCATGACATGCAGGCTTGTCTGTATCCAAAAAGTATAATACAAGTTTTTATATGTAGGATAGCCATCCTTTTCCCATACTCCGACTAGACGGTCAGTGTGACAAACACATGAGAAAACCTTGATATGCCTATCTGAAAAACAGTCAGTGTGACAAACACATGAGAAAACCGTGATTTTCCTACGTGAAAACAAAGGTGCAGATCAGCTGTGCAGTAACTGCACAGCTGATCAGCACCTTTGTTTTCACTATATGGATAGTACAATTCCTCTTCTACTTATATAAACAAGTAGCCCAAGGGCAACGATCGCTCACCTGAGAGTCAACAAGTACAGTCACTGGACAAAGTGTTTTTTTTTTCCATATATGGGTATGACGGTCATCTTGGTCAAGTTTCAGGCCTATGGCTGCAATGGTTTCCATAGGATCATTGGTCCTGTAAATGCTTACCCGAGACCTAGTTGTCACTTTTTCCCATGTTTCCATGTTTGCCTATGTTTCCAAAATCGACCTTTACCTACATTAATCACATACCTTCATCTACTCTATCAGTTGTTTGCATCTATCACTTTTCAGTTCTCAGGCTGCAATAGTTTTCAAAAAATAACATTTTAAAAGCAGATGGGCTCCTGGGGTCCATTTTTTTTCAGAATCATTAAATTTCAGTCCTACTGCCAATTTCCTGCAAGACTTCCACTTAAAATGACATTTTAAAAGTTTTTCCCATTCAAATGCATTGATGACCTATGTTGACCTTCCCATAAAATAGGTCAAGGTCACCACAGGGTCATGTTTTATATATACATTGTAGTACTTGAGTCATCCATACTTCATGCAAAGTTTCGTTGAAATCGGTTCATCGGTTCTGGAGAAGAAGATATTTTAAGGGTTTTTACCATATATGGGCATGGCGGCCATCTTGGTCATGTGACCTGGATTATTTATATATACATTGGTTCCCACTTCCTATAGATGCTTCATATAAAATTTGGCTTTGATTGGCCAAGTGGTTTAAGAGAAAAAAATATTTGAAAAGTGTGTATGGACGACAGACCGGCCAAGGTCAAGAGATGACCTTGACCTAAATTAATCATATACCTTCATCTAATCCATTAGTTGTTTGCATCTACCACTTTTCAGATCTCAGGCTGCAATAGTTTTCAAAAAATAGCTAATTTCCACTTTTCCCATTATAAGTCTATGGAAACTTAAAGTTACCATAGCAACCAGAGTTCTTATCCGACTGGAATAACCAGAGGACCAATGGTCCTGTAAACGCTCACCTGAGATCTGCTTCATATACCAATAAACATATTTGAATATTATGGTATTTAACCCCAGTACAGGGGCAGATGAAGCCCTTGGGCCATTTTCTTTTTTCAGAATAATCAATATTCTGTCCATTTGCAAATTTCCTCCTGATTTTCCCCTTCAAATAACATTTTAAAAGCAGATGAGCCCCTTGGGTCCATTTTTTTTTTCAGAATCATTAAATTTCAGTCCTACTGCCCATTTCCTGCAAGACTTTCACTTACAATGACATTTTAAAAGTTTTCCCCATTCAAATGCATTGATGACCTATGTTGACCTTGCCATAAAATAGGTCAAGGTCACCACAGGGACATGTTTTATATATACATTGTAGTACTTGAGTCATCCATACTTCATGCAAAGTTTCGTTGAAATTGGTTCACCGGTTCTGGAGAAGAAGATATTTTAAGGGTTTTTAAAATATATATGGGAATGGCGGCCATCTTGGTCATGTGATCTGGATTATTTATATACAAATTGGTTCCCACTTCCTACAGATGCTTCATATAAAATTTGGCTTTGATTGGCCAAGCGGTTTCAGAGAAAAAAATCTTTGAAAAGTGTGTATGGACGACAGACCAGCCAAGGTCAAGAGATGACCTTGACCTAAATTAATCATATACCTTCATCTAATCCATTAGTTGTTTGCATCTACCACTTTTAGCTCTCAGGCTGCAATAGTTTTCAAAAAATAGCTAATTTCCACTTTTCCCATTATAAGTCTATGAAAGCTTAAAGTTACCATAGCAACCAGAGTTCTTATCCGACTGGAATAAAAAACATTAATTATGTAGAGGCTACTGTCAGGAACATGTATACAAAGTACAGGATTCATCCACTTGACAGTTTCTGAGGAGAAGATTTTTGAATGTTTTTTTCAAAATTTTGCCCTTTATGGGGCCCCAGCAACTAATCAAAATAAAGGATTAGGACAAAACTCGCAAGAAATATCAAACACTACTCAATAAACATTTCTGCAAAAACAAAATTCGAATGTCTGCAATTTTAGCGGAAAAATAGCCGATTTCCACTTTTCCCATTATAAGTCTATGGAAACTTTAAGTTGCCATAGCGACCAGAGTTCTTATCTGCCTGGAATAAAAAACACAAACTATGTAAAGGCCACTGTCAGGAACATGTATACAAAGTATAGGCTTCATCCCCTTCACAGTTTCTGAGAAGAAGATTTTTGAATGTTTTTCGAAATTTTGCCCTATATGGGGCCCCTGCAACCAATCAAAATGAAGGATTAGGACAAAAGTCACAAGAAACGTAGAGGACTACTCAATAAACATTTCTGCAAAAACAAAATTCAAATATCTCCAACAAGACAGCAAAAACTGGCAATTTTCACTTTTTTCCATTATAAGTCTATGGGAAGCATAAGTTGCCATAGCAACCAGAGTCCTTATCTGATCAAAACAAAAAACACAATTATTCTTTCCCCCTACCTGTAGATGGTGTATGTGTAATATGAGAATAATCCGCCCAGCGGTTTCAGAGAAGAAGATCTTTGAAATTGTGGACGACGACGGACGACGGACGGACGGACGGACGGACGCCAGAGCATGGGTATACTATAACTTCACCTATGAGCCTTCGGCTCAGGTGAACTAAAAAACACAAATTATGTAGAGGTTACTGTCAGGAACATGTCTACAAAGTACAGGATTCATCCACTTGACAGTTTCTGAGGAGAAGATTTTTGAATGTATTTTTTTTTTTTTTTTTTTTTTTTCAAAATTTTGCCCTTTATGGGGCCCCAGCAACCAATAAAAATAAAGGATTAGGACAAAACTCACAAGAAACATCAAACACTCCTCAATAAACATTTCTGCAAAAACAAAATTCAAGTGTCTGCAATTTTAGCGGAAAAATAGCCGATTTCCACTTTTCCCATTATAAGTCTATGGAAACTTTAAGTTGCCATAGCAACCAGAGTTCTTATCCGCCTGGAATAAAAAACACAAATTATGTAGAGGCCACTGTCAGGAACATGTATACAAAGTATAGGCTTCATCCCCTTGACAGTTTCTGAGAAGATTTTTGAATGTTTTTCGAAAGTTTGCCCTATATGGGGCCCCTGCAACCAATCAAAATGAAGGATTAGGACAAAAGTCACAAGAAACGTAGAGGACTACTCAATAAACATTTCTGCAAAAGCAAAATTCAAATATCTCAAACAAGACAGCAAAAATAGGCAATTTTCACTTTTCTCCATTATAAGTCTAACATAAGTTGCCATAGCAACCAGAGTTCTTATCCGATTGGAATAAAAAACACAAATATTCGTTCCCCCCACCTGTAGATGCTATATGTGAAATATGAAAAGATTCGGCCTGGCAGCTTCAGAGGAGATGTCGTTTGAAAATGTTGACGACGGACTACGGACGACGGACACACGGACTCCGGCTCGACTACCATACTATAAGCTCACCTTGTGAGCCTTCGGCTCAGGTGAGCTAAAAATTTCAAGTTTCTAGCCTTCTTCTGTTACTTTATAGGCTGGTTTGAGTCAGACCTGGTCAGAGACACCAAAGACTGGTTTTCTCGCCTTGTGGCTCATATGAGCTTCCTCTCATCATCATGAGAATACCTGGATTTTGCATACACTAATACAAAGGTAGTGCAGTGATGGAAGCTGATCAAGGCTTTTGCTTTTGCTACATAGATATTTAAATTTATTTTGATTATACAATTGCTCTTTCAAAACTTTTAAGCCCCTTACCCGCCTTCTGTTTCTGTACCGCATGATGTTTCTGCCTTGGCAGAAATCACAGTCATTTTTGTTTTGTTTCAAGGCTCATAAGACTGATTGTTAAGTGCTTCAATAACTGATGGGACTGCAAATTCAGATAGTGTTTTAATGGCATTTACAGACCGACTATCTTACAATGCTATAAAATTTTTCTTTGTACATGTACTTCCTCTGCATAAGAAAAAGCTGATGACACTGCTAAAAGTTCATTATCACAATTAACAAGACAGGGTTGTTTCAGTGTCTGTTTTTTATGTGTTTGTTGCTGCATAAGTAAAATACATGAGAAAACCAACAATGGTTTCCAAACAGGTCCAACACAAGCCGAGCTGTACAAGCACAGAAGATGGTCAGAGGCTGGAAATTTTTATATAGAAAGTACAGGAATTGTACTATCTGTGTAGTGAAGACGAAGGTGCTGATCTGCGACATTGTTTTCGCAAAAGCAAAATGTTGGTTTGTCTCATGACATGGCTCATATGTAAGCCAGCCTGCATTCTGTTATTAAGGGGATGCCAATTGTTAAAATCTAATACTTGTTTAATTTTACCTGTATAAAGAAAAATGACAATTTTTCCAAGGAGACTGGATATTCTTGAAACATTCTTGTATGAGTCATTCAAACATTGAAAACAGATTATTTTATGCCCAAAAACTCAGCTCTAGAGGGCTCAGCAGCACGCTTATCAGCATTGGTCAAGTTACTTCCTGGTTTGATTCCGTTGTCATCTGTCTGGCATGCTGGATAAGTTTTACTAAAAGCTACCACCATAAACATGATCTCCAAAAGCCAGACTACAATCTGTGAAAGTTTGTCCACTCGGAGATGATTTCTTCTCGCGGAAAACATGGTATTTATCATATATGCTGAAAACCTTATACAGAAGATACAGTAAATAGTATGATTTCTCCCAAAATATTGACTTTTTGTTCAAAATACTTCCATAGATTGTAGTCAAGATATTGGAGATCATGTTTACGGTGAAAGCTTTTAGTAAAATTTATCCGGCATGCCAGACGGATGACAATGGAATCAAACCAGGAAGTGACTTGAACAATGCTGATAAGCGTGCTGCTGAGCCCTCTAGAGCTGAGGTTTGGGGCATAAAAGAATATGTATTCGATGTTTGAATGACTCATACAAGAATGTGTCAAGAATGCCCAGTCTCCTTAGAAAAATTGTCATTTTTCTTTATACAGGTAAAAATTATACAAGTATTAGTTTTTGACAATTGGCATCTCCTTAAAACTAAAGAAGCTGGTCATCTTTCCTTCATATTATCTGCACTACATAGAGGGTATGATTTTCGTTAAAAGAAGACTGCCTTTACTTTAATCTAAGCACCCCACCCCTCTATCAAACTTTTAATTACCTGACATACTCTTGTAACTTGCTTTTTCTTTGGTAAGTAGCTATATGTTTCATACTTTTTGGCTCCATACAGAGAACTGTATTGTAAGGTACTTTTTGTGGTCTTATCCATTATCTGAATAACATTCTGAAATGACAAATGTTTGTTGGAATAATAATAAATATTTATAGGACCAAAACAGAACAGCGCCTTTTGAAGCACTACCTCATTCCGACATTGTAATCATCACTGTGGCAACTCAAGTAATATCAAAGGCACCCTGGAAAATGCTTTTTTTTTTGGCCCTGGTCAATTTCAATAACACGTTATTCCGATACTAACTGGTCTTTTGGTAAAAAAAAATTCTCTAAGGCCGTACAAGGGGGTGTCTTAGCTCCCTGCTCCCTCAAAAACAATATTATCTTTCTCCCCACCTCCCTTCCTCAACTGACTGCTAACTGCTCCCTAAACCCCATTTATTTGCTTGCTCCCCAGCCCCATTAACAGACTTGCCAGTTCTCCTCAGCTTCCTGAAAATAAATGGCCCTTCTACACAGATCCCCAAAACCCCTGGAGGGCCCCCATCTCTGCTACTGAATGTAATTCTGCTCTGAAGTGCCACGATTCCACTCTGAAGTGCCACCTAATTACTGAGCCGATCAAGGGAGAAAAAACATTTGGGGTGGGCCATTAAAACAATTTACAACATATAGATCAGGGGCATGCTAAAGTGCATGTCTCTGGGCCTATCATTTAAATAAGAGCCTTAATTTCCGTAGTTGTCTTAGATGAGACCACTGAAGAAGAGAGACTATTTAGAACTGGAATAGTTCTTGGGAAAAACAAATTTTTCAGGGTATCACTATAGGCAAAGTGTCTTGTGCATTTTGATTCATGTGATGCCTGAGTTATGTCTTAGGTTGGGTGGTGGGTCAGGTATTTGTCTTCATCAAGAGACACTGTACCAGCGTGTATCTTGTAAGAATGTTAAGGAGGCCTACTCCCTTTGGGACTCCAGGGATGGCCACTGAAATTTTTCTTGCACTTGCCAATGCTGCTGTAAAGGTGTTTCTCCATTGCCTGCAGTGCACCTGGCTGCAGTCCTCTGCACCTTCTCCACCATAGAAATTTTAAAGTCATTATAGGGATGTCAATAGGAGCTGCATACTTTAAATTGAGGTCAAACCAATGTTTTGTATGCAACTTCCTTTTTGGCAAATTGTGTTGAAGAAAACACTAAGTCTTAGTTGCCGTAATTTCATATATACTATTGGCACAAAGTTAAGCATATTTTTATGCGACCTCGAATTTTAATGTCATAAAATAAAATTTCAGATTTTGTTTTTATCCTGTATGTGAATCAGTATATTAGGGATAAAACTCTGGAAAATTTGATTCGATAATTGCAACACTGATCAAGAGCGAGAAGCTTGAATGAAAGCACTGTTCACGGGCTCTTAAACAAGCATGTTTCTCCTTTGCATTTTGGAAATTTACAAGTCTTCTGAAAAACATGCATGAAGAAAGAAGCGTGAAGGTGAAAATTGTGAATTATTGGCATGATAGAGGCTGTTAGGAAGTGACTACGTAACAGGCAGAAAGCTCTTTGGTCGGACGAGATCCGTATCTGTATCATCGTGTACATGTTGGACGCCTCCCTGGTGAATGCTTAATTGGGTCCTATGTGCAAGGAACTGTGGCTGGGGGTGTGTGCGGTCTCTTCCAACCGCATTCTTGATTTAAAAGTGTTGAATGTACTTTAAATTCTTCAAAAGTAACGGAACAAGATGCTTGAACCCGTCGTTAGGCCCTTCCTTAACTCCCCTAGCGACCAGAATATGGTACTACAAGAAGAAAATGCAAGGTTATAACATGCAGGCATCACAGAGGAATACAAATATCAGCACCACATTGCTAGTCTTCCATGGCTGATCTTGTCTCAAGACTTTGAACCCCATATAACACTTGTGGGACGAACTCGGCCAACGAGTTTGAAACCGGGAACCAACCGGGTCCATTATTCACGAGCTGGAGATGTGGGACAGGGTACCAGGTAAAAGGCGCATGAAAATAGTGACTTCCATGATCAGCAGGCGCCAAGTTGTCATTCGACAGAGGGGATGATACACACAATGTTAACCGGCAGTGGTCGAGCTTTCTGTGTTTTTAGAAATCTTTAGAAAAAATCGTCACTGTCTTGGTGTTTTCTGAGAAGTTGTGCTCACCTTTGGCCTCCAGAATTTCTCTGTTGACTTTTCACAATTTTATGGGTAATTTTCTTTGAGCAGTTACAGCCCTTTGCTAACTTGTGCATTGATTATCTTTTCTTCTTTTAAATTGCTGGTATATTGTTTTTGTCAAAATTTATTACATAATTTTGAAATGTTTCAAAAGATTTTATTCTTAGCGTTCCAAAATCCCAAGTGAAATTCACAAATGGAATATGCTTAACTTTATTCCAATAGTATATATGTTGATCACAATCTAGATTGTCAGCAATAGTTAAACCTGGGTATTTTATGGACTGAACCTGTATAATGTTTGCATGTAACTTGTCAGTTCTAGTTTAATGTTGACTAAGGATAAAAGGTTCTCAGTTTTAAAGACTTTGGCCGAAATACAATGAATAGATGTCAGTTACAATGTAAACTTACTTGTGTTTCAATTACTTCATCTGGCACTTCAAAGCAGTATCACAAACCAGAGGACCAACTGTCCTGTAAACGCTCACCTGAGATATAGTATACATGTATATACCAATAAACTTGTTTATTATAAACTGTTATGTATTTATACACCACAGCCTCTTTATAACACTATTGTTGGAGTCCAAGCCAATTTCCATGTTAGCTATCCAATCTGTGTTATAACGAGAGTAAAATGTATAGACCAGACATGGGGTAATCATAATCAGTAATTTAATCATCAGTAATTGATTACAAATTTTTTAATAATCATGGATAATCATTAATCACAAAATTTTAAAGTAATTTTAATCATAATTCAATCATAATCATGTTTTATTAGGCTAGTAATCATGATTATTTATGATTACTTTCATGATTACAGAAAGAAGTTACAATATCAATGTCATTTAAAAATGGAAGTGGCTACTGACAGCCGGCTGTCAATAGCGAAAGTTCGCTACTGACAGCCGGCTGTCAATAGCGAAAGTTCGCTATTGACAGCCAGCTATATATTTAGGCTATCACATAGTATATGGCAGAGGTGCACCATGCCGGGGATTTTTGTAGACATATATTTTCTGAAAGCCAGTACCCTAAGCTACTAAATGCCGCTTGTTAGCACTCTGACTGCTGGGGCTTTATCGTGCCAGAGCGTGTTACGTACGTTACCGATGTATGATTTTTAAATTCAAGCTGCTAAGGGAATCACCAAGATTTATGACAAAAAGCAAATATTTGACGAGAACTTTACCTTTAAATATGTAGCAGAGATGTTACCTAACCTAACAGGACCAAATTCAATAACATTTAGATTTCATGACTATTGGTACAACAGAAGTAACGTAAATAACCTGTGTAATTTGGCATATCCACCGTGTTTCGTTTCTTATAGAATATAGCTTTAATCAGATACCAAAATACAATTTCTATTATAGTTATCTACTGTCCTTGCCCTTTAAAATGACATAAAGTAGAACTCTCTGTGACCTTCCATCACTCCACGGATGCTGATTTTCTTCCCCTACCCCCATTTAGATAGTATGCCCATTAATAATCATGTCCCAGCAGAAACAGAACAAAGACTCTTCCTTTCCTGAACAACATCCTAGTTTTCGAAATAAAACCTCCATAAGTATTAAAAGCACACGAAAAATCAACTACAGACCTTGCTTCATGATAATGGTAACATATTTAACGTAATGTCATGGTAACGTATGTAACAATTTTGTATTTTCACTATTGAATAATATACTTATGATTAATTGCAGATTATCAGTTTTCTCTCACAGTTATATTAATAAGGAAATTGAATTTATTGAATATCTGTCCTCAAAGGTATTAAAATCACACATAAATCAACTAAAGACCATGCTTCATGATAACGGTAACATTTTTACGTAATGGCATGGTAACGTACGTTACAATTTTGTATCTTATCTATAGAATCAAATACTTATAATTTATAGCAGATTATCATTCTTCTCCCATAATTGTTTCAATTGGTAAATTAAATTTACTGAATATCTGTCCTAAAAATGAAATAAATGAGAGCCAAAAGGGCAACAATCGCTCACCTGATGAAAATTAAGTCTGAATGGGATTAAATCAGTAACAGGAATGGAATAAAAATTGTTTATATCGGATCTATTCTGCTAAAATACAAATTTGCACATTATTGTATAGTTCTATTATGATCGTAGACTCACGTCACATATTTATCGTTATAAAACTGAATGACTCGCCTGTTGCGATTGGTCAAATACACTCACTTCCTTCATAATGTTAATGGTAAAGCTGTGACGTCAGTCTACTACGATCGGTATAATATATCATACGTTATGGTCAGGTCAGTTTAACTGCTACTGTAACATGTAATCAGTACTACCTGTTGTCATGCGGTGCAGATGGGGCTCGTTAGCCTTGGAAGGCAACTCATCTAGGAGTTAAGCTAGTTCTCTACACAAAAATCTAGCTGGGCAGGGGGGACTCATTAGTCTTGGTTGACAGCCCTCCTAGGAGTTTACAGGTCTCTAAACAAAACCTAAGAAAGGGTAGATGGAGCTCTTCAGCTGTGGCCAGCAATTCATCTAGGAGAAGGAAACTCCAAAATCAAACCTGTGTGTCTGGATATGCCTAGTCCAGATATTCAAAGACTGTTTCGGTAGATGGAGCGGAAGAAATCATCTGATTCAACGGTTCAGAAAGCGATACAGCAACATGTTGTGGAACATGCAGAGCGTGACAAGGCACTAAAGATGTTACGGTCATCCACTGCATCCAAACCCAACTCCAGACGTCTTGACCTGTGTCTTGCCTCTGGGCGCAGCTGGGCGAGGACTAGAGAGTGAGGTTGACGTTGCGCACCTCTTCCTCACTATAATCCAATTTCATAGCGCATGTCATCTTATTTCTCAACACACAAGCACTTGCATACACAACAATTTCATCACACTTGCACCCACATACCTACAAAGTCCTGTGGCGATGGGCGAGTGGCGAAGCAGTAGGTGTAGGACACACTGGAAGCTGTAGTTGCAGACCTGCACACAGGCGGCTCAGTTCTAATGGTCGCTTTCTGTGAGGAGAAGCAGAATTCGGCAGTCGGCTGAGTGACTGAGCAGACCTATTTAGGACCGCACTGTTAGTCGTGATGGACTCTGGAAAATCATGGCCAAGTTTGGCTGTCCACCCAGATTCATAGCTATGGTGCGGCAGTTTCATGATGGCATGCAGGCACGTGTGCAAAATGATGGAGAGTTCTCTGAACCATTTGAAGTAACAAATGGGGTCAAACAAGGCTGTGTTCTGGCACCAACACTGTTCAGCATGATGTTTTCTGCCATGCTTATGGATGCTTTTCAGGACAGTGACACTGGTTTTCCGATCAGGTACCGTTTTGATGGCAACATGTTCAACCTCAGAAGGTTGCAAGCCAAAACCAAGGTCCAGACTGATGTGCTAGATGAGCTCCTCTATGCAGATGATATGGATAAGAATGCCAACACAGAGGCAAAAATGCAAAGAGCCATGGATCAAGTCTCACAGTCATGTGATAACTATGATCTCACAATCAGCACAAAAAAGACAGAGGTTGTACACCAACCAGCCCCCGGAAAACCATATAATGAACCAACCATCACTGTGAATGGGCAAAAACTGAAAGTTGTCGACAAGTTCACCTACCTGGGAAGCACTCTCTCCAGAGCAGTGCATATTGATGATGAGATCACTGCCAGAATTGCAAAAGCTAGTGTGGCATTCGGAAGACTCCGTGCAAATGTCTGGGAGCGAAATGGAATCAAGCTTGACACCAAGCTGAAAGTCTACAAGGCTGTGGTACTGCCAACCCTCTTGTATGCATGTGAGACCTGGACAGTATACCAACGCCATGCAAAGAGACTTAACCATTTCCACATAAGCTGTTTGAGAAAGTTGTTAAAAATCAAGTGGCAGGACAAGATTCCAGACACAGAGGTCCTGAGGAAAGCAGGGATGCAAAGCATGCATACAGTCTTAAAGCTAGCACAGCTAAGATGGACTGGCCATGTTATAAGAATGCCTGATGCGCGACTTCCAAAGAAAGTTTTCTATGGAGAACTACAGGAGGGAAAGCGCTCTCAAGGTGGCCAGAAGAAACGCTACAAAGACACCCTCAAAGCCTCTCTGAAGGATTTCGAAATACCAATGGGGTCCTGGGAACAGACTGCACAGGAGCGATCAAAGTGGCGAGGTCTCATCAACAAAGGAGCAGCTCTCTATGAAAAGAAGAAAATCTGTGAAGCTGAAAGAAAGCGAAGAGAGCGCAAAGCCAAAACAAATGTGCCACCAGCAGACTCTATGACATTGACTTGCTCTACTTGCAACCGACAGTTTAGAGCCAGAATTGGCCTAGTCAGCCATCAAAGAACTCACCAACACACATCAGCACTATTCAAGAAATAATGATGGTCTTTCTCATTAGTGAGAGACGAACTATCATATCATACGTATCAAATGGACCATAAAGTGAAGGCTCTAAAGAACATTATATTAGCTGAGTGAGCAGCTATTTCACTAAAGGTGGCCATACATCTACCTGAACTTAACTACTTCCGTGTGACTTCACTCGGAAATCGACACCAAAACCTAAAGCAAATACATATAGGACCACAAAAGAAATACAACCATGGGACGTTTGTGAAGAAATGTAAAATTGTGTATTCATGTGGATTTGCTCATAAAATGCATCTATTCTTTCACAATAAAACTAAAACTACCCCACAGATACAGTCTGTATATGCTTTCTGAGTATTAGCGCCTAATTGTCAATTTAGTTTTTTCCCACCTCGGATTTTAGAGTGTGAATTTCTTTCTGATTGCGCCTTTTCCTGACCATTGCCTACGCATACCTTTTTAGGATCACAGGTAACACAACTGAAACTACTGACTGACCATCTGATTACTGGTTAACCGCTCAGGTCTGAGCCTGTCCAGGAAAAGTGGTTTAAGTCAAGCCATTCATACATTTAAGTCTCAATGGTTTAGTTGGGTGGTTATATTTGAAGCAATTTTTGGATGTCATGACGTCCTAATGTTGGCTATAAGTCCCATAAAATGGAGGCAACGTCCCGACTTGAAGCGGACACTGAGCATCAATTCAAACAAACAAAGAAACTTTGGAACAAAAGAAAACTTCCATATGAACCTCGGTGGACTGAGCAAGACACACGAAAGGTCTGGCCCCACCCCAGCCTTCTTAAACAACATTTCCATACACGCCAGTAATGTGAATTTTCATCCCTGACTTAAATTACATATGAACATGTACTTCTTACAGAAGTTTAAATAAGATATTGAAGGTGCTATAGAATGGCCACACTTACAAATTCGCCATTTTACGTGTAACATTTTGTCTTGTTCTCAAGGGCAGCTTATGCCCTAGTTCAAAGGAGATGCGATCAAAGATATAACCGCTAGAGTGACCATAGTACTTTCATCTATTAATATTACACATTGTCATGGAAACTAGAGTTCTGTTCTGATCTGGTTCTTCCTTATGCATTTAAACTGCAGAACTGTTTCCGTCTAAATTAAATACATGTAGCTTGCGGTATCGCAGACAGTAAATGCGCAAAATGACAAATTTTCGTGATAAAAGAGGGCAGCTATTAAGTGTTTTCTGTCCCATAACCACCATTGTTGCTTGCTACAGACTGTTGTAAAGTGATTCTTACTTGATGTTCGATGGAGTAGATATAATATATTTCCTTTGTTGCCTTTTTATGTTTTTGCCCGTATACTTGTAGAAAATTCACGAAAAAGAAAGTTTCGAACAACCAAGTTCCCACACCTGTGCTCGACACTGTACAACTAGGTCACCACGCTCCCCACTTTGTAGCTCGGTTCAAAATTAAGTAGTGACTCCACTATAGCATTATCATCATTAGCAACCTAATTATGTTGGGTTTTGCAGATTTCATGCAAGTATCCATCTTTCACTAACCATTCAATGCATGTAAGGTGTATAATCAATCAAAAGGAACACAACCTCAAGGAGTCGCGCTTAATGTTGTTCTCAATGGAGAAGAGCGCTCATTTTATAGCACTGCCACTCTCTGTCTTACCACATCGGTTCGGTATAATTACATGTATAATCATTTATAATTTCACTATAGCAAAGTACATTTTGCCAACATTTTTTCAGCAGTCACATTTAAACAAACATATGAGAGTTTCTTTTCTGTGTAATACAAAACACATTATGGTCTAACATTACAATATCGTGTGTAGTTTCCTGAAGAAAATATCAATTTAGAATGCAATAGTTTTGACATAATAGAAGTAAGTAAAGATATCTTGCCAGCCCCACAAAAATCCACCATTTTGTCGATCCCTTGAATTAAGCCTAGTTTAGACGGTGTGCTTTTACATATATGCTTTTGTGCATATGTGCTAAGCATACCGTCTAAATTGAGATTTTTACTGCTATGCTTTAGCATATCTGCTAAGCATACGGAATAGAACTTGCTCTATCCTTATGCTAAAAAGCATACGCTTTTGGCCAATCAACAGAGAGTTCAATGGGGTTAATTGCTTTTTCAACCTCAGCAAGACCTGATAATGCCACAGAGGTATAATTAGTGTACCTGTCTTTGAGGAATTTTACATTTGTACATGTATGTTTACGTTGTTCAATAATGAGTTCTAATAGAAAAAATAATGAGCCAGAATTAAAACTGACAGAAGAACAGACATTTAAAATAAAAATATACGCTGCAACTGCTCATATCAGAATCAGAATAGTTTACTGGTGAAACGTCAAACTGACAATACTACACCAGCATGTGCAATAAACAACATGCAAATTGGAACCATGAACATGTCCTCAGTCTCCATTCTTGTGTTTTGCAACACAGACAATTATAAATATCCCGGTAAATGGAGGGAAAATCAGAACATATGTGCTCTCAGCATACTGTGTAAACGGAAAAGCATATGTGCTTTTTTAGCATATATGCTTTAGCACATATGCTAAAGCATACCATGTAAATAGGCCTTTATGGTATGACGTTTGAATTAGCTATAGCACACTCACTCAAAAGCCTTGATGACATCAATGTTTGCGTCAATAGACATATCTGCAAGGCTCATTTTTATGTAGCTTCAACAAGATTAGCCCTATAGTGTCTTGTTACACATTGGCTGTAAGGCTATGTCACAAATCCATGGCTAAAGTTAATCAATCCACCTTCACATTTTGACGAAGATTGATTGTTCTATTGTAATATCTAGTGAATTTCATGAAAGATGTGTTTTATTTTTGTTCAGATTCATAAGCGTTTAAGAATCTCAGCCCTTTTTGTATGAGTGAAGATGACTTTACGACACGTTACCATATAACAAGACACTAGGCGACATGCATTAAGGTGGTGCTGTGTTAGTATTAAGCTTGTAACCATTAAAACAATGGCGAATTTAAACTAAAAATGCGTCAATGAATTGAGTTGTTCCCCAATTACCTTTCAAGAAAGTTCAAGAAAGTATATTATGTATTTTCAAATATGTATATGTCAAATTCATGTATGTAGTCAAGCAAGAACGATGCAAGTTTCACTCAACGGGATACAGTTGCAAACAAAGTCCAAACATTGTTGGTTAAATACTGTGGACAGCAGATTTACTTGCAAACACTTAATTCATTATTTCGAAGCAAATCCTCACACCTTATTTCACCTCAGCCCTCTGTATGCAGGGAATGTTCTTACGATATCTTGCCGTTATCTACGTTACCAATGACAAACCACTCGGTAACAATCAATAGATGTCATTGATTTATGATAAGTTTACCATTTAGACAATGTCATGTTTAAACTAGAATATATCGCTGAATTGTACTATTCCCCAGTGTCCCTTTGAGAATGACTAAGTATGATTTAGTTTTACACGTAAATATATGTATACTGGCAAGTGGGAACGACACAAGTTGCAATATATGACATGCAGCTGCAAACAAAGTACAAACTTTTGAGTGGACTTATTCGGATAACCGACTTTATTCAAAAATATTTCCACACAATCAGTTTGTTTATTTGCGTTAGAAATTCGACGTACTATTTGTTCATATGGAACTTCCACTGCATATATTGTTACATACGTTACCATACGTGGTACAATGAATTATGTTCATAGAAAAGCATCTGTTTTAGCATAATTTTCATATTTGCTAATTTTTGTGTTTGTTTTAACACAAAACTTCATAAAAATATACCAAACGTTGATTTTATGGCGGTTCTCATGAAATTGGCAACATGTCACGTACGTAACGCATTCAAAAGGCCGCTACGTCCAAACGCCCCAACGGTCAGAGTGCTAACAAGTGTCATTTTGAAGGGAATTGGATGTGCTTTCAGAAAAGTATACCCTACAAAAATCCCCGGCATGGTGCACCAGGGTCTATTGGCTCCTCAACGTCTAATTTCTTAATATTTTTGGGTTTCTAATAGGTGGCTTATCTTTAATATTGTCAGATAAGTGAATGACATTAAATCATATGACCCTAGGTTCATCACATGTATCCTTTAAGCATATATTTTGTATGTATGTTTGGGTTTTGGGCCAAAGTCTGACATTCAGAAAATATTAAAATTTGTGGTAATAACTAAATTAATGTTTTCCTTTTCAAGTTTTCCATATTCTGACAGCCCCTTTGTGACTTTAAGTCACTTATAAGGCATTAATTAATAAACTATAAGTTCCTTTAAGGGTAGATTTCATTCAATGGCATGGAGCTTTAATTTAGGGCCCATACCCGGGGTAGGGCAACGATCAAAATAATCCAACATCTTTTAAGTATAACAATATCTACATACTAATGTCCATCTTTTATTGGGAAACTTGAAGGCTAGTTTTCCCAATATGGCATCAGACCCTAGGAACCTTTGATCTGGGAGGACTGTGTATGTGTGTGGGATGTGTAAAGGCCAAAATCTAGACACTTTAAAGATTTGAAAGTATATCAGACAAAATGAGAAGCACATTTGTAAGGTTTTCCCATTAAGTTTTTCATGAATTTGATGCAAAATGTCATAACATTTCCATGTCAGATCATATCTTGTTATAACTCTAGTATGGCACATAGACAATGTTACATACTTTATAAACCAATTTGATAAACGACTGTCATTAGCGAAAGTTCGCTATGGACAGCTGGCTGTGGATAGCGAAAGTTCGCTATCGACAGCCAGCTATTTATTTCTTATTAAATTTATATCTGTTGGTTTCTGATAAGGATTTAGATTTGTGTCAATATTGTCAGGTAAATGACATTAAAACCTTATGATTCTAGCTTATAGTCTATGACATGATGCCAAATGGTAAATACCCAGGATAGGGCTAGAGATCAAAATAATTTGAAATATCTTTTGAACATAGTACTTTCTTCATATTAATGTTTCCTAAAGTCCATCTTTTGACAACTGCATACTTGGAACAAGTAGGCTACATATAGGAATGGTATTCCATATATGCCATCAAATCCAAGGGACTAGTCTTTTGATCTGGAATTGGGGTTAGGGGACTGGGACTAAAGGCCATAATCTAGGAGATCTTTAAAATTCTAAATCAATACGGTCCTATATAATCGATATAGAAATCATTTATTCTTGTACCATTTGTACCTATATCATGTCAGACTTGTACTCCAGGGTTTAAATGACGCCTGAGGTGGTTTGAATCATCAGACTAGGAAATAAACACAGGTCAGGGCTGAGTTTACACACATTTTATCCCTTACTGAGGAATAATTCATACCGGCGATAACACTTATTGAGAAGTCAAAATCACATGTAACTATTTCTGAGATTAAAACTAAAATTGTCTGGCCCCGAAAATGGAAACAGAGGTGTGTTGAATCATCCAGACTAGCATAAACAGGGGTCATTGCTAAGTCCACACACATTAAGGCCTTACTGGGGAATAATTCATACCGTGGATAATACTTCTTGGGAAGATCTTGGAAAAATAGATCTCCAAAGTCCAAAATGTAAAATTCCTGCAGGTTTTGAATGTTCTTTGTATTTAATAAAAACATGTTAATTTAAACATTAATATCTGCTTGGAAGCAAAAAATCTTCAAAATTACAGATGTCTTCATAAATTGTATACAAATAATTTTCATGTCGGATCACATCTTGTTGAAACTCTTGCATGTAATAGATTCTGACAATGATCTCGACTCGGAAACTACTTCGTTCAGACATTTATGCATAAGATAGAGGAATACTGTTATAAAGTCATTAAAACGGTTATAAACTTGCAGGAAATGGATAAAAAGTTCATCTTTTTGAATACAATTTGAAATTTTGTTGGTGCCTCAGTGCTGTTCAAATGTTCATAACATCATGTTTCCATATCTTTTTCAGAATATACTGCTGGGTAATCTAATAAATAAATAAATTTGTATTTAAATAAATAAATTTGTATTTAAACAAATTACTTTATAAATCATAAACACTTAGATAATGAATCTGTGATAGCAATATATTGGTGCAGATCTGACAGAATATTAAATATTTTGGTAATGAAAATAATAAATGCTGAATTTCAAGTTATTCGCTTTCCTTGTGATGTGTTTGACTCTCATGGAGTTGATTGTTACTAGGATTTATGAAACCATTTCAATTTAAATATAGAGAAATAAACTTATGCACATTAATATATATGAAAATGTGTAGCTGGCTGTCAATAGCGAACTTTCGCTATTGACAGCCGGCTGTCAGTAGCGATCGCCTTTAAAAATCTGCCTAAAACAAGTTTGTATCGCTGTATACAATATGTTTGTATTGATGCTGCTTCACTCTTGGAATGAATGAAACCCTGTGCCATGCATTCTGTATACGAAGCACTGCTCAAATATCAGCTGGCCTGGCTGACAAACCATGACTTGCCTGACATAACCTCTTTCCTAGGAAGGCTGTAACCTTGTACATGTAGTCACTTATCATATAACTAGAAAGGCAATTCTAGCAGCCTAACAATTTTTCCCAGCTTTCATAGACAGAGAAGAGAAATGAGACAATACCATCATTGTACATAATTGTTTTCAGTTCAATTGTTGAGGGGTAAACAGTCAATTTTAAACTTTACAAACATGACAAACAGCCAATTTTCTCTCATTTACTCAAACACTATTGTTTTTCATTTACTCAAATTTCCCCTAGAGGGTGTGAACTGACACTGAGGCAGTGTGTATTAATAATTGATTGTTGCAAAACAGCAGTGATATATACATATATATTTTTTTCCAACCAGGGAGCTGTTTTGATCTTGATAAAAATGCAGTAGGTTTGAACAGGACATACACTTTTTATTCTGGAATGTACATCCTTTGAATGGGGTGTCTATGGTGAAACTATGTTTCATGGAGATTTAGGATAACTACACCATACATCATTGCTTGTGTCAAAAATTTAAAAAAACTAAAGATGTACATGTAGTAGAGAACTGCCATTGAAGTTATCCAGTTCAAATTGTCCCTTCATTATTTAATTTAAAATTGAATGGTACATCTTTGTAATGGCCAGGGCAGCTATAATACCTAATAGGTTTCTGTAGGTGTCTGTTGTATCAAGTGTCTGCATCTCATTCAACAACAGAAAAAAATAAATAAAAATGCATCAACAACAACAAAAATTGTAATCATTAATCATAAAAGTAATCTGATTACTTTTTCACATTAATCATAATTTAATCAATTACTCTTGAAAAAATGGGTAATCATAATCATAATTTAATCATACAGATAGCCCAGTAATCATAATTTAATCATTACTGATACCCCAGTAATAGCCCCATGTCTGGTATAGACATATAGCAAAAATAGTCTAAAATGACCAATTGGAGTCCAACAGTGATCAGTGTTATATCCAAAACTGTGTTGTAACAAAGCGTGTTATGTAGACATCCAGGTGTACATGAGTATGTAATACAGCCCGAGGGCAGGGACAAAATGAACCACTGGGGTCAAATTTATTTTCAGAATTGTAAATATTCCGTTCATTTCCCTGAATTTTTCCACTTCAGTGACAATTTCACGCCTACCAAACGTTCCGGTGCTCAACCGTTGGTTGAGACAGAAAATCGATAGGAGTAGTTTCCGGTTGAGCATCGAAGTAGCCAGAAAGGTAAACAATTGTTGCATGCTCTTTGTTGTTTGATTAATAACTTTTCTTCCAGGACGAAAATAAAAAATCTGGGAATTGTGTACAGTGTCTTACATATTCATACATCTGTGGTGTAAACATGAGGTCGAGGAATTATCGCGTTTTGACTGAATCCATTTCAGCGTGATGAAGGTGTACTAGAAACCGACAGGATTGTGTAGAAAACGGGTGTGTTTTAGGCTGTATTTACACTTTTGTGTCGTGTTTCAGGGTAATTTATATACCGCTGATCAAGACACAGTCATACAAATGTCACTTAAATTTTCGAGTCCATTCAGGCGAAGCAATGGGCACAATATCTTAGAAAACAACTCTGAAAATTTTGGTTGAGCATCGGATAATTAAAAATGATAGGGAAATTGAGTTGTGTCATTTGACCATTGTTTACATTCATCGCTCAAAAATATGTTTCAGGAATGCCACATGAGTGCACACAGAGTACTTATTCCCACATTTGCCACTCTAAACTCTGATTTTTCTTAAATATCCAAAAATAGAAGCTGCAGAGTAACAAATACATGTAAAACGGTGTATTTTGTGAACGGCAGCCCACAGGCTGGTTCGCATAACTTAAACGGTACTAAAACTACTAAAAAAATCCCTTTTTTCCCGAAAGAAAATGTCAGTTTTTTTATTTTTTGTGTGGTTGCGCACCGGAGTATTAGGTTGAGCATCGGAAGATCTGAGCATATTTGCCAGTCTTTATGTGATTTTGGGATGTGAAAACATGCAATAATGGCCTTTATGCGCTACTGTATACATTGTTGGTGAGATTTTAAATGACTTGAGAAGTTGACATATTGCTGTGTATCACTTAAGTTATATTGGTGGTAGCAACTTGAATATAACCGATGGATTGAAACATGGTTGCATTTTGTATCAAAATATTATACAAACCGACACAAAGGACAGAATGCACAATTTCGTATATGTTACAAAGGCGAATCGCTCCACGCATACAGTTGTGGTCACGCATCGGAGTATCCGGTTGTGCATTTGACCATCTCTTTCTGTATTTCGCAAACACACACATTTGCACTAGAATCAACATACTTGATCAGCCTGAGTCGTGCAGTGTCATTGGGTGAGCTTTATCCTGACATGGCTACGCTTAGTGACTGAGAAAAGTAGATAAAATGATCTCTGTTATTGTAACTTTTCTCTGACTTCTCTTGAAAGCTAACTAGTCAAAAGTTCTAACCGGCCACCAAGGTTTTTATCGATTTTCTTCGAGCCCAAGAGAACTGTATAAATCTTTTTTGCTTCAGTGAATACTCCAATATGTCCGTAAAGATTATCTAAGCATAATTCATAAACGTGCACCAAGGAGAACTTGCCAAACACAAGTACCCTCAATTTCAAAAATTACAAGAATTTGCATTAGGTACTGGGGTAATGTTTCACATTTTGTTCAAAAGCGACGAAAATAATGAACAGGAAAGCATTTTTTCATGAATATGTCCCATATGAGTTTATCTTTAGAAACAAAAAGGTTTAGGCGTGAAACGTGGCGTTTCAAAAAGTCGCTCCTAACAAAATAATGAAATTATTATTTTCATTTCTACCTGGTTTAAGTAGATGAAAGGTACATGGTAACAATTTTAGGCACCTGCATGCTGTTTTATGTTGAGTTTTATTACGGCGAAGGAATCGCCATGTTGAAGTGGTAAATATTTTAATAGTTTGTATCTATCATTTCTGACCACAGGCGCTCGACGACTGGACCTTTTGTTTTACATCTTCACCCATTTGTAGACCCTAACGACACGTTCATGCCATGACTTTACCTTTAGAACATTTTCTATCAATCCTCAATCAACTCTCGTCTATGGACTATTGTATAGTTGCAATATACTGTATCTTTATACTATAAAGTAGCCCATAGACGAGAGTTAATTGGGGATTGATAAAAATGTTTTAAGGGTAAAGTCATTGCATCATCGGAACGTATCGTTAGGGTCTAAAAAGGTCCAGTCATCCAGCGCTTGTGTTCTGACGGGAAGGAAGACCAATTTGTTGTGAATAAAAAGCAAATGTTCTTTCAATAATTTGACTATACAACACAATGGAATCTGGACTTCCTTTATCCATTATCTAGTCATTATAATTATGCAGTTAAACTGTTTAAACTACTTGTTTTTGTTTGTGTTAAGCATAACGAGGCACTCAGGTGTATATAAAAACATTCTGTTTCATTTGTACCTAGTTTTAGTTGACGAAACGTATATGGTGACAAATTCGCAAATTTCATTATTTTGTGAGGAACGACTTTTTGAAACGCCACGTTTCACGCCTAAACCTTTTTGTTTCTAAAGATAAACTCATATGGAACATATTCATGAAAAAATGCTTTCCTGTTCATTATTTTCGTCGCTTTTGAACAAAATGTGAAACATTACCCTAGTACCTAATGCAAATTCTTGTAATTTTTGAAATTGAGGGTAGTTGTGTTTGGCAAGTTCTCCTTGGTGCACGTTTCTGAATTATGCTTAGCTGTTTTGTGATAATCTTTACGGACATATTGGAGTATTCACTGAAGCAAAAAAGATTTATACAGTTCTCTTAGGCTCGAAGAAAATCGATAAAAACCTTGGTGGCCGGTTAGAACTTTTGACTAGTTAGCTTTCAAGAGAAGTCAGAGAAAAGTTACAATAACAGAGATCATTTTATCTACTTTTCTCAGTCACTAAGCGTAGCCATGTCAGGATAAAGCTCACCCAATGACACTACACGACTCAGGCTGATCAAGTATGTTGATTCTAGTGCAAATGTGTGTGTTTGCGAAATACAGAAAGAGATGGTCAAATGCTCAACCGGATACTCCGATGCGTGACCACAACTGTATGCGTGGGGCGATACGCCTTTGTAACATATACGAAATTGTGCATTCTGTCCTTTGTGTCGTTTTGTATAATATTTTGATGCAAAATGCAACCATGTTTCAGTCCATCGCTTATATTCAAGTTGCTACCACCAATATACCTTAAGTGATACACAGCAAAATGTCAACTTCTCATTTAAAATCTCACCAACAATGTATACAGTAGCGCATAAAGGCCATTATTGCATGTTTTCACATCCCAAAATCACATAAAGACTGGCAAATATGCTCAGATCTTCCGATGCTCAACCGAATACTCCGGTGCGCAACCACACAAAAAATAAAAAACTGACATTTTCTTTCGGGAAAAAAGGGATTTTTTTAGTATTTTTAGTACCGTTTAAGTTATGCGAACCAGCCTGTGGGCTGTCGTTCACAAAATACACTGTTTTACATGTATTTGTTACTCTGCAGCTTCTATTTTTGGATATTTAGGAAAAATCAGAGTTTAGAGTGGCAAATGTGGGAATAAGTACTCTGTGTGCACTCATGTGGCATTCCTGAAACATATTTTGAGCGATGAATGTAAACAATGGTCAAATGACACAACTCAATTTCCCTATCATTTTTAATTATCCGATGCTCAACCAAAATTCTCAGAGTTGTTTTCTAAGATATTGTGCCCATTGCTTCGCCCGAATGGACTTGCAAATTTAAGTGACATTTGTATGACTGTGTCTTGATCAGCGGTATATAAATTACCCTGAAACACGACACAAAAGTGTAAATACAGCCTAAAACACACCCGTTTTCTACACAGTCCTGTCGGTTTCTACTACACCTTCATCACGCTGAAATGGATTCAGTCAAAACGCGATAATTCCTCGACCTCATGTTTACACCACAGATGTATGAATATGTAAGACACTGTACACAATTTCCAGATTTTTTATTTTCGTCCTGGAAGAAAAGTTATTAATCAAAAAACAAAGAGCATGCAACAATTGTTTACCTTTCTGGCTACTTCGATGCTCAACCGGAAACTACTCCTATCGATTTTCTGTCTCAACCAACAGTTGAGCACCGGAACGTTTGGTAGGCGTGAATTTAACACTTTAATGCATATGCGACCTAAGCTGACCTTGCCCGAAAAATTGGTCAAGGTCATCACAGGGTAATAATTTATGTACACATCCTAGTACTCTAGTACCCAATGCTACAGGCCACCTGGATACTCTTCACCAATGCGTTACTAACATGTTTATTGTGCTTTTAGAAAAACAAGTGGACCAATGGTTCTATAAATGCTCACCTGAAACCTGAAATATATACTAATAAACTTGTTTGACTACAATGGTAATACACATGTATATAATCCCAGGGCAAGGTCAGAATAACTGGAGTCATTGCCTTTTCAAAACTCAATGAAAAAATTGAAAATTCAGTCCATTTGCCAATTTACAGCAAGTTTTGCCCTTCAAATGACATGTTAACAATTTTTCCCCATTCAAATGCATGGGCGAAGTTGATCTTGCTGTAAAATAGGTCAAGGTCATCCCAGGGTCACGATTTATACAAATTTTGAAGACCTCCATTCCTTGATGCTTCATGCCAAGTTTCAAAATCATAGGCCTCCTGGTTCTGAAGAAGATTTTTAAGACTTTTGTTATTTATAGACATTGTGGCCTTCTTGGTCATGGGGATTTATACAAATTTTGAAGACCTCCATTCCTTGATGCTTCATGCCAAGTTTCAAAATCATAGGCCTCCTGGTTCTGAAGAAGATTTTTAAGATTTTTGTTATTTATAGACATTGTGGCCTTCTTGGTCATGGGACCATGACTATTTATGCTAACTATATTCACTCTTCTTGAGGATGCTCCACATAGAGTTTGGCTTTGATTGGCCAAGCAGTTTTAGAGAAGAAGATGTTCAAATATTTTGGTCACATACATGCATATAGCCTCGGGGCAGGGGCAGACAACCCCTTGGGCGTAAAATATTACCATAAGCATAAATCTTCTGTCCATTTGCTCATTCCTAGCATGTTTTCTTCCATAAAATGACAGTTTCCTATTTTTCCCATTCAAATGCATGGGTGACCTAAATTGACCTTGCTGTAAGATAGGTCAAGGTCATCCCAGTGTCATGATTTATACAAACTTTGTAGAGCTCCATTCCCAGATGCTTCATACCAAGTTTAAAATCATAGGCCTTCTGGTTCTGAAGAAGAAGATTTTTAAGGTTTTTGCTATTTATAGCTATGGCAGCCATCTTGGTCATGTTACCTTAACCATTTATACAAACTTTCATTCCCTCTTCCTCAGAATACTCCACTTAAAGTTTGGCTTTGATTGGCCAAGCGGTTTCAGAGAAGATGTTTGAATATTTTGGTCATATACATGTAAATAACCCCAAGGGAAGGGGCAGACAACCTCCTGGGCCAATAACATTTTCATAAACCTAAATATTCTGTCCATTTGCTCATTCCTAGCAAGTTTTCTGACATTAAATGACATTTTCCCATTTTTACCCATTCAAATGCATGGGCAACCTAAGTTGACCTTGTCGTAAAAAAGGTTGAGGTCATCCCAGTGTCATATTTTATATAAACTTTGTAGAGCTCCATTGCCTGATGCTTCATGCCAAGTTTCAAAATCATATGCCTTCTGGTTCTGGAGAAGAGGATTTTTAAAGGTTTTTGCTATTTATAGCCCTGGTGGCCATGTTGGTCATGTGATCTGGACCATTTATATAAACTTTCGTTCCCCCTCCCTAAGGATGCTCCACATGAAATTTGAATTTGATTGGCCAAGCGGTTTCAGAGAAGAAGATGATGGAAAAGTGTGAACAACGACAACGAAGATGACAACGAACACAAGGGACGACGGGGCATGGGTATACTATAAGCCCTAACGGCTCAGGTGATATAAAAATCCATAGTTTTCACTTTTTCCAATGTAAACGCCAATGTTTCCAAAATTGACCTAGCCGTTAAATAGGTCTTGGTCATTGCAGAGTCACAATTTATATACATTGTAGTACTTGGGTCATAGATGATTCACTCCAAGTTTAGTTGAAATTGGTCCACCTGTTCCAGAGAAGAAGATTTTTGAAGGGTTTTACCATATGCTGGCATGGTGGCCATCTTAGTAATGTGACCTGGATTATTTATAAACACATTGGTTCCCACTTTCTATAGATGCTTCATATAAAATTTGGCTTTGAATGGCCAAGGTTGAAGCAGTTTCAGAGAAGATCTTTGAAAATGTGAATGCAGGCAAGCACACCGGCTCGAGTACCATACTATAAGCTCACCATGAGCTTTTGGCTCAGGTGAGCTAAAAATCCAACCTATTTTGTCTGTTATAAGCCGTTTTTTTCTCGTTTAAAAACTTCTGGCTGTCATTCTTTCAGTGCACTAAATCGTCCGTTTATGTTCGTAGGTTTATGCCGAGAATTGACTTCTGACCATTTCCATATATATGGAAAGTCAATTTATCAATTAATATTTAATTGATCAATTAGTATAATGCAGTTCGTGATGCAACGTCACGATGACGTCAAATGCCGCGGGCTGACCTGATTGACGTCTTTTGTAGAAATAAGTGCACATCATTGGACAAGGCCAAATCTTGACCTTTCAACTGGAATAAATTAATGTTCATGGTCAGTTTCCGTAATGTTGGCATATGTTCAGAAACAGCTCCACACGAGTGAACATGATTGACAAATAGCTGAAAATGAATCTGTTAAAAAAAGGACACATAATTTTGTGGAGAAAATTTGATTGTTAGAAAGTTAAATTTGTGTTTCATCAAAATAGCCATGTGTTGGTGAGTATTTCTTTGTATTAACAAAGGAATTCTGGCTAGGTGAAACATAGATCAGCTGGCTAACTGTCACTCCGCTCCACTTCGGTACCTCGTTCCACTTCCCTGACAGCTTAGCATAGGTTGCATTTAACCAATGTCGAACTGATTGCGGATTTTGTAAGTGACTTGCAGCTATGTTATTTTGCTATTAATTGTATCATATTTGTTATATATTTGTACCAGTACCAAAGATCTTCCAGTAATGCATAAAATTGCCTAAAATGTTTAAATTCAAGTAGAAAAACAAACGATTTTCGACTTTGTCGCTAATTCTACAGTTGTCTCCCCTGATCTATTAATAGACATCTTTGAGATTTTCCATAGAAAAAATGCAGCATTTTATGATTCTGCGTACTTTAACAACTAGAAATTCTAGTCTAGAATATATCCCATTTCCGTCGGTATGGAGAGGTTTAACGGAATAGCGTACCGATGGAAATATTCCGTCTACAGTAGGTGAAACAATCTATGTGTAAAAAGGGCTTATTTGCTATCTTGTTTTAAGGATGGACAAGATGCTGCAAGAGTACATTCGGAATGGATGAGGAGTCACTTAGGCCCATGGAGATTGTACACATCAGCTGAGTTGTACGAGTCATGGTCAGTAGCCAGTGGGTAGGGTAAACACGTACACTAGGGCTGTAGGGTAGGGTAAGGAATTCATTTCTATTTTCTAAGTATGCTCAATACTTTTGAACTTATGTTTGCCTTTATTTCATATTAATGAACAGAAATGTTTTTGGCAGTATTCAAAATAAAAGAAATCACAAATCATTTTCTTACTGCTGTTGTTGTTTACATCGACACCGGCTGTACTTGATATGCAGCTGCAAGTGTACGCCGTTTGAAAGAATCCTGGGCCGTACTTGATATAGCCAATCCGATTGATCCGATCGACCGGAGCATACGGATTCTAAATCAAGTAGTCGCAATGGAGCGTGACGAAGCGCTCCGCCGTCCAAGGTGGTGTGGTTGGAGCAAGTCACGTGACCTGCTCTAAAAATACATGGCGTCAAAATATTTATACAAAACACAATCGTACAGCGAGAGTGCGAGTGCTGGTGACTTGTGGAAGTACTCTTCATCTGAATCATCTTCAGATGAGCTGTGGAATCGCTCATAATTAGACTCGCTACGACCGAATTCAGAACACTTGATTTAGTATCCATAATGGTGCCCACTTTCCCTTGATTTAGCGTGCTGCTCGGAGCAATCCGATCACTCTTAAAATTTCTAAATCAAGTACGTTCCTGGACGTCTTCGAAAATGAGTCGTTTTGTCCTCTCTTCAGTATAGGCCTATTCCTCCTGTTGTTTCAGAAGCGCCATCCGAAGGCTGTAGGATTTTCTATGTGCAATGATTTAAATCAGGTACAATCCACAATATTATTGTTTACATTATTTGACCTTGACCTCGATGACGTAGTGCGCGTTGCATTGTGGTTAAAACTTTCACTTCCGGGTGGCAAAAACATTTCCGGTTCAATGTTGTTTACATACATTACTGAGTTTAATTTTAAAGTAAAATGTGTGCCGCCATTCCCAATCAGGGAACAACGATGACATTTAAATACAAAATTACAGATAATGTTTTGCCTTTGGGTCTTTTATAAAGAATTTAATTTCTCACACCTTGGGCAAACGATGTTGGATCCGCGCGCGAACGAAAATATGTATTACTTAGATATGACTTATAATTAAATAACAATTTGCGCCATTATGCGGCCACGTCTGCAATCAGACTAAAAATTCATTCATAATGGAAAAATAAATAATTAAAAAAAAAATAAATAAATAAAAACAGGTAATAAACAATTAAATAAATAATTAGTTCTTGTTCCTTTTTCCGACCTTGTTTGTACCGAGCCTTACATCAATAAAAGTGCGTTTATCTTAGCGCTTTTTATGAAGAATTTTGCTCCTTTTTCTCCATCTTTTTCATTCTTAAGAATATATCAATTAATTAATTATATTTGAATAATCAAATTGAAATATAACTAAGTCCAGTTTAAATAATAACTATTCAAAGGCTATAGACATATTGATGATCATAATCAATTTGAAAGAAACGCGGTTTCAGCTACTGAAGACAGTTTTATGACACCTCAAATTACAATGCCCATAATCATGATAGTCGGCTTCTTTAATTATTATTTATTACACCCTCTTCAAAGAAATGACACATTCTTGGGGTACTATATGAATAATAATGAAAGGGATTAATGAGTCCCCGGGGCAGCCGGCGTGTGTGTTCAGTCGGTCGAAATGTCATAACAGGTGTTGATGCCGTTGATATCGCATGGATTAGATCTAGAAAAAGATAATTATGATTCCAGTGTCGTAAATAAAAATGGATACACTTCAAAAAGTTATTATAACTTGTGGATAAATTTTATTTATTCCACGGACTGAAAAAAAGTGTTAGTGTTTTTATTATTTCACCGCATGCAAGACATAATGAAATCGTGTGCTCTTGAGAGAGAGAGAGAGAGAGAGAGAGAGAGAGAGAGAGAGAGAGAGAGAGAGAGAGAGCACCCAATTTCTAACGGCTTAAGTTTTTTTTTTTTTTTTTTTTTTTTTTTTTTTTTTTCATAAAACTCGTTTTTCATAAAACTTAAACTTGCTTCAAACACGGCTCAAACACGGAAATTATTCAATGTTGATATCTGATTTCTACCGTATAAAAAAAAGACAAAAAAAACTTTTGATTGACTGAGATGCAAACCTTTTTAATCCCGCACGGGAAGTAAACGCTAAATACTTATAATACTAAACTAGAAACACACATCAATTAATGCGCTTAAATATTTGGAAATGTAATTTGTTATGAACAAGTTATATTTTGACATTATTTTACATTTGTAATACATCAAAACATTACAATTCATTACACATTCATTGAACTGGGGTCGCTTTTTTGCCACCCGGAAGTGGAAAGAAGTCACGTGAAAGTCACCTGACTTACCTGGATAATATAGACCACGTGGGTTGTGACGTATTGTTTGTATCTGTGTATATCATGTATGAAAACTATATGTTCATTATTGAAGGTGGATGTTGGCAACCATTGCCCCCGTTGTTTCAATAACTACAGTCTCTATAGGCTTTTAATTGGGAGCATCATCATGAAGGTCTGATAGATGATCTGGAGAAAGTGCAAATCCTCCTGTTGTTTCAGAAGCGCCATCCGAAGGCTGTAGGATTTTCTATGTGCAATGATTTATATCTATATCATGTATGAAAACTATATGTTCATTATTGAAGGTGGATGTTGGCAACCATTGCCCCCGTTGTTTCAATAACTACAGTCTCTATAGGCTTTTAATTGGGAGCATCATCATGAAGGTCTGATAGATGATCTGGAGAAAGTGCAAATCCTCCTGTTGTTTCAGAAGCGCCATCCGAAGGCTGTAGGATTTTCTATGTGCAATGATTTATATCTATATCATGTATGAAAACTATATGTTCATTATTGAAGGTGGATGTTGGCAACCATTGCCCCCGTTGTTTCAATAACTACAGTCTCTATAGGCTTTTAATTGGGAGCATCATCATGAAGGTCTGATAGATGATCTGGAGAAAGTGCAAAACTCTGACAGGGGCGTAGCCAGGAAATGCGTAATGTTGAAGCCCAACACCTTTTTTCAGTTAAAATTACTTGTTTTTCATAATTTTTTCTCAGAAAGACCCGGGGAAATGCCATACTTGAAAAAATCACGTTGAAGCCAGGGCTTCCAGGCGTCCGCCTGGATACGCCGCCTGGATACGCTCCTGCAAAAGCGTGCAGCTAGGTTTGTAACTAGGAATTATACATATGAAAAAGGTAGTATAACTGACAACCTTAAAAACTAAAATGGGTGAAATTACAGTTGACCCCAAAGGGGTCATTAAACTGTTGAATAATTTGAATATACATAAGGCGCCCGGGCCAGATGGCCTGAGTGCTAGGGTGTTGAAAGAATGTAGTTCTGAAATTGCTCCTATCCTGACCTATATCTTCAATGAGTCGCTTGTTCAGGGTGCTGTACCAGACGATTGGCGACAGGCAAATGTAGCCCCGGTATTTAAAGTGTTTGGCACCCTTATTAAATATGTACTTCAAATTGAAGAGCTTTCAAAACCATGAATTTTGATATAAAGCTGATGAAAATCGGCTGGGCTGGGAAATAAGAAACTTATGGACAATTTAGCATGCAAAAAATGATTTTATGGGCGCCGCCATTTTGTTAATTCGGTTAGTTTTCATATTTTTATTTAAATCAAAATAACCACTGAACGCAATTATAATAAATACTTCTTCAAGCATTGGGCTCAGCTAGTTATACATTCTAGAGAAAGATTTTTCAAAATCGCCTGAGAAATACAGCAATAGGAGCAATTTGAAAATATTCAAAATGGACGCCAGGAGTCTACTTTTGGTAATGCATGGAGACTAAATTAAGACTGAAAAAATCAATCAAATTAAATGATTTTTTCCCGAATATTTTCGTATCAAACTTTGATAGCTGTTTATTTCTGGCAAGAGGCAATATTGTTAATCGAATAGGCACACATTCTATGTTAAAGGAAGCCTTTAATTTTGATCTTATCCTAATTTTTTAACCTCAACTAGAAAACAAAATGGCGGCCGTCCATATTTCATACTTAATTACCCATAACTTTCTTATAAGACCACCGAATTTTATCAAATTTATATCAAAATGCTTGGTTTTGAAAGCTCTTGAATTTGAAGTACATATCAATTTAGAGTACCAAAACACTTTAAGAAAGGTGAGATGATGCAGCTAATTATCGACCGGTGTCGCTTACTTGTATCTGTTGCAAAACTCTAGAGCATATAATAGTAAACACTTGGCTCTTGAAAACATTCTTGCTGACTGTCAACATGGGTTCCGAAGTCGAAGGTCTTGCGAAACCCAGTTAGTTCAGTTTCATCATGATTTGGTTAGTAATCTGGATCGAGCTGTGAATAGTGGCCACAGGCAGACGGACGTGATTGTCATGGATTTCGCCAAGGCCTTTGACAAGGTCCCACATAAAAGGTTATTATACAAACTTGACTTCTACGGGATTAGAGGATCTACACATAAGTGGATCAACTCGTGGCTCTCTGAGCGCTCTCAAAAAGTGGTATTAGATTGCCGTGCCTCAGATCCAGTCCCGGTTCTATCTGGTGTCCCACAAGGATCGGTCTTCGAGCTGTGAATAGTGGCCACAGGCAGACGGACGTGATTGTCATGGATTTCGCCAAGGCCTTTGACAAGGTCCCACATAAAAGGTTATTATACAAACTTGACTTCTACGGGATTAGAGGATCTACACATAAGTGGATCAACTCGTGGCTCTCTGAGCGCTCTCAAAAAGTGGTATTAGATTGCCGTGCCTCAGATCCAGTCCCGGTTCTATCTGGTGTCCCACAAGGATCGGTCTTAGGACCGGTCCTATTTCTTATTTTCATTAATGATCTTCCGGACAATATCAGGTCATCTGTTCGACTATTTGCTGATGATTGTGTTTTGTACAGGAATATCAACTCACCATTGGATTGTCAAATTTTGCAAGATGACCTGAATAGCTTGGCCAAATGGGAAATGGATTGGCAAATGAAATTCAATGTTAGCAAATGTCATTCAATGAGGGTGACCCCGCTACATCCAAGCAGGCATATACAATTCAATTACACACTGCACCAGCAAACATTAGCACAGGTTCAGGCCGCTAAATACCTAGGTTTAACTATCACAGATGATCTTGATTGGGGTCAACATATTTCCGAAATTACATGTAAGGCAACTAAGACTTTGGGTTTTCTTCGGCGCAATTTGGCACTTGCACCTAGGCATACTAAAGAAGTTGCAAACAAAACATTGGTTCGGCCAAACTTGAGTATGAAGCTCCTATTTGGCATCCCTATAATGAAACTCAGTCCACTCAGGTGGAGAAGGTGCAGAGGACTGCTGCCCGGTGGACCTGCAGGAGATGGAGGAACACCAGTAGCGTCGGTGAAATGCTTGACGACTTGAGTGGTCATCCCTGGAGTCCCGCAGGGAGCGGTCCTCCTTAACCTTCTTCTACAAGATACACTCCGGTACAGTGTCTCTTGATAAAGACAAATACCTGACCCCTGCACCCAACCTAAGGCGCACTCGGGCATCACACGAATCACAATACACAAGACCATTTGCCTAACGTGATGCCCTGAAAAAAAAAAAATCATTTTCCCCAGAACTATTCCGGTTTGAAATAGTCTCCCTTCTTCAGTGGTCTCATCCAATACCATTGAGGAATTTAAGGCTTCCAATTAAATCATTGGCCAAGAGGCATGCGTTTAGTATGCCTCTCATCTATATCTTGTAAATAGTTTTTATGGTCCACCCCAAATGTTCTTTTTACCCTTGACTAAATTCTAAATTTAACCACCCACCCCACACCTGAGGTGATGATCAGAAATTGATCGACTCAGTATCAGAAGATAGATAAAGAAGGATAATAGAATTATATTGCTTTACAAAGGTCTGAAAGGGAGAGCAAAAATACCCACCGATGACCTTATCCCCAAAAATTCAACACTCCTTGGCATTTCAGATACCTTTAGCAAGTACAAATGCCTATTTACATAGTTTTTCCCCCAGACTATTAGAGATTGGAATGAACTCCCCGATTCTCTGATCTCCTTTGCTGAAATGTCAGATGATTGTGTGTCTAAATTTACTTCTCTTGTGAGAGCTAGAGACTAATCCCCTCCGGTCAAGCCCCATCCCCCTGGTGTCAGTTTGACAAAATTTTCTGATTCCGATTCTGAATGTTGCTTGACACTCTTTCAATGTGAGGGAGAGAATTACAGAGTCTGGGCATATCAACAATCTACGGTTCACATTTCAATGCCGGGAACAGGTATACCATCCGTAACAGTGTTAGGATGTCACACCCTATCTGCGCAAGCACTATCTACTTCAGCCTCTCCACTGTAGCCACCTGAACATATCGTGGAAAGCAGAGCACCGTGTCACCAGATGATAGATGTCCTCATCTTCAAGGCCACGTAACTGATATGTTGCGTTGATTGTTCCACCACTAAACGAATAGTTGATTGTAGTATATAGTACACTCCCGTGAGAACTCTAGCCTTAACACCTTTTCTAACCTCTGCCTCTGAATCAATACTATTCCACACTAGGTGAGTTGACCATTTTCGGTGTACTTGAATACAGACCAGTGTTTAAGAGTGTTCTTGGATTCTATGGCCTCTTGACTTATTCGCCGAGTGACGTCGAACAAGAGTTACATGTAAGTTGGTCGGGTGCGCTGGCGGGCGAATAGACGGAGGAATATTTTCTTTTAGATTCTGAGGAGATGGTCATAAATTGAAAATGATCGACTCAGGACATGCAGATGATATTTGTCCAGCTAAAATTACATATATTCATTTTGATACTTATTGTAACGATGATATACTGAGCCAAACTTATAACGCAACATCGATTTATTTTTATTGTTATACACAAGAACAGTATCAAATAAACTTTTCCTCCACTGAATAAAATTGTCAGACAATCGAACCATCTCTCATAAGATCTTGTTTTTAACATTCTTTGTTATGCGTCTCAAGAAATTAATCATTTTTCAGAGGTAGGGTCTTGGCAAAAAATCAAATGCATTGTGATTTTCCAGAATGCGACATGTGACGTGTATTCGTACCCTAGAAATTACTGTCGGTTTTCAGGGTTACCCCTGCCCTATTTTAGACAATGAATAATTGTACAGTCAAAGGGTCAATTTTGCTCAATTTTAAACAGAGTTGAAGACTCATTTTTACTCCCAACCATTCAAGTTTACTCACATTTTAACATTTGTTACAGACATTCCTGTCCATTGGACGCTTTTGTGTTTTCTAACAATGCTGAATGAAGGCATGAACATGTTTTCACAAAGGTTTCGTTAAAACATTCGCCCTTAGAATTTTTCACTAACTCCATTTTCTATTGTGTTCAATAGAATGCGCAGTATTAAACGTCCAATTTTCAATGATGCAAACTTTAATTTGAAATTTTGGGTACAAATGGAGTCCATATTGTAATTACCTCATCGAACCTCACTTAGCGATCCATAAAGAAGCAATCTGTGTGCAAATTGATTTCCAGAATCTTTCAGTGGGCGCATGCCAGCAAAATAACCGTTTTGACCAATCAGATTCGAGCTCAGTGACCCATGCCCAGAAATCTAAAACTTTTGTAACCAATTTATTCATTGGTAATTGCTGACCATCATATGTCGGGTAGAACGTCATACGTTACATTAGAATGCGAAAAAAAAAAAAACTGCAATAACCGTGTTGCGTTATATGTTTAGCTCAGATATAGGGCTCAATTTAGCAATTCATATGGTTCACATTTTATTTTTAAGTACAAATGCTATTATATAACTTACATATAAAAGCATTATAGTAACCACAGAATACAATCAGTAAATTATTGATTGTCAATTAAATAAAGACAAGTTCAGAAACTGGGTCTAATAACACTGCAGAATTGTTTCTTTTGTGTTGAGGCTTAACGTCCCAATCAACAATTTTTCAGTCATATCGGGACGGATGCAAAATTGTATCGATGAAGAATGACACACTTGAACCACTTTAACTTATTTGAGCAATGTGATGCAGAAACGAGGCACCAGGGAAACATGTCCGTGTAATTTACACCCCCTTGAACCCCACTTTTATATAGCAAAACTGGGGTATGCAGGGTATACCTATTTTTCTTATTTTTGCTCCAAAACATAGACTGTGGGTACTCGTTAGGGTACTCGTTAGAACCGCCTCGCGTTTTGAGCTAAAATAAGAAAAATATAAATTTTCTTTTCAGCTGAAAATTTTCAATTTTTTTAAGCTAAGAAAATATCTGTATACGTATTACATGGGCAAGTTTTCGTAAACGCTGAAATACCAAAGCCAAAGAAGCTCCGATAAGAAGCTCCGATTAACCCTAAACATCAGGAAAACATGTCCGTGTAATTTATACCCCCTTGAACCCCACTTTTATATAGCAAAATCTGGGGTATGCAGGGGTATACCTATTTTTCTTATTTTTGCTCCAAAACATAGATTGTGATTACTCGTTAAAACCGCCTCGCCGAGGCGGTTCTAACGTGCTCCCATATCTATGTTGTGAGCAAAAATAAGAAAAATATCAATTTTCTTTTCAGTTGAAAATTTTCAATTTTTAAGCTAAGAAAATCTCTGTATATTGCATGGCAAGTTTTCGTAATGGACGCTGAAATATCAAAGCCAAAGAAGCTCCGATAAACCCTAAACAAACACCCCGGGAGCTAATTTGACCTACCTTGTCAAATTGACCCCCCCCCCCCCCAGGACAATTTTTCATTGGTGCCAAATCGTTCATTGGGACCCCAGAAATGCAAAGAATTTTTGTCCTCAAAGATAAACTCAATTGCACTATGAAAAAAATGCATGGTTTCCATGGCAACCGTTTACGCGATTCTTGAGCATGGGGGTGTACATAGAAAATTGACCATATCTCCATTGCTACTTATCCTAGACCACTGAAATTGGTCTCATTTTAAAGCTGTGACATAGCCCATTCATCATATTGTGAGTAATGCAAATTTTTATTTGCATATTCATGAATTTTAATGAAAACATTAAAAATGACAGAAAAAAGGGTTAAAAATCCATAAATAAACTAATTTCAGACCCAAACTGTCATTCTGACACTTTGTTATTGAACCAGTAATATTATATGTCAAATTTATTGATGATCTGGGCCTATATGAAAATTATCTCATTTGCATATTCATGAATATTAATAAAATTCTCAAAAAATGAGGAAGAACAAGGGAAAAACTATATCAATTGCAAGGATTTGGATAGGTTATAAGGTCTATCTTGCATCCATTCCAAGAATCGTGTCAATGTCAAGAATCGTTCCAAGAATCGTGTCAATGGTTGCCATGGAAACCATGCATTTTTTCATAGTGCAATTGAGTTTATCTTTGAGGACAAAAATTCTTTGGGGGTCCCAATGAACAATTTGGCACCCATGAAAAATTGTCCTGGGGGGGGGTGCAAGGTAGGTCAAATTAGCTCCCGGGGTAAAAGAGTTATCATCGGACGCTGAAATATCTAAGCCAACGAAGCCCCAGTAAACCCTAAACAAAGAGTTACTCCGTTGTAATCAGGAAAACATGTCCGTGTAATTTATACCTTCTTGAACCCCACTTTTAGATGGGAAAAATGGGGTATGCAGGGTTATATCTACATGTATTTTTCTTATTTTTTCTCCAAAACATAGATTGTGGGTACACGTTAGAACCACCTCGCCGAGGCGAGGCGGTTCTAACGTGTACCCACAATCTATGTTTTGAGCAAAAATAAGAAATTTATCAAATTTTTCAGCAAATTTTTTTCATTTTTCAAAGCTTAAAAACATATCTGTTTATTGCAAATTTTCGTAATGTTTAAGCTCGTACCCTGCTGCATCGACTTAAGCTGTCATTAAACCTTAAGGATGTTCGCTGCCAAAGAAAACGTATTCAAACTTTTTTTCTAATCCCTCTTTTTTGATTCCAAAATACAACACAAGACATTTGATAACAAAATAAATATAGGGTAGTGTGCATTTTTTCAAGCTACATGCCTCTGAATGAGACCTCTGAGCACCATGTTTTAAATTTAGTAAAATTAATTTATTTTTTAATTCTTTGAAACATACCTGTCTTGAACAAACATATACTTAGAATGCTTTCAAAAGTCATAGTATTTACCTATCGCAGACTATTTTGGACCACAAGCAAAGAAAAATTTGCAACTTGAAGTGGATTACAAAATTTTACGATTCCTTTTCCAACCCTACCCCCATACTTGAGAAGTCGGAAAATAGCAATATTTTGAAATGTGCCAAACCCATATTTGTTGATTCAAACTTTTTCTTGTATTTTCACACAACATAGAACTTGGTAATATTGTTCGAATAAAAGAAAGAAATATATAGGGTAGTGTGCATATAAGAGAGAACCAACAACATGAAAATCGCCATTTTCAGCCTTTTTTCGGCTGTTTTGTTTCTTAAAGCCCATTTCATAAAACCACCTAAAATTTTATAACCAGCACACCAAAGACAAAAAGACTGACTTAGAAGACCATGTACACATATACTGCAGCTAAAATAAACATCGAACTAGTGCAATAAATTTGAAGATTTGTAATATTCAAGTTTAATCTACCCTACCCCCTAAATTTTACTGACAAATAAAATTTTCTGAAATGTTGCAGAAAATGGGGTAAAAAAATGAAGTTTCTTAGACTGACAATTTTCACTGCTCATTCTATGCATATCATCAATATGTATCCAATTATAAAATATTAGGAAAATATCTGCAACCGTTTACGAGATATTCAACAAAAGAAAGCCCGGAAGTTCCGAAATGACAAATGTTAGCAGCGAACATCCTTAAGCTGCCATTAAGTTCAAGAACTCGCTTAGTAAACATGGCATTAATTTTCTGCTGCATAAATCAATTTTAAAGTACTTCCTGAGTTACATTGGCTTATGACAGCTTTAAGAATACACTTGTATTGATTTTCATTGACAAAAATGCAACAGGATTAAAGCTGCCATTAAGTTCTGGAACTTTAACCTGCAATTAAGAGTTAATAGAATTTTATGCAACAGGTCTGAGACTCCCATCTGTCTAAAATCAAAAAGACACTGAAAATGGTATAAGCCTTGTTTTGGGAGTAAAATTTATACACACATTTACTGATTTTCAGATTTTTGTGTCTTCTTAAGTGTAGGACGTTTGAAATGCAATAGGAATGACTATGAATCGACAAAAGTATTTAAGAATTTGTATGAATGTTAATATCTGACAAAGATAAAATTCAAAAAACTGTTTTTATCACACCCTCTACTACTACAGAGGTTCAAAACATTTAGTAAATTGTTTCTACAGACATTGCCTAATCAACCCTTTTAATTTGATAACATTTACTGGTTTGACATGACTTAAACAAAGTAATGAAGAATAATGTGGATTATGAAAGAAGCGTTTAATTCTAGTAGGATTCTAGCTGCCGACCCACCGTTTTTCCGCATGACGGTGATATAATCTTCCTTACAGACATAAACGGTTGTTGTGTCAGTCAAGTTCTCAACGTTTTTAAAGAAAGTGAGAAATCCTTGTTTCGTTTTTCCATTTTTCAGCTTCAGTGATTCTGCAAATGCCAGCTCAATACTCGGACAAAGTGGCTCTGTAATGTGTATGACATCATTATGTCAGTGCGGAATATCGTTTCGCCCCTACTGCCATCGTAGTCCACCTTTTTCGCAATTCTGCTAACGGCAGTGAGACGAACCTTAGACGTCAGTTGTATCTCTATATCCTTGCCAGAGACAGCTAGGATTCCTTTATGTATGTGATGTAACTGGCAAGACGCTGTGGGCCTTTTTACGAACAAAACCCGAATTTCTGTGTCCCACCCAACATCCAATGACTTGTTCACCATTATGCTACCGTCTTCACATGTGCTGATTCCAGACCGGATTTCAAGCTCTCCTGCAAGCATTTGCCCCAACTGTGTTACAGTTTGTCGGTCAGTAATTTCAGATAGGTTAGACTTAAAGTTGACGACGAAAATGATCGCAAGCCCCCGGGTATCAATCATCTCAGAAACCATGTGTTCGCAATCTCCGTCGATAGCTAGGCTTCCGAGGGGACATATTAACGCTCGACACTGCCTCTGTAACGAACAATAACGTTATTATAAATCCATTGAACAATTTCACACACTTACAGCCGCGCTTTTTGCGTAGTTTTTTTTTTCTTCTAGAATTTGCCAACGTCAAGTAGATTCTAATTTTATTTGTTTGAATCGATGCTTTACGTTCCAGTCAACAGGTATGGAAATGTCGGGACGTTGCATACATTTTATGGGACTTCTACCCAACATAGGGATGTCATGACAGTTGAAATGTGCATATATATATTATATATACAACCGTCCAAATGAACATCTGTTAACGTTTATATACATGTATGGATGGTTTTACTAAACTACTTTTCTATCCAGTAATTAATCGGGTGGTCGGCCAAAGATTTATAAGCTTTGCCTGGAGACGGCACAAGACGGTTATGAATTTTTCACGGCCTCAATGGTCAGAAGTCCTTGATTCATTTTCGAAAATGTACTTATCGTCACTGAAAAGTTACCAGTAAATCAGGTTCAGTTGACGCATAGCAAAAGCCGATACCTCAGCAACTTGTAACTGTTAAAACGTTAGGTATTAAGATGTTAGCTGATTTATTTTTTTTATACTGCTACGAAAGAGATTCCACGCATTCTCTTAACCATGGCAATCAAGCTCATGTTATCAAGGCTTTTAATTCGACTTCCAGGTACCTCGATGACCTTTTGAACATTGACAATCCTTATTTTGAAGGCATGGTCATACAAATTTATCCGCATGAACTACAGTTTAATAAAGCCACCACCACAGATTTTGGATATACATCTTTCTATTGCAAATGAACTTGTTTCTTCTAAAATTTATGATAAACGTGATGACTTTGATTTTGATATAGTAAATTTTCTGTTTTTGGATGGTGACGTTCCTCGCCGTGCTTCTTATGGTGTATACATTTCGCAACTTATTAAATTTGCTAGAGTCTGCAATCATTTAGCGGGCTTCAATGCGCGAAATAATAACAGTCAATTCTCCAGCAGGGCTATAATCGGTATCATAAAATTCGAAAAACATTTTCTAAATTTTATCGCAGACACTAGGAGTTGATTTTCAAATCTAATGGGCTAATGACGCTTTTACGTGAGAGCCTTTCAGAACCAGAATTTTATGGCGACTTGGCTTACAAATTTAAGAAATTTATAGGAAGGAATGTTTTTTTTTTTCTTTTCAGTTCAGAAAAATCATAACACGTTACAGACGCATAGGTTATAACTTGAATGTTATGCGACAGTCTGTATGCTTAGTTTTAACCCAGGCATGGTTGATAACTATGTTGCCAAAGTGCAGATTATATATTATTTCTTTCGTTCCTTTGAGATCAGTTAGAATATTCTGAGTATTAAAATCTTACGTTTAGAGTCATCTTCTAAACAATGTACTAATTATTTGACCTCATTTAGTCATATGTCTTTGATTTAGACTTGCCTTGTTTAAATATTTGAAATTGCAGTATATTTATCTGGCTATCGTCGCCAGTTTATAAAAGGTCGCTGATGAGGGTTCTGTACCCGAAATTGCACAATATGGCCCATACTACCTCCCTTTGAACGTTTTCTCTGCTTCAAAAGGATTAAACTTTTGTGTTTTATTCTTTAATTGCACACCGGTGGGCGGCGGACGTAGGACTCTATGATGGCCCCGACATAAAGCTATTCTTTCAGTTGGTTTGGGCCGGAGCTTCTTGTCTGTTGCTTGGCCAACCGGGGTTCAATTGTTCTTCTTTTGCTGGACGGGTTTCGGTAAGTTAACCGGCGCCCAGGGATCTCCATCGTCGGGCAGCTTACTGAATCTGTTGAGTTCTCGTTTTTGATTCATCAGGGTGGTTATCATGATTTATTTATTTGTCATTGATGATTCATTGACTAGTTAGAGATTCACCACGAGGACCGAACAACTAACTAATGTTGTGAACCACTGCAGAAGATGAGAGTGAGGTTAGGCGCCTCGGTAAAATCGATTAAGCCACCCATTAATTTATATTACTGATCGTTCCAAGGCGATACTTCTGTTGTGGTTCCATTTGTTTTAAGTTCTGTAGTCGAGTTTTTGTGTTGTTTGAACCTTATGTACATGTTCATATTGAAATTTATATTCGTTTTAATGTTGCCTATATGTAGAGGCAACTGGCGTACAGCGTGGAATTTAGAAGTTTTCTGATTGTGCACCGTGACTGAGTGAACGGGAAAGTTTATGAGCGACTGATAGAACGTGCAAATAGATATTTGTCATTCGAGGCAGAATTTCTGATGCGTTCAGATGCGAAAACAGTGTCCCCCGCCCACCCAAAAATAATTCTGTTTTTGGATTTGCCTTTTTCAGATATAAGTGCAGAAATGCTCGGAATTAGAATAAGTTGTCTGTTCGTGAACTGAAGTGCGTTGTCACATGTGATACGTGTATTAATGAAGTTTTGATCAAGACGTAAACTTTTTTCAGTTTATTCCAGGCTGGTTTTGTTCATCGGTACTCTAACAGGACGGGCTCGTGTTATGATCACAGTGGGCGTCAAGTTCGATTTGTCGATTTGCATCTGTACGCACATGAAATCAGTAAATTGCTGCCATCATATCTATATAAAAATAGTTGTGTTGTTGTCTTTGAGAATGTTAAGTGTGTCGCTTTGCCTGGTTTAAGTCTGTCGTATGAGCAAAGTAAATGTTGGTATTTAGCGGATGGAGTGCGTAGGGGCGTGGGTGCGCAACATTTAAATAGAATATAAATGTTTTATGTTCGATTCCAGAACATAATATTATTTAAGTTCGGGTAACTGAGTGACCGCCTCTTGGGAAATAGCTGCTCACTCGGCTTACGATATGTGTATCTTATTGTCAATTCGCACCTCGGTTTTGGAGTGGGAATTTCTTTCTGATTGCGCCTGTTTCTTATCATTGCCTACGTGTACCTTTTTAGTTTTTTTTTTAGTTATTAAGTAGGAATTTTCTCGTGGATTTTTTTTTATTGTTGTTGACCCTTTTCGGCTTTCAAATATGATCTATCCGTTATATGAGAAGTAATATTTTGGTGGATGACTGTAAACTCTGAAAACTGCATTTACTTAAGGAGTCTCAATAGTAATAAATAAGACAACTATTGTTTGGTTTTTGTCTGTTTGTTTGTTTTTGTTGTTTTTGGAGAAACCCGGGATAGAACCTGCGACCCCTGGTTTACAAGGCGAGTGACTTATCCACTGCACCACGGATGCTTATAAGACAACTGTTATTAGCTCAAAAAGCAAGAGTTATCGTAATTTGGTTATTGTGAAATTAATTTGATCAAAATATATGGTGATGAAAATCATATGGCAGAAGAAATTTGCATATCCCATCGATTGGTGAAGCAAAACGAATGAAAAAAAAAAAAAAAAAAAAAAAAAAAAAAAAAAAAAAAAAATCGAATCTATTCCGTGAAAAATGAAATTGAAAATATTTCAAAAAGTCTATTTTTCTCAATTTTGAAAATCGATAACTTTTTAAAAAGCATGGATGCCCCCACAATTTTTTGTAGCATCCCACCTATATTGGTATTGAGACCCCTT
This sequence comes from Rugalucina vietnamica, assembly GCA_964017185.1. NCBI lineage: Eukaryota > Metazoa > Mollusca > Bivalvia > Lucinida > Lucinidae > Rugalucina > Rugalucina vietnamica. The sequence continues at coordinate 23,123,643 of OZ024873.1, forward strand.
AAGCTAGTATCTCACTGGCATGCGAATGTCTCGCGACTGTTTTGCGAATTTTGTCGCGGACTTTCGCACGACATTCGTGCGAGTGTCGCGCGAGTGTCGTGAGAATTTTCTTGTGTCGCGAAGTAGTCGCGAACTGGTCGCGAAGTTTTTAAACATGTTTAAAAATTTTATGCAAATTTTTTCTCCAAAATATTTTGCAAGACTGTCGCGCGACTGTCGTGCGACGGTCGCGCGACGTTCGTGCGAGTGTCGCGAACTTGTCGCCGCGAAATTTTGGCGAATTTACAATGCGAAATTTTCGCGACATTCGTACGCATGTCGCGCGAGTGTCGCACGACGGTCGCGCGACAGTCTTGCGAAACCCTCGCGACTATTTGGCGAGAAAATAAAACTAAGCGACATGCGACATTCGTACGAATGTCGCGCGACGCTCGCACGAATGTCGCGCGACTGTCGTACGAATTTAAATGAAAATAAGTTACATTCGCGGGAAAGTCGTGAGACACTCTCACGAATATCGCGCGACTGTCGTGCGACAGTCGCGCGACAGTCGCGCGATATATTTTCAAAACTAGACCGAAATTCGCGAATTTGTCGCATAAATGTCTATTCAATGAGACTGCAACGTGAAAGTTGTGTTTATATCGTTTATCTTTGTCCCGAAATAGTCGCGAATTATTCGCGAACTAGTCTCCAGTGAGGTAGGGGCTTTATCCTAGTGAGAAACCTACCATGTATTCGTCATATATTTCCGCCATTGAACAGTGTGGTCTTTCTACCATTGAAACCTTGGTTGTCATCCCGTTCAGTTTCTTAAAGTTGACAATAGCGCTGAAAGATGTGGAGCCAAAAGGGTGGCGGCTACTGCCGCGGCGCAGATTCCGACACAATGTTGGAATTTCGAATTCAGGACCGGAGTTACAGGCCAAGCAGAACACATTTTTGTAGACAACTAGTTTGCCCTTTAAGACGGGTCTAAAGTATGTCTGTGTGACGCTGTTACATGCTTTCTCTATGTTGGAATCGTAATGTGTCCAGTACCCTGAATAGATAAAACAAACTATGTCTGTTCGCATATGAGCATGTGCATGAGAAAACCAACAATTTGGGTTCCGACCAGGTCTGACACAAACCAACCTGTACAGTCACAGAAGCAGGCTAGAAGCTTGAAATTTCAGATTTAAGAAGAAGAGGGATTGTACTATCCGTGTAGCGAAAACAAAGGCGCTGATCAGCTTCGCTGTGACCGCGAAGCTGATCTGTGCCTTTGTTTTCGCCCAAGCATTTTGTTGGTTTTCTTATGCAGTGGCTCATATAGTCCAGTTTCTTTGACCGCAACGTCTGACCTTTTGCTAACAGATACATGTGTATTCGTTGACTGGACTACTTTGAATAGACATTTCAAGCATTAGCATTCTGGGAACACTTGTTCAGTCAAAACTTTGTTAGCTTAACGCTGTCTTTGTTACCTACATGTATATATCGACTTCAAAAGCAAATTACACTGTTATTTTATGTTGAAAACATGTGAGAATCCTTTGCTTTCAACAAAATGCAATTCTCACATTTGTTTTGAACAAAAATAACATTGTATTTGTAATATTGCCATTTGAAATTTTAACGAATCGTTAACTAACGACATCGTTAATTTTGAACAACTGGCCCCAGATGAAAAATGTCCAGAGAGAGTAGACCCCTCCGCCATACTTTCGAAAAAGTTGACACGAGTGGTAAATCGGCACGATTAAAATAAAACAGTATAGATGATTGAAAGATGCATAGTGTAATAAAGCTATACCATTTTTGCACGAACAGGTAAATAACGGTAAACTTTGTAGTCAGTACCGATGCATTCTAACCCCTAAGCTAGCCTTGCCCCTTTGAAATAAGCAGTAATATTTAAAGATCTAGTTAATACCTCATACCAGTGAACCTTAAAATGTGGGGTCGGAGTTGATTTTTTTTTTGTTTATAACGGTTTACATAACATCATTTACGATCTATAATACTTGCTGGCCAGAATCAGATACAAATATAAACAAGCAAAATTAATATAAAGTTGCGTCCTCACCGCATATGAGCTCGTTCCGAATATTTTACGATATTCAAGACATTCAGCACACCATTCTAAACATTGACGCTTCAAACGGGCATACAATTCCATTGTGGTATATGTGTTGTAATATAAGTAAAAGTTAATGGTGTTACCTGTTGCATTGCACGACCACGTGTCAGTTTCGGTAGGAATGTAGCACTGATATTTTCTTGAAACGTCTACTTTCGATTCTGGTACTTCGTTTACAATATAACAACGATCTGAGAGGATCGTTGTGGAGACATTCTGAAAATGATCTTTCATAAATTCTATAAAGCAATTGGTTCTTACGTTCCATGACACCCAGTTCTCAACGCCTTGACACATGGCACAGTAGTAATTTTGATATATGGTGTCTTTTACGGCGTGAGAAACCCAGAGAAAATCATCCAGTTCTGCCTTATTGTTTCCCCTACACATAGAATGAATGTAATCGTCATTAAAGTCATTCGGGCAGCTAGTCACAATAAAGTATCGCTTGATACCGAAAGAATAACCGTCGTACTCGTTGTTCCTGGCAGTTTCATCGTCTTTAGTCATAGTGTCCACACATATCAAATCAGAAGCTATGTCTGGTGCTGGTTCTAAATCTGGACAGCAATTTTCAGTTTGGTAACAAGTAGAAGCGTCACAAGAACAATCGGAACAACAAGGCATGAATGCTTCATCACTAACCGTGTTTACTCTCTCTGTAGAACAATAATTTGTGTAAGGACACACAGTGCCTGAAACATTCCGGATATAACTACTAAGTTGAAATTCTCCGCTTGCCCAGATAGCTATGGAAGCACATAAAACGATGAATAGTTCTTTGAATAATGCCATTCTTCTCTCATTTCTTGTAAGAGGATGTGAAATTGGAATAAAGATGCATGATACTAGCTTTATATAAAACATCAATCTCCAGAATTAAAAAACCCAAACAGGGTTCGGTTCTATCGGTTTATGATTAAAAGAAAACGGTCGGGCAATTACAATTCCTATAAACTGTTTTGGAAGCCACGAACATTTAAGTTGCTTATTGACAGAAAATGCTCATATGGCTATGCGTTGACATGTAATTAAAGAACCTAAAATGATTTTTGTGTCTTTTGTTTGCGTAATTATGTAGAATATGGCCGATCAAACCAGCGTGTGATAATGATGAAAAGGGTCGCGCATGTTTTAGTACCTTGCTTCCTGGCCTCATGGGCCTGGTCTTACTTCACCCATGTTTAGCATAGAAATTGTCTTTTATTCCATTAAAACAATTTATATTAACCAGCTGATACTTGCATTGTAAATGAATCAGCAAATAACTAATTCCAGAATATAATCTGTACACGATAGAGCACAATTGTTGTTTTAGGAAATACGAGGAAGTATATGAAAATAAGACCTTATAATAATTGCTTCATCATCGTCATCACGTTGCTTCCTCATCATCATCCGATGATGATGATGATGATGATGATGATGATGATGATGATGATGATGATGATGTTTATCATAATTCTATGATTATAATTTTTATTATCATTATCAACAATACTGACTATGTGTTTTGCATACAGCTGTACAAATCATAGACAAATCATTGTCAGCAAACTCAATCTATGAATCCAGCCTGCGAGGCGACCAGACGGCATGAGACAAGCTTTCTTAACGGACATTTGCAACCATCTGGGTGCAATCAACAGATCAGTTGAGAGTTTTCCATAAAATGGTTCATTCTTCAGCTGCAACTAGAGAAATAAACCCTCAAGTCTGTGACAACCACAGAGGCACCTCTCTCTAGAAAAATACTCTGACAAATGTTCTGTTGAATCGCCTGAATGTTCATCTTGATCAGACGGGACTTATCACAGAAAGTCAATGTGGATTCAGAAAAGACAGATGATCTTCACAACAAGACAGCTTCAGGCGAAATGCGAAGAACAAACTGTAGGTCTATGCATGACGTTTGCTGACCTCACCAAAGCTTTCGACAGTGTTAGTCGTGATGAACTTTGGCTGTCCACTCAGATTCATAGCAATGGTGTGGCATGCAGGTTCGTGTGCAAAATGATCCATGCTCATAGATGTTTTTTAGGACAGTGAAACTGGCCTTTTAATCATGTACCATTTTGATGGCAATTTATTCAACCTTTATAGAAGGTTGCAAGCCAAAACAAAGGTGCAGATGAGATCTTCCATGCAGATGATATGGATAAGGAGGTCAGCTCCAGGGTGGGAAATCACGTATTTTTTGTTGTGATAAGCTACACGGAAATGGCGTCTAGTTGAACAGGAATCTCGTAGATCGAAGGTAAATCGTTGTTTTCTCTATGTTTAAATAGCTTTATATATCAGACTATGCACTAAAGCGTTGAGAACAATTTTCCAGATTTGAGCCACCTCGTGGGAAAACCAACAATGTGGTTTCCGAACAGGTCTGACACAAATCAGGCTGCACAGTCAAAGAAGCAGGCTAGAAGCTTGAAATTTCAGATTTAAGAAGAAGAGGAAGTATACTATCCGTGTAGCGAAAACAAAGGCGCTGATCAGCTTCGCGGTTACCGCGAAGCTGATCTGCGTCTTTGTTTTTGCATATGCAGATTGCTGGTTTTCCCATGGGGCGGCTCATTTTATGACACCAAAGTTGCAGTACAAAAATCCTTAGTTTGGAAAAAAAATTGGTCAGCTCAGAGGCAAACATGCAAAAGGTCATGGATCAAGTTTCAAAATCATGTGATAACCATGATCTCACAAACAACACAAAATGACAGAGGTTGTGCACCAACCAGAACAATGAACTAATTGTTATTCTGAATGGAGAGCAGCTGAAAAATTCACCTACCCGGGATACCCTAGAATCCAGCCATGATAATTTTTGAAGGATGTGACATCTTCTGCTATAGTTGGTTTGAATTTATTTTTGGATAGTTTTAACCTTCCAATAAATGGTTTAGGTGGGCTGCTCTGGAAATGTTTTGGCAGATAGGTTTACGAACACCGTGTTCTGGGGTACCATTGGAAAGTACGCATACAACACAAAACAGATATTTACATCATTTATGGGGTCATTGTGCTTTTCTGGTTAATAAAACAATGTATTAACACCAAGCTGAAAGGTACTGCCAACCCTCTTGTATACATGTGAGACCTGGACAGTTATACCAATGCCATGCAAAGAGACTTAATCACTTCCACTTACGCTGTTTTCGAAAGCTGTTAAAAATCAAGTTCCAAGACAAGATTCCAGACACAGAGGTCCTGAAGATCGCAGGGATGCAAAGTATACATACAGTCTTGAAGCTAGCACAGCAAGTTTTCGTAATGACTAGTTCACAGCGTATCGGTACCACTGAATCGTAAGCAGTTACGAGTACGATTGTCTAAACTTGAATTTATTGACAAGACTACATGTATGCAAAATTTGTAAAATGTTTGCCCATGTTTTTAGCATATCGGTGTGAAATAAATCACATTCCAAATAATATTAAGACAATCTTATAGCGATGTTAAGACCAACTTGGGACCGGACCGTTGTCACGGACTGACTCTACTTAATATAAAGTCAGAGGATACAATGGCTTGTTGTGCCCAACAAATCATGTATCGAATGACCAAGGGTATACGCTTCCTGCTATGAATGACCAGCAAATCTATGGGAGGGTTCAATTAAACAGAATTTTCAAATTATGATGATTTATTTATAATGATGTTTAAAGTGAGAAGCAAAGAAGGAGAAAAAAAGATAGAAAGAGATTACAAAAAGAAATTACTGAGAAAAGAAAAAAAAAATACGTCCTTTGTTCATCAATGTCCCACACACTTTCCCATTGTCATCTCCGGGTATACTGTCACACGTTCGTCTCACTAGTACACTCCACACCACTGCTTGCAAAAACAGTCCAGTGTTCCCAATACGAACTGTAGACCACGCCCGTCCATTGTAAACCAAACACCAATGATTTTATATCGTCCCGTTTATACCGTCACTGCCACCCCATATAGTTTAGCCCAGTTTAGTTTCAGGAATTCAGATTACGTCCATAAATTACAATTTCAGCTTCAAGGCCTGAAATAAAGTAACTGTGTCTTAACAACAAAATAACTGATAGTGTCGCAATTTATCATAACGAAATCTCCTGCAGCTATGCACGTCACAACATCCAATTGCAAATAACCTCCCACAATTCCGTACCCCGGAACTGTATTAGTTTATTCGCTAGATTGCTTGTACTATACATATAAACTATAATACTCCAGTATCTACATTGAAACATTTATTCACATGTACGATACAGTTAAACCACATATGTCGCGAACTAACCCTAGTTCCTTACCCAGCGACATCACAAGCAAATCTCCGACATGCATCCACAATTCCTCACCCAGGAATTGGTCCTGCCAATCTATGACCAAATTCATAGAAAGCCATTTCTCAGAATACGATAAATCTTGCGAGACAATCTTGTTACAATATTAAACTTTTCTTAAATGACATCACTAATTTCAGTAATAGCAAATATTCTTAATGACATCATTAACGTCAAATCAAAGCGTTACGTTACTATAACGTAAAACTTAAAATCTGAAATTTCCAGCCTTACAGCTTTGTTCCTTTAACTTCCTTTATGATGAGATGATTAGATAACATAACATAACATGAAACTAAATGTACGTCAACGACAATAACGTCGCTACAAGTAACGTAGCACATAACAGAAATTTCCATTTTACAACTTTGGTTGACATACATACCGCGCAACGTCATTCTTACGCGAAATTTAATACATAAAAACTAAACCAATGCCGCTTCACGGCAACGTAGCGTGCAGAAATATAGAAATCTTCATTTTTACAACCCTATCAATGTGCTTTCCACCATAATGAGCTACATTATTATGGCTATACAATCTCACTGTACAAAATGTATATTTATGAACTGTTATAACTTACCGACGGCCGACTACTCAGACTGGCGCTGACCATAACCAGGTGTACCAGATAAACCCATATCCAAACATCTCAAATTCATGCCCAATCTTTACATTCTTCCGATAATTCATATTGATTTAACACAAAATAAGCTGCCTATTTATACGCATAAGTTTGTGAACATTTCCCTGAAAACCATACCGTTTTCCATCATATATTCCAAAACCATTCATCAGAACATGTGAATAACCCACCGTGAGCAAGTGAATAACAATTCTAAATGCACATCCACTGACAACCACACCCAGATCAGCTTGCAAAAAGCTATATTGCTAACCATAAAATCGGCAATACAAATTTTCTCTGGATTATACCTCAAGGTGTAAATCATATGATTCAAATCCCCGGACTTCATGTTTTCGTTAAAGCCGTGTCACTCTCAGAAACCATTTATGGCAAACTGATAAAACACGAATCTGAGCCCAGTACAGAATCCAATTAAACTGCACATAATGCCAATTTCCACGCCACAAATCAACAAATACCATAACACAAAAAGAATGTTAAAATATCACAATTGAGCATAAAATTCTTCATGGCACAAATATTTTTTGCCGTGTCTAACATACATAGATATCCTTGACAATGCAGTAAACATGTCATGTTTACTCCTGTGTAAGAGTTTCCAAGTACCTATTATGCTCAACTAAACATTTAAAAAATCAAACAAATTATCCAAACCCCACAAACAGCAAAAGTACATTTTTTATCGTGACATACCTTCCCCCTTTTGAAGTGTGAAGCATCTCAAAAATGCGTAACACTAGATCTACGCGATAAAAAATTTACTAAATGAAGTCATATCTAGAGAATCATACTTGCAAAAACCTGCTTCCACGTATCGCAATCTAAATCTTTTATGATAAATGGAACATACTCGGATCTCGGAGGAAACTGCAAAGCTGCTTTCTTGCCCTTGATTCACTACATACGCAACAAATAGATAACCTTAATGCACAATACTCATGTTTCACAGAGTAACACTAATTGAAGTCATATTTAGAAGATTATACTTTCAAGAACCGTACCCCGATTACCGCGAACTTAAACTTTCCATGACAATCGGATCTATACTCGGATTCCGGAGGAAACAGCAAAAGCTATCGGCGTTAACCGTAATCCACTAAATACGCGACAAATAGTCTGTTCCGCCTTCCTTGCTTTCCATCTTACATATTTCCATTCAACGTCACTGGAACACTCCGCATTACTACATGTAGTATTAACCTTATTATTGGGCTTCCGTCTATGCGGCCACAGCCACCAGTTAGTCATTACACTGACTACACTTACCCAAATAAAAGATATATGCCAGTCAGTTACAATACTGTCTACCCGCAACGCCACTGTAACCACCGCAACAAACGTGATCACGTTATTACATATCGACAAAAACCAAACCATGAATGCCAATATATCTCCTGGACATTGGGAAGTAAGGAACAACATTATACTGATACAAATGTGTACCCAACCTGTGAAAGTAAGATATTGTCTACCTGCCAAACTCTCGTTAAATCTTAAACCTGGATGATATCTTGTCTCTAAACTACAACTTCCGGTGTCGGTCTCGTTAACGTCGGAGCTGAAAATACCAACCATACTTTGAGCATAACACTGTGTTACATCCTTTGCCGGCTTTTCTTTTGTCGATCTTTCTGGTAACAAACATGCACTCGCTCCCACTGGCAACGTTGCCACACAATCTCCATCTCGGCCATTCTGACTCTCCATGTAACTGTAAATGATAAATGGTAACTTACCACAATCTGCTGATTTCTCCGTATAGATTCTTATCAGCATGCTGTTTATCGTCCACCTGAAATGTTCCACAAATACGTCATGTACCGTAGAATACGTGGCGGTACACGGGACGGTATACAGAGCGATGTACGGGTTGATGTACGGGTTGGTGTACGAGTTGGTGTACGGGTTAGTGTACGGTGTAGAGTGCGGGCCCATCACTGATCGCCTGAAAAACATCCTAGTACTCACTTCCTTCATAATGGATGACGTAAATTGTGATCCTAAGTCTAAGCTGATCTCATAGGTTACTCCAACTTGATTAAAAATACTTACCAATGCATCTGCAACAGCTTCCGTGTCAATCGACGCTAGTGGTACTGCTTCTGGGTATCTTGTCGCATAGTCAACTACAGTGAGTATGAACCGGTTCTTACTGTATGTCACAGGTTTCAAAGGTCCTATCAAATCAGTTGCAACTCTCTTGAATGGTACATCTATTCTAGGCATCTTTCCTAAGGGTGCTCGAATTACCTTACCCTTGGGTACAGTACGTTGACAAATGTCACATGACTGACAAAATCGTTTTATGTCGCTACTGATGCCTGGCCAATAAAATTCTGAGAGAACCTTTTGTATGGTTCGTTTAACAGCTAAATGACCTGCCATTATTGACTCGTGAGCCAACTTCATTACTGTTTTGCGAAATTGCTGTGGCACTATAAGTTGTGTAAATAACCTACCTCGCTCAATGTTCGGCGAGCTAAACTTCCGGTACATCAAGTTATTTTTAATAAAATATGATGCATTCTTAAGACACTCCTTGGCTTCACACCGTGCCTTCATTACCTTCAAACTCTGATCTTCATTCTGGGCCTTCCGAATTTGATCCGGTGTAACTTCTTGTATAACTATTTCTGGTGTCTTCATACTCACATGTGTTCCTTCCTGTTTCTTCTGTGCCCTAGTTTGCACTGCTAATGTTGGCACCCAGTCTATATCCGGTTTGTTGCGTTCCCGTGCACCTGGAATATTACCTATGATTAAATCAACCAATGGCTTTTCCACACATAGTGCCAATACTTCTCCTTTGTAATATGGTGTGTCAATATTTACCTTCACTTCCGGTACAACTCTTGTAGAATAATCTACCATTACCATAGTTTGATTTCTTCCTGTATATGCACCTTCCGGGACTACATGTTTACTTACTATCACGCCCGAACATCCAGTATCTCGTAAAACCTCAACCGATTTCTCTTCAACCATTCCTTGTACAGTACTAAGTTCTGAAAGAGATGATACTGAACTCACACTTACTTGGTGTTTCTCATGTAAGTTATCCTTACTCTCCATTGCTGCTTTGGAATAACTGACAGTATTTGTATACGTCAAGCAAACACCACATTTCTTAACATCTGTTGTTGTATCCTCATGACTGTCTTCATGTGCAGTCTGTACCTCCGAATCTTTGCTCTGAAAAGTAACTTTCTTTGTAGGTGACCTACCTCTATGTCCTACCGCACCTACTTTCATGATACCGGGTTTTAGTTCCGGACACTCCCTCCTGTAATGTGTTCCACCACAATTATAACATTTCAAACCTGGATAGTATTTACCTCTTCCTCTTCCATATGAGTTTTGATTATAAGGAATCTGGTCTCTTTTCACTGGTGACCTTGATCTGGATGCTGAATTAGAACGAGATCTACCTCTGTCATTCTTGAAAGTCAAATTAACAATATCCACATACCTAGCTTCCTTGTAGGAATCCGCCAATTTACTAGCTTGCTCCAACGAAGTTGGTTCTCTCTCCAGTTCTCTGTTACAAATAAATGTAAACTGGTCTCTCAACATGAGATCCTGCAAACCTTCAAAAGTTTTAGGAATACCTGACATATCTATCCATCTTGTAAAGTAGCTCTTCAACCGTGCTGAAAACTGCTGAAACGTTTCACCAGTTTCTGGTCTACACTTTCTGTACTTACGCTTGAATCCTTCCTCTGTTAATTGATACCTTTGTAACAATGCACACTTCAACTTGTCATAGTCCATTGCATCCTCCTGTGGCATCAACGCGTACACATCTAACGCTTTACCCTGTAATAACGCACTCAAATCAGTTGCCCATGATTCTCTTTTCCACCCTTGTGCTGTAGCATACCGTTCAAACCTAAGTAAATATGCATCCATTTCATCCTTACCTTCATTAAATGCCGGGATTTTAGGCGTTCTTGCCTTAATAGTGTCTCTTGGCGCTGGAATTGGCCTCTCCGCCCTTTGCGCTGTGATCCTCTCCATTTCTGCGAAATGTCTTCTGTCCTGTAATTCAATCTGCATTTCATACTCACGTTCTAATTTCTCTCTCTCTGCTACTAACCTCTCTCGTTCCAATGCAATCTCTGCCTCATACTTAGCCCTATCTGCAATTCTGATCTTACGCTCTTCATCTGCCTTAAGCTCCATTTCTTCATTTGCATGCCTGTATTGTACTTCCAGTTCACGCTCTTTTAATTCTTTCTGTCTTACCTTTTCAGCTTCTTGCGCTAGCAACTCATTCCGCTTCAGTTCAATTTCCTGTTTCTTAAGTTGTACTCCTTAATTTCTCGCTGCTTTTCTTGTTCATCAGCTTTAGCTTTTAACTCGCGCTCATGGCGTTCGCGTTCAGCTCTTACTTCCATCTCGCGGATTTCGCGTTCTGCTTCTCGACGCTCACGTTCTGCATCACGCGCTGCTTGACGTTCATCACGTAATATTACTTGTTGCTCTGAAACAAACGTATTAAGTGCTTCACCTTCAAGACCTAAATCTTTCCCCACTTTGGTTAACTCTTTAACTACATCCATGATTATTTCCCTTTTGAAAAATTATTACTGTTTGTAAGGATGGTCACAATAAAACGAAATCTGAGTTATCAATTGATTCTGAACAACGTAAACTTCACAGTATTCACATCAATAAATAAGCAAAACCCAATGCTTACCAAACTTCAACTTTTGTTTACCAATTGCCTCAACGCAACCTATTCTTAATAACCCATTAAGAATCACCCAGATATTCTACCACAATCAACTAATGCCTTTAACCGTTGCGTAACAATTTACAAAAGTAAGCCCATACTCATGAATACCTTAAACAAACCGTTCAATTGACAAACCTCAAATTTCAGGATCACCTGGTGCTTCACTGGTACACCCCGTCTCTGGTGCTCGCCAACCCTGACAGTCGGTCGACGGGAATATGAATTATCGGAGGACTCCCATCAGTCTAACCATCGGCCCTCATAACTGAAATATACTTTGATATCTTGTTCTTAAGTGACAGTGTGACTGTAACATATACCAGAACCATGAAATTTTAGTGTTTACATTTGCATTATTTTAAACAATTACTTTTACTTTGCTTAAGCATTGCTTACTTTGATACATTAGAGAATTTCACTGTGATTCACATTTGGTTCTCTAAATCCTAGCATATATAAACACCTCCAAGAGTTACTGATATCCAATGCAGAAATGTTGGGCGTATCCCACTTCTGACACCAAATGTCACGGACTGACTCTACTTAATATAAAGTCAGAGGATACAATGGCTTGTTGTGCCCAACAAATCATGTATCGAATGACCAAGGGTATACGCTTCCTGCTATGAATGACCAGCAAATCTATGGGAGGGTTCAATTAAACAGAATTTTCAAATTATGATGATTTATTTATAATGATGTTTAAAGTGAGAAGCAAAGAAGGAGAAAAAAAGATAGAAAGAGATTACAAAAAGAAATTACTGAGAAAAGAAAAAAAAAATACGTCCTTTGTTCATCAATGTCCCACACACTTTCCCATTGTCATCTCCGGGTATACTGTCACACGTTCGTCTCACTAGTACACTCCACACCACTGCTTGCAAAAACAGTCCAGTGTTCCCAATACGAACTGTAGACCACGCCCGTCCATTGTAAACCAAACACCAATGATTTTATATCGTCCCGTTTATACCGTCACTGCCACCCCATATAGTTTAGCCCAGTTTAGTTTCAGGAATTCAGATTACGTCCATAAATTACAATTTCAGCTTCAAGGCCTGAAATAAAGTAACTGTGTCTTAACAACAAAATAACTGATAGTGTCGCAATTTATCATAACGAAATCTCCTGCAGCTATGCACGTCACAACATCCAATTGCAAATAACCTCCCACAATTCCGTACCCCGGAACTGTATTAGTTTATTCGCTAGATTGCTTGTACTATACATATAAACTATAATACTCCAGTATCTACATTGAAACATTTATTCACATGTACGATACAGTTAAACCACATATGTCGCGAACTAACCCTAGTTCCTTACCCAGCGACATCACAAGCAAATCTCCGACATGCATCCACAATTCCTCACCCAGGAATTGGTCCTGCCAATCTATGACCAAATTCATAGAAAGCCATTTCTCAGAATACGATAAATCTTGCGAGACAATCTTGTTACAATATTAAACTTTTCTTAAATGACATCACTAATTTCAGTAATAGCAAATATTCTTAATGACATCATTAACGTCAAATCAAAGCGTTACGTTACTATAACGTAAAACTTAAAATCTGAAATTTCCAGCCTTACAGCTTTGTTCCTTTAACTTCCTTTATGATGAGATGATTAGATAACATAACATAACATGAAACTAAATGTACGTCAACGACAATAACGTCGCTACAAGTAACGTAGCACATAACAGAAATTTCCATTTTACAACTTTGGTTGACATACATACCGCGCAACGTCATTCTTACGCGAAATTTAATACATAAAAACTAAACCAATGCCGCTTCACGGCAACGTAGCGTGCAGAAATATAGAAATCTTCATTTTTACAACCCTATCAATGTGCTTTCCACCATAATGAGCTACATTATTATGGCTATACAATCTCACTGTACAAAATGTATATTTATGAACTGTTATAACTTACCGACGGCCGACTACTCAGACTGGCGCTGACCATAACCAGGTGTACCAGATAAACCCATATCCAAACATCTCAAATTCATGCCCAATCTTTACATTCTTCCGATAATTCATATTGATTTAACACAAAATAAGCTGCCTATTTATACGCATAAGTTTGTGAACATTTCCCTGAAAACCATACCGTTTTCCATCATATATTCCAAAACCATTCATCAGAACATGTGAATAACCCACCGTGAGCAAGTGAATAACAATTCTAAATGCACATCCACTGACAACCACACCCAGATCAGCTTGCAAAAAGCTATATTGCTAACCATAAAATCGGCAATACAAATTTTCTCTGGATTATACCTCAAGGTGTAAATCATATGATTCAAATCCCCGGACTTCATGTTTTCGTTAAAGCCGTGTCACTCTCAGAAACCATTTATGGCAAACTGATAAAACACGAATCTGAGCCCAGTACAGAATCCAATTAAACTGCACATAATGCCAATTTCCACGCCACAAATCAACAAATACCATAACACAAAAAGAATGTTAAAATATCACAATTGAGCATAAAATTCTTCATGGCACAAATATTTTTTGCCGTGTCTAACATACATAGATATCCTTGACAATGCAGTAAACATGTCATGTTTACTCCTGTGTAAGAGTTTCCAAGTACCTATTATGCTCAACTAAACATTTAAAAAATCAAACAAATTATCCAAACCCCACAAACAGCAAAAGTACATTTTTTATCGTGACAACCGTAAATCGTTTCATTTGTTACCACAACCACCAGCTCTAGCGAAGAAATTTAACACTGACAGTAGTTAATCCGGAATCGTGTCCTTCCCCAAATTTACTGTTCTACGGAAATAGCAAACACGGTTAGTGATGAGGCGCTAATGCCTTGTTGTTTCAACTGTTCTTGTGACGCTGTTGTTACTAAACTGAAAATTGCTGTCCGGAAAACGAAGACCAAGCATCGGAAATAAACGAACACTATGGCATCACGAAAAGTTGCCCTTGCAATACAGAGATTTTTTTTCAGCTGTAAAAATTGATAATTTTATTGGAAAAAAAAGATAGTTTTAAAATTTTCGTTCAAAACATTGATTGTGGGTACCGCCTCAGTTCTAACGTGTATCCACAATCTATGTTTTGAAGCAAAAATAAGAAATATAGGTATACCCCTCCATACCACAGTTTTGCTATATAAAAGTGGGTTTTGAGGGGGTATTCATGTCACGGACATGTTTTCCGGAGTATTTATGTACATACGGTTTCAGGCGATACTTTGTTGACCGGCAGACCTTATAGTACTATAAGTGTTATTTGCTGGGTATATTTCATGTTGACCAGTTTTAAGGGGTGCAATAGAAAATTAAAACAGTTCGAAAATAACATTTTATTTACAAGTACAAATGTAATTATACATAACATACATAAAATCATTATAAGTAATCACAGATTACAATCACAAAATAGATCATACTAAATAAATGTTCAGCAATTGGTTTGAAAAACACTGACGAGATGTATTATTTAAACCAATATTAATTTAATTACAATGAAAATCTATGGACATACGAGGTATAAATTTAAATGCTTGCACGCACATTGCTTTAAAACATGAATATAAATCTGTCAATGATAATATCAAAAACAACAACGCAAAAAATCCCCAACAACAAACTAATAACAAAGGAAGTATATAATACAAATGATTTGATGAACTTCGTTTTCATATTTTGTAACAAATGATAATTGCACACAGACTCATCGCATCTTCTTCGAGACGTGCAACATTACTTATCCGTAACATGCAAGCATTAAATTAATTAGTCAACACATTCTTTAAATTATTACCCAAAGGAAACTCCATCATTTGTGTTTACAAATGAGCCGCCTCGTGGGAAAACCAACAATGTGGTTTCCGAAAAGGTCCGACACAAACCGGGCTGTAGAAGCACAGATGCAGACTAGAAGCTTGAAATTTTGGATTTAAGTAGAAGAGGAATTGTACTATCCGAGTAGCGAAAACAAAGGCGCTGATCAGCTTCGCGGTTACCGCGAAGCTGATCTGCGTCTTTGTTTTCGCCTATGCAGATTGTTGGTTTTCTCACGAGGCGGCTCAAATGATGAATTCCGTGGTATGTCATGTTGTCCACAGAGATTATAAATAAAACGAAGATAAAAATTTCAAATATTCAAAATAAAAATGAAGTGCAGCACGAAAGGCAAATTGATGATATTATGCAAAAAAGGTTAATGAACTCAGACTGAGAGAAAATACCACCTCCTTGTCTAGAAACTATCAACACTAATAGAAGACCGTCAAGACTTGTGTACATACATGTATATGTTGACGGAAATTTACAGCAAAAGAAGAGCATTGAAATATTTATAAATCATCAAGCATCGCAAATATGAACAATTGCGAAGCGTATTTCAAGTGCACCAAAATTCAATTGCACCAAAATGAGTGTATCGCCATTACACAACATGTATAGAAATCAAGAATGTATGTTTCTCAAACATGCTTCCATACAGAAACTGTAGCGACATTTTCGCCATCCACACATTCGAAGGGCAGATGTCGAACTTCAATGCATTTAAGTCTGAAAATACAAAAATATTAATGATTATAATAATGCCATGAAATGAAGTTCAAAAGCATTTGATAAAATTCATTACCAATATAAAATGTCTATGATCAGTTTGCAAGGGAAGGTAAATAGTTTACCCAAAACGAACTGGAAGGTATGAGTGACTTGTGGGATCATACAGATTGTATGGAATGAGACATATGATGTGTCAAGATCTATATAAAAGGGCTTTATAAAACAGTAAAACATTAGCTAGGCACATGTATATCTATTTCCCGAACGGTGTCACGTTCTAATCTGACATTGTTTTATCCATAAATATTAAATAGCAGTGCTGGATGTACGAGCCCGTTTAAACCTTTCTTATTTACGTATACACACACCTGGTCTTTGAGATTCAAGAGTTTGTGGAATAGATACAACCTAAGACTCAACAAAACTATCTTTTAAACAATCTTTAGAATGTTGACTAATAGAATGAATGACGGAAAGGTAGAAACGACGAAACATGATGCACTTAAATGCTTAAAGCTAAAATGATAAGGCTCTCTTACTGTTTTTCAGTGAGTGTGGGTTCCAGTCGTGATTTCCCCCATGAACCATCCCGAGAGGCAATCACTACAATGCCAGAGGACTTGGTTACCTCTCCGAGGCGAAGAAGCCATGCTGAAATAGATTCAGAGAGAATGATGATTTAGATAAAGTGACTTCCTGTGTAATTGCAAGCTTCAACATATATTCTACACACAATGGACAACTTTAATCAAATGTTACAGGTTTAAAGTGAGGGTATTGTATACTTGACTGTAAGATACATCGTTATAATTTATAGGAATTTTACCAAAACGATTAAGTGATATTTTTTTTTCAGCAAGATTTTACAATTCCACCAGGGAAACATGTCCATGAAAAGGATATTCCCCCTTAAACCCCAATTTTATATAAAACTGGGATGCACAGGGATACAGCTATAGTTTCCTTAGTTTTGCTCCAAAACATTGATTGTGGGTTCTAACGTGTATCCACAATCAATGTATTGAGCAAACATAAAAAAACTAAAAAATTGTGACTTTTACAGCTAAAAATCTTTGTATATTGCATAGACATGTTTTCGTAATCATCAAATGATTACCTTTTGGTTCGTTGGTCCTCTCCAGGAAAGATACAACTGTCAGATCATTCTCAACTGGAACCTCATTGGCAATCCATGTGAACTAAAATTATATGAAAGCCTTCGTAATCATGATCAAATTATTCTATGACATTATGTTTACCAAGTTACCAAGCTTCAATATGTTTGTCGTAAAGTATGGGCGTCAAAACATGGCATGGAAATATTCGATTTTTCTGATTTTAATTTTGCTATTTCTTAGTAAATTCTATGAATTCATGACAAGGCCATGTTGTAAAATAATGTACAATTTATATAAAATTAACACTGGCAATAATTTGAAAATCTAGTCACAGAGATTTCTGAAATATATTCAATCATTGTGTACCTGCTTGAAATTAATGTTTTCAGGTCTGTGACCCTCTTCTGCACTTGCGGTGAGAGTTTTATCGCCCGAACCTGGAAATGTTACTCTTGTCCCCTTCTGCAGCTTCATTGCTGTTTCAAGGAAGCGAGCACAATAATCCATAGCAAGAATCTGAAAAAAGATACCAGATACAAAATGAAAATTGTATATAAAGATACTCCAGAGCTGAGCATACAATGGATGAACACCAATTATTGTAAGTAAGGGTAAGCTTGTACTTTCAATTATAATGCATTGTATAAACAAAGTTAATAAATATTACTCCTACAGCAGGCAGTTCAATACAAGGAACTCTTACATTTTTAAACTTTCTGCTCAATATGAACGGTCCTCTACCAGACCCTGCACCCAACCATAAAGCTGAATGTGGATGGACACCATGATGTGCTACAAGCTCATGACATGCTTCAGCCACTACAGCTGGAAATGATTTGCGGAATCCGAATTCCATCTCGAGGATTCCGTATAACGCATTCTCCGTCTCAAATCTATATTGGACATTCGCAGATGGATAGAATTCGGGCTGTATCTTCTGGTCTAGATATATCTTGTTTTCTGCCAAAAATAATGAAAATGAAGAACACCCGTAGCACTATTATACAGTCAAGGACCAAAAGTATTTCCACAACGTCAGAATTTCCATAGACTTACATGTATTTTCATGTTTGCAAGAAAAAATATCCTGCGTCTTCTCGTCAACATATTTGCATGATTTTGGTGTCATTTGAAGGTTAAATAAATAAAGCAATAAACAAAGGTGATTTGGTGAAGTTTCAACGTTGCATTTTCTATATACAACAGTTTGAAATTTGAGGAAATTTTGAAAAAGTCACTTTCCCATTGACGTCAATGGTGACGTTGCCCAAAATTGTCAAAATAAATACCATGTGTTGTTTAAAAATTGGTAGCTTTAAAATGCTTACACAGAATTGATTGAAAATACATTGTATATTGCTTTATGCGTTCACCTTTCAAATGGCACCAAGATCA
The DNA here is from genome assembly GCA_964017185.1 of Rugalucina vietnamica. Lineage (NCBI taxonomy): Eukaryota > Metazoa > Mollusca > Bivalvia > Lucinida > Lucinidae > Rugalucina > Rugalucina vietnamica. Next base: position 23,142,540 of record OZ024873.1, read on the forward strand.
TGACAATATGTGGACCAAGAGAGACAGGATAATTTTTCTTGTAAACATGAAAATACACGTAAGTCTATGGAGTTTCTGACGTTGTGGAAATACTTTTGGACCTTGACTGTATATTCATTATACCAAGTACAACTGATGAACTGCAATCTGATTTTACATTTTTCACGAAGTCGAGAAAAAGAATGATAGGACTTTGGTGAAATACAGACAAACAGGAAATATTGAATTCTGATCTAACAGATGGGTGGAAATGTCTTGGAATCTTTCCTGACTATATAGATGAGAAAGCAAGAGATGAGCTTCTTGAGATTAGCTTTGCAAGAGATTAGCTCCCTGAGACACGAAGAAGGAAATGCAACTATAAACTGTTACATACCTTCAACACCAGACCCAAGAACATAAACCTCTGTGTTTATCAATCTCACTGGCAAAGCCACAGATTCACTGGAGTATGTGACAGACTTTGCTACACGGAACCCTGCGTGCTGTAAGAAGTGTCGCCTGAACGCAAATCTGGCAAATCTTGATGCTTCGTCGCCAGTGCTGATCCAAGATCCTCCCTATTACAGAGAAAATAATGATATAGATGGTTGTTCAGTCTAGTTTCCAGAGTTTATCATGATTTTGACCGTCCAGTCCGTCGGATGGGACTATAAACCGAGGTCCCGTCTCCACATGACCTTAGCTGTTGGTGGGACGTAAAACCCTAATCAACCAACCATTTTGACCGTTTCTTACTGCTTCAGATGTACATTGTAAAATGTAACCAACAAATACCAAGGAAATCTTGTGGTCTTGTTTGATTTATAAACTTATGCAGGAATTAAGTTTTTATGCAGGAATTAAGCTTTTACAAATATATTTCCTCAAGGAAACTGATCTTTCTTACCAAAATCATGTTGTGTCTTCCATCATAACAAGGAGCTGAGAAATCATCATAAAACCAGTGTGTATGGGTAGAAAGGCCGTTGAAATGGTCCTCTTGCCACTGCCAGACATTGCCAAACACATCATGGAACCCATACTCGTTGGCGGGAAACAAATTCACAGGCTGGAAAGTGACATGGTAAGTACACATTTTTATTTATTTATGACATAAAAAGTGTGTTGGTACGATTTTATTGGGATTTTATCATAACAAAATCTCTGAAGGCTGGTTGTAGAAAACTGAGACACCAAGTACAACTTTGATTTTTTACCATATTCAAAATACACACTATGCCTCTATAGTCTATTATGATAAAGACATAGTATTTGGATAGTTTATTTGTTGTGAATTTTAGTTGTTTATATTTTAGTTGTTTATATTTTATTGCCATGTACTGAGGTTTGACATTCATACATAACTTACATTTTTGTCATAAGTACATTTGCATACTAACTGCTATTGATTTTGGTTGTTTTTGATTCTTATTTTATGTACCAGTGTTTGGCATTAGTACACTGTTTATATTTTGTTAAATGTTTGACAATAAAACAAACTTATTATTAGACAATTGTGTTGTCAACATTTATGATAAATAATGATGGCATAATGATGGCAACATTTATGGATATGCAAATGAAAAAATAAAGATTTACCGTGGATGATCCATACTTCATGTTGAAATTATAGTTATATTCTTTGGCAAATATTGCATCGCATGCAGTGCCTGTCGAAGGAGGAGCCTGAAACAACGAGCAAACTTCACATGTCACATAAAAGAAATAACAGGGAAATGGTACAACCAGAAACCAACGTCCAACCCTTAAAAGCAGTGTTAAGTTGATGCACTTAAGCTGTTTCTAATATTCTTTCCAATTCATGTTTGATATTATAATACTACAGGTTACAAGAAAAGGATGTCTTTTGTATCTCATAGAATCCAAGAAAGTTAAAAGAACATCACTGATTTTGCCATTAAATACGTCTGTCACTTATTTGTATACAACCATGATATCAGACATAAGGTGAAGTCATTTATTTGACATTTCAAGATAAAACTCATACCTGTTTGCCTCTGATTGCATTGTGTTCAGCTTCAGTCAGTAGACGATAGTCTTTGCCTTTCCACGTGCAGTAGGCCTTTGCCTCATGGTAGTTGATCTCAACTGGCCAACTCCAGGGCATGTCCAGGTTATCGAACATTGCTCGATACCTGCAAGAGATATAATGATATAAAAGGTACAAGTAAGCAATGACGAGGAACTAATTCAATCAGAACCAAAGTCTCACCATATATAAAAAATAGATTTTAAAAATGCTAAAAATACCAGCAGCAGCATAAAAACAATTGTCTGATATCAAATTCATGGACTTTAGCTTTAATGAGAACATTAATGTTGACTGTAATGAATTGGAATGTAGGCCATATTCTAAATACTATGTTTACTGATTGAAACTGAAATCATGAATAAACTTATTAGGCAGGCACCTACATGTATTTTTGTTCGTTTTCACTATTCCCTGAATAAGCGTCACCGTTGATGTCATGGTGTCCATTTGTATTAAATTCATTGTTTCCATTTTGAATCCTGTTCTCTTGATTGGCTGAGAAACTGCAATGGCTGTAAGACGCTAAGTCAGAGCCACAACCGCTTTTACAACCTGCAAAAATTTCAGAAATTGCAATTTTAAAATCTTAGCAACGGGGCTTTCTCTTTGACAATGACAAACATTTAAATGTATTATACATACAGGAAAGCATATAATAGTGCAACTGATGGTCAACTTTGTTAAAAGACAGATTTCTTTTCAGTTTGTCATTTATTTCTTTATCTTCCATTATATACAATCATTACATATACACGTGCAAGAAACAGACTTCGATTTCTATTAGTTTCTCTGACAGAAAAATCTTGGGAAAAGTTTCTATAACATTGGCCTACCATTGTTACATATCCAGAACATCGGATGTTTGGACTTCCGGTAATTCTTCCATTTCCAGCCCTCCTCCGTCCAGAGATTTTCCTTGTTGTACCCTCCGGCTTCAATAAACTCAAGAAATTCTTTGTTGGTTATCAGGTATTTTGATGCCTCGAAGGTTGGCACGCTGGAATAATCAGTGCAGTTTTAAATTTTCATTATTTTCATGAACAGCTCTGGATTTATCTTCTAAAATTGTATGATATGATCTGATATAGATCATCCTACCAACGTTTTGGTTTTATTTTATCTGATATCGTTGTGTAACAATAGCCAAGCTAAGCCACAGCAAACCCCGTCGGTGGAAAAGCATGCTCATCCACCAAGGGTGGTTTACTGCGCTATATACTCAACACTCACTCGATTCACAAAGTTTCAAGTTTGAAATTTGCATATTACAAGCACTCAATATGCCGCTAATTCGTTGCACCGACGTATTTTTCCAAGGGAGGCTATTCCGTCACATTACTTCCCCCTCCGAGAAGACTCGTCCCGAGTCTTGGCCTGGGGACTACATGGGTAAGGCAACACCGGTCCGGCAGTTGTCATCATCCCACCGCTGCCACCAAATGTAACAATAGCTAAGCTAAGCCACAGCAAACCCCGTCGGTGGAAAAGCATGCTCATCCACCAAGGGTGGTTTACTGCGCTATATACTCAACACTCACTCGATTCACAAAGTTTCGAGTTTGAAATTTGCATATTACAAGCACTCAATATGCCGCTAATTCGTTGCACCAACGTATTTTTCCAAGGGAGGCTATTCCGTCACAGTTGCAACTAACCATCTGCGCCATGAAGTGGTCGAAAAGATCTTATATGATAATTATTGTACTGCAGGTTATGAAAAACGTTTGATTATTGAAGATCACTAAAAGTATTCTAAGATTTGATATAGGTCGTTTTCATATTATTGAATACAAACTGTTTAACTTTTGCCTTGTGATTTGATACTCATCATTTCCTGACACTTCCAGATACTCACAATCGTTTTACTTCTCCATACTCGTTGTCCCAACCATACGAAGGGAAATCATCTGGTTTACCGAAGGTGACATCTCTTCCATCTACTCGTATCATAACATTCTTAAGGCTTTCACCATCAGCTGAAGACGATGAAAAATGGGTTTAAACAGCGTTTTACAATAGTTCTAACGGTTCAGCCGGTTAACCATAATTGTTTATTTCTAATGTAAAGAGCCTATGCGATGGACAGGAGCTGTTAGGTTTAGTCATTTGGCACTAAAAATGATAAGAATACTTGTCACAATCACAATGCGCTCTTAGATGAATTGGATATGTCAATCGTCGATATTGATACAACAACTTGACATTGTGTTGTCATATCGAAACTACTCTAATTGTTGCCTTCGACACGTGACTTGTCACCTGTTCGGCTCACGGAGCTCTTAATCGAATATAACTTCTTACTAGTCTACAATTTTGACCTGTAGTTTGCTTATGTAAAGTGATACAATGAAATTTCAACTTTAAGATAAGAAGAATAATATACATGGTTGCAAGTGGGTCAAATGCATGTCAAAGTAAAGAGTGCCCTAATGTCTTTGAATCATATTTAAAAAAGTGTACCTTCAGCTTTTTAGAAGACACCAAGAACGGCATGAGTGTGTTTATCTTAAAAAATCTTTGTTACAGCATTCCTTGGCCAATTTGTATCATATAATCATAAACATGTGCATACCAGCTTTCATAGGTCCATACACCCAACCTTCTGGTTTTGTTAACATGTCGACAGGCAACTGACGTATGAGTACTGATGAAGTTTCCAGATGAATTCTTTCATGCTCCATACCCATCAAAAGACCCCACTGTAAAATGCAATTGTAGGTTTAGCAACTGAATTGTCAAATAGGACGTTTTGATTTTAAATGACAGCTGTTGGTTGGAAGCAATGACTCTTCAGACAAACATCACAGTACGAATCATCTCAAGTATGTTCTTTATTTTCCCCCATTAAATAAATATATTTATTTGGTATTTAATAGTGCAGCTTTGTTGTAGCTTCGATATCTTTCAACCAAACTCAATGCAGTGGATTTCGAAGAGTGTGTCGCCCTTTTGCTATCATTTTCCAGGTTCTCTATTTTTACTGAGCACTTACCCATCTACTCTCCATGGTAATTGGCAGTTGAAGGGGCGTGTCTTTGATGATATTGGTTACCACATTGCGCACATTTCTGCGATACTCAACGACATCCTTGAGTGGGGGCCATTTGAAAGCACCTCCCATGCGGAAGTTTTCCTGAAAACGGAGAAACAGTAGGCATGAGTAAGTACATTGTATGTCGTTTGTAATTTGTCATACTGGAAAATTCCATTTGAAATATTCCCTGTTTTGTACTTGATGCTAACGAATGTCACGTTTCTTTAAGGCATGTAAATGTGTTTATCACAAGATGTGTGTTTATCACATTATTGCCAAGTTTGTCGCATTCAGTGAATAGAACTCTAACATCAACAGAAACAAATGCTACTGTTTCAAAACATTCAAATAAAAGCAAAACAAAACAACGTGCCAGTTCATGTATCAACCGTAGCGCGTTCCATATTTTACTTCCCGTAGAGGTTGAGGTTAGACGTATACATGAAGCTGTATACAGCGGCATATATTTGGAGAATAATTCAAGAAAGTTAAGATTAAATCTAAAAGATAAATTTTTGGCACAAACCTGCTTGTATTGTACTTTTTTTCTTAAACATGTAAACACTTTAATACTGATTTAAACTAGTATCCGGAGGGTGGGGGCGAGGGGGGCATCGAAGACGAAACTGTCGTAAATTGTGCTAATCATATTTTGTATGAATCTTTATTTATAAATAGATCAGCTCCAGCAGTGACTTCTCGAGAAATAAATCACTGTTCGGATGTCTTTTACTACAAAGATGACCAAAAGCGCGCACTTGTCAGACAAACTGGCGTTGCTCATGACAAATACCAATATACATGTAATAGAACATCGCACATTATTTGGCTCACATATTTAATTTTCAGCCTTATTATTTTGTTTTCCTACAAGTTTGCATACCGTGTCATCCCAGGACATCTCGTCAACACCAGTTTCAAACAATTTCTCATACTCGAAGTTGATCCGCTCCTGAAAGAGACATTGTTAGAATGTACTCGTATAGTTTACGTTTACCAAATATTTTTCTCTTCCTATTTCAGCTTAGACAATATGATTCGGTCAAAGCTTGCAACATGGGGTTCTAGTATGACAAGGTGGACAATCACGTGACTAAAAGGATAACATGTATACGGCATTGCTTTAGACTAGTAGCTGATGATCAGGTGAATGTTGGAGTCAACAAGTGACAAAAACTGAATACCAACATGTTGATTTTCAATTACCTTCATTAAACCAGCCAGCATGAGTTTGTTGACATACACTACTGCGGTGTGACAGTAATAGAAGATGAGTGGAAGTCTCAGGCGATCAGGACATTTGTAGATGGCAGACTCATCTGAAATCAAGATATAATTCTGCTCCATTCTAGTGATTTTAATATCAATGGTTGTGGAATCTGACGTGGGTGATTAGTTTATGCATATGAGAATGACGAGAATGTTGAATGGAAAACAAATTAGAAAGAAAACGAACAAAGACTAACACAATGACATTTATATAGGCGGGAGAGTCGTTACATAAATAAAACAACAGATTGAACAGTAGTAAAACCAGCACTTTCATATTTCTTTAAATATTTTGTTTTGAATTAATTAAAATGGGTTACAATTATGATAAAAGTTTCGCCAGACAATGAAGAATTAATGCTAATACAGAAATATTTAGTTTACCAGAAAAGGAAAGATGATAGCACAAATGGAATGTCACAAAGAGGACAGCATAAATGCAAACAAACTTGCAACAGCAAAAAAGTACCTTTCAGCGCAGTAAACAGACTTTCGTTTAGATCGTAGCTGTTCTCGAAGTATGCGAGAAGTTCTCTGTAAAGTAGAAAATCCGATTGTGTGATGTGAAAACAAGTAGCCAATTAAGAGTAAGACGGAATATGAACATCTAAATGAAGACCCTAGTGAAATGTGAGCTCAACTAAATTTAGATGCTTTATGAGCTTTTTGAAAACACAGTTCAGTAAAAGATTGAGACGTGAATAATGGGCCAGAACTCAAATTAATAAGCATCGTCTATACTGGGTGTTGGAACGCAAAAGGAAATGATGTAATTTATTTCATACTATTAAAAAACTTACTCTCTGGTGCATTTGGTAAGATCTGGAGGTGGTAGAGACTCGAAGGTCAGTTCTCCTGTAAGAACTGGTAGCATTGTGACTAACAGTAGCTATCTGGCTTAACTTCTTACTGCAAAACAAAAAGTAAAACGTTGTCTGAGGAAGATGCTATTCAAAACAATTGCTCACGTGTCAGTCATCACGTGTTTTATTTTTCTTTTATCACCTCAAATGACCTGTGCAGTCGGTGTTTGGGACTGGGTTTAGAAGAAAACATGTTAGAAAGCGCAGATGTTATCTTATTTCTGCAAACACTATCTTGCTTTTTAGCATAGAAATGGGTTTTGGAAAAAGAAAGTCATAATACAAATCGATTTGGTAAATATTATTAATACTTAATAAAGCTACCGTTACATAACGCAACAATAGGCATTGGTCAAGGTAATGTCATGACAGTATAGCCTATTGAGACCTAATATTGACCTCTCGTTCATTCTAATATAGACAAATAGCAAAAATTTTCCATTGGTGCACTTGCACTTATATGCAGCGGAAATAAGATGTGAATAGAGTCATTCTTTGAACGAGGAAGGAATTAAGACAAAAAAAACGCGATACATGTAAACAAAAATGCAAATCATGCGTTACTATCTCAAGAATTCCGATTTAACAATGTAAAATGTACGATTAAAAAGACACAATACTACTGAAATTTCATAAGCATTTCCTGCAAATGCCCGGAGTGATACTATAAGAAAGATAAGTTAACATACCAGCCTTGCAGTCTGTAAGCCGTAATTGGAAAAGCTTACTATATATATATTACTTATATAGGAAAGTAGTTCTTATAGACACACCTCCATTTTCATTGGCTAGTTGTGTGGAGGTGTGTCACGTTTGGCCAATGAAACAAAATTACAGATCATTTCCGCTGCCAACTTTTGTTTGTAAATAAACTCTGTCAGACCGAGATGAATGAAAATATACAAGTTAAATGTACATATTTGGATATGAGGTCATTCAATATAAATTTTCCATTTATTTCGGTTAAAAATCGTTACATAAGGTGTCATTAATTTATATCCTTGACCTACACAGCAGCCACAAAATTATTGTTTATTTTTGTCAGAAACTACTAAAACGTATTGTGCATTTGCACATTGATTAGCGATGGGTAGATTTTTCAGGCAATAAAGTAGCGATAATTCAAAGACTGAGTGTGAAAGGACACGCGTTGTTCATAAAGCTCATGGGTCGACCAATAAGTCAGTGTATTAATTGTCACATCATAGTGTATTTTGATAAAACTTTTTGCATGTTGCTTATATTAGTGATTGGTGATGAAGTCAAAAGTCGATAAAGCATGACTGGGTTACATTGCAATTCAGAGAAAAAAAACCTATACAATGACAATGATTTTTATTCAGCAAAAACATAACAATTCTGGACGCCTACAAAACATATCTACATGGTTGGTTTAGCGAAAGCCGAGTAAAGAATGATTAAAGTGGTGCACATAATGCATAATTTATTATTATGTATACAGCTGTATATACAGTTGCGCTCAGTTATTAATATACCCCTGCAGTATTCAGAAATAAATTGACAACCATTCTTGTCTTTGAACAATCGTCCCTGGCAAGAAATGGACAACTAGAGGAATTTGTTTTTATAATCTGTTAAGTATGAGGGTAAATATTTACTCTGTATATAAACTTCCAGATCTTGTGATGTTGTATGCCTAAATAAATTACATACATATGGAGCCCAGTTTTAACAAAAAATAGCTGATATAAAAGGTATAAAGATTCCACAAGGAACCGTGTTTAATGGTTTGTAATTTTATTTGTAATTTATATGACAATGACAATGACAATGATTTTATTCAGCAAAAGCATACAACAATGCTTAACGCCTACAAAACATATATACAGTAGAGAGGACATAAACTACACATACATCAGCCGAGGAGCATATATAAATAATATAAATATACGCATCAGCATTTCAAAGCAAAATTTCATAACAAAACAGTGTCATACATTGAACAACTGACATCATATATACATGTTCTAGCACTAAAGAGTTTGTTTTCGTAATTGAGAAGCGAAGTAAATATATTTTGCTAATTTTACAACAACAGTTTTATTATTCGAACTCATGAGTTTGTCAAATTTGTTTAAAAATCAGTCACCTGACAAAATAATAATAGCCTTCGACCATAACAATCAACCACGTGATCTTTATTTACTCGCGAAGTAAAAGTTGTAGTACTACGGGAATCTTGAATGAAAATGTCATCGTCTAAGTACTTATCAAAATCGAGAAAGTCTGGTTCCTTTGATGTACGGCTGTTGAAGTCACCAGTAATGTATATTTTTTCCGTGGTTCTTATAGTTAACCACGCCTTGTTCTAGGATATCAAACATGTCAACATCTTGAGATTTCAACACTTTTGACGCAGATGGTGGGATATAAACGTTACATATATACACATTTTCATCAAATTGGAATAAATCACTTTGTAATTTTACCCACATAATGCCACACTGGTGTTTTTCAATTATCTTAATGTGATCTTTATAACAATCTTTATAATAAATAGATATCCCGCCACTGTATCTCCCTTTCTTCGCGCCTACAGATTTATTGCCAAAGATATGATCACACTGGAAACTTTCGATCTCTAAGTTCGTACGATCAGTCTCAGACAACCATGTTTCTAAATTACATACATATGGAGCCCAGTTTTAACAAAAAATAGCTGATATAAAAGGTATAAAGATTCCACAAGGAACCGTGTTTAATGGTTTGTAATTTTATTTGTAATTTATATGAAAGAATAACCACTGTTGTAATAAAGCTGAAAATTTGGTGTTCTGGTCAGGCCATGGATTAACTATGATCTTACAATCAGCACAAAAAGACAGAGGTTGTATACCAATCAGCACCTGGAAACCCGTACAATGAACGAACCATCACTGCGAATGGAGAAAAACTGAAAGCACTCTTTCCAGAGCAGTGCACATTGATGATGAGGTCACTGCCAACTTGCAAAAGCCAGTGTAGCATTCGGAAGACTCCGGGCAAAAATTTTAGCCGGGGGCGCAATGGCATCAAGCTTGACACCAAGCTGAAAGTCTACAAGGCTGTGGTACTGCCTAGCATTGTGTATGCATGTGAGACCTGGACAGTATACCAGCATCATGCAAACAGACTTAACCATTTCCACTAAAGCTGTTTGAGAAAGCTGTTAAAAATCAAGTGACAAGAAAAGTTTCCAGACACGGAGGTCCTAAAAAAGCAGGAATGCAAATAAAAAATAAAACAGAGATCCTTTAAGAGCAGTGAACATATTAGTGAGAAAGGGGATGGGCCATACCGCGGTTTCGGCTACTTAAGTGACCTCTTCAGTGACCCTATAGATTTGGCAACACAGAGCCAAAGAGAATTACTGTAATTTTACATTTTTCAACAGAGTAGACAATACAAAGACTAGTAAAAACCAAATGGGGGCCAAATATATTTAAAGTGTTTTTTTTCTTTTATCTAAAGCGATAAACAATTTTCAGATTTCTCAGAATACCCTCGCTGATCTCCAAGGACCAAAAGGAAAATATAATCTGCACTATGGATGATGTACGGGGAGACATTTTAGGGCCGCCACACGGCACAACATCAGCTGCAGTAATAGGAAATAAAAATAAATCAGAGATCCTTTAGGAGCATTGAACAGATTAGTGAGAATGGGGATGGGCCATACCGCGGTTTCGGCTACTTAAGCCTCTTCAGTGACCCTATAGATTTGGCAACATGGAGAAAGAGAATTACTGTAAAGCATGCATACTGTCGTAAAGCTAGCACAGCTAAGGTGGACTGGCCATGTTATAAGAATGCCTAATGAGCAACTTCCAAAGAAAGTCTTCTATGGAGAACTACAAGAGGGAAAGCGCTCTCAAGGTGGCAAGAAGAAACGCTACAAAGACACCCTCAAAGCCTCTCTGAAAGATTTTGACATACCAATTGGGCCTTGTGAACAGACTGCACAGGAGCGGTCTCATCAACAAAGGAACAGCTCTCTATGAAAAAAGAGAATCTGTGAAACTGAATGAAAATGCAGAGAACGGAAAGCCAATACCAATGGGCCACAGACATTGACTTGCTCTACTTGCAACCGACAGTTTAGAGCTAGAATTGGCCTAGTCAGCCATCAAAGAACTCACCAACAAACACGAACCTATTCAAGAAATAATGAAGGTCTTTCTCATTAGTGAGAGACGAACGACCATTTGCAAAGCTATACCCTGATTTTCATTAAATGTGCATTTTAGAATTTCACGGTTAAGTGGTTGCTACAATTTAACTGAACACGTCAGTGTAATTTTGCAAAAATAATAATATTCCACCAGGACGTTTGTACAAAGAAACCTTGCTAATGGGTTCCTTCATTAGGTAAGCATGTCTTAAAGCATTGTTATGTCACATATCTGACTTTAAATTCTGCCAATACGCGTGTTGCAATTTCATCATACGGTTTCATGATTTGTTTCCTCGGCACAGAACAACATAAGGTGCCGGAACTTTCACAGAGAAGCTTTTTATTGTACAGCTCATCTTCATGATATTTCAAAACTCTTTTATAGGATTTAATTCAAAGGGATAACCAGGGCATTCAAAGACAGACGCTTTTCCAATATCAAGAATGTGTTTTGCGGATTTAGGTAATACAACGAACCCTGCCTTGCATAAATACGGATTCGTTTTGCATCCCTTATGTGCATGTTAATATCCATGACTATATAAGTCGTTTGGAATATCCTGAAGAGGTGATGTGAGTCATTGCCTAATATAAAGTTTAGCCCACTATTTTGTTTTGTGGGGAGGAACAAATCATGAAACTGTATGATGAAATGCCAACCTGCGTTTCGGCAGAATACAAAGCCAGAGGTGACTCCACTCATGAAGAAACCCACTAGAAGCTGTCTTCGTACAAACGTCTTATTGGAATATTAATTTTCTGACAAAATGAAACTGAATGCTTAATTTTATATTGTAACAAACCCCTATCGAAACATATTAACCCAAGTAACAACTAACAACCGATCTACCATGAAATTAAAAAATGATCATTGAATGAAACTCAGGGTGTAACTTTGTAAACAGTGCTCATAAAGACATCAAAATTTCAGCCTTAGTACAAAAATGTTATTCTTTCATAAATTACAAATAAAATTACAAACCAATAACCATGGTTCCTTGTGTGGAATCTTTGAAACTCGAATATCAGCGATTTTTTGTTAAAAATTTGACTCCATATATTATGTAATTAATTTAGACACACAACATCACAAGATCTGGAAGTTTTATATACAGAGTGAATATTTACTCTCATACTTAACAAATTATAAAAACAAAGGCTCCCATTTCTTGCCAGTGACGATTGTTGAAAGACAAGAAGGGTTGTCAATTTATTTCTGAATATTGCAGGGGTATATTTATTACTGAACACAGCTGTATACATAATAATGATTTAGGCAATTATTTTAAGACAATAGGTACAAAATAATTCATACTTAACTGCAATGTGTGCTGTTTCAATCACTCAAGTTGCGTGCCAAATAAGCACAAATATGCAGATAGTTCAAAAAACGTTATCTGTGTATATGGTTGCTTAATAATAATGTTTTATAGTTCACCAACTTACTGATCACCCCATGTAACTTATGCTTTTAAATTCTAGTCAAAAATAAAGTCATTGGTGGGCAATTTTTAGATCACGCGATGAGCTACTGTGTTCTGTTATATAGCCATGGCAGCTATTTGGAGCTATAAGGTCTGTTAGTTTCTTATATGTCAGTTGGACAAGCCTTATCATCTTTGATGTCATTTTGAACCACTATTTTCATCATTTTGCTATTAATATCAGGGGAGTTGAACGGATTCATGGAACATGAATTGGGACATATGCTTTTTGGAACAAACAAATCGAGGGCTTACGTGCAGAATTAATCTGGCGTGATAACACGAAAACAGATGGACATTCTCAAGTTTAAGCTCGCAGTATTCTAGTAATTGCTAAAAGGTTAAGACCTGAGCCAAGATGTAACAATATCCGCTTGAGTTAGTGCTTAACGTCCTAGTCAACAGCTATGGTCATGTAGGGACGTTGCCTACATTTTACGATATTATGACAACTAAAAAGTGTTTCAAATATAAGAAAGCCACTAAGGCTTAGTATGGATGGCTTGACTTTTCCTAGGCAGGGCGTGTTTGTTGTTTATGTAAAATGAAAAAAAAAGTTACTGTAGCATTTGTATGAGGCGCCGTTTTACTATAAAATCAGTATTTTTGATATCACAAAATAGAATTTTTGATATCAAAAAATTGAATTTCTGATATCAAAAAATCGAATTTTTGATATCAAAAAATAATTTTTGATATCAGAAAATCGAATTTCTGATATCAAAAAATCGGGATTTTATAGTAAAACGGCACCCCATACATTTGTTTATACTGGCCGCTTCCAGCCTTGCATATAACCCAATAAAAATACATTACTTGTTAAAGTTAATGCATTCAAACAATAGGCCTGGATTCCTTTTATCTAGAACATAATTGTGTGCTTTAACTTACCACTACCATGTTCGCTCTACTTTGTGGTTGACTAAATCTCAATTTCAACAATCATCAATGCCTTTTAAGTTAGACTCAATTGAAACCATGTATTATTTTTTTTAGCCATGCATTATTGCCGTATAGCTAATAAGGCATCCCCATATGATATTTTTAATTGAAAAGAAACTCACCGTTGGACCAACTCAGCATGTTGATTCAAATGACAACACATCGTTGCACGCTTGCTATCGGATTGGTCCTGATCGCCTTTCTCTATTCTCGGTGAGTCGGTTATCGCCCGTATGAACCCTGCAAGACATGAGCCGCCTCGTGGGAAAACCAACAATGTGGTTTCCGAAAAGGTCCGACACAAACCGGCCTGCACAAGCACAGAAAAGAGCAAAAAGCTTGAAATTTTGGAGTTAAGTAGAGGAGGAATTGTACTATCCGAGTAGCGAAAACAAAGGCGCTGATCAGCTTCGCGGTTACCGCGAAGCTGATCTGCGCCTTTGTTTTCGCCTATGCAGATTGTTTGTTTTCCCATGAGGCGGCTCAAATGGTCACCACAAATCACACGTGATGATGGGTTCTTAGGATTCGATTCAATAAATTTTGCATTGAAGACGTGGAATCATCGCCGATTAACTTCAAAAGTTCTCAGGGTTTTGCAGGTTTCCGCTAATTTAAAATTAATTTGATTATGTCATGTATGGGTTTTATTTTATTTTGGGTCTCAATAAATAACAAAATGATCAGTGTAAATTAAAACTCAGTCGGGCTCACATGCCTCCTCACGTGTGGCTAAGGTGAAGTGCAAAAACTGGGTGCTTTACTGTGTTATCACATTCAACTGATCATCACTCTTATGCAGCGAACATTTGAAGAATACATGTCCTAGTATATATAGCTCTGGCCAGAAGATGTTAAAGCGGGTCTGTTCGGTAGAATTTTACATACCTGTATTTTAAACGCTTCTAAGCAGTTGGAAAATGTTGATTTATAAGATTTGGCTGTTCTAATAATCCCATCAAATACGATTCAGTATTTGCCTGTAAAACTAATTCGCAACCCAGCTTTGCCATTTCAGTTTTTTTTTTCTACCGTTCTGTACGAATTTGCCTAGATGTGACAACCAACACGACTGGTTCCTTTGTTGGCATTTTGATGCCTATGCTGTTTGTTGGGGTGCCAGAATTATAATACTGCAGATTAGTCTATGATTTTCTTTTTGTTGCGAATTGTAGAGTCCCAACGAGTGTTGCAATGCACTGTTTGTACTTTCAGATTGGAAAGCTTATGGTTTTTCCATATTCTGTAGACTGCGCTCTTGGCTTTGGTGGATGTCGCAATTGACATAACTTTTTTTTTTTTTTTTTTTTTTTTTTTTTTTTTTTTTTTTTTTTTTTTTTTTTTTTTTGCTTTTCTAAATTTAATACCCCGTCAATTACGAGAGAAGGGTCGGGGATCCCTTCCACCCGCTTACAAAAACATGCAGTATAAGTAAAATCATGCAAGCATATTAAACAAGTTGCGATTTGAATATATCTAGTTCATATAGCAAGTTAATATAAACTTGAGAGAAGAAGAAAAAGATTACGTTGATTCACTCATCTTTCATGGGATTTATTTTATTACAATAACGATTGAGAGATGCATGCTACTGCTTGCATTTAGAAAAAGAAAGAAACCGCGCACATGTTTCCCGGTACAGTTGCCTTGCTGGAACGAAAACGAAATGCAAAAACAGCCTGTTGGGAAGACGTCAGGCGTTCGTACATTCTAAACCTGCAGTTGTAAGTTGCCTCTTTTGCCGACCACTTTACGCTTTCGTAAAGATAACAGCCGAGGCACATGTGTTTGAAATGCATTTATGATCATTATTGCTCATCTTGCACAAAATATTTTATAAAGCTTAAAAACAATTTGCTTTGTTTTAGTTTCAGCGATTTTGCCACTTCGAACGATTTTTGAAATTCCGTCTTTGTTAATCTTAGTAAATCAAGATATTTTTTACGATTTTCGCTTATTATCCTTTATATATGGCATATCCAATGGTCGTAAGAATGTGATTTAGTTCTACATACTGCCTTTGTTCTGATCTAAAACCAACAATCAGATATTTTAAGTGCTTAAGCGATTGTGTGAAGCTGCATTTTTTAAGACTAAGAATCGCATGTTTACTGCTGGGCATTCGATAAATAGGTGATTATAGTTTTCGGTAATTTTACAGATCTCGCATAACGAATTGTCGGTTAGTTTCCATTTAAACAAGAGTTGTTTGCATGGTAGTATTGCATTTATTAATTTGAATCTGTATTCTTTAAGTTTGTTACTTTGTAAGTCAGTTAATAACGATTTATAAACTGGATCCCAAAATTCGCTGTGTGGTGGTAAATTCAGATGCTCTACCCAATATTTCTCCATTATCGGTCTGATTACGTTTCGGTTTCTCAAAAAGGATGAAATATGTCTATTTTGCAATAAGTTTTCTAATGGCAAATTGAATGTTTTGTTATTATTTTGATCATATAAGAAAAGTCCAATGTTAGTGTTTACTATTGATTTTCTAGATTCTCGGCCTTTTAATATATTTTTCCATGTCTCTGGAATCGCCCGCTTTAACTTGTATATCTCACTTATCCAGTTTTGCTTTACATGTAGCTTTTCTAAAATCCAGGTAGTGTCAATTTCTCCAGCCGGCGAAATTATATCATTTACATAAAGCATGTTGTCGTCTATCCAATTTTTGTACAGTAAACATTTTCCGTTCCATTTTATAAACCGGTTTCCCCATATAACTTGTTTCCGTATATTTACAAATGATTTTGGCTCGTCTGTACAGCAACCTCCAGCATTTACCCAAGCCGAAACAAGATTTTTATAAAAACTGGGAAGCTTTATATTTTTCAAATTCTTTTCTGACCCGAAATTCATCTTGAATAAGGAAAAGTGTTTTCCATATTTATCAAAATAAAATTGCGGTATGGTTTTCCAGTTAGCATCATTACCGTTTACTAGTCTATGCACCCATTTAATTTGAAACGTTTGCAGTTGCGTTTTGATGTCTACCATCCTTAAGCCGCACTTGTCGTAGTTTTGTGTTAACTGCTTTCGCTTTATTTTGTCCGGTTTATCATTCCAAATAAACTTAAAGAACAGATGTTCCAGTTTAGCTAACCCCTCACTGGTCACCGTAATGCACTGAAGCAAATAATTGCATTTTGACATCGCTAATGTCTTAAGAATTGTAATTTTTCCTAGTAATGTTAATTTACGTCTTTTCCAGGAATTCAACAAATTTTGGATATCTTCTAATAATTTATTCCAGTTTAGCCGTTGACTCTCTTGTCTATTTGTACTAAAATATATGCCTAGAGCTTTTATGGCTGACATGGAAAAATCTATCCCATGGATAAAATGAACGTTACGCCTATTTCTGCCTAAAAGTAACCCTTTTGTTTTCGATTTATTTAGTACTAAGCCCGATACTTCTGAGAAGCTTTGAATTTCGTCTAATAATATTGGTATATTATGTTCTGATTCTAAAAAAATAGTCGTATCGTCCGCCATTTGAGTTAATTTTAATGTTTTTGACCTTCCTATTTTTATACCTCTGATCTGATTATTGTTTCGTATTCTTTCAGCCATAACTTCTGCTACTAAAATATACAATAACGCCGATATCGGACAGCCTTGTCTGATTCCTCGCGAAATTCCAAAGCTATTTGATACCCACCCATTGTTAACTATTCTATTATTTGCGTTTTTATATAACATTTTTACAAGATTGATAAAAGACGATCCAAATCCAAATTTTTCTAATGTCATATTCATGAAGTTCCATTCTATCGAGTCAAATGCTTTCTGGTAATCAAGGAATAATAAGACACCATTTAAATTGCAGTCTTCAGCGTAATCAATGACATCCTGGATTTGCCTTATACTGAAACCAATAAATCTGTTTTTAATGTATCCATTTTGATCCGAGCTAACTACTTTTGCAATAACTTTTTGCAATCTATAAGCTAAAACTCTGGCTATTATTTTGTAGTCAACATTTAACAGCGTTATGGGGCGCCAGTTATTGAGCGAGGTTTCATCTCCAGACTTAAAATTGAGACTTAAAATTCCAGACCCTTGTGTATCAGTTAGCTGCCCTTTTGTAATTGATTCGTATAATGCGTTCATAAATAGGTCCCCTAGCTGGTCCCAGAATTGACATAACTTTATGAGCTGTTACATTGTGCTATCGAGTAATTTAATCTAACCAAAATTTCCGTAAATCAATTAATGTTTTGTTAAAGCCACTGTGTTTCGCCTTGGATTTTGACTACAGTCGAACATATTTAGACCATCCATATAACAGAATAAATAGTTTCCAAAGGTGTTTCCACTGCAAAACTATAACTCCAAATGAAACTTGTGGGGAAAAAGAAAATTATGATCTGGTGATCGTGTGATAGGTTATACAAGAAAGCCACGGTTTCTTTCTTTCACGTAAGTTCGTCGTGACATCGTGACCCAGTAGGATTTAACAACGATGTCATCATAATAATAAAACATGCCTAGGCAATGAACAGAGAGTTTTGCTGATAAAATGATTTTATATATTGTTTTCATCTTTTGCAAAAAAATATTGTGCATTTATACCATACATTGTGGGTACACGGTAGAACCGCCTCGCCCGTCGAAGTTGTTCTAAAGTGTACTTACAATCAATGATTTGGTGCAAAAATAGGTAAAAAGTAACCCCTATACACCTCAGTTTTACTATACATAGGGGGGAAGGGGAAGAGTGTTGCAGATTCTGCAGCGAGTATATTTGATCATATTTGCTCAAGATGCGAGATGCCCAAGCACTGCTTTTCAGTGCGTATCATTTGAGCCGCCTCGTGGGAAAACCAACAATGTGGTTTTCGAACAGGTCTGACACAAACTGGGCTGTACAAGCACAGAAAAGAGCTAGAAGCTTGAAATTTCGGATTTAAGTAGAAGAGGAATTGTACTATCCGAGTAGCGAAACCAAAGGCGCTGATCAGCTTCGCAGTTACTGTGAAGCTGATCTGCGAAGCTGATCTGCGCCTTTGTTTTCGCCTATGCAGATTGTTGGTTTTGCCATGAGGCGGCTCAAATTTTGTCGTGACTGATTAGTGCCGGCATATTCATTGAAGCGAACCCCAGCGCACATGGAACCTCCAATTTATTGGTGCTACAGTTTGCAAAGAAAGTGAAACTAATGTCGTCAACAGCTACAACTTTTTTCTCGATCAGAGAAATTTGAAAATATTGAACCATGACACTCCATCAGGAAAACATGTCCGTGAAATGTATACCCCCTTAATCACTATAGAAAACTGGAATTTGCAGGGGTATATCTAATTTTCTTATTTTGGATCCAAAACATACGGGGGTCATTCAGGAATTAATGACAATGATTCAATAAAACTTAAATCTCAACACTTGCGTGCTTTTCATAAACTATCAACTAAATTTGAAGATGTATGCTATTCAATTGTTCGTCCAAAAGTTCGCTACGATGCCGGTTCTGGGGTTGCTAGGCAACCAAAAAATACAAGGTAAAAGAGCTTGGACGCGACATACTGTTGTTTATAAAAGCTAGTACTTGACCAGTATCTTGAATCTGTTAACAATATTTCATGAGGATTGAATATGTGGTTGTTGTAAGCATGACTGTCAATGGTATTGATCACAGTGACACTGTACACAGAGTTTCAAAATGAATCAGTACCATCTCCAGTTCAAATTTAACTGTATCAAATTTAGCCAGTTTTTTTAAAATCTAATACTTGTACCATAACAGTCTCAGATTTTTGAATTTTTGTTTTTGTTAAGAAGCTATAGGAATGCCTTTAAGATTAAACACATCATTAGCTGTTTGAATGTATGTGTTTGTTTCATTATTTGGTTTGAAACACACTGTTAGGCTCAGAATGGGTTTATTTTGTCCTGTTCTGCTGTTGCTTAGCAACCACGCGTGTTGCAAATCTGGAAATTGACATGAATGCTACAGTTGCTCCTGTTGGCCTCTGGTGCTATCAATAATCATCAAAAATCAATGATAAGACTGTCCAAGCAACAATCCTACACGTTTTACTTACCCTACCCCCATACAAAAATGAGTAAAAACTGACTTTTTAGCGTCCATAGACGCTTCAGGGGCCATATTCAAATTAATATATCATCAAATCTAGACATGATAAAAGCACAAAATTTTCAGCATGAATCCATAATATATGTGTGCACATGTAACATATCAAAGAAAGCCGAGCTTAATTATACTTTCCAAGATATGGATTCATTGTCATTAATTCTTGAATGACCCCCGTACATTGTGGGTACTCGTTAGCGAGGCGGTTCTAACGTGTACCCACAATGTATGTTTACTATTTTATTGTCAAACATGGCCACCGTGACTTTCTGTATAGCATAGTATTTGCAATTGTCAACTTTTTGGGAGGGGACATACTTTTTTTCTTTTTACACTATTTATTTCACTTTCTTTTCTTGAAGTCATGGCAAGAAACGAATATTAGACCCATATTATTAATTAGTATCAGAAGAAAAGGCAACTTAAAATGAAAACTCAGTATTTCTGAATGATTTTATTCAGATTATCAAGGTCATAAAATGTGATCCAAAGAAAGATAGTGGGAAAATTTACGTTCAACAATGTCATATTGAACTTAAGCCAAGCCACCAGAAACCCTTCTTTTGGGCAGAAAAACAACAACAACTGTCTAAATGACTGGGGCGAAGTAAAGGAAAGGGTTATGACTGAGCTGCGCGGATTTGCGCCGCCTGACCATATGTTCCTTTATCAGTGGAAAAATATTCACAAAACACAGGATGCGTCTTATGTGATATCAAAAATCTAGGACATGTTCCAGTTTATGCACTATGTGAACCACACACGTGAGTAGGCGGGTTTTAAGTTTGAAAATAGGCGGAGCCTTCACATGGGAAAATTTAAACTTGAATAAGCATATATTGTGTAGTTTTAATATTTCGTACAAATAGCACTACCATTGACACAAGTGACAGTCTGGTCAAAATTCAGATCAAAATTTTAATTGGGATATGGTACACATAAACCAAATATTTAAAACATAAAATATCCTCTAGTTCTTACTTTCAACTATAAATGTTCTGTACGAGATTGTTTCAGTATATGTTAAATCTTTAATAAAACTGAATAAAATTTTTATGGTAGGTCAAGTCTCCTCACAGGAACAACATCTGCAGGCTATGTTAAAATATAACGATGCTTACATAGCATCTACAGCCAAGCCTACTCAATTTCTGAGCATATAATTTGTGTATTTTTTAATAAAGGTTTAGTTCAGTATCACGATTATGAAAAATTCCATCTGTTGCATTTCAAACATGACATTACATGTGCATAGGTTATCAAAATGTTCCGGTTTTCATAGAAATTTATCAAAAGGCAGCTATATTATTTTTCACGGTCTTTCCGCTGATCGCCATGCTGTATGGTATTTAGCAAGCTACTTTCCACCGAAATGAGGAAATGGACTGAGAAGCCATTGTCTTTATATCAGATCCTGTTTATTTTGTATATTATTCTACTGTATCATGTAAATAAAGTTAAAACCAGCTCTCAAAGATACAATGTATAATGATTACATTCACTATTGCACATTTCAGTTCAAATAGGTAAGGGTTAAAAAGGACCGAACAACGTATTAGTTTTTTATAGTGTATGATAAGGTTTGAACCTGGTATGAATAAAACATCTGGTAATGTTAAAAAGGACCGAACTATTAGTTTTTTATATTGAACCGCTCGCAGTGTGCGGAGAAGTCTGTGTGTATGATAAGGTTTGAAGCTGGTATGAATAGAACATCTGGTAATGTTAAAAGGACCGAACTATTAGTTTTTTTCTATTGAACCGCTCGCAGTGTGCGGAGAAGTCTGTGTGTAGGATAAGGTTTGAAGCTGGTATGAAAAAAACATCTGGTAATGTTAAAAGGACCGAACTATTAGTTTTTTATATTGAACCGCTCGCAGTGTGCGGAGAAGTCTGTGTGTATGATAAGGTTTGAAGCTGGTATGAATAAAACATCTGGTAATGTTAAAAGGACCGAACTATTAGTTTTTTATATTGAACCGCTCGCAGTGTGCGGAGAAGTCTGTGTGTATGATAAGGTTTGAAGCTGGTATGAATAAAACATCTGGTAATGTTAAAAGGACCGAACTATTAGTTTTTTTTATATTGAACCGCTCGCAGTGTGCGGAGAAGTCTGTGTGTATGATAAGGTTTGAAGCTGGTATGAATAAAACATCTGGTAATGTTAAAAGGACCGAACTATTAGTTTTTTTTTATATTGAACCGCTCGCAGTGTGCGGAGAAGTCTGTGTGTAGGATAAGATTTGAAGCTGGTATGAAAAAAACATCTGGTGATGTTAAAAGGACCGAACTATTAGTTTTTTATATTGAACCGCTCGCAGTGTGCGGAGAAGTCTGTGTGTATGATAAGGTTTGAAGCTGGTATGAATAAAACATCTGGTAATGTTAAAAGGACCGAACTATTAGTTTTTTATATTGAACCGCTCGCAGTGTGCGGAGAAGTCTGTGTGTAGGATAAGGTTTGAACCTGGTATGAATAAAACATCTGGTAATGTTAAAAGGACCGAACTATTAGGTTTTTTTTATATTGAACCGCTCGCAGTGTGCGGAGAAGTCTGTGTGTATGATAAGGTTTGAAGCTGGTATGAATAAAACATCTGGTAATGTTAAAAAGACCGAACTATTAGTTTTTTTTATTGAACCGCTCGCAGTGTGCGGAGAAGTCTGTGTGTATGATAAGGTTTGAAGCTGGTATGAATAGAACATCTGGTAATGTTAAAAGGACCGAACTATTAGTTTTTTTTTATATTGAACCGCTCGCAGTGCGCGGAGAAGTCTGTGTGTATGATAAGGTTTGAAGCTGGTATGAATAAAACATCTGGTAATGTTAAAAGGACCGAACTATTAGTTTTTTTATATTGAACCGCTCGCAGTGTGCGGAGAAGTCTGTGTGTATGATAAGGTTTGAAGCTGGTATGAATAAAACATCTGGTAATGTTAAAAGGACCGAACTATTAGTTTTTTTATATTGAACCGCTCGCAGTGTGCGGAGAAGTCTGTGTGTATGATAAGGTTTGAAGCTGGTATGAATAAAACATCTGGTAATGTTAAAAGGACCGAACTATTAGTTTTTTTATATTGAACCGCTCGCAGTGTGCGGAGAAGTCTGTGTGTAGGATAAGGTTTGAAGCTGGTATGAAAAAAACATCTGGTAATGTTAAAAGGACCGAACTATTAGTTTTTTATTTTGAACCGCTCGCAGTGTGCGGAGAAGTCTGTGTGTAGGATAAGGTTTGAACCTGGTATGAATAAAACATCTGGTAATGTTAAAAGGACCGAACTATTAGTTTTTTTTTTTATATTGAACCGCTCGCAGTGTGCGGAGAAGTCTGTGTGTATGATAAGGTTTGAAGCTGGTATGAATAAAACACCTGGTAATGTTAAAAAGACCGAACTATTAGTTTTTTTATATTGAACCGCTCGCAGTGTGCGGAGAAGTCTGTGTGTATGATAAGGTTTGAAGCTGGTATGAAAAAAACATCTGGTAATGTTAAAAGGACCGAACTATTAGTTTTTTTTTTATATTGAACCGCTCGCAGTGTGCGGAGAAGTCTGTGTGTAGGATAAGGTTTGAAGCTGGTATAAATAAAACATCTGGTAATGTTAAAAGGACCGAACTATTAGTTTTTTATATTGAACCGCTCGCAGTGTGCAGAGAAGTCTGTGTGTAGGATAAGGTTTGAACCTGGTATGAATAAAACATCTGGTAATGTTAAAAGGACCGAACTATTAGTTTTTTATATTGAACCGCTCGCAGTGTGCGGAGAAGTCTGTGTGTATGATAAGGTTTGAAGCTGGTATGAATAAAACATCTGGTAATGTTAAAAGGACCGAACTATTAGTTTTTTTTATATTCAACCGCTCGCAGTGTGCGGAGAAGTCTGTGTGAAGGATAAGGTTTGAAGCTGGTATGAATAAAACATCTGGTAATGTTAAAAGGACCGAACTATTAGTTTTTTTTATATTGAACCGCTCGCAGTGTGCGGAGAAGTCTGTGTGTAGGATAAGGTTTGAAGCTGGTATGAATAAAACATCTCGTAATGTTAAAAGGACCGAACTATTAGTTTTTTTTATATTGAACCGCTCGCAGTGTGCGGAGAAGTCTGTGTGTAGGATAAGGTTTGAACCTGGTATGAATAAAACATCTGGTGTAGTGTTTGTGGTTTATTCCTGGCATGGATGTTGTTGCAGTGAGTATATTGGACTGTTTTGGGTGCTCTTATAGACTTAAATATCGTAAATAATTTATGACATGGTATGCCTTTATTACTCCTACACTACGAGTGAAACACACAGGTCTTAAAACAGTTTTTCTTCTGCATTCTGGGATCCCAAATACTTTAAATCCTATTAGCCTGGTGTCCTTTTATGGGACATAGACAAGCAGAATAGCCCCAGAATAGCAGATTGCGACATCCCATCTGTGGCTATTCTGTTTGCTTAGAGAAATTTCATAAAAAAATTGGAATAAATTTTAAAATCATTTCTAAAGGCCCTAAAAATGAAAGTAGACTCACCCAAGTGATAATGATGGTTAAATCCATTTGTCATTAATTGGTTAAGAAGGCTGGAATCACCCTTAAAGGGTAGGCACGGTCAAGTAACCAGAAGCAAAACAAACATTTTACATTACAACAACTTGCCCATGCAATATACAGATTTTTCTTTCATTAGTAAAAAAGGAAATTTTGAGTAAAAAAAAAAATCTTATTTTTGCTCAAAACATAGATTGTGGGTAGACGTAAGAGCCAATCTGTTTTGAACCAAAAATAATAAAAGTAGGTATACCCCTGCAAACTCCAGCTTTTCTATATAAAAATGGCGTCCATGGGGGTATACTTTTCATGGACTTTTTTCCTGATGTAGGCCATGTTTGTTTAAAAACGAGTAAAGTAACAAGAGAGTGGGGAAAGAATAATACAACACACACTTTGAAATGGTTTGGTTTTAATAAATATTTCTACATTCTGATTTTGGTTTTAAATAACATTTCTACATTTTGAGACCAGCTCATTGTCAATATGTTAGTAATGTTCAAAATACAAAAATAAAAGACAAAAATTCTATAACATATAAATGTGTTAGTTCCGCTCATCATATAGAATTAAGAAACAGTCATGCTCATAATACAACAAAAACAAAGAAAACATGTTTGTAGAAATGGAAACACGAATTTACAATTTATGACAAGGTGTGTGGAAAATTTTGATGAGATAAATAAATGCTTCAGTGGAAGTGTACTAGAAAATGTTTTGAAAATACACATCAATTTATTACAAATTTCCAGGAGTTTACACTACAGGTCATGTTCACTTAGAGCTTTACAGATACAATGCACCAGTGTTTATCCAATTAATTTAAATAGGTAAAAATATGACCAACTTTGTAAATGTACTCTTAGAAAAGTCAACAAACTCAAAAAGAATGTATATTTTCTAAACACTGAATCAGTTTCAAGGACTTTTATATTGAGGCATTTGAAGAGAAGCTTCCTGATAGGTCATACCATCTTGTTATGACTAAAGGGTCCAAACGAACTTGGTACAATGAAAATATAAATAAATGCTGTGAATAAAAACAAACAGGCTATAATTGGCTGCATGGTCTGAGCATGTGAATGAATCACCAGATACTAGGAAACATGAATGGAAAATAACTGGCTTAAACAAATTTGAGCTAGCCTGTGTAGCAACCCACAAAAGATGTACCTGCCCACCTAACGCTTCCATCATTAGAACTGTGGCGCAAGAAAATGGGGGTTCCATCCAGGTCTAAGGCAAACCATCCTTTATGGTACACAAGAAGGCTAGAAGCTTGAAATTTTGGATTTGATTTTCCTTAAAAAGTTGCCTCTATTTTGATTGTTTGCTCTTCCACATATGAGCCACGATATTCAATATGTGTATGAATATATTTCCTTAAATGCAAACCAAACTGCACATGGGAATGGATGAGTTGCTTCTGTCTGTAATTGTGCTGACTGATAGTATCAAAGAAAGATGTTCTCTACTAAAAGTATGTGATCATAAACAAAAAGTTTAAAAAATTAATACACGATACCATATAACAATAGTATATCACAGAAATTCTTAATGCTTCACAAATATAATAGAAAAATAGTATATCACAGCATTGTCACTTGTCCATGAAAGTAACCTATTCTCAAAATTGACTTGACGCAGCATCTCCTGGACGGCATTGCCAGGCAAAAGTATATGAGCCACAATGTGAGATCTTTGGGGTTTCCAACCAGTTCCGACACTAACCCGCCTGTACAATCACAGAAGAAGGCTTGAAGCTTGAAATTTCGGATTTAAGGATGAAAAGGACTAATATGAGCGCCTCGTGGGAAAACCAACAATGTGGTTTCCGGACAGGTCTGACACAAACTGGCCTGTACAATCACTGAAGATGGTTATAAGCTGGAAATTTTGGATTTAGAAAGTAAAGGAATTGTACTATCCGTGTTGCGAAAACAGTTACTGCAAAGCTGATATGCGCCTTTGTTTTCGCCTAGGCAGATTGTTGGTTTTCCTATGGGGCGGCTCATATCTGTGTAGCAAAATCAAAGGCGATCAGCTATGCAGTTACTGCACAGCTGATCTGCATTTTTGCTTTCTCAAATGCAAAAGGCTGTTTTTCACGAAGCGGCTTGTTTTATTGCTCCATTAAAGTAACCTCTATGCCAAACTGACTGGGTCGAGTGTATCCTGGACTGGTTTGCAGTAGATGGCTGATTGTATCAAATACCCTGAAAACAGGATAGGGATAGGTTGGAGTAGTCATGGAGCATCTATGTCGATGATGATGGTGATTATGAATTGATATGTTGATGAGGATCAAAAGAAAAGTTGCTTTCTGATGTTTTTTTATTATCATTTCTGTTTTCAGAGATGTTGACATTCACAGAAAATAATAATAAATAATAACAATACAAGAAACAGATATTTGAAATTAACATTTCATTTTTGGCCAGTCAAGAGTTACCTAAATCCTTATTACATTTCCAAAGCTGAGTCACATGGACATTTTATTAAAAATAATGGAAAACACATAAAAAGATCACACTTTATGCTAAATCTATTCAGGATATACATACTGCAGTTCTTTTTTCTGGTAACAGATGTGTATGTAGGAAGCCGATTTGATGATTGTCTTTGCTATTCTTCCACGCAGATCATTGACTGTCTCCCAGGCTGAGACCGAGTACCTACAATGTGTCTGATAATATGAGCTGCGATGTGAGAAAACCGGTCTTTGGGGTTTCCGACCAGGTCTGACACAAACCGAACTGTACAGTCACAGAAAAAGGCTAGACACTTGAAATTTTGGAGTCAAGTAGAAGAGGATGTGTACTATCCGAGAACGAGAAGCAAAAACAAAGGCACTGATCAGCTTTGTGGTTACCGCGAAGCTGGTCTGCGCCTTTGTTTTCGCATAGGCAAAAATCTGGTTTTCTCATGGCACGGCTCATAATATTAGGACAACACACTATATGCTTAATTCAGCTGTTTTGTAACTGTGTTACTTCTTTCCAAATATAGAATAAAGAATCTTTAGAACGAGGATGCCCAATTACACCACTGAAAACATTTATTATAACCCTCATAACCTGGCACAAGCATATGCATAAATTTCTTCAAAACATGGTTGAAAATAATGATCACTTACTGCATCTTATATCTGTTTGGTATTCCTGGTATGGGGTCCTCTGTTACTGCTGTAATTGAAAATATAAATTGCCTAACTCAAACTCAACTTTATTTAGACTCAAGGTTACATAAGTAACATGAGCTAAAAACAGAATACGTGTATTTGAGCCGCATCATGAGAAAACCAGATTTTTGCCTATAGATGCGAAAACAAAGCCGCAGTTCAGCTTTGCAGTAACTGCATAGCTGATCAGAGCCTTTGATTTCGCTACTCGGATAGCACAATTCCACTTCTACTTATAGCCAAAATTTCATGCCTCTAGCCTGCTTCTGTGACTGTACAGGTCGATTTGTGTGGGACCTGGTCACGACGACTGGTTTTCTTGCGCCGCGGCTCATTTGGTGTTTTGTTAACACAATAGTAGTCTGGTGCTTGCTAAATGATTTTAATGAGATGCTCTGAACAAGCAGATTTTGACAAAATAAAGAGAGTTTTTAAAGTACTTTGGTAAAAAAACTTCCTAAAGAGCCCATAAAAATTATGACGTGTGTGAGAAAATCATTGTACACGTACATTTTATTATATGGCAAGTGATGAAATATAGAGAAATATGTATTAAATATAACCAATATTTGAAAAAGTTATATTTTCACATGTATTTTCACATGTGAAAATATAAAAAAGTTATATTTTCACATGTGAAAATATAAGATTTGGGAATACGCAAATTACGATTCCACCGTTTCATTTCTAATTTATACATAACTAAATTTTATAATCTATGCTATTGTTGACGCAATGAACGTTCACACACAATAGAGACGTAATGTGACGTAATGACGTCATTTAAGATTTTGACGTCATATGCTTTAGCGCGCAACGTTACAATGACTACATGCAATATAATAAAAAGAAAATTCAAGTTTTTGTCGTGAATATGACTTTTATTTCATCTCGTGAAGTGAAAAATTATATATTTCATTCGTGCCTTCGGCACTCATGAAATATAAAAATTTTTCACTTCACTCAATGAAATAAAACTCATATTCACTCCAAAAACTTGAATATCCTCTAAGTATTTACTAATAAAAGGTCAATATTGACTGAGAGCGAGACATTAAGCCTGTGTTGAGATTAAGATAGTGCCAACAAACTATTACCATGATCCAGAAATGTGATATTATAGTACACATCATTGGGATTTTGTCTCAGTGGCCAGGAAGGGTCGCGGCCCATCTCTCTAGTTGCTGTGGGCCTGACAACGGCCCCATCCTTGGCTCCCCATCCCTTCCCGTACACATAAAACACCTTCTTCTGTTGGGCTCTAGCAGGTCCTTTCATCACATACATAAACTTGTGGGCATCTTCTTTCTCCACCGAGGCCTCTGAAATTTAAAAGTTTCATCTGCACCTTCAAAACCTTGTACTGTAAATATAAAACCAAGCTTGCAATGTAATTAAAGTAAAATAAATAATAATTAATCTTGAAACTTTTCTAAGTAAATAATATTTATCTCTAATAACAGAATTTTTATGAAGTTAAAAGTGCAATGGTCAGAAATTGGGATGCCATCAGATGATCAGAACCAACATCCCAGCAGTCCAAGCCAAATATAAAGAGAACAAACGGTAAGCAGAGGAAGCAGCTATTTCCCTAAAAGTTGCCACTTACTTGAACTTAATACATGTATATCAAAATGTACATGAAAGCCACAACCAACATAATAATCAACACAAACATACAGAAACAACAGTAAACCTGATAGTCATGATCAGACCACTGCTCTTCGGTCTATACTGTTTGCTAAGGCCTATGTGACAATTTTGTTTACTATTTTCTCAACAAAAAGCTATCTTTATTTTTTTTACAATTTCCTCTTCAAGGTTACTTACTTTCACTGAAATCATTTAATCTTGGGTGATAGAAGTAATGTCCTTTTCTATTAATCCCAGTGTCCTCCCCTTCAAATGGAGTTTCTGTCTTCTTTGACTTGTCCTTGGGGTCCTTTTCATCCTCAACATAGCGATATCTTATAGAGCCATGTTTCAGGTCAATCAATACAGGTGTGTCTATCGTATAGACTTTGTCCTACAGAGAGGAGAAATAAACATAAAATGGGTAATAAAAATTAAAAACCCTTATATATTGGTTTAAAGATTTTATTTTCTGTGACTCTGTTTGTATCATAGATACCTTCAATGTTCAGAAAAAAAGTACTGGCAAAACAATTGACCATGCCAGATAGAATAGTAATTAGTGAACACATGTACCTTGTACACAGAGGCTGTGAAAAAAAAGAGACTGCTTCAAAGTATAAACATGCTGTACTGACTCAATTATGCAAAAGAATTCGAAGTGTCTTTGTTCAATGACAATATTAAGCAATGACAATATTAATGCTCACCTTTTTCTTTGACAAATGATCAGCATACAACACACGTGGATTGGCATGTACGCCCTGCTTTGGTTGAACACTAGATGCTGTTCCCATCTCTTATATGGATTCGTGAATAAACCTATTACATTTTGTCAATAATTTCAAAGGTCACAATGAAGCCAATAGTTTATCTTATTCTTGCTCTAAATGCTTGAAATCCTGAAACAGAAAAAAAGAGCATTTTTATTTGAATTCTTTTTCCCCCCCTGAAAAACTGTCAGTGTTTGGACTAAAATGTCAACCTCCCCTATTCTCTCTTTTAAACGTCTGTCCAGTTTTCAGTGTTGAGTAAACTTAAATATGGTAAGAGTCAAGCATGACGGTTCAACATAAAGATTTGGTTTAAAGTTCTCCCAACAGAACAATTTGCCTTGTTGAGGCTCCTGGTGAAACATTCTTAGAAGACTTAGACAATGAATGATGTTACAATACAATTATGTTTGACATTAGTTATTGGTTATTAAAGAAAACCCCCAAAAACATCTAAATTACATTAAATTACATTAAGCTAAGACTAAACTGCCACTTTGTTGTTGTTGTTGTATCCTAGAGCTCCCCAGCTTATTTCTTCGAGGCACAATTATGTTGACTTCTGCTAGTTGTTTATCAATTTTGTTGAAAGCTAGTGAATGTTTGCCTGTAAGCAGGGTTCAAACTAGGCAAGAAATTTAGGGAGAAGTTTTGTATCTCCCCGAAAAAATTTAGAAGTTTGGACCTGAATTTCTGGTTTGCCTATATATTCTATACATTTTCTGTGTACATTCTAGGCAAATTTGTCTTAAAAAAACCAACTGAAAAATACTCAAGGACATATATAAATGTCCATTCCAGTAGCATTCCGGTAATCAGGTCCATTCCGGTAAAGGAACGCACAGGTCTCACATGAATTCTATGAATATTCTCCATAGTGCACAATTCAAGCGACCCCAACCTCTTAGAATCAGAAACCTCTAAGTTGAGTATCACTTAATGTTAGCTGTGTTTGAAATTCTGGGTTCTGTAAACTCGGGATATGCTGATAGAATCAGATTCCGATAGAATCAGGTTCGCCTTCAGTTTCTCTATGTAAATCTTCCCCTCTAAAGCACATTGAATTGAAATGATATCACTACCTTAGTCTTACAGGCTAAATTACCCCATAAAATGCTGTCTTGTCTCTGGAGCTGCATTGCACAACGTACAGGTTGGATTTACCGTGATTTGACTGAAGCCTGCCCTATTAGCTTGGTGTATATATATATTCATAATACCGCGCTTCCGGTTCGCCCTTTATACCTTACCTTAGCAACGCTTAGCCGCTATGAAAACAAATAATCAATATGACTGCGATACAATACGTTCGCTGAGTTACCTTCGGTTATTTATTTGCTAAAAGTGTTTTATAGCAATAAATAAATCTTAAAATCAATGACTTATTTACATCTTTCAGATAATATACCAAATTATTTAAACAGAAAGTTATTATTTCCTTTTATTTTCTTTTTATCCCAGTGCGAGTCTATTCAATGATATTTTTTTATTTTATCTCTTTGTTTTGTTCCACCTATTGAATTAAAAGGCTATCAACTATACACAGTGTCACTGTGATATCCAACATTACTGACGATTTTATTATCGTATTCTCGGTTCAGTTGTTCAGAGATAATTAGATTTTTGCAAATTACCATATTTATACAGTCAGTGGACATAATTATTCACCACCTTCGAAAAACTCCAAAGTTTGCAAGAAAAAATATTCTGCTTCACCTGGTGAACATATTTTCATGTTTTGGGTGTCATTTGACAGGTAAATTGATAAGCAATAAACAAGATTCATGTAGTTTTAATTTAATCAAATGCATACATTTCAAAGCTACAATTTAAAAAAAAATTGTGATTTTTATGGACACTTTTTGGTGTCAATGGAAGTGTTTTTTTTTTTTTTTTTTTTTTTTTTTTTTTTTCAATTTTCTTCTAACATTTTTAAACGGCTGTATTATGAAAAATGCAATGTTGAAACATCACCAAATAAACTTTATTTATTGCTTTATTTATTTAACTTTCAAATGACACCTAAATCATGAATATATGTTGACCAGAAAAGGCAGGATAATTTTTCTTGCAAACATGAAAATACATGGAAGAATATGGAGTTTTCAAAAGGTGGCAAATAATTACCAGCAGAGATGGTTTTGTATGAATAACCATGTTCATCGGCTTCAAATTTTCATACCTAACCGTTATAAAGCATGTTGGTCTCTCTTACTAACCAGAAAATACGGTTTAGTTTGATTGACCAGATAGACTCTTCATCGGCATCAATTATTTAGAACTAGAATATGTCCCTCTCTCTTACTAACCAGAAAAGACGGTTTAGTTTGATTGGCCAGATAGACTCTTCATCGGCATCAATTATTAAGAACTTGAATATGTCGGTCTCTCCTCCTAACCAGAAAAGGTGGTTTAGTTTGATTGACCAGATAGACTCTTCATCAGCATCAATTATTTAGAACTTGAATATGTCGGTCTCTCTTACTAACCAGAAAAGACGGTTTAGTTTGATTGACCAGATAGACTCTTCATCGGCATCAATTTAATATTTAGAACTTGAATATGTCGGTCTCTCTTACTAATCAGAAAAGACGGTTTAGTTTGATTGATAGACCCTTCATCAGCATCAATTATTTAGAACTTGAATATGTCGGTCTCTCTTTCTAACCAGGAGAGATAATTAAGTTTAATTGACCAGTAAGAATATTCATCAGCTTCAATTATTCATACCTAGAATATGTCGGTGTCTCTTACTTACCAGAAAAGACGGTTTGGTTTGATTGACCAGATAGAAATTTACCGGCTTCAATTATTTACTTATACAATGTTGGTGTCTCTTACCAACCAGAAGAGACGGTTTAGTTTAATTGACCAGATAGAATGTTCATCGGCTTCAATTATTCATACCAAGAATATGTCGGTCTCTCTTACTAACAAGAAGAGTCGCCTAAGTTTGATTGACTAGATAGGATGTTCACCGGCTTTATTTATTTACACCTTACACATGTCGGTCTCTCTTACTAACCAGAAAAGATGGTTTAGTTTCATTGACTTGATGGAAAGTTCGATGGCTTCAATTAATTACACATAGAATTTGTCCGTCTCTTTTATTATTTCTTTCGGTCTATCTTAATGGGGTTAGCAACAACCATATTCTATCTCTTTTAACACAGGGATTGAAACTTTTAGAGAAAGGTTCTTAACTTTTTTGTGAGTTGACTGGGAGTAAAAAAAAAACAAAAAAAAAAAAAAAAAAAAAAAAAAAAACATAGAAACCTGGCGATGTCTTCTTTCTTCTTATAGATCTGTATCTGCAATGAAAAAAAAAATAACGAATTTTGTATTACATATAATGAACTTTTTCATTTCGGCTGGTATATCTAGATGTATTTTCAAAACAAAAATATAGTGCAAAAATACAGTGGAAATGCCGCTACATCATAAGAATTACCAACCACCAACCTCGCTTGAATTATTATTTGTTTTGTTTAAAATTATAGTTACTTTGGTAAAAGATCAAGTTCACAATGCAAGGAATACCATACTTCTACGTAATGATCGTAATTATGAAGGAAAAATATGAGAAAATGAACTATTGTGTGCTTTTTTCATCATTTTTCATTACACAATAATGCAAATATATGGTCTATTTTCATAGCGACGACATATTGTTTTGATAATTTCCAATAGCAACCAACGCTGTGACGTCACAACATTTCGTCGAATATGCCCATCAACAACTTACACTTAATTTGGGCGGCCCCCGTGGCTGAGCAGTTAAGAGCGCTGTTTCTTAATCACTTGATCATCTCACCGCTGTGTCTGGTGTGGGTTCGAGCCTTGCTCTGGCCACATGTGAGACAAGCCAAGTTCTGCTTGCGGGTGTGCCAGGAGGTTTTTCTCGGGGTTCTCCCGTTTTCTTCCCCCCTACTGATTGGCCCGTCTCATATGAGCTGATATAATCTTGAAAGAGATGTAAAACTGAATTAAAAAAAAAAAACAAAAAAAAAACAAAACTTTATTTGTTTTTAATAAAAGCCATTACTTGTTATACAGAAAAATCAGAGCCGATCATAAAAAAAGTGAATTAAGAAAGATTATAGTAAGAGACATTGGTCTACAATCAGATAAAACAGACATAATACAGATTCATCTATATCTCAGGATAAAATACTTACCACTTCACTAAAAATGACATAGATCGTGAACAGTTAATGGTGAAAAAATAATTAAAAGAGCGTCAGAAATCTCCAGTAACAACAAATTGCCGGAAGTGACGTACGGGCACCTGCTGTTCTAGTGGCCCAGTTATCGTGTTACCAAGTGGGCTACTGGCTCCCAGCTTCCTGAAATCAATATTGGAAATACATGTTTATTGCCTGACAGAGGAAGTCTCAATGTCATTAGACGGTCATTAATGCCTTTTGGCAATTTGACCAATCCAGATGAGGTCAAGGACAAGTTCTATGATGACCTAGACAATGTTATTTCTGCAACACCCCGCACAGACAAGCTTATCCTTCTTGGCGACTTTAATGCCAGAGTGGGTACAGACCACCAGACCTGGGAAGGAGTTATAGGTCCAGAAGGGGTTGGAAATTGCAACAGCAATGGTCTCTTGCTTCTCAGGAAGTGTGCTGAACATGACCTTCTAATCACCAACACAGTCTTCCGTCTACCTAATAGGAACAAAACATCCTGGATGCATCCCCGTTCCAAACACTGGCATCTCATAGACTATGTCATAGTGCGGAGAACAGACAGGCAGGATGTTAAAGTGACAAAGACTATGTGTGGTGCAGACTGCTGGACAGATCATAGACTGGTTGTCAGCAAACTCAACCTAAGAATACAGCCTGCGAGGCGACCTCAAGGCAAGAAAGCTCCTAAGAGACTGGATGTCTCAAAGCTGAATAAAGACAGCATGAGACAAGATTTCTTAACAGACATTTGCAACCAACTGGGTGCAATGAATCTCAGTTCAGAGGACCCCGAAGAAAACTGGACAGTTTTCCATAAAACAGTTCTTTCTTCAGCTGCAAGCACCTTAGGCCATCCATCTCGCAAACATCAAGACTGGTTTGATGAGAATGATGACGAAATTCAGAGGCTTCTTGAAGAAAAGCACCGATTGCGCAAGGCACATCAAGATGATACTAGCTCAGTATCAAAGAAAGCAGCCTACAGCAACATTTGTAAGACAGTTCAGACCAAGCTTAGGGACATGCAAGATTCCTGGCTGAGGAAGAAAACAGAAGAAATTCAGTCTTTTGCGGATAGAAAGGACATGAAGAAATTTCATGATGCACTGAAAACCATTTATGGTCCAAAGAGTTCTGGAGCCACCACATTGCTCAGTGCAGATGGAAACACTCTTCTCACAGATGAAGAAGCTATCTTGGAAAGGTGGGCAGAACACTTCAATAGTGTGCTTAATCGACCATCAAGCATCAATGACAGACAGCAATCGACAGACTTCCACAGATAGAGTGCAATGTTCTGTTAGATGAATTTCCTACCGTTACGGAAACAAGAAAAGCAGTTCAACAACTATCATCTGGCAAAGCCCCAGGTGCAGATGCAATTCCTGCCGAAGTTTACAAGGCTGGGGGGCTACCCATGGCAGAGAAACTGACAGAGTTGTTTCACTGTATGTGGAGAAAGGAGGCTATCCCACAAGAATTTAAGGATGCATCCATAATCCACCTATACAAGCGGAAAGGAAATCCTCAAGTCTGTGACAATCACAGAGGCATCTCCCTCCTATCAATTGCTGGGAAGATACTTGCAAAAATTCTGTTGAATCGTCTGAATGTTCATCTTGATCAGACGGGACTTATCCCAGAAAGTCAATGTGGATTCAGAAAAGACAGAGGGACAATAGACATGATCTTCACAGCAAGACAGCTTCAGGAGAAATGCCAAGAACAGAATGTAGATCTATACATGACGTTTGTTGACCTCACCAAAGCTTTTGACACTGTTAGTCGTGATGGACTCTGGAAAATCATGGTCAAGTTTGGCTGTCCACCCAGATTCATAGCAATGGTGCGGCAGTTTCATGATGGCATGCAGGCACGTGTGCAAAATGATGGAGAGTTCTCTGAACCATTTGAAGTAACAAATGGGGTCAAACAAGGCTGTGTTCTGGCACCA
Source organism: Rugalucina vietnamica (assembly GCA_964017185.1). Classification (NCBI taxonomy): domain Eukaryota; kingdom Metazoa; phylum Mollusca; class Bivalvia; order Lucinida; family Lucinidae; genus Rugalucina; species Rugalucina vietnamica. The sequence goes on from OZ024873.1 coordinate 23,178,718, forward strand.
ACACTGTTCAGCATGATGTTTTCTGCCATGCTTATGGATGCTTTTCAGGACAGTGACACTGGTTTTCCAATCAGGTACCGTTTTGATGGCAACATATTCAACCTCAGAAGGTTGCAAGCCAAAACTAAGGTCCAGACTGATGTGCTAGATGAGCTCCTCTATGCAGATGATATGGATAAGAATGCCAGCACAGAGGCAAAAATGCAAAGAGCCATGGATCAAGTCTCACAGTCATGTGATAACTATGATCTCACAATCAGCACAAAAAAGACAGAGGTTGTACACCAACCAGCGCCCGGAAAGCCATATAATGAACCAACCATCACTGTGAATGGGCAAAAACTGAAAGTTGTTGACAAGTTCACCTACCTGGGAAGCACTCTCTCCAGAGCAGTGCATATTGATGATGAGATCACTGCCAGAATTGCAAAGGCTAGTGTGGCATTCGGACGACTCCGTGCAAATGTCTGGGAGCGAAATGGAATCAAGCTTGACACCAAGCTGAAAGTCTACAAGGCTGTGGTACTGCCAACCCTCTTGTATGCATGTGAGACCTGGACAGTATACCAACGCCATGCAAAGAGACTTAACCATTTCCACTTAAGCTGTTTGAGAAAGTTGTTAAAAATCAAGTGGCAGGACAAGATTCCAGACACAGAGGTCCTGACGAAAGCAGGGATGCAAAGCATGCATACAGTCTTAAAGCTAGCACAGCTAAGATGGACTGGCCATGTTATAAGAATGCCTGATGCGCGACTTCCAAAGAAAGTTTTCTATGGAGAACTGCAGGAGGGAAAGCGCTCTCAAGGTGGCCAGAAGAAACGCTACAAAGACACCCTCAAAGCCTCTCTGAAGGATTTCGAAATACCAATGGGGTCCTGGGAACAGACTGCACAGGAGCGATCAAAGTGGCGAGGTCTCATCAACAAAGGGGCAGCTCTTTATGAAAAGAAGAGAATCTGTGAAGCTGAAAGAAAGCGAAGAGAGCGCAAAGCCAAAACAATTGTGCCACCATCAGACTCTATGACATTGACTTGCTCTACTTGCAACCGACAGTTTAGAGCCAGAATTGGCCTAGTCAGCCATCAAAGAACTCACCAACACACATCAGCACTATTCAAGAAATAACGATGGTCTTTCTCATTAGTGAGAGACGAACTATCATTGGAAATACAGGTAACCAAAACCCACTTAGAAATATTGATTTTTACTGGGAGTTGGTTACAGGTAGGTAGGTAGGTAGGTAGGTATGTATGTTCGACCTAGGTAGGTTGGTAGGTAGACCTATGTAGGTAGGTAGGTAGACCTATGCAGGTAGGTAGGTAGACCTAGGTATGTAGGTAGGTAGATAGGTAGACCTATGTAGGTAGGAAGGTAGACCTAGGTAGGTAGGTATAGACCTAGGTAGGTAGGTAAACCTAGATAGTAATACAGACAGGTAGATCTAGGTATGTAGGTAGGTTGACCTAGGTAGGTAGGTAGACGTACGTAGGTAGATGTAGGTTGGTTGGTAGACGTATGTAGGTAGATAGGTAGACCTATGTAGGTAGGTAGACGTAGGTAGGTAGGTAGACCTAGGTAAGTAGGTAGGTAGACCTAGGTAGGTAGAAAGGTAGATCTAGGTAGGTAGGTAGCAGACCTATGTAGGTAGGTAGTTAGATAGGCATGTAGGTATACATAGGTAGGTAGATATACATAGGGAGGTAGATAGATAGGTAGACCTAGCTAGGTAGGTAGACCTAAGTAGGTGGAAAGGTAGACCTAGGCAGGTAGATAGGTTGGTAAACCTATAATGTAGGTAGGTAGACCTAGGTAGGTAGCTAGATAGGTAGACCTAGGTAGGTAGGTAGCTAGCTAGACCTAGGTAGATAGTTAAGTAGACCTAGGTAGGTAAGTAAGTAGACCTATGTAGGTAGATAGACATAGTTAGGTAGAAAGGTAGACCTAGGTAGGTCGGTAGACATAGGTAGGCAGGTGGGTAGACCTAAGTAGGTATGAAGGTAGACCTAGGTAAGTAGACTGGTAGACCTAGGTAGGTAGGTAGGTAGATCTAGGTAGGTAGGAGGCAGATAGATATGTAGACCTAGGTAGGTATAGGTAGGTAGGTAGGTAGGTATAGGTAGGTAGGTATACATGGGGAGGTAGATAGATAGGTAGACCTAGCTAGGTAGGTAGACCTAAGTAGGTGGAAAGGTAGACCTAGGCAGGTAGATAGGTTGGTAAACCTATAATGTAGGTAGGTAGACCTGGGTAGGTAGGTAGATAGGTAGACCTAGGTAGGTAGGTAGCTAGCTAGACCTAGGTAGATAGTTTAGTAGACCTAGGTAGGTAAGTAAGTAGACCTATGTAGGTAGATAGACATAGGTAGAAAGGTAGACCTAGGTAGGTCGGTAGACATAGGTAGGCAGGTGGGTAGACCTAAGTAGGTATGAAGGTAGACCTAGGTAAGTAGACTGGTAGACCTAGGTAGGTAGGTAGGTAGATCTAAGTAGGTAGGGGGCAGGTAGATATGTAGACCTAGGTAGGTAGAAAGGTAGACAAAAGTTGGTAGGTCGGTAGACCTAAGTAGTATAAAGGTAGACCTGGGTAGGTAGGTAGGTAGAACTAGGTAGGTAGGTCGATAGATCTAGGTAGGTAGGTAGACCTAGGTAGGTAGGTAGGTAGGTAGACCTAATGAGGTAGGTAGATAGGTAGACCTAGGTAGGTAGTTAGGGAGACCTAGGTAGGTAGGTAGGTAGACACTGGTATGTAGATAGGCCTATGTAGGTAGGTAGATATAGGTAGGTAATTAGACCTCGTAGGTAGGTAGACCTAGGTAAGTAAAAAGGTAGACATAAGCAGGTAGATAGGTTGGTAAACCTATAATGTTGGTAGGTAGGTAGACCTAGGTAGGAAGGTAGGTAGATAGGTAGACCTAGGTAGGTAGGTCGCAAGCTAGACCTGAGTAGATAGGTTAGTAGACTTAGGTAGGTAAGTAAGTTGACCTAGGTAGGTAGATAGACCTAGTTAGGTAGAATGGTAGACCTAGGTAGGTCGTTAGGTAGGTAGACATAGGTAGGCAGATGGGTAGACCTAGGTAGATATGAAGGTAGACCTAGGTAAGTAGATAGGTAGACCTAGGTAGGTAAGTAGACCTAGGTAGGTAGGTAGGTAGACCTAGGTAGGTAGGTAGGTAGGTAGGTAGGTAGGTAGGTAGACACAGGGAGGTAGGTAGATAGGTAGACCTAGGTAGGTAGGTAGGTAGGTAGACCTAAGGAGGTAGGTAGATAGGTAGTCCTACATTTGAACAGTTAAAAAATATCTGCGAAAAAACCATTATCACACACTACGACTTTAGATAGGTAGGTAGGTTGAAAGCATTCAAGATTATCCAAGGACGTCCTTGTGCACATGATTTGAAATGGAATACTCATATTTCCAATGTCTGTACAAAGGCTAACAGAACTCTCGGATTCTTAAGGAGAAATTTGTATTCTTGTCCCCCAGATGTAAAAGAAGCAGCTTATAAAGGACTGGTGCGGCCGGTCTTGGAATATGGAAGCTCAGTTTGGGACCCTCACACTCATGGCCTCCAGGAAGAACTGGAAAAGGTACAAAATCGTGCGGCAAGGTTTGTGACGGGAAATTATGTTTTTGAAACTGGGAGCATGACTGGCATTTTAGGTCAACTGAAATGGGAATCTCTTAAGAAAAGGAGGAAAGATAGTAGACTTATATTGCTATACAAAGGTCTAAAGGGTAAAGCCAGAATACCCACAGATGACCTTATCCCAAAGAATAGGCGTTGTAGAAATCAACACTCTTTGGCTTTTCAGATACCTTCAGCTAGCAAAGAAGCGTACAAAAGTAGTTTTTTTCCACAGACTATCAGTGACTGGAATGACCTCCCTGATTCACTTATCTCCTCTGCTGAAATGTCTGATGACTGTGTGTCCAAGTTCGCTACACTCGTGCGTTCAAGGGACTAATTTCTCCCCCATCCGAAACCCCTGGTGAAATAATGTCGTTTGGCGTGTCACCAGTAAACTATTCAGATTCAGATTCAGAAACGTCCCGGTGTCGACACGATAACTAAACCACTAGAACGTCAAAATGGTGGAAGAAGATTGACAAAATGGCATCTCCTCCAAAACCTTGGGAAAAACCTCCCTGTTGTCGGCAATCAGATGAAGGACCACCGCCATCCTTCATGTCTAGGTTGAGAAATTTGTCAATCTCAAATGAATGACTTTGTGGCTTAGTGAACATGCTTAAAGTTAGCCTGTTTAGTAGACATCAGAAAGGGTCAAAATTTAGCACTATGGCTGCCACTTCCAGGTTCTGTTTTCATGTTTTAGTGGTCTGAAATAGGTTGATCTGAATCTGAATAGTTTACTGGTGACACGCCAAATGACATTATTTCACCAGGGGGTTCGGATGGGGGAGAAATTAGTCCCTTGAAAGCACGAGTGAAGCGAACTTGGACACACAATCATCTGACATTTCAGCAGTAGAAAACAGAGAATCCGGGAGGTCATTCCAGTCCCTGATAGTCTGGGGAAAGAAACGACATTTATAGGCCTCTATACTAGCAGATGGAAGCTGAAATGCCTTGGAGTGGCTATTTCTACAACGCCTAGTCTTTGGGATAAGGTCATAGATCTGTAGGTGTTCTGGCTTTACCCTTCAGACCTTTGTATAGTAATATAATATAAGTCGATTATCCGTCCTAGATTCCCATTTGAGTTGTTCAAGAATGCCAGTCATACTACCTTCCTCGAAGGTATAATTCCTAGTTACAAATCTAGCAGCACGATTCTGTACCTTCTCCAATTCCTCCTGGAGGCATTTAGTATGAGGATCCCAAACAGAGCTTCCATATTCCAGGACTGGGCGCACCAGTCCTTTATAAGCTGCTTCTTTAACATCTTGGGGGCAAGAAAATAAGTTTCTCCTCAAGAATCCAAGTGTTCTGTTGGCTTTAGTACAGATATTATTGATATGGGTATTCCACTTGAGGTCATTTGTAATTGTTACACCTAGATATTTAATGCTATCAACATTTTCCAATACCCTTCCCTCGAGGGTGTACGAGGCCTCAACTTTATTTATCCGCTTATTTGTCAGCTGCATCATGTTGCATTTGACAGGTTGAAATCTCATACCCCATTTTCGGGCCCAGCTCCTTAAAAGGTGAATGTCTTTCTGAAGTTTCAATGTATCTTCTACTGTTCTAATTTCACGGTAACAAACACAGTCATCAGCAAAAAGCCTGATTGAGAGTCAATGCCAACGGGTATGTCATTTATGTACAAGGAGAACAACAATGGACCGAGAACGGTGCCCTGAGGGACACCAGACACAACAGGAGCCCAATCAGATTTAACACCATTAACTACTGCCCTTTGCTGCCTGAAGCACAAAAAAGCATTTATCCATTCCAATGTCTTTCCACCTATACCATAACTAAACAATTTGCTTTTAAGAAGTTCATGTTGATTGAAGACTTTGAAAATGTATAAACTTAATCAAATATTGTGATGGACCGTGCTGCTGTTGTCAGTCTTGATCATCTCTGAGAATCAGAATTACCGTAGTTTCATGTGATAGAATTTTCTTAATCTAATTATCTTATTCCATGTAGCATTTAGCCTCCTGGTACCATATCTCGAACCACTTTTACAACATTGTTACTTACAAAAATCTTATAACATGCAATCAAATTAATTTAATCTTTAGATTTTGTAGACACAACATTGCCAATATCACTGACATAGTAAATTATGTGTGACGTCATGGCGCGTGCACAGCACGGTCCATTTTACAACACCACTAAATTTTAGTGGTGATTTTAGTAAAATCAAGTTTCCTTCAGTCAATAGAACCAATTCTGGAACAGACTATTTGAGATCGTTTTCAGTAATGACAATGCGAGAGAATTAGAGGATAACAGTGTAAAGTCATCCAGCAAAAATTATGGTAAAATTCAAGCGTGTCGCCACTAGTCTCTTACCACTTTTTGTTTACGTGTATTTTTTGCCAGCATTGAAATTGGACAGACTTAGCCAATTTCTAATTGATTTTTTTTTTTGATTAAACAAGTGATCACACAAGAGAGAGCCACTAACATTGTGATTTTCATGGGCACTGTATTTTCATAGGGCTGTAAACAAACATTTGTAAAGCTAAGAGATGCCAGGCGAGTTTCCTTCATCAAAATTTGATTCAAATACATAGAAGAGAGTTTCTGGCATGAGACAGCATAAACAATCGAAGTCAAGAATGTTTTTCAGCAGGGAAGGTTTTTGTCAAACTGAGTAATGTATTTTGCTTTGATTTTGGTCGGTTTCCATTGTCTGCTAAGGAAATCCAAAACGAGGCTGACACTTGGCACTGTGCCAATTTTATCGCACAATCATTGACGAAAGAAAACATGCCCAAACTTTGTTCATATGGAACAAATTTAAATTTTAAATTTTGTATATTTTTCTACCACACAGTTTACTGCATTTGGAAAGACAGAAACGTACACGTATTGGCTTTAAGAGAAAAGAGAAACCCAAAAATTGGATTTCACACTTGATGTAAACGAAGAACATTTCTAGAAATGATATTTTTTTAATGAAAGTACTATTCAGAAGTGTCCGAGGCTTAAGTTATCAACAACAACAACAAAAAAATATCAAATATTCTTACATTCCATTAAAGGTTTTTATACCCTGCCACTTAAAAATGTGCGGGGTATGATGTTATACCCTCCGCAAAAAAAATTGCGTTTGAGTGTCCATCCGTCCGTCCGTGTGTCTGTCTGTCCATCCATCCGTCAGCGCTTCATTTATAGGCTCTAACTTGAGCATTTATTGACTAATTCTCTTCAAACTTTGTATAGGAGTTCATATCAGGAAGGAGTGGTTTGGGATTGAAGATGGGCAAATTTCGTCAAATAAGTACAGAGTTATGGCCCTTGATTTACTTTGAAATTTTGTTTCCAGGCTCTGTCTTGAGCATTTATTGACCAATTTTCTTCAAACTTTGTAATAGGTGTTCATATTAGGAAGGAGTGGTTTGGGATTGAAGATGGGTAAATTTCGTCAAATAAGTACAGAGTTATGGCCCTTGTTTTATGATAAAATTTCATTTCCAGGCTCTATCTTGAGCATTTTTTGACCAATTTTCTTCAAAGTTGTGTAGGGGTTAATATTAAGAAGGAATGGTTTGGGAGTGAAGATGGATAAACTTTGTCAAATAAGTACAGAGTTATGGCCCTTGACTTACGTTAAAATTTCATTTCCGTGCTCTGTCTGGAGCATTTATTGACCAATTTTCTTCAAACTTTGTATAGGAGTTCATATCAGGACGGAGTGGTTTTGGATTGAAGATGAATAATTTTTGTCAAATAAGTACAGAGTTATGGCCCTTGATTTATGTTATCAAGATATTCTGTGCATTTGCACTGAATTAAATTTGTGTGGCGGGGTATCATGCATGCCTGCAGCACTTTTTTTTTATATATTTATTTTGATTGATCTTTATTTTTTAATTTTTTTTTATTATTTTTTTTTATTTATTTATTTATTTTTTTGTTTTTTAGCTTTCTGGTTCCTTGTCAGAAGTAAAGACTTCAAACCAAAGGCTAGCGCCCTGTAAACATTTGGGCTAAAATTGATGAATTTGGGTTTTGCACATGTATACAAATTGAAGCTTGTCTGTATACATTGTTAAATCATGATGAATTGTGAAAATAAGCTGTTAACATTTTCTCGTGATTCAAGTTTGGACCCCTAAATTTGTGTTTGGACTCCTTGATTTCTGAAGTTAGGAGTCCATCAGACTTCTTAATCTAAAAGGTTTGTGTCTAATTCTGATATACATACAATGTCATACCTAAAGTTTAAAATGGTACGGTGTGTCTGCGTTGCTTGGTGCTTTGTGATGCAATGTGGGTACTGGCTTCTCTTTGCCCTGGACATAATTCATAAAAATGAGGATTATGAGGGTGTTACTGTAATCTGTAAATAATCCCTACATGTGCTTTACATTGCATTTAACTTAATAATGTGTATTTTCAGTGGCCCTGCTAGCAGTTTGGGCACTTCCATACCTGGCCCATCAGCAGCACCCATGATAGGGGGTGGGGATGCCCCACCCCCTGTCCCTACAAGACCTTCAGTCCAGGGTGGAGGATACTCATCCTACATGCCCAGTTATGGAGGATACAGCAGTCCATATAGCAGTTCCTATGGAATGTACAGTAGTCCCTATAGTAGTATGTACGGAGGAGGATTCGGAAGTTACGGAGGGTACGGTTATAACAGATTTGGTTACGGACAAGGCGAACAGTACAGTTCATTTGCCAGGCAGGCTGAGGAGAGTTCAAGGCCCGCTTTTCAGTCTATAGAGAGCATTGTTGGTGCTTTTTCTTCAGTGAGCATGATGCTCGACTCAACTTTCCAAGCTGTCTATAATTCCTTCAGGGCTGTGATAGGGGTAGCGGACAATTTCAGTCGCATGAAAATGCAATTTGCTCAAATATTCTCAGCATTTGCATTGTTTCGGACAATACGATACTTGTACAGAAAAATGCTGGAAGTGCTAAGGTTGAGGCCACGAGGCTTTGCCGAGGATGCATGGACAGAAGCTGGTGATGCAGTGCAGGTCGCGGAGGCGTCAAGACCAGGGGGCAAGAGTAGCTGGCCAGTCTTAATGTTCTTTGCTATCATCATGGGTGGACCTTGGCTCATCTGGAAATTCTTATCAAAGGCATTTGGACAAATGGGTAAGGCAGTCAAATATGAATTGAATGGAAACGAAATATAAAATGAGCTGCGTCATGAGAAAACTGGATTTTTGCCTATGCTAAAACAAAGGTGCAAATCAGCTGTGCAGTAACTGCACAACTGAGCAGTGCCTTTGTTTTCGCACGGATGGTGCAATCTCCTCTTGTTAAATCCAAAAATTTGTTCTTCTAGTTTTTATCTGGAAACTGTACAGGCTGGTTTTTGTCTTACCTTGTCAGAAACCAGAAAGACCGGTCTTTGTGGCTCAAATTATGCTGTTGTCTGCAGCTGCTGCATGATTGCTGCCAGATCAATTGCAAATAACATTCAAGTAAAACCTTAAAATGTAATTTGTGCTTTTCAGTTTTCATTTGTACATTCACAACAGGTAGAATGTTGCTGTCATAATGATAAAGTGTGAGCGTATGGCCTTGTGGTAGAGCATCAGACTCCAAATCAAGAGGTCCTGACTTTGATCGACATGGGACACTGTGTTGTGTCCTTGAGCAAGATGCATTAACTTTCCACAGTACTGGTTTATACCCAGGAAGGGTTGGCTCTGTCTCGACATGACTGAAAATATTGTTGACTGGAATGTTAAACCTCAATACAAACAAATCAGAATGGTAAAATGTTTACGTAGGTTGTTCTGAAAGTTCGTGTAATTGTGTTATATCTCTCATAATTTTCATCCATTGTACTTGAAAGTTGGTGTGCGTGAACTTCAACTTATTCTGAATTGTTGATAGAAAAAAGATAGAAAAGTGGGCATAGAAACCAAAAATACAGGTTGCCGTGACAACGTCATCATTGGTACCCGGAGCAGTCCGAAAAATAGCACTTTTTTAAACGAAGTTTTGAAGAAATGAACATAACTTCTGACTGTTTGCTCATCGTCAGAAAAGCATGGAATCGTCTTGTAATATTTCAACATCATAACATTGTTTCCTGAAAATTTAAAATCAATTTGATGTTCCACAAAGAAGTTATGGTTCTTTATTTCGAGGGTTGTATGGGAAAACCATGACGTCAAACTGTGTCGTTATGTTGAAAAAGATTATAAACTTCTGTATTTTCTTCATAAAACCTCCACAGAAACTCTTGAGATGGTCAAATAAACCGGAAAACTATGAATAATGTAGTCCAGCATTTATATACAAATGATTCTCATGTTTAAGATTGGAATAAAACCAAATGATGGCGATTTTAGAAGTAACCAAACGGCAGTGGCATTCTGTTCCATTAAGAATTGCGAAAAATTGGGTGATACAGCGGAGAATATTAGCAAACTAGACTCCGGGAGATGTATCACCACATACTGATACTGGTTACGAAAACTCATTGCAAAAGAATGGTCGGACACATGAAATGCGTAGATATTGTTGTTGTTAATGCTGAGAAAGTGTAATCATCGCCAACTGGATAAAAATAATGTTTGACGTTTTCGAAACGTCATTTTGACGTTGGCGTGCTCCGGGTACCCATACCTCACCTTTTTGTAATGAACATATTTTTATTACGCCTCAGTACATCACCTTCGTTTTCACAGCCTTGAAAGAGGACATGTTGAAGTTAAAATAGGTATGTTTCTTTTTGTTTTACTATTAATATTATGTGAATGCTCATACAATTATTCGAACTTTCCGAACGCCCCTCGTATTTCCCTATTCTGAACTGTTGACTTACGATAGTTGAATTACATGAAATTTGCAAATGCACATAATATTCATATTATTTCTGTTATATGGACACATTTTCAGCATTTAAATGTACCTTGCAGGTGTGGTTCCAGGTTGGGCAACAGGCATAGATGACCATTTTGTAGCTCAGGCTAAATACGACTTCACAGGGCAGGGAAATGATGAACTCAGTTTTAAGACTGGTCAGAATATAAATGTAGCTCCTAAAGGTAGGCTTTTGCATTACTAAGTCTGATGGCTGAGGTCAAGGTTAAAAACAATCAAGAGAATTTGGCTGAAAAGAGGGCACTTCAGGAGATATCAACCAAATTAACTGTTTTAGGCCCTTCTTTAATAGACCTGTAACAGTAATACCATTTTGTATGTTAGGTGATAGAAAAACTAATACATTGTCATTTACATAACAAAGCAATGCTGTGACAGCATCAGCTTCATATACATGCAGGCTGACAGCATTATGTAGTTTATTCCATGCCTTGCTAAATTATAATCATCTTACAATACAGTTTACTAGACAATGGCGAATCACTTAGAGATCTAACGCTATTATTTTAAACACGACCATGGGAATGTTGATCTATTTGATACTAAGAACATCTAACATATCTCAGCTATACAGGAAAATAATAATTTTAATTCATTCAATTTCTTAATGGGAGATAACTCTGTTGATATGATACCTCCTGCATTAGACAATGGCGAACCAAACTCGACAATGGCGAATCAATTAGCCTATAGCCCAAAAGAAACCATTTTAGAAGGGAATTTTGGCACACAAATGGTGCCATCAACATGTGAGACTAAATGGTGTTCGATAATATTGTGTTAATTTGCTTTTGTGCTTTACGTTAACTGTCAACAGCAAATGCCATATCAAAAAGGTCAATTTTACCGATTTAAGCATGTCTTATTGCTTTAACGAATCAATGTAAGCCTAAAAGCAAGATGGTTAAACCACGACTTGCACCAATATTAGTTACACAATTGACCAAACCAAATGGTTCCAGGGCAAGCCTTCAAAAGGTAGATTATCAGTACTTTGTGCACATTCTTTTCACCACACAAAGTATGATTCGCTATAGTCGAATTTACATGTACATCTTTCTCCGCTTATATCTACCTTCAATGTCAAAACTTTTATCAAAAACAGGCATATTGCACAACTAGGGATATTAGGCATTAAAGTCATGCAAAAGTGGTCATCGTCAAATGCTAAGAAACGAGGCATGAAACGCATTTTATCTGAATGATAAATTTTGTGGAACAATAAACTAGGCATCTTAGTTAAGGGGTCAAGCGTTTCAGCAACCCTGATTTTATTGTCCGGTGGAATTTTGACTCCATTCTTTTACCAAACCCCAAGGCTTAGATAAAAGTAAATGACTGAGTTATAAAATAAATAATATTTTGTCTAAGTTTCAAGAAATTCTGCAATATCTTTACGAGTGGTTCGCCATTGTCGATGATTCTCTATTGTAGAGTTCACTGTATAACATTTTTATATATGTGATTTCAGAGTTGCAACCAAGAGTGAAAGATTGGTTGCTGGCATGTGTGGATGGTAAAACTGTTGGTCTTATTCCGGCAAACTATGTCAAAGTTCTGGGTAAAAGGAGAGGCACTGCTTCTCAAAGTCAAATGATTCAACAGAACAGTCAGAACCAAAGTATTCCAAATCTTTCAAATACACAGACTGGTTCTCAAGGTTTTCAGCCAGAAGAATTCCTTCTGGAAAGACCAATAGGACAGGGTAGCAGTCAAGGCACTGCTGAAATTTCCAACACAGGTTCACAACAGTGTTGTAGAAGTGAAAGTGACACAAAAGTTCCAACAAAACAGTGCTGCAGCAAAGTTGACACCCAGTCTGAACAGGCACAAGGACTTGTACAAACTGCTAGTGCCTTAAACTTAGAAAAACAAGCACATGAAGGATTTTCTGGTGATAATTCAAATCTGGATTCATTGTTGCCAGAGGAGGAAGACAGATAAACAAATAATATTGCATTGTTTTAAAAAATAGCTGTGAGATGAAATTTATTTTGCATCTATAGTAATATTCACAAGGTCTCTAGGATTCTGTTGAAAATGAAAAAAGCCCAAGGTTCATTACTTCTACATGTGTGTGACCTTGTGAATATTATTTACAATATGAAACTGATATTTGAGCCACCTCATGGGAAAACCAACAATTTGGGTTCCAACCAGGTCCCACACAAACTGGGCTGTACAAGCAGATGGCTAGAGACTGGAAATTTTGGATTTAGAAAGTAGAGGAATTGTACTACCCGTGTAGCGAAAACAAAAGTGCTGATCAGCTTCGCAGTTACTGCGAAGCTAATCTGCACCTTTGTTTTCGCTTATGCAGATTGTTGGTTTTCCCATGAGATGGCTCATTTATTAAATGAATTTGATGTTTATTTATTGCATATTACTGTGAAACAAAGTTTTGCGCTTTATGTTTTCTAAGTTTTACTCACAGACTTACCTAAAAATGGTTTTAAACATTCTTGATCATTTCAGCATGTGTTCTATTTTGAACTACCTTTTGTTCATTTAAATAGTAGAACAAAGTTTTAAGTTTCAAACTACTGGCAGTTCACAAACTGTTTTGTTTGGAAGGTTTAAATGATAAATTTTTGTAAAACTCTGTAATACAGTAGAACAAGTAACATGATTCTTTTGAATTTGTTGAAAGAGACCCCCCATGGCATAGAAGTTATACCAATTGCCTTGAAAATAAGGAACCATTTGTCAGATCCTGGCATTGTCCAGTCTTTATGATAAAATTTAAAATGCACATCCTATCCCTATATGTATACGACAGGATGTACCAGTAGGATGTTTAACTCCAAGATAAACAAATATGTGTCCAAAGCAGTGTCTAAATGTATGTTATTATTTTTTCCTGGACGTGCATTGTTATATCTTTAATAATACATTTCATATCTTTCATATATTTTTGCTATGGTTCATGAACACTGCTACCTTTTACTGTAGTCCCTTTAGGGAAAAAAGTTATGGCTTCATCCCAAGATGGTTGCAAACTGTTGACTGAGATATTAAGTCTCAGCTATTTTTTGGCTCACAGACAGTATCTCTAACAATTTGCTATTAAAATGGAGTCCTGCATAATCCAGAAACTTCAAGGTGAGACTGGATGTCTGCCCCATTTTATATAGGAGAAAAAAGTTAATTTTCCAAAGTTCTAAAGTGACAGTTAATCATGTTTTCAACCATGATTATTATTAAGCTTGTATGATAGTATAGTAATTATTAATAATGTTGAATGTGGAAAATCATGAAAATATGAATCATGGTGATGATGCCATATAAATATATATGTATCACTTAAATTCATGTGATATCAGTAATAATAAAAGGTTTTCAATAAAAAAAAAATGTACAACAACAATTCTTGTTAGGTTTTGTCGTATCTTTTGTTTGATTTTGTCTTTAATTTGATAAGCCCAAATTGATTTAGCCCTCTTTAATTTGATTAGCCCACTATTAGAGCTTTGTAGGTCATTTGATGGTAATTAAAATGACAAATTTCAAACTGCATTAGTGTTTGAAATGCCACATGTAAGGTAAAGGGTCCACAGTGCATGACCAAAATGGCTGCCATCATGCCCATATATGGTAAAAATGTAAACATGTCTAGGATCCTACATCATTTGCACATACAGTTTGAATAAATCATGACCATCTGATGACCTTGACCTATCTTACATGTAAAGCAGGAACATTGTTTAAATAGTCATTCTTGCATAGATATCTATGTGCATAGCTGTTTGAGGCCGATTTCGATTGGTCGAAAGCCGTGTTCAAACAGCAAAACCCATGTTCAAATCATGAAATTCACGCGCCGTTTGAACATGGGTTTTGGGCGACGTCATTGGTCAATGCGACGTGACGTCATGTGTTTCGTAGAAACAAAATGGCTGGCGTTGAAGAAGCTCCGCTGTTTTCGGTGAGTTTTTACGTTGCTAATGTTATTTTCAAGAGATTTTATGTGCATTAGTGTGAAAATGCAAGAATAACGATCAACCATGGTTTGTTTCAGTGTTCAAACATTCGCTGGATCACGAGGAAGGTGTTTGAACACAAGGCCGCAGTCATTTTAGTAAAAACTGCTGAAATTGACCAAATTAGACTGAAATTTTAAAATCTTTTTTGTCCGCGGGGTTGTCTTTCCTGGTCCCAAGTATATATGCAAAATTATGATCATTATAAATATTAAATTATCATCATTAATATTCAAAGAGCTCTGAAATTGCATAGCAAACTAAAGCCATTTTTCAAAGCCAAAGGTTGTTTCTTTTCTGGTAAAGGAAAAAGAAAAGGAAGTTTTTGTGTACAAGATATGGTTCATGTCACTTGACAAGGATGACTACCATACCCATGTTATTAAGAAAGAAAACAAAACTTTAAAAATATCTTCATATCCCAATGTTCTATGATGCTAAACTGATGTGTAGTATCCAGGCTAGCCTGGGTCCAGTCGTCATGTTTTTTTTTCGACAATGCGTACGTTATAAAACGTAGATGTCATTTTTGACCAAGAAACGAAAAAATAAAAAAAGAGAAAAAATGATCAGGCTGGAACCCAGGCTATATCCAGGCATCAGGATCAGGATCTCGAGCTTCACATTTCTTTTTTTCATAAATCATGACCTTGGGCTATTTTAGACCAGTGGTCTGTCCCATTTTAAGGCACTGTATTACATGTGCTGTTGATCGAGTCAATCGTATATGAGCCGCGACGCGAGAAAACCGGTGTTCGGGGTTTCCGACCAGGTCTGACACAAACCGGCCTGTGCAGCCAAAGAACATGGCTAGAAGCTTGAAATTTCGGATTTAAGAAGAAGGGGAACTGTACTATCCGTGTAGCGAAAACAAAGACGCTGATCAGCTGTGCAGATACTGCACAGCTGATCTGCGCCTTTGTTTTCGCATATGCAATAATCCGATTTTCTCATGACGTGGCTCTTATCATGCATGTGAAACTTCCTTTGGGAAAGGGGAATAATTTGTATCAATTCCAAGGAGGTAATGCCTGTTTTTGCCCTGGTGCTCTAGTATGCCGGTACAACCTTCAGGGCAATGGTCTCATTGATCCCGGGGACGGAAATAACAGACACAAGTTTGTTATTGGGCAAGTGGCTTATCCAGTCGCTGGTTGCTAGCGGAAGGTGGGTCTAGGTACTCAAATTGCTTCAAATGGTATCAGACATTTCCAACTTAATCCGATATTGATATTGGAGTTTGAAATCGGAGTTCGGATATTTGTTTTAAGGGATATTATCAAGGACAACATGTAAATTAATAGATGTTTGTTTGTATTGAGGCTTAACCTCCCCGTCAACAATTTTTAGTCATGTCGGGACGGAGCCAACTCTTCCTGGGTTTAACTAGTACTGTAGGGAGTTAATGTGTCTTGCTCAAAGACACAACACTGTGACGCTTGTGGGGATCGAACCCAGGACCTCTCGATTCGGAGTCTGACGCTCTACCACTACGCGCTCCCTAACTAATAGATGAAGACATTGTATACAAACATGTTCATGTTGTACACGGGATCTTAGTATTAATGCACCATGCTGTGTTAAGAAATAAGATTACGGCATTTGTATGCGTCGGCGAGATCATAACAAATGTGTTCGCCCACATCTTTTCAACAGTCCTTGGATGGTGGACGCCCGGGGTGTACGCAATATATCGGGTTTGAGAACTTGTAAAGATGCACACCAGCGCATGCGTCTCTAGACATTTCCTATACTTGCTAGCAAAATTACGATAGCGAGTATCAGAACCACTGAAGCTATTTCGACATTGCTAATTCGTGTTTGAAGATGTGCCTATCCGTGAGAAAACCGGTGTTTTGCCTAGGCGAAAACAAAGACGCAGATCAGCTTCGCAGCAACTGCGAAGCTGACCGGCGCCTTTGTTTTCGCTACGCGGATAGTATTATTTCTCCACTTTCTTAATCCAAAATGTCTTGTCTCTAGACATCTCCTGTGCCTGTACAGCTGGGTTTGTGCCAGACCTGGTCGGAAACCCCGAAGACCGGCTTTCTCGCGTCGCGGCTCAATTATTCTAGCATATGTAATTATGCATGCCAACATTAATATCGCACCATAGCAATACAAGTTAATGAGATTTTTAAGAATTTTAATGAAGGGTTTTCTCTTGACGTGCCCCCACCTCATCGACACAGAATGCCACTTTGGTCTGTTTTATGAATGTGAAAACCACACTTTCTGACAAAATGGATTGACGTGTCAAGGGTCTAGGACAAACGTAGAAATAAACAAAGGCAAATAAAATTTTATGCACTCTGGAAATATTCCGTCTTTCCGTGATTCCGTGAATATTTGGTGTCCACTCAATATCTTGAGATCTGACCACATTTTGTATACACATCAACATTGACAAGACCTAGCTTGGGATCGTTACACGTCTTTTTTGCAGAAGTTTGACAGAGTTACAGCCCTTTGATTTAAGCATAATTTCGTTTCCGCTCAATATCTTGAGAACAAATTGACAGAATCTGACCAAATTTTGTAGCACATCAACATTGACAAGACTTAGCTTGGGATTGTAACCTGTCGTTTTCTGCAAAATTTTGAGAGTTACAGCCCTTGATTTATGTTAGAATTTCATTTCCGCTCAATATCTTGAGAACGATTTGACAGAATAGGACCAAATTTTGTATGCACATCAACATTGACAAGATCTAGCTTGGGATTGTTGCCCGTCATTTTTTGCAAAAGTTTGTCAGAGTTACGACCCTTGATTGAAGTCAGAATTTCGTTTCCACTGAATATCTTGAGAATGAATTGACAGAATCTGACCAAATTTGTATGCTCATCAATATTGACAAAATCTAGCTTGGGCTTGTTGCCCGTCATTTTTCGCGCAATTTTGACGAAGTTACGGCCCTTGATTGACGTCAGAATGATGTTTCCACTCAATATCTTGAGAACCAATTGACAGAATCTGACCAAATTTTGTATGCACATCAACATTGACAAGATCTAGCTTGGGTTTTTTTACAAACGTTTGACAGAGTTACGGCCCTTGATTGACATCAGAAGTTTGTTTCCGCTCAATATCTTGAGAATCTTAAGTAAAATTTTAATGCACATCAGCATTGACAAGATCTAGCTAGGGATAGTTGCCCGTCATTTTTCGCGCAATTTTGACGTAGTTACGGCCCTTGACTGACGTCAGAATTTCTGTCAAGCCATTCTCAAGATATTGAACGGAAACGAAATGTTCACGGAATGACGGAACCACGGAATCACAGAATAACGGATTCACGGAATCACGGAAGGACAGGGTGAATCCAGTATATCCCCTTTTTTCCAAAGCGGGGCTATAAATATACCATGGCCTTAGCATGCATGTGATCGGTGCACAAGACCAAACTAAGATCTGTGCACATTTTTGTAATTGAAAAATCTTCAGATACCTTCAGAAAAAACGTATAAAACATGGTACGAAAGTTATCAAACACATTTGATTGTATACAGGTACTAGAATTATAGGGTTACCACCAACAAAGTTGGACAGCCTTGAGATACCCCCCAGAAATCGATTAAAGTTTCTCGTATATCCTATATCGTATCTCAGACTAAGTTGGAAATGTCTATCAAGAAAAGTAAAGGATCTCGGAAGAAGAACCATGTTTCCCGCCCAAAATTTGAGTGTTTCTGGTGGCTCCTGTGTTATTATCGCACCTGCTTATAGCAGGGGGCGATATAGGAGTCCAAATTTCCGTCCGTCCGTTCGTCCGTCCGACCGTCCGTCCGTCAACATTTACGTCGAAGTTTGACATGTACGTCGAAGTTTTTGTTTTCTCTACATTAGTGATAGCTGTGACTGTGAAACCTTGCGTAGTAATTGTCCTTGACATACCCTTCAAGCACGCACCTTGACCCAGTGCCCTTGACCTATATTCCACGGTCCATTGACTTTGTTAGTTACGTCGAAGTTTTGTTTTCTCTGCATCAGTGATAGCCATGAGTGTGAAACCTTGCATAGTAATTGTCCTTGGCATACCCTTCAAGCACGCACTTTGACCCAGTGCCCTTGACCTATATTTCACGGTCCATTGACTTTGTTAATTTTTACGTCGAAGTTTGGTTTTCTCTGCATGGGCGATAGCCATGAGTGTGAAACCTTGCATAGTAATTGTCCTTGACATACCCTTTAAGCACGCACCTTGACCCAGTGCCTTTGACCTATATTTCACGGTCCATTGACTTTGTTAATTTTTACGTCGAAGTTACATCGAAGTTTGGTTTTCTCTGCATCAGTGATAGCCATGAGTGTGAAACCATGCATAGTTATTGTCCTTGACATACCCTTCAAGCACGCACCTTGACCCAGTGCCCTTGACCTATATTTCATGGTCCACTGACTTTGTTAATTTTTACGCGTTTGGTTTTCTCCGCATCATTGATAGCTGCAAGTGTGAAACCATGCATAGGAATTGTCCTTGACATACCCTTCAAGCAGGCACCTTGACCCAGTGCCCTTGACCTATATTTTGCGATCCATTGACTTAGCAAATTTTTACTTCAAAATTACTTTGAAGTTTGGTATCCTCTGCATCATTGATAGCTGCGAGTGTGAAACCTTGCATAGTAATTGTCATTGACATACTCTTCAAGCACTCACCTTGACCCGGTGCCCTTGACCTATATTTCATGTTCCATTGACTTGCGATATCGACCTCCGCGAAGTTCTTGTTTGTATACAATATCTGTTGCATTCTCCTTAAAATTAAACATTTGATAAGTGCAACAACATGGTGGAAACCTCCTGATGTTACATACCTTCAGCATAAATCTATGTCAAAGGGGGAGGGGGTCAGATTTTTTCTGAAAAATATTTTGTCAGAAAACATATTTTTGCCATAGATTATCAAGAGAATACAACAATATGCTGATTGCAACCTAAAATTTTTGGTAGAAACGATTTATTCACCAGGAACAGGTACATCATCTTTGTCAGATTTATAACTATAAATGACACTGTCCGTCACTTATGTAAATACCTTTACCTTAAATATACAATGCAAAATAAATTAAGCAATTTTTACTTTGAGCAGTGACTCCATATGTTTTTAGACATTATGGAAGTTCTTCTGTCAATAGCTTGCATGTATCAAATTAAGGTGAAACTAATCCTTGTGTGGTGCTGAAGTGACATGCGATTTTAAGTCCACTGAGGCATATCTCAAATAAAACAAACCATCAAAATTGATAAACATATTTTGCACAGTATACTTATATGCATTATATAGAGTGTATACCTTCTGTATACCTGTTAAAATAGGACAGATAGCCTGTTCGTTCAGGTAGAACATACATATACAGTATATTTCCATAGCCTTTGTGCATTACAAATAATAGAACTGAGCCCATTTATTGGTTTTTGGCTTTTTGACAGCCTTTCCCCCCTTGCCCAAAAATGACATTTTGGTATAATATGTCATTTACAAAAATACAGCTGTGTTCAAAATATTTTGATTGGGCAAGGGGGGAACATGGACTTATAAAAAGATTCCTATTTCCTATTGATGGTTGATCCCTATATTCAATTCAGAGATTTTGTAAAATTTCAAAAGAAGTCCCTGCTCGTGTTACACAAATCATTACATGTCTAAATACAGTAGAAAATTATGTTTTGACTGCAATAAACAGCATTTCAAGGCCTGGAACTTGAGATTTTTAAAAAAATCTTGGGCAGTCTCACAAAAGAAATCTTCCGAGATCCTTTATTGCATTCGAATCAACATGATCAATGCATTATTTTTTCTATCGTAATTCCAAGTGGTCACTTCCTTATGGAACAATTAAAAGAACAATTAAAAAGATTCATGCGTTTTAATTTCCGCATCGAAAATGAACTTTGTTGAACAATGTATTATGTATTACTGATACATGTATAATAATTGTGATAGGGGAGGAATATAATCATCTTTATACGATGATCTCGAGGCAGCATAGCCATAAAGTAAGAAAGTTTGCAAATAATGACAATAACCCCAACCCTGACTTCAGAAGTTCGAGTCGATGATATCCTGTACAAGTTTGGGTCCAGGATAGTCAATGGCAATGATTCCCATCCGGCCTCGCCTTCCCCTGACGTAGTCGTGCAACTTGGTATTGAGCGTCCTGGCCATATCTCGAGGAGCGATAAAACTATCGCTGTTATATGTTAGATACAAAGTGGAACTAGATCCCGACTGAGCTCTCTCCAGGTTCTCTCTCACGCCATTCCACTTTGTATCATAGCTCCGCTGGTAGTAGTCATCGGCGATGGTTAGACTGTGGTACGGGATGCCAAATGGTGGGTTGTCGGATGAAAAATCTCGAAGAATTATTATCTTTCCCCGAGCTTGTTCAACGGTCGGGATGTCGGAGCTCAGCCAAAACCTGTAATCTGGGTATCTGTTAATGTGTTTCCTTACTCTAGTCTCAAATGTGCTGTCACTTACAGACGAGTATTCCTACTTCACCCGCATAAATATGAATTCGCTCGGATTCCAGCTGAGAAAATTTGTCGCTTCGTCCAGAACCTCGCAGAATGTATGACCTTGGTATACAGCCATGTGATGGATAAACAGATCGTCCCCAAAATGACGACACCTAATATCGAAGAATCTTATCCCAAGTCGATTCATTTGGTCCTTTATTGACAAACTCTGACACCAGTATGCAGGCCCACCCTCTCGGGCCATGGTCTCGTGGGTCCCGGGGACGGACATATCGGATACGAGTTTGTCGTTTGGCAAGCGGCTCATCCATCGCTGATTGCTGACAGACGGTGGGTCCGGGTCAGTCCAATAGTCGGGATCATGCGAATCAAAGATTCCTAAAAATGTGATTTTAAAGCATGTCAGTATCTTATTTGGAAAATCAAAATCTCTGCCGAACATGATAATATAATTATTGGTTGGCACTTTATGTAGACCTACGTTTTAGTATGAGTATGTTCAAAGATCGTTTGTTTTTTTTTTTAAATCATTCATACCAATTATTTAGAATATTTTATCGCTACCGCACAAAATTTGGTTAATACATACATGTACGAGCACATTTGATTCCCTGGGTATGGATCGAATGCCGTAAACAGAAAATATTATAAATGAGCCACTGCATGAGAAAACAAACAATCTGCATATGCGAAAACAAAGACGCGGATCAGCTTCGCAGTAACTGCGAAGCTGATCAGCGCCTTTGTTTTCGCCACACGGATAGCACAATTCCTCTTTTTCATAAATCTGAAATTTCAAGCTTCTAACCAGCTTTTGTGACTGTATAGGCCAGTTTGTGCCAGACCTGGTCGGAACCCAAATCGTTGGTTTTCTCACGCTCTGTCTCAAATGCTATATTGAAGATGGCCTCAAGAGCTCATATTCTAACAGTAGCCTACTTTGTTAAAGAAGAAACCTTACCAGCTTTGGTGCTCCTTATTATCAACATAAACAAAATGAGCCTGAGCAGAGATGACTCCATTCTGCGACACTGCTCGGAAATTGTGGCATTGTCCTGGGTATTTGCGGCTATTTGCTTTGGAATTTGGACTGTGTGGGGTTTATGATTCAGATTGTGAAGTAACTTTCGATTTGTGTGACTCAAATTCATTATCTCAAGTGGGTCAATACCTATAATAAGTATATCATTTAGACACTACGTGGCTGAATGTGCTTTCTTCCAACAACTAAATAACGTATGGTTACTACTGGGTCGGGAAAAGGGTTTAGCGAATCGTTAAAACCAGAGGACCAATGGTCCTGTAAACGCTCACCTGATATCTGAGATATATACCAATACATTTGTTTGACTATAATATTCATATACATGTATTTAGCCCAGGGTCAGAATAACCCCTGGGTCAATAGTCTTAACTTTTCAAATTTTAAAGCCCTGGTAAAAGCCCCTCCCTGCGGGGCCAAATGTTTGGTAAAATCCCTACTAAAAGACCCGGTCTCCCGGGGACAAATGGCCTAAGGTATTTGAATAATCTGTACTCGCCTATCCCATGGTGGTGAGATTAGGCTTAAGTTGGCCCTGTGGTGTCAAAGAAACACACCTACACGCACACCTAGCCCCCCCCCCCCCCCGCCCCACACACACACCAGGAGGGATCCTTTGGCATAAAATGAACTTCATGTTCTTTAAATTTTACATACTAGAATAAAACAGCTCATGAAATTAAAGTGATTAAATGTGAAAATGCAGCTAAATAGTTCTGAAATTATTGCGAGATAATGTTTGAAGTTGTGGTTGGACACTAAAATGGTATAATGGCGGGAAATTAAAACCCCGGCACATCTCCGGCACTGCCGAGACTCGTCGGAAGTTAAATCCCGGCACTTAAGCCCCGCTATGTCCATGCTATCCCCGGCCCTATGTGTGTGTGTGGGGGGGGGAGGGGATACAAATGACTGGTGCATTACATGTATATTGCCTGGGGTCCAAAATTTTCAGAAAACACGTTGGTTCCCCCTTCCCATAGATGCCATATATAAAATTTGGCTTTGATTGGCCAAGCGGTTTCAGAGAAGATCTTTGAAAATGGTGGACGACGGACGGACGGAAGCCGGATCATGGCCATCCTGTAAGCTCATCTTGTGAGCCTTACGGCTCAGGTGAGCTAAAAATCAGGAAAAAATGCAGGTTCACTACCCGAACCGGCCTACACATACATGTATACTGAAAACCAAAAGTCTTGCACCACACTGTTTTTGGTAATATGTATACAATTAACATGCTTAACTAGAACTATTTCATTTCTAACATTATTTTTGGTTAATATAGATTGACCCAGACATTGCTACTGTCACCATGTACCCTTTCATGTCTGAGGGGGTGGGGTGACGATTTATTTTAAATAGATACGTTGAAATCTACTGTGGGCTTAAATGAGAAGATCGATCAATATAGGTTTCATGCCCGATTTCATATTATGTAAGAGCATCTTTTTCACAGCTGGAATGAAATAATGCAAGTATAAAGCACTTAAGCTAATAGCAAACTTATACTGAACTGGAAACCATGGCGTTTGATAATGGTGAGAGTAGGTCTCTCTCTCTCTCTCTCTCTCTCTCTCTCTCTCTCTCTCTCTCTCTCTCTCTTCAGAAAAACAATCTCAAAAATCCACTCTAGTATTTCCTTTCTAAGAATACAATTGTTTCTTTAGATAAGCACTTTAAACAAATACTTTGTTATATACATAAAGTATTTCTTTCTAAGAGGTCTCAAAATTAAACGGAACAAACTTTCAAAAATGGGTAAGCGATGTTTCCTTATTAAAATGGCATCGTATGGTAGTACATAGATTGTAAGGTATCTAAAACTTAATGCATATATGACTGTAGTAAGATTTTCATTTATTTTTACGTGTATTACGGGCCAAATCAGTATGTGGCGCGAAACCGGAAGTAGAAAAATCACCTGGCACACCGTCAAGCAAGTAAGCTTCCCACATGTCCCACGTGGTTGGACTGGAACCCTCTTGGCACAGCGGTGGGAGTAACCGGGAATTATATAGGCCGCCACATGGGAAAACCAACAATCTGCGAAACATAGGCGAAAATTCCTCTACTTTCTGAATAAAAAATTTCCAGCCTCTAACCATCTGTGACTGTACAGCTTGGTTTGTGCCGGACCTGTGTTGGTTTTCTTATACACAGGCTCATATAGAATCAGAGACCGCGGTGCCGCCGTAGTCAGAGTTTTATTTGACCCGAGACAAATATGAACCACACTTGAAACCGGACCATACTTGTTTGGTTGATTTGGGTCACACTAACAGCTAAGGTCATATAGAGACGGGACCTCGGTTTAAAGTCTCATGCGAAAGACTTAATAAGGATCCAGGATCGAACCTGTGACCTCTGGTTTACGTGTACAAGATCACAATATATTTTGAGCAAACATTTGTCCGTGGCGTATACCTCTTTTTAACCCGCAATCGTTTTTGTCTACATGAAAGTGAACGTATAAAATCTTAATTTCGTATTAGGGAGCTCATATTCATGTTTCTGTCTTTCCTCCGTTTATTTGCCAATGCTTATGAATTGGAAATCATGTTCGATCCCTATAATATGTTATTTTAGGAAATATCAATGCCCGAGATCCTGACTACTGGAATGTTCCCGACCCACCAAGCACCACTAACCCGACCTGGATGAGACATCTGGCCGACAGCAAGCTGTTTTCTGACATATCCGTGCCCGGGACACACGAGACAATGGCTAGAGAGGGCGGACCGGCTTACTGGTGTCAGAGTTTATCCCTCGGCAACCAGCTGGAGTTGGGTTTACGGTTTTTCGACATCCGATGTCGGGCTTACGGGTCCGACCTGCCAATACACCATGAGGCCGTCTATCAACACTGTACATTTTACACAGTTTTAGATTGCATGACAGATTTCCTTAATCGAAATGACAAAGAGATCATTTTCATGAGGGTGAAGCAAGAGTATTCAAGCGAGCCGGATTCCACTTTTGACCACCTCGTCAGAACGCATATCGGTCGATATCCGGCCAACAGGTTTTGATTGAGTGACGAAATCGGGACAATCGGCCAGGCCAGAGGAAAATTAGTTCTTCTGCGCAACTTTGGGACAGATTCTCCGCCTTACGGCATTCCGTATGGGAATTTACATATAGCAGATGATTACTACCAGGCTAGCTATGATGCGAAATGGAATGGGGTGAGGGAAAACCTGGAACGAGCGCAAACAGGACAGGGAAACCAAATGTTTCTAACGTTTAACAGCGATTCTTTTATAGCACCAAGGGATATGGCACGTACATTGAACCCAAGGTTACATAGCTACGTGCGTGGAAGAAAAGGACGCCTCGGCATGGTCGCGATCGATTACCCAGGGCCGAAGCTTGTTCAAGATATTATCGACTCAAATTTTTAGATGCGCACAACAGAAAAACAGACTGGTTGGATTTCGACCGAGTGGCTTGGTCATTGCCAAAGATTACCCTGGAACCTAATCGAACTCTGACCTACCTGCACAAGTGTATCATTCAGTCTGGTCGATGTAGCATTTCTTTCAACGTCCCTCGATGCCATTATGTCGCGCAAGGAACAGACAACCAATGTCTCTATATGTGAAAATTAAGCAGAGCAGCCATTCTCTCATTGCTTTTTACATCATTTGCAGGGATGCGTTTTAGAGAAAGAATGAAAATACCAGGACATGACATAATTAAATTTCAAATTCAAACGCAGAGTATCGGGAAATTCTGATAAACAAGAACTTTGTCAATCCTTGACCATGGACTATACAGATGGTCAAATGTGACACGGAGAAACTTCACGTTTAAACCAGATTTCATTTTATTGCAACCTTTTTATCACACAAGAAGTTCATTCTTTGACTGACTCATGAGGCGACTCAATCCTGTTAAACTAAGCAGAGCATCCAAACCCCATCGGATCGGAAAAGAGAACATGTCAGTTCAATAGAACGTGATATAAAATCGGTTGTTGTTGGCTCCATGCACTGCCGATGTCCTGTGAGTGCATTAAATCGGTTGTGGTTGGTTCCATGCACTTCCTATGTCCTGTGGGTGCATTAAATCGGTTGTGGTTGGTTCCATGCACTGCCGATGTCCTGTGAGTGCATGAAATCGGTTGTGGTTGGTTCCATGCACTGCCGATGTCCTGTGAGTGCATGAAATCGGTTGTGGTTGGTTCCATGCACTGCCGATGTCCTGTGAGTGCATGGAATCGGTTGTGGTAGGTTCCATGCACTGCCGATGTCCTGTGAGTGCATGAAATCGGTTGTGGTTGGTTCCATGCACTGCCGATGTCCTGTGAGTGCATTAAATCGGTTGTGGTTGGTTCCATGCACTGCCGATGTCCTGTGAGTGCATTAAATCGGTTGTGGTTGGTTCCATGCACTGCCGATGTCCTGTGAGTGCATTAAATCGGTTGTGGTTGGTTCCATGCACTGCCGATGTCCTGTGAGTGCATTAAATCGGTTGTGGTTGGTTCCATGCACTGCCGATGTCCTGTGAGTGCATTAAATCGGTTGTGGTTGGCTCCATGCACTGCCGATGTCCTGTGAGTGCATTAAATCGGTTGTGGTTGGTTCCATGCACTGCCGATATCCTGTGAGTGCATGAAATCGGTTGTGGTTGGTTCCATGCACTGCCGATGTCCTGTGAGTGCATGAAATCAGTTGTGGTTGGTTCCATGCACTTCCTATGTCCTGTGGGTGCATGAAATCGGTTGTGGTTGGTTCCATGCACTGCCGATGCACCGTGAGTGTGTGAAATCGGTTGTGGTTGGTTCCATGCACTGCCGATGTCCTGTGAGTGCATGAAATCAGTTGTGGTTGGTTCCATGCACTTCCGATGTCCTGTGGGTGCATGAAATCAGTTGTGGTTGGTTCCATGCACTTCCTATGTCCTGTGGGTGCATGAAATCGGTTGTGGTTGGTTCCATGCACTGCCGATGCCCCGTGAGTGTGTGAAATCGGTTGTGGTTGGTTCCATGCACTGCCGATGTCCTGTGAGTGCATGAAATCAGTTGTGGTTGGTTCCATGTACTGCCGTGCATGAAATCGGTTGTGGTTGGTTCCATGCACTGCCGATGTCCTGTACTCGGTTTCACGATCTACAGAAATGACATGATCATTTTTTCTGATCCCCTGTTAAGAGTGCATGTACCGCGTGTCTGTTTGCTTTTAGTTTTCACTGGATGATGAAAAACAATAGGCTGTTTTAATGTCTGTGACAAATCTGAATTTCAGAATTGACAGAATTTCAAGAGTAGCGTTTTCACTTTGGTTCAGTATATGTAATAGGTAGTCTACTGTACAATTTCCAAAATGCATTTTTCACAAACCTTTTATTACGGTATTTTTAGCTCACCTGAGCCGAAGGCTCACAAGGTGAGCTTATAGTATAGTAGTCGAGCCGGCGTCCGTGCGTCGTCCATGCGCGGATCCAGTAATTTTCATGAGAGGGGGTCCAACGAAAATGGTAATTTTTGGTCACAGACGAGGGGGGGGGGAGGTGTCCAACCCCCAAACAAGTAGCCCAGGGGCAACGATCGCTCACCTGAGAGCCAACAAGTACAGTCACTGGTCAAAGTAGTTGGGGTTTTTACCATATATATGGGTATGATGGCCATCTTGGTCATGTGACCTTGAAACCCTACTTACATCAGCAGAAGAGCTCTTGTCTGGATTGTGTATCCTCTTTTCTACCATTTTGGTTCACTTGAAAAAATCATCTAACAAGGTCAGGGTCCTATAATGACCCCCGGGGTTGGGCCATATTTGACCCCAGGGGCAAGATTGGCAGGATTTATGTAGAGCTCCTCATGACAATGTTGTATATCAAATATACAAGCTTTGTGTCATGCTGTTGCAGAGAAGATTTTTTATTTATTTCCATTATAGGTCTATGGTAGAGAATGACATGCCTGGGGCGTGGCCTGATTGGACCCCAGGGGCACCGTTGGCAGGATTTATAAAGAGGAACACTATACATTGCTACAAACAAAATATACCCTAGAACCCGAAATCCTGTATCTCGCATATTTAGAGTTGGAGGTGACATCATCTGCTATAGTTGGTTTGAATGCATTTTTGGCTAGTCCTAACCTTCCCTAAGAAGGATTAGGTGGGCTGCTCTTGAATTATTTTTGGCACGATAGTCTAATCAGGCGATGTTGTATGGTACTGCTATGAAATAAGCTTTTAATATAATAAACAGACAACTACATAGTTCTCCATTATCCAGCCATTTTCTCTGTCTGTATGACTTGCTTTTGTATTTTAAACAATTTTAGAAACTATTGATTTGATTATGAAACACCTGTATTGCTAAAACATTTTTCTGTATTAATATTTTTACCACTTTACATGTTAAATTACCCCACCCAACTTATTAATATAAATGTATGCAATTTTAATATTAATCTTCTTATGGTTAGTTTGTTTTTAACAATCTATCCTCTTTAACATGCTTAAGCAATAGCCTGAAAAGCAATAAAACTGTTTACTAAACTGTATGGACATATACTTAGGGGTACGTAAATGTGGTAATGCATCAATGATATATATAAAATAGTGTCAAGTCAACTACATGCACATTTGTACCAGTGAATATTTATAGGAAGTCTTGGTTTGAAAATATTTCTAAATTAGGCCTTCTTCCTTTTCGATGACCGATTCAAGTTTATGGCAAAAGAAATGTGAACTAAGAACTGGTAACTTGCCTCTCTGCACAGGAGCGGTTGCTGCTACGCGACTGACAGCCCGACAAGACCGAGGAGGGCGTAATGCATTAAAACAATCAAGACTATAACTAAAATGAAGTTTATGGAATTTTCTTAGAGCTGAATGATGCATATTAAATCAATTTAGGTATATTTGGTAATGGTCAAGCTCAGTACAAACATAAGATATCAATTGTATGTACGCTTTAGCATTATTTTGGAATATTTCTGACGCTTACCTTAATATACACCGAAATCAAAAATTGTCTCTTACCCTAGAACAAAGTATCTCTCATATTTTGGGTTTGAGGTGACATCTCCTGCTATAGTTGGTTTGAATGTTTTGATGAAGTCCTCACCTTCCCGATGAAGGTTCAAGTGGGCTGCTCTTGAATTTTTCTTTTGGCACAATGCTCAAATTCATTGATGTATGAAGGTAGTGCTATGACAAAAAGCTATATATTCTATGAAAAGTCTGCTAAAATGTAGTATATAAATTGGTTCTTGTTTCTTATTTGTTAGTTACTTTCCAATGCATTGTTTATTGTTTGTAAGCAAAGTATAAAGTGCAGTCTCATTTTACTCTAAAAACCTCGTGATCTTTTGAAAGTATGGCATTATTTCACACATAATTACCTCACCCACTTTAAAACTCTTCATATTGATGATTGTAACATCATACTAACATGACAGTTAGCATTTATAAGAATATCACGATATTTTCTTTGAAATGTATTATATATATATTGATAGAACATTATCATTCACAATATTAGTCTGCAACCTCATTACAAAATACCTCGATATAACATTAATGTTATGTTTTACTTTCAAACATAAATCATTTATATTTTATTGCACTTAAACCCGTAATTCACGTCATGCGCAGAATCTCATTCTCAATACTCATATCTCGCTCTCGTCACCGATCTCATGTGCCACCTCTGGCCGCCAACCTCACAGTTACAAAACTAATTCCTTTTCTATTTATGCAAGAAAATACATGTAACCTTAAATTTATTCTCAGGAGAATACAAGTCCTCATGACCAAAGTCTCCAATCAAGGAGTCTCATTACATAAAATAAACTTCTATTATATATGCAGCATGCACCGCTTACACTATTCTCCTTAACTACATGTAATTTTTTAGAGACTGTGCAGTAAAATTATGAAAAGCTCATTATGACCAACATCTTCAGAAAACACTTTTTTCCCCTATCACTTTCAGACCGCTATTCATGAACTAAAATGTTGTCAGTTAACATGAACAATCTCGTAACCATAAATTGTTGAACATACTGTAATCTATAATACATGACCAACATCTCCAGTCAAGCTACGTCCTTTGCTTTATATAAAGAAATGCTTCAGCTACGGTAAACTGCTATCAGTAGTTTACCATAAGAATAACACACTTCTTATCAAATAAATCACAAACACATGTTAGGATGTGCCAACAGCCAGCTGATCGGATTTAATTTGCATTTAGATTATAATGAAATTCAAGATGAATCTGACATGAAATTCGATAGTTTCCGGTTAACCCATGGTATCCAAAACGTCCACAGCTTATGACTATCTGAAAACAAGGATCATCTTCTGAAACGAAACTATACATTATGAACACAATGTTCCTCAAATGATACTTATCTCTTTACAAAACTTAATTATATGATATTAAAAGTATTCTATGTAACTAAGCTTTCGTGTTTTCAATATTTTTATTATTTTCGTCATTATTATGCATAAATGTATATAATTCTGTGTTCATTTCTGTAAACTCAATTTTAGAAAATTGATTACATGTCAATATTTACCTTTAGCTCTGTTATGAAAATTATACCTTCCATCTTACTCCCTGCTCAAACGAAACTGCAGCCTACAAGAGTCTACTTCTGAAACAGACTAAATCTATTGTTATTGACAAATCTCTAGTTGCTACCCTATTGAACGTAATCAAACGTATCAATTGCACAACTTTGTTTTTATTTTTTTTTTCTATTTCATCAAATCTAGATCGAATAAAACAAATTGAAAATATTAAAAAATTGATTATAAACTGATATAGCGACAAATCTATTTCAATTCTTGTTAATCAAAAGTAAATATATATTCTAAATTGACGTCTACGCATTTTTTTTTTTTTTTTTTTTTTTACCTCTCCTTTACAAACCATGTCCGCTGTCTCTGCGAATTAACATTGTTAATGCAACCAGCTCGTCTAACTCTAACACCTCGACTGCCATGTGTGTGGGGTGGGGGAGTGGGGAAGTTGTCCGATCTGCGTACTGGCTTTGGCTCGAATGGTTTGATTTGGCGCCTAAAATCTATTTATATCATCAGATGCACCTGAAAAATGCTTTCCTTATGCAAAAGCATGCCATATCAACTATTAATAGAACATAACCGGAACAATCCAGTTCGAAACCCGTTCTTTTCCGACTAATACCACAAATACTATCAAATACGTAACTATTCTAGTTACCATATCAAACAAAAGTGCAAACAAATATAAATTCCATTAATTAAGTTGGAGGTAAGTACTTTTGATGAAACTTTGTCAAAAAATTTCCGAAGTATTACTCCCATTTAAATGAAGCATTAAATTATATTATGTTATTATATATCACAGGCAACAGTGCAGTGCCTTAGCAATACATGTAATTGGATGCCATTTGAAGCCTTATAGGTCAATAAGCAGCCGATTTACAGGTAATTTTGTGAGTCAATTCCTGATTTGTTTGCATTTTGCTCTTATTTCTTAAAAATACTGAAAGATAAAGTCGCACAATTTATATATCTTAAAATGGACCAATAGAGCATTGTCTTAGCAATCTTATGATGCCATCTACATTTCTATAGGGCCATAAAAAGCCAAGATGCAGTAACTTTTGTAAGTATACCCCTTTGATTTTTCTTCATTTTTTCTCTAATTATTTAAGTATTCTTAAATATTTTTGGACAATTGAAATCACATGATTGATTTATTTGAACATATACAAATAGACAATTGTCTTGGATATCATTTTGCACCATTTTCAGGTCTTTATGACCGTTTGAGGCGATGATAGAAGGACTTTTGTATGTACACCCATTATCGTTTCCGCGTTTTTGCCCTATAAGTTTTACGCATGCATAAAGATTATTAAAACATTTAATCGTATGGTTAATATATCTGAATACCAGCTAATGTGCCTTAGTCAAAGCAATCATTTAACACCATTTTGGGGCCGCCAGAGGCCGAGATATAAGAACTTATGTTAGTATACCCCTTCATTTTTTCCTCAATTTTTCTTTAAGTATTTATGTTTTAAATAATATTTTTGAAATTTGAAACCATATGAATAATTTATATGATTACACTCCAATAGATAATTGTCTAAATTGTCTAAACAATCATTTGATGCCATTTTCAGCTCTTCATGGCCATTGATTGACTAGAAACAAGAACTTATGTACGTATATCCCTTTATTTTTCCAGCATTTTTCCTCCATCTTCTATGCCTTCACAAAAGTTATTAGCATTCAGAGTTCCTTTGATTTATATATATGATTACAAACTTATAGAACAAAGTCAAAGCAATCTTTTGACACCACTTTCAGCTATTCAGGCTCATCATAGGCCAAGATATAAATTTTTTGTAAGTATACCCCATTTTATTTTCCTCATATTTTCTTTAATTATCTATGTTTTCAATAATATTTTAAAACTTGAAATCATTTTATTAATTCATCCGATTTCATAGCAAAAGATAATTGTCATAGCAATTATTTAACACCATTTTCAGCTCTTAATGGTCATCTGGTGCCATGATACAAGGACTTTTGTATGTATACCGTGTCATCGTTTCCGCACTTTGTTCTATACTTTTTACGTATTCATAAAAATCATTAATACATTTAATCATATGGTTTATATATCTGAATATCAACCAACGTGCCTCGGTCAAAGCAATCATTTAACACAATTTTCAGCCATTTTGTTCCGCCAGAGGCCAATATACAAGAACTTAAGTAAGTATACCCCTTCATTTTTTCCTCAGGTTTCCTTTAACTATTTATGATTTCAATACTATTTTTGAAACTTGAAATCATGTGATTAACTTATCTGATTATAAACCAATAGATAATTGTCTAAACAAGTATTTGATGCCATTTTTTGCTCTTTATAATCATTGTTTGACTAGAAACAGAAACTTTTGTAAGAATACCCCTTTATTTTTCTGACATTTTTCCTCCATCTTCTATGCCTTCATAACAATTATCACCACTTTGAGTCATGTGATTTATATATAGGAATACAAGTAGATAGAACAACGTCAAAGCAATCTTTTGACACCATTTCAGCTATTCAGGCCCGTAAGAGATCAAGATACAAGCTTTTTTTTAAGTATATTCTATTACTATATCTTCTATGCCTTCATAAAATATTACAACTTTGAGTCACATGATTTATGTATATGAATACAAGCTTATATATAAAAATCAACACAATCATTTGACACCATTTTCAGCTATCCAGGAGCGTCAGATGCCAAGATACAAGATTTTTTGTGAGTATACCCCTTTTATTTTTCCTCATTTTTTCTTTATCTATGAATTCAATATCAGTTTTAACTTTTAAATCATAATGATTAATTAATCCGATTTCATACCAAAAGATAATTATCTCAGCAATTATTTCACACCATTTTCAGCTCTAAATGAGCATTGAATGCCTAGAAACAAGAACTTCTCTACGTATACACCTTTAATGTTTCTGCATTGTTCCTCTATTTTCAATGTGTCCATCAAAAATATTAATATATATTTATTTATATGAATACCAGCCTATAGAACCAAGTCTAAGTAATCATAAAACACCATTTCAGCTATTTAGGGCTATCAGAACTTTTGTAGGTATACCTCTTTATTTTTCCCACTATTTTGCATGAGTGAGATAACGTTTTCTTGACACTTTAAGCCTCATGATTATATATCTGACATTGCTTCAACATTTTTTCGATACCACTTCCAGCCTTTCAGGACCGTGAGAAGCTGAAGTACTATTTAACTTTGGTAGATATAGCCTTTTATTTTTATAGACCACACTAAAATACATCGATATGGACATACCTATAATGTATTGAACAGGGATTGATACCTTTTTGGTATACGTATGTGGCCCATTTAGTACTTCTGATTTTGCCTTCCAAATGTTTCATTATAGCTAGATGAAATATGAATTTTGTCCATAAAAGAACTGATTTCGGCAAATTACGTGCTACAGACATACAGTTAAATAGACCAAAACGGTCAGCTGTAGATACAAATACCCAGATAGGCAAAAAGACAGAGTGTAATCTTGATCAATGATAATGTTTCAAATAAAAGTATCTAAAAAGCAAAGCTATAGATAAATTTCGAAGACGCACATTGCTTGAAAGTGGGTGGGTTAACTTGCCATGACAAAACCCTCCATTATAAAGGATTTAAAGCACTTTATGATCTTCAAATGCATTTTAAAAGGTGTGAAGCTATTCACATTCAAAGTATTTATATAAATAAGCATTGTTTTATTTATTAAAAAAGCACAATGTCCCCATAAATGATGTAAAAGTCTGCTTTGTATGGAATGCGTATTTCCCCATGGTACCTCAGAACATGGTGTGAGTAAACCTATCTGCCAAAAAAATTTCCAGAGCAGCCCACCTAAACCATTTATGGGAAGGTTAAAACTATTCAAAAATGCATTCAAACCAACTATAGCAGATGTCACCTCCTTCAAAAATTACCCTGGCTGGATTCTAGGGTACAAAACAGTTTGGCTGATTTAACAGAACCCAGACAATGCAATTAAATATTTTCACAACCCACCCCATCTTTGGCAAAAACGAACCATTAGAGTTTGAACTGATTTGCATTTGTTTGTCAACAGCACTTTACAAATATGGCCTTGTTTGTCATATGAATGTTGAACAATATCCACACATTGATTGTTTATTGTTTTGTAATTTTATTTTGGAAGAAATATTAGCTTAGTGCATAAGATCTTTAATTTACAATCTTATAGTTTATTTCTATGTGTGTTCCCCCCCGGGACCCAGCATGCCCTTTCGTCAGTTTGTGTATTTTTCACATTCACACATCATATCAAAGTGGCATCCTGGGTCTAGGGGGGGGGGGGGGGAACAGGGTCAGCAAGGCGAAAATGTACAATTTCCTGAAATATTCCATGAACTAAAATAAGCACAGTTGTTATGGACAATTTTAAAGACATCAACTGTAGAATTGTAAACATTCATGGCCGCCGGTGTCAGGGTGAGTATATTTAGGTTATGTAGATGCATTTATAGAGATACAGTACAGGTTCAAAAGTAAATTTGCTTTCAATCTATCGTATTGCATTAATGCTTAGAAATGTGAATTCCCAAACTAACGTTAAAATTGACATAAATTATGTCATTGACAATCAAAATATGCATTGACAATCAAAATATGCAAGAACACAATAATAATAAAGAACTAGGCATTTTCGTCTTTAAAAGTGACATATTTGTCAATTAGGGAGTATCCCAATCTAAGGCATAGATCTCCTTTTGCTTAGTGCTGTTTGCTGTAGGATTAAAGTTGTTTTTGGTAAATCTGTTACAAACCACCAAACTCATTTACATCGACTGTCCTGGGATGTTTATCCAAATCACTTTCCTGGGCAAGGGTAAAAATTTCTCTCACCACTTAATCAACAGAGGAGTAAGAATGGCTGTAAAAACATTTGAGCATAATGGGATATGCAAGGCACTAATTGTTCGCCAGTCTGCTTTAATATGCTATCAATCAAGCTATCAGGCCAGATTTCATCAACTTTTGGCTTTACAGATTGACCTCTGTCACCTAAAAGTTTAGAGAACTTTATTTTCACTCCAACCTTTTGAAGTATTTTAACTCTGCAGCTGGTAGTACAATCATTTAAACCAAAGTTCAAATATATTTGTGCTCCAATTCAAGAACCTGGCCCCGAGGTTATAAAACTTTTTTCATGCTCAGCTCAGCTTTGACTAAAATTTTTCCTGCTCATAAATGTTAAAATGCCAACAATTGTTTTTGGACAGTAGTTTTCGCAGACCAAACTTGTCCGTGTAACGAATACCCCTTATATCCCACTTTTATACACTATTATTTATACAGTAAAAATGGGGTTTACAAGGGTAAACATTTTTCTTATTTTTGCTCAAAAACATAGATTGTAGGTACTTGTTAGAGGCAGTTCTAACATGTACCCACAATCAAAGTTTTAAGCAAAAACAAAAATAGCAAATTTTATTCAAATAAAATTTTCATTTTTTAAAGCTGACAAAATCAGGGTTGCCACTCATTTTGTATTTCAAAATTCCCTGACTTTTCCATGACTTTTTAGTTTTCCAGACCCTTATATCGACCTATCGGCTCCAATTTTCAGGTCTCTGTAGCAATCACACCTTCCTTTACCCACCCCCTCCCCCTACATTAGTCCCCTATGTAGGGAAAATATTTCTACTATCAATCATTATTATAGCTGAGCCCATAACAGACATATATCAAACTTAGATATATAACTTTCAATCCCTCTCCCCTATACTTTCCTTTTTTCTGGTATTGTTAGAAGTATAAGGAAGATGATTTTTGGCGGGGGTCTGGGGGCCGCCCAGGCACCCAGAAGCTCTTGGGTTATTAATGCAATCTCCTCTGATGCTGACCTCTCCTGAGGTCACTTACCTTTTTTATTAGCATGTAGCCAAAATGAATAAACAGATTAATTGAAGAATAACCAGAGGACCAATGGTCCTGTAAACGCTCACCTGAGATCTGCTGCATATACCAATAAACATGTTTGAATATTATGGTATTTAACCCCAGTGCAGGGGCAGATGAAGCCGTTGGGCCATTTTCTCTTTTCAGAATAATCAATATTCTGTCCATTTGCCAATTTCCTGCTGGCTTTTCCCTTCAAATGGCTTTTGAACAGTTTTTCCCATTCAAATGCATGGGCAATCCATGTTGACCTTGCCATAAACTGGGTCAAGGTCATCGCAGGGTCATGATTTATATATACATAGTAGTACTTTAGCTATCGATGCTTCACTCCAAGTTTCATGGAAATTTGTCTATTGGTTCAGAGAAGGTTTTTGAAGGTTTTTTACCATATATGAGCATGGCGGCCATCTTGGTCATGTGACCTAAATTTTTAATATATACAGTGGTTCCCCCATCCTATAGATGCTTCAGATAAAATTTGGCTTTAATTGGCCAAGTGGTTTCAGAGGAGAAGATGTTTGAATATTATGGTAATATTCATGTATATTGCCCCGATGTGGGGGAGAGATGAGGCCCTGGGGCCCAATTTTTTTTTTCAGAATCATTAAAATTCAGTCCTACTGCTCATTTTTTGCAAGTTTTTTATTTTAAATGACAATTTAACAATTTTACCCATTAAAATGCATACACTACCCATGTTGACCTTGCCGTAAAACAGGTCAAGGTCATCACACGGTCATGATTTACATATACGTTGTAGTACTTAAGTCATCGATGCTTCATGCCAAGTTTCATTGAAATCGGTCCAGTGGTTCCGGAGAAGAGTTTTTTTGAAGGGTTTTTACCATATATGGGCATGGCGGCCATCTTGGTCATGTGACCTGGATTATTTATATACACATTGGTTCCCCCTTCCCATAGATGCTTCATGTAAAATTTGGCTTTGATTGGCCAAGCGGTTTCAGAGAAGAAGATGTTTGAATATTATGATAATATTCATGTATATTGCCCCGGGGTGGGGGCGGATGAGCCCCTGGTGCCCAATTTTTTTCAGAATCATTAATATTCAGTCCTACTGCTCATTTTCTGCAAGATTTTTCCTTTAAATGACAATTTAACAATTTTTCCCATTCAAATGCAAAGGCGACCTATGTTGACCTTGCCGTAAAATAGGTCAAGGTCACCGCAAGGTCATGATTTATATATACATTGTAGTACTTGAGTCATCGATGCTTCATGCCAAGTTTGGTTGAAATCGGTCCAGTGGTTCCGGAGAAGAAGATTTTTTAAGGGTTTTTACCATATATAGGCATGGCGGCCATCTTGGTCATGTGACCTGGATTATTTATATACACATTGGTTCCCCCTTCCCATAGATGCTTCATGTAAAATTTGGCTTTGATTGGCCAAGCTGTTTCAGAGAAGATCTTTGAAAATGGTGGACGACGGACGGACGACGGAGCATGGGTATACTATAAGCTCACCTTGTGAGCCTGACGGCTCAGGTGAGCTAAA
The DNA here is from genome assembly GCA_964017185.1 of Rugalucina vietnamica. Classification (NCBI taxonomy): domain Eukaryota; kingdom Metazoa; phylum Mollusca; class Bivalvia; order Lucinida; family Lucinidae; genus Rugalucina; species Rugalucina vietnamica. The sequence goes on from OZ024873.1 coordinate 23,216,735, forward strand.
AAGTAGGATACAGAAAAGGTAGGTTAATCAATTACTTGTCAAACAATATGTTTAAAGAATCATTTGTGCAACTAATTAAGAAGTTCTGAGAAACTGAAAGCCATTTGACTTTAGGGAAAAAAAAGTTCCATTTTTCAAATTAACCAGAGCCAGACTATGTTGATTCACTTCAGCCAACACTGAAAAGACCGGAATACTGGAACAACCTTGGGTCATCCAAGAACAGGACAAAAATCCAGGAAGAAGACAGTAGGAAGATTATAGAAGAACAGATAGACAAAAGTGGGGTAGACACAGTGTTTATCTTCACTGACGGGTCGTGCAGACAGAACCCCGGACCATGTGGAGCAGGAGCCTGTATCTTCCTACCAGGACAGGATGAATCTGTTGAACTTAAAAAACCGGTATCCAGACTAGCATCCACACTTTTGGGTGAATTAGTAGCTATAGATATAGCCTGATGTTTTATCCAAAATGCAACAAAAAAGAGGAAAATTGGCAATGTGAAAATTTTCTGTGACAGCCAATCAGCTGTAGGATTACTTACACTTGGCTGGAAACCATCATCATATCTAGGGACAATTAGCAAGATAAAGAAACTGATAGATAGTTTGAGACATGAAGGTATGGAGATAGACATATCATGGACGCCAGGACAAGCTGCGATTGCAGGCAATGAGATTGTGGACAGATTGGCAAAGGAGGCAGCAAGAGAAGCAGAGGATATAGATGAAAACCAGGACAGAATAGTCACGGCTGTGGATATTAGAACAGCGGCGAAAGTCTCATGTGAGAAACCAGAGGACCAATGGTAAACGCTCACCTGAGATCTGCTGCATAAACATGTTTGAATATTATGGTATTTAACTCCAGTGCAGGGGCAGATGAAGCCCTTGGGCCATTTTCTTTTTTCAGAATCTTCAATATTCTGTCCATTTGCCAATTCTTTTTTCAGAATCTTCAATATTCTGTCCATTTGCCAATTTCCTGCTGGCTTTTCCCTTCAAATGACATTTTAACAGTTTTCCCAATTCAAATGAATAGGCAACCCATGTTGACCTTGCCATAAACTTGGTCAAGGTCATCACAGGGTCATGATTTATATATACATTGGAGTACTTTAGCCATCGATGCTTCACGCCAAGTTTCCTTGAAATCAGTCTATTGGTTTCAGAGAAGAAGATTTTTGATGGGTTTTTACCATATATGGGCATGGCGGCCATCTTTGTCATGTGACCTAGATTATTTATATACACATTGATTCCTCAATTCTATAGATGCTTCACATAAAATTTGGCTTTGATTGGCCAAGCGATTTCAGAGGAGAAGAGGTTTGAATATATATTATGGAAATATACATGTCTATTGCCCCGGGGTGGGGGCACATGAGCCCCTGGGGTCCAATTTTTTTTCAGAATCATTAATTTTCAGTCCTACTTCCCATTTCCTGCAAGACTTTCACTTTAAATTACATTTTAAAAGTTTTCCCCATTCAAATGCATTGGCGACCTATGTTGACCTTGCCGTAAAATAGGTCAAGGTCATGAAAAGGTCATGAATTATATACACATTGTAGTGCTTGAGCCATCAATGCTTCATGCCAAGTTTTGTTGAAATCGGTCCACCGGTTCTGGAGATTTTTGAAGGGTTTTTACCATATATGGGCATGGCGGCCATCTTGGTCATGTGACCTGGATTATTTATATACACATTGGTTCCCCCTTCCCATAGATGCTTCATGTAAAATTTGGCTTTGATTGGCCAAGCGGTTTCAGAGAAGAAGATGTTTGAATATTATGATAATATACATGTATATTGCCCCGGGGTGGGGCGGATGAGCCCCTGGTGCCCAATTTTTTTCAGAATCATTAATATTCAGTCCTACTGCTCATTTTCTGCAAGATTTTTCCTTTAAATGACAATTTAACAATTTTTCCCATTCAAATGCAAAGGCGACCTATGTTGACCTTGCCGTAAAATAGGTCAAGGTCACCGCAAGGTCATGATTTATATACACATTGTAGTACTTGAGTCATCGATGCTTCATGCCAAGTTTGGTTGAAATCGGTCCAGTAGTTCCGGAGTAGAAGATTTTTGAAGGGTTTTTACCATATATGGGCATGGCGGCCATCTTGGTCATGTGACCTGGATTATTTATATACACATTGGTTCCCCCTTCCCATAGATGCTTCATGTAAAATTTGGCTTTGATTGGCCAAGCGGTTTCAGAGAAGAAGATGTTTGAATATTATGATAATATACATGTATATTGCCCCGGGGTGGGGCGGATGAGCCCCTGGTGCCCAATTTTTTTCAGAATCATTAATATTCAGTCCTACTGCTCATTTTCTGCAAGATTTTTCCTTTAAATGACAATTTAACAATTTTTCCCATTCAAATGCAAAGGCGACCTATGTTGACCTTGCCGTAAAATAGGTCAAGGTCACCGCAAGGTCATGATTTATATACACATTGTAGTACTTGAGTCATCGATGCTTCATGCCAAGTTTGGTTGAAATCGGTCCAGTGGTTCCGGAGAAGAAGATTTTTGAAGGGTTTTTACCATATATGGGCATGGCGGCCATCTTGGTCATGTGACCTAGATTATTTATATACACATTGGTTCCCCCTTCCCATAGATGCTTCATGTAAAATTTGGCTTTGATTGGCCAAGCGGTTTCAGAGAAGAAGATCTTTGAAAATGGTGGACGACGGACGGACGGACGACGGACGGACGCCGGATCATGGCCATCCTATAAGCTCACCTTGTGAGCCTGACGGCTCAGGTGAGCTAAAAATGGCAGAGGAGATGGGACTTAACAAACAATGGCAGAGATCTGTATGTGTACAGAAATTGTGTTGGTGTTCAGGGTAGTAAGCATGTACATCAGAAATATCCAAGATTAGTTGCTAAGCTGAGAACAGGTTACTGCTTGAAAGAATATCTGTATAAGATAGGGGTAGAAGACACACCATACTATGAATGTGGAGAGATTGAAAGCCGCGAGCATTACATTATGGAATGTGAAAATTTGCAAGACCTAAGAGAAAGGCTTAGAGTAAAGTTATGGAATCAGACAGGACTTGATATATGGTTAACAGACATGTTTCTGGCAGTTTCGAAGAAGGATGACTACTACCAAGACAGGATTATCATAACTGAAATATTCGACGAGTTCCTGGAGGAGTCAGGACGGCTTACGAATACAAAACCACAATAAATTAATCAAAGCGCACCACCCTACTCACGTGATAGTACGTTAGAAAGTATACTAAAGAAGACACAAATACCTGTGCGACATTGCGGCCATAGGGCCTAGATTAGACGATTAGACAGTGAGTGGTACATAATATATTGCCAAAGACCATCATTTTCGAGAAAATTTTGAAATTCCCGGACTTTTCCCTGACTTTCTGCACTTTTTCAAATTCCCTGACTCAAACCCAAATTCCCTGACTTTTCCCTGACCTGGAAAAAAAATCATTTTCCAGATTTTTTTCCCTGACCGTGGCAACCCTGAAAATCTCATGGACATGTTTTTGTAATGAACACTTAAAAACTACCATTTGAACGTTAAAGCAAGGTTTGTAATTGAGACAAACTACACATTTTCCTTGTCACAATATTTTATTGTGTGATGACCAGACACAAGAGCATGTTTATTCAGGAAACTCAAAAGTAACGTCCTTTCCAGTCAATTTCTTATACACAGCTGTGAATGTCTCCAACTGAAACAAATAGAAAACAAGAAAATTAATTGAAACAAGCTATGGTGTTGACGTTTTGGTAGGTTGAAATATTACTTTACATCCCTGTCAACAATTTTCTAGTCAAGTTGGGATAGAGCCAATGATTTTCTGAGTGTAGGGTAAAACTGTATGTGTCTTGCTCAAGGATATAACTTGGTACTAGTCGAATTCGAACCCAAGACTCCTCAATTCCAAGGCAAATGATCTACCTGTAGGCCAACAAATTCAAATTTTGTAATGAAACTGCGTCTGTCTTCTCAGAACAAATGCATCATCAAACTACATCAGACATATGCTTGTCAAAATCATTCATCACTGAAGACAGTTTTTGCTTCTTTCGGACATGACTTTATTTACAAAATTGCTGCGAAGAGCTTATAAACCCTTATGCTGACTTCTTACACAAATGAGCCGCCTCATGGGAAAACCAACAATCTGCATATGCGAAAACAAAGATGCAGATCAGCTTCGCGGTCACCGCGAAGCTGATCAGCGCCTTTGTTTCCGCTACAAGGATAGTACACTTCCTCTTCTTCCTAAATCCTAAATTTCAAGCTTCTAGCTATTTTCTGTGCTTGTTTGTGTCGGACCTGTTCGGAAACCACATTGTTGGTTTTCCCACGAGGCAGCTCAAATTTCATATTTTGTAATGAAACTGTGTCTTCTCAGAATAAATGCATCATCAAACTACATCAGACATATGCTTGTCAAAATCATTCATCACTGAAGACAGTTTTTGCTTCTTTATCACATGACTCGGTTTATAAGATTGCTGCGAAAAGCTTATAAAACCTTATGCTGACTTGTCTTCATTACTAGAGGACCATTGGTCCTGTAGCTCACCTGAGAGATTATCACATTGTAAGCTCATGAGATTTAAATTAATTGAGAATCGACCAATGAAAGTCTATGCATGGACACTATTGACCCCCGGGGCATGGCCGAATTTGACCCAGGGGCATGACTGGCACAATTTATAATGGGGACTACCAAACATTGCTACATACAAAATATAGAAGCTCTGGGCCTTTTGGTTTCAGAGAAGAAGATTTTTTTAGTTTTTCCCATTGTAAGTCTATGGAGACTATCTACCCCCGGGGCGTGGCCAAATTTGACCCCAGGGGCATGGCTGGCACAATTTATGTAGAGGACCATTAGCCATTGCCACATACAAAATATCAAAGCTGTGTGCCCTGTGGTTTCAGAGAAGAAGATTTTTTAATTTTTTCCCATAGCAAGTCTATTGAGACTATCAACCTCCGGGGCCTGGCCAAATTTGACCCCAGGGGCATGAATGGCACAATTTATGTAGAAGACCATTAGCCATTGCTACATACCAAATAACAAAGCTGTGGGCCCTGTGGTTTCAGAGAAGAAGATTTTTTTAGTTTTTCCTATTGTAGGTCTATGGAGACTATCCACCCCCGGGGCGTGGCCAATTTTGACCCCGGGGACATGATTGGCACAATTTATGTAGAGGACCATTAGCCATTGCCACATACAAAATATCAAAGCTGTGGGCCCTGTGGTTTCAGAGAAGAAGATTTTTTTAGTTTTTTCCTATTGTAGGTCTATGGAGACTATCGACCCCTGGGGCGTGGCCAAATTTGACCCCAGGGGCATGATTGGCACAATTTATGTAGAGGACCATTAGCCATTGCCACATACAAAATATCAAAGCTGTGGGCCCTGTGGTTTCAGAGAAGAAGATTTTTTAATTTTTTTTCCCATAGTAAGTCTATGGAGACTATCAACCCCTGGGGCGTGGCCAAATGTGACCCCAGGGGCATGAATGGCACAATTTATGTAGAGGACCATTAGCCATTGCTACATACCAAATATCAAAGCTGTGGGCCTAGTGGTTTCAGAGAAGAAGATTTTTTTAGTTTTTCCAATTGTAAGTCTATGGAAACTATCCACCCCCGGGGCGTGGCCAAATTTGACCCCAGGGGCATGGCTGGCACAATTTATGTAGAGGACCATTAGCCATTGCTACATACCAAATATCAAAGCTGTGGGCCCTGTGGTTTCAGAGAAGAAGATTTTTTTAGTTTTTTCCTATTGTAGGTCTATGGAGACTATCGACCCCCGGGGCGTGGCCAAATTTGACCCCAGGGGCATGATTGGCACAATTTATGTAGAGGACCATTAGCCATTGCCACATACAAAATATCAAAGCTGTGGGCCCTGTGGTTTCAGAGAAGAAGATTTTTTAATTTTTTTCCCATAGTAAGTCTATGGAGACTATCAACCCCTGGGGCGTGGCCAAATTTGACCCCAGGGGCATGAATGGCACAATTTATGTAGAGGACCATTAGCCATTGCTACATACCAAATATCAAATCTGTGGGCCTAGTGGTTTCAGAGAAGAAGATTTTTTTAGTTTTTTCCTATTGTAGGTCTATGGAGACTATCGACCCCCGGGGCGTGGCCAAATTTGACCCCAGGGGCATGATTGGCACAATTTATGTAGAGGACCATTAGCCATTGCCACATACAAAATATCAAAGCTGTGGGCCCTGTGGTTTCAGAGAAGAAGATTTTTTAATTTTTCTCCCATAGTAAGTCTATGGAGACTATCAACCCCTGGGGCGTGGCCAAATTTGACCCCAGGGGCATGAATGGCACAATTTATGTAGAGGACCATTAGCCATTGCTACATACCAATATCAAAGCTGTGGGCCTAGTGGTTTCAGAGAAGAAGATTTTTTTAGTTTTTCCAATTGTAAGTCTATGGAAACTATCCACCCCCGGGGCCTGGCCAAATTTGACCCCAGGGGCATGGCTGGCACAATTTATGTAGAGGACCATTAGCCATTGCCACATACCAAATATCAAAGCTGTGGGCCCTGTGGTTTCAGAGAAGAAGATTTTTTAATTTTTTTCCCACAGTAAGTCTATGGAGACTATCGACCCCCCGGCGCGTGGCCAAATTTGACCCCAGGGGCATGAATGGCACAATTTACGTAGAGGACCATTAGCCATTGCTACATACTAAATATCAAAGCTGTGGGCCTAGTGGTTTCAGAGAAGAAGATTTTTTTAGTTTTTCCCATTGTAAGTCTATGGGACCTATCTGTTGCCATGGAAACCACAATTTTGATACAATCTGCTCCAAAACCTAATGCCATCAATCCCCCAACCCAATTATGGTTCACATTAAATTTGATCAAGATCGGCCTACTAGCTTCAGAAATATTCTTCTTTGAAATTGTGGACGGACGACGACGGACGACGACGGACGCCGGATGCCTGCCTATCCTATAAGCTCACCTGTGAGCCTTCGGCTCAGGTGAGCTAAAAATAGGCTAGAATTTTTATAACTATTATGTTACACAAATATGCTTTAATGAAATTAATGTTCTTGTACAACACTGTTGTAGTTAGTTCGGCAATGTCTACATGACAAGAACATAGTTTTTGCTAATTTCCTTTACTTATGTCTATAAGAATTTTTTGCTTTTTGCTATTTTTTCTTTACTCACAAACTAAAGGTTCATAGTAATAAAGACTTAAAAGCTCTATAGACCGCACACAATACTCGTTTGCCACAATACTTCTTTGCAAATTTAGAAATCGCTTATAATTCAGACATTGAAAGTTTGTGAAATTTTTACCCATGTTAAGTTGTTTCCGTACAGGTACTCTTAAGTTTGGAAATGTTCGCAAATTCAAGGTTCTGGCTAATAATCTTTTCAAGCCATATAGAATACACTGGTCAGCATTTATACCCGAATTAAAAACCCCAGGAATAATCCAGAAATAAAACCAGAGGACCAATGGTCCTGTAAACGCTCACCTGAGATCTGCTGCATATACGTGTACCAATAAACATGTTTTAATATAATGGTATTTAACATTTATATTGCCCCGGGGTGGGGGCACACGAGCCCCTGGGTCCAATTTTTTCAGAATCATTAATATTCAGTCCTACTTCCCATTTCCTGCAAGACTTTCACTTTAAATGACATTTTAAAAGTTTTCCCCATTCAAATGCATTGGCAACCTATGTTGACCTTGCCGTAAAATAGGTCAAGGTCATCACAGGGTCATGATTTATATATACATTGTAGTGCTTGAGCCATCGATGCTTCATGCCAAGTTTCGTTGAAATCGGTCAACCGGTTCTGGAGAAGATTTTTGAAGGGTTTTTACCATATATGGGCATGGCAGCCATCTTGGTCAAGTGACCTGGATTTTTTATCTACATATTTGTTACCCCTTCCTATTAATGCTTCACATAAAATTTGGCTTTGATTGGCCAAGTGGTTTCAGAGGAGAAGACGTTTGAATATTATGGAGATATACATGTATATTGCCCCGGGGTGGGGGCACATGAGCCCCTGGGGTCCAATTTTTTCAGAATCATTAATTTACAGTCCTACTGCCCATTTCCTGCATGACTTTAACTTTAAATGACATTTTAAAAGCTTTCCCCATTCAAATGCATTGGTGACCTATGTTGACCTTGCCGTAAAATAGGTCAAGGTCATCACAGGGGCATTATTTATATACACATTGTAGTGCTTGAGCCATTGATGCTTCATGCCAAGTTTCGTTGAAATCGGTCCACCGGTTCTGGAGAAGATTTTTGAAGGGTTTTTACCATATATGGGCATGGAGGCCATCTTGGTCATGTGACCTGGATTTCTTATATACACATTGGTTCCCCCTTCCTATTGATGCTTCATATAAAATTTGGCTTTGATTGGCCAAGCGGTTTCAGAGGAGAAGATCTTTGAAATTGTGGACGGACGGACGCCGGATCATGGCCATCCTATAAGCTCACCTTGTGAGCCTAAAGGCTCAGGTCAGCTAAAAATTGCTAAATAAAAGTCATGCAAAAATTTCCAAATTAACAGTCATTGGTTCTGGAACATTGGCGTGAGGACAAGATTTGGCCTAAAACTGATTTACACACAAGTATATCATGAACATAAATTGTAAATAATGCAGGCTGGACAGGTTACTAACCAAAGATAACTCGAGCAGGCTTACAGTACCATTGTATGGTATGGTTTGAAGATGTAAAATTGAATTGGATGCACAAATTTTTCTATAAAGCCTTGTGACCGACTTTAAACTGGACGATTTAAACTGGACGACGCCATTTCGCAGCCCTGCTATACATTACATACATGAAAGTAAACCTTGCTTATATACATGTATCTTTCATGGACATTTCTGTCTTACATTTTGCTCCTCAGAATATGATGATCATCAAAATATTCAGACATATGCTTGTCTTTTATCATCATTCATCACGGAAGTAATACAAGCTTTTGAGAAATTCTATTGCTTTCATTGTATGTTTGAAAGAGCCAGTTTCAAACACAAATCTTAGGTGTGTACCTTAAAGTAATTCATTTGTAATGACCTCACCTTATGCTCAATGTTGGTCTGTTGTGTTTTCTCTAGGTGCACCTTGATCAATCTGGATCCGTCCAACTTTATTCTGATCCGCTTGCCGACTATTTCTGACGGGAAACACAGGTCTTCTAGGATGTTCTCATGTACAGATGTCAATGTCCGACTGAAAAAATGTAATGAATATGCCAATTAAAAATTTAAACGCAAATTAATGAAACACTGCTTTGTAAATTTGGGGACTAACATTTACTAAGGCACTACCCTGCCCCATGAAATTTTAAGAGTGACTGTAACAGAGATTACAGGCTGTCAACTGATTCCTATATTCCTATTAAACTCCTACATTTTGGGTCCAAATCCTATATTTTTAAGCACCTCCTATATTCCTATAAGTTCTCCTACATTTTGAAAATATTTCCTATATTTTTAGGAAAATTTGTTGCCGATGGATATATAGTAAATAGTAGTGCTCTGATACTGCCTTTAAGCTTTTGCCTCTTTATTTTTCATTCTTTATTTTTTAAAATAAAATCATATTCATACTGTTTATTATTAAATAGTGCATAAAATCTAATGGTCATTATGTCACTCCTTAGTCAGGGTAACTTTTAAGTCCAAAGCATGTCCCATTTTCATAACAATTAATATCCTAGTTTCCATGAAAGTTGTCATGTTTTTATATTGTGTCTTTTTTATTTATTTTCTTTCCTCCTTTGCCTTAATTTTGTGGTAAATTGATGCAACTGTACAGTGTACAACTGATCCCAGGAAAGGCGGAGATCACAGAAGACAAAGAATTACATTCTGTTTCTACATTATGGACGATGGAATTTCCGCTAAGATTCAGAGTTGTGGATTTATTTTACCTTTGAGAATGAATATAACTCACTCTTTCACTATGATTTTTTTTTATATTTTTACTATTATAAATGATCAGTGTGAAAAATAAAAGTAGGTCTAAGATGTAGAGAAAAAGTTGACCTGAATTTTCTATTTATTCTTTGTATATATATATTTTCAATGAAAAAGCCTGTATTTTGCCAAAAGAATGCCTTTATATACAAAAAAATCCTGTGAGAGTCAGCTAATGGGCCTGTGTAGTATCACCATCCTGCATAATGCTTCATCACACATCATCACCTGTCTGGATTGTGATGCTTTTGAACTGAATGGTTACTTTATCTAGATATTTTAGACATTAATCAATGTTGAAAATGTGAGTGTGGAGGTAAGGATTGTTAGTATAAGAGCATAGAATGAAGCGACTTCACGATAAAACTCCTATATTTTTCCCTTAAAATGAGCCTAGAAAAATTTCCTATATAAACTCCTATATTTTTTACAAGACTTGGTTGACAGCCTGAGAGAATTTTCTGGACATTTCAATTTACTAATACAACCTGTCCATGTAAAATCAGAACTTCAATAAGACCTTCAGGTCATTACTCAGGACTATAAGGTGCATTTATTTTTTTCCCTCAAAGTTTTAACAAATCTCCTCAAATACAAACTGCATAATGAGAAAAATTGTCTTCAGGGTCTCCAACCATGTCAGACACTTACCAGCTAGAAGCTTGAAATTTCAGATTTAAGAAGAAGAGGAATTGTACAATCCTTGAAATGAAAACCAATGACACTGGTTTAATGGCTGACCAGCACCTTTATTTTCGCTACGCAGATAGTACAATTCCTCTTCTTAAATCCGAAATTTCAAGCATCTAGACATTTTCCGTGACTGTGCAGACCAATTTGTACATGACTGGAAACCCACGAAGACCAGATTTCTCACGTCGCACCTTATATATATCTACCTTCTGGGTCTCTTCTGTTTGTTCTTCCTCCTAGTTTTTCTGGTAGGCTTTGGCAATATTCTCCTCTGTAAAACACAAGCCAAATATTCAGTACATATTTTTTTTTAATCTGGTTTAACGTCCCAGTCAAATTTTTTTTTCAGTCATGGAGGAGTGGAGCCAGCAATTCCGGAGTATTAACCAGCTAATTGGGGAGTTAATATGTCATGTTCAAGGACAAAAACATGGCAACTCAGTGGGGTTTGAACCTCAGACCTCTTGGTTTGAAGCTCTACAACTAGGCCACCATTCAGCACAAAAATATATCCAGCGGATCATCGCACGGTCATTGCGCCGTAGGCGGTTAAGTGTAGCCACAGTCATGGCCCATGTTTCTGCCGCATGCAGCATTACACTTCTCATGCAAGTTGAATACACTCGATTTCTAGTCAAAAGTAGCAGATTGCGGTTGGTGAGGAGGGGGAGTAGCAGTCGGAACTTGCCCCAAGCGGATTTGCAACGCGTAACTGCCGCCAGTTCACAACCATCACCAGCAGAAAGCATGTCTCCTAGATAACACAAATCTGGAACAGCCTCAACTGTTTCGTCATCAACCTGAACCTCCTTCACAAGTCTTATATCTATTGGACGTGCCTTTCCCAGACAGCGAGCACATCTGAAATCAGGATCAGGGCGTAAGGGGCCTTTGATTCCATTGCATTTCTTGTGGATCCAGGACAAGCAGCCATCGCAGAAGATAGCATTTCTTCCTACACCTGTCTGACAGACGCCACAGGGATCCTTTCCAGATTTTTTCAGAAGGTCCAGATTGGGGCCAGAGACCATGATCTTTGTCTTCCCCATGTTCACTCGATGGCCTTTCCTCTCCATCTCTGTTTTCCATGTCTTCAGCTTAACCAGTAGTTCCTCCATGGACTCAGCACTAATCATCAAGTCATCTGCATACAACAGCTCCCAAGGGCAGCCTGTTCGGAACTCTCTGGATAAAGCCTCTACTAGCACAATGATGAAGAGTAGCGGACTTAGGACAGATCCCTGATGAACACCTACTTTGACACCAAACTCCTCACTGTATCCACTGCCAACTCTTACCCTACTTCTCACGTCTTTATACATGGACTGGACAAGGCGCACTAGCCACTCGTCGATTCCTAGTTTTCGCATTGCCCACCAGATGACATCCCGTGGGACCCGATCAAATGCTTTCTCCAGATCAACGAAGGCCATGTAGAGCAGCTTGTTAGCAGCTAAGTGCTTCTCTTGTAGTTGACGGACAATGAAAATCACATCTGTAGTGCCACGGCCTGACATTAAGCCACACTGCATCTCATCAATTGCAAGTCTTATTTCGACAGACTTCTCAGTTACAGCTAATAACCAGCATCATTCTGATCAGACATATGCTTGTCTTGTTAATACTGCGTTTACACTATGTTCCCGGCGGCCCCGGCAGCCCCGTTTGCTAGAAACGTAGCGTGCCGTAGAGTTTTGGTAATATATTTCTCTGATTTTCAAGATCTATCACGTTTTGTTACGTTTTCTTACGTTGTATTACGATATCCGTAACAAGCTGTGGTAGTGATAAGCGGGTGTGTCACGGAGGTGCTAAGGTACGTTATGGTTATCCATGATCTGTCACGATTATTAGCACGTTCTATTACGGCCTGTTACGTTCTGTTGCGGTCAGTTGCGTTTTGACCAAGGCGTAACACGTTTTTTCGGTCTGTCAAGGTCAGCTACAGACGAAACGTAGACACCATACAATATAAAGCACATTTTTTCTTTTTGTATACGAAGAAGTCATTTGAAATAATAACAACCGCGCTCCTCAACAGCTGACTGCAGGGTTGATTAAGAAAGTTCGGGATTGTAATTCTTCTTCAGTTGCATAGTGCAGCGTATAGTCTGTATTGTTCACTATAGTGACAGCTCCAATATGAAGGCACTTGTCCCCATGATATGCCATAGACGAGACGTGAGACGACCGTGATCGAACGCAACAGAACGTGGAAGATCCGTAGCTTGCTGGGCTATTCACTAGCTTCCAGTTGCGCTACGGGTCGCCTCCAAGTTCGCTACGTACTGTTACGTTCTGTCACGGTGTGTTACGTTCAGCCCGTTTTATCACGGCCCATTACGTTTCTCATTTCCGCCGTGACTGCCGTGGCAGATTTTTAAACTGTCAAAAAATTTGTCACTTGTCCACGGTTATCCCGGCGTGCTATGTTTGCCAATCCCGTTCCCCTGTGTTGCCTCACGGTTATCCCGTTTTGATCACGGTTGTCTGAAACGTGGCCGCCGTGACCGCCGGGAACATAGTGTAAACGCAGTATAACATCACTGAAGTCTGTAAAGTTATGAAGTTTAAACTCTTTTAACGTGTCTCTTTTCCATAATGTTTTAGCAAGGCTTAGCAAATTTTAATGATTGCAATTTTTAAAATTAAAATATTTTTATGCCAGTAGCTTTAATAAATGAGCCGCCTCGTGGGAAAACCAACAATCTGCATATGCGAAAACAAAGGCGCAGATCAGCTTCTAGGTAACCGCGAAGCTGATCAGCGCCTTTGTTTTCGCTACTCGGATAGTACATATCCTCTTCTACTTAAATCCGAAATTTCATGCTTCTAGCTCTTTTCTGTGACTGTACAGGTCTGTTTGTGTCAGACCTGTTCGGAAACCACATTGTTGGTTTTCCCACGATGTGGCTTAAATATTGACAATGTCAGTCATCCAAAAGACAATGGTCATCTAGGCAGGCTTTACAGAGACAGTTGGTTAATCAGTACTTAGCCATTAACTATCAAGAAGAGGGAGAATGCTGGTAACTTTTTCATAAATCTTTACAAAGTATGCATGCTAATAATAAATTGATACATGGATGTCAATCTTAGGTTTGCTCAAATCCAAATCGACATCAAGCTACTGTGTGCCCAGACTTAAACCTAACTATTATAAAATGACAATTCTTTTATCTGAAACACTAGATCTACTTTTGGATATAAGTAGAAGAGAAATGATATTATCCCTGAAGCGAAAACAAAGGCGCTGATCAGCTGTGCAGTTAGTGCCAGCTACTGTGCAAAAAAGCCAGATTTCTCATGATGCGGCTCATGATGGTGTGTGGACTCCATGATCCATAGCATATTATACCTCTCAGAGAAGATTATCACCAGGAATCAGACATATGCTTGTCAATCTTTATCTCATCATAGAAGTAAGGAATCAAACTCTAGTTTATATTTATTGATACATCTATTCATGAGGTCCTAGGAAAAATAACACCCAATACACAAGCAGGACGCATCTTGTCCCACACGACCCCAACAGTGGCTAGAACCCACAGCTGAGATGATCAAATTTAAAGAGTGCAAAGTTGCCGCCAACCCAATAAAAATCAATCACCATTGCCACTCAACCACCACAACCAAATCTGACTGTGTTGAAATAAAGACTTTCTCGCTACACGGATAGTACAATTCCTCTTACTTTCTAAATCCAAAATTTCCAGCCTCTAGCCTGCATCTTCTGGTGCTTGTGCAGCTCTGTTTGCGTCAGACCTTTTCCGAAACCACATTGTTGGTTTTCTCACCAGGCGGCTCAATGTGTAATGAACTGTTGTGTACAACAAAACAACAAAGCAGATCCTCAATGACGCAGCAATATAAGAGCTGTCTAGTGGGAAAACCAACAATGTGGTTTTTGACCAGGTCCGACACAAACCGACCTGTACAAGCACAGAAAAGAGCTAGAAGCTTGAAATTTCGAATTTAAGTAGAAGAGGAATTGTACTATCCGAGTAGCGAAAACAAAGGCGCTGATCAGCTTCGCGGTTACCGCGAAGCTGATCTGCGTCTTTGTTTTCGCTTATGCAGATTGTTGGTTTTCCCACGAGGTGGCTCAATTAAATTGAATGTTTCTACAGACAGAGATCCGGTGTTATTAATGTGTATAATACTGTATGTTAAATCCATTTTAACTTCTCAGAGAAAATAAGCATCAGATATCAGACATATGCTTGTCAAATTTAACCTCATCATAGAAGTTGTGAATTACAGTAAAATAAATATGTATGTATACTAGGTACTGTAGGTTAAATCCGTTATAACTTCTCAGAGTAAAACGAAGCATCATTATTCAGACATATGCTTGTCAAATCTAACCTCATCATAGAAGTAAACAGCTCACACGTTGTTTTGAAATATTTGAATCACCTATAGTCAGAACTTTGAGCTGCTGCATCAAAACCAGAGGACCAATGGTCCTGTAAACGCTCACCTGAGACCTGAGATATATACCAATAAACTTATTTGACTAGAATGGTAATATACATGTATATAACCCCAGGGCAGGGTCAGGGCAACCTCTGGAGTCAATTTCTTTAATAAATCATAAAGATTCAGTAATTAGCAAATTTACTGCAAGTTTTGCCCTTCAAATGACATTTTAACAATTTTCCCCATTCAAATGCTTAGGCAACCTAAGTTGACCTTGCCATGAAAAAGGTCAAGGTCATCCCAGGGTCATGATTTATACAAACTTTGAAGAGCTCCATTGCTTGATGCTTCATGCCAAGTTTCAAAATCATAGGCCTTCTAGTACTGGAGAAGAATATTTTCAAAGGTTGTTGCTATTTATAGCCATGGCGGCCATCTTGGTCATGTGACCCTGACCATTTATACAAACTTTCACTCACTCTTCCTAAGAATGTTCCACATAAAGTTTGGCTTTGATTAGCCAAGTGGTTTCAGAGAAGATGTTTCAATATCACGGCTAACAAACCTTTAAATGCGTAACCGCCGGTTAAGAAAGAAAATCCGATTCACGCCCTTCCGGTTGCGCATATGAAGACCAAGAAAAGGTAAACAAAACATACACTACTAGGATCGACTGATGATTATATTTTAGTACAGAAATATATCGATTATCTATGAATGCTATTTTGTCACTTATTTACTATTGTAAGTCAGCACCAAAGTAGCTCGCAAAATAATTTGATGGTCTTTGAGTTATTTATTCCCTTCTTCGAACCTGGTGTTCCAACAAGGCCAAAGTCGGCGAAATACAACTAAAAATTGGACAATTTGCTGGTAAATATCAAATTTTAGTGATTGTTCCACGACAAATTTACAGATATGTATTAACTAAATTGCATCTTATGTCTGTGCCAGTATTTCGTTGTGCTAGTGCCCGGCATTATCGATTTGAAGGAAAGGAAAAGATGGGTACGCATTTAATCATTAAAATATGAAGGATATATTTCAAGATACGTTTGAAAACCTCAGCCTGTTCAAGTTATGGTATTTATTTCCCTGTAAAGCGTTTTGAAAGACATAAAACCAAGAAAAAACAAATTAAAGTATACAGAATGCTGTAAAATCGTCTTCATAAACAGGGATATCATGCATGTGAACTATTGTATTACATGTATTTCATAGACAGTTTGTATTATTTTATATCAAACATTTTCACTGCAAATATCACAAACACACAAAATTTGACTAAGCACCTATTAAGAAAGGACGAGAGAATGTGACAATAGTCTTCGGCGTAAAACAATTAACAAAAACAAAAACTTTAATACGTGTGTTCCATAATGATTATATTGCTATCATTCTAATGATTAAATTCGTAACCGAAATGTTGACACAGCTTTTAACCACATATGCATAGAATGCGTTGGCCAGAGGCAACGAAACTGTCACCAGACCTCACACAATGTTAAAATATTCTGCGCACTGTATTGCTTTCCGTTAATATGGACGTAATGAGCGGAAATCTAAAAATATCCCTGCGACTGACCCACATTTTCGTCGTGTACAATGCAATCCCAACATGTGTTTTGGGGTAGGGAATAAAAATCATGATTATAAAGAAAAATTTCTGGAAATCCTTTGGGGTCCAAATATAACAATGTCTAACTAATAAAATAGCATCGAGAGAATTATGATATTTGTCCTCGAATCGAAATATTTTACTCGGAAACACGAGCTGCAAAAGTTTGTTTACCTTTTGTTGGTCATCTGATGCGAAACCGGAAGGACATGAATCGGATTTCTTTTCTTTACCGCGGTTACGCATTTAAAGGTTTGTTAGCCGTGAATATTATGGTCATACACATGTATATAGCCCCAGGGCAGGGGCAGACAACCCTCTGGGCCTCAAAATATTTTCATAAACATAAATCTTCTGTCCATTTGCTCATTCCTAGCAAGTTTTTTGCCATTAAATGACATTTTCCTATTTTTTCCAATTCAAATGCATGGGCAGCCTAAGTTGACCTTGCCGTAAAAAAGGTCAAGGTCATCCCACAGTCATGATTTATACAAACTTTGTAGAGCTCCATTGCCTGATGCTTCATGCCAAGTTTCAAAATCATAGGCCTTCTGGTTCTGAAGAGGAAGATTTTTAAATGTTTTTGCTATTTATAGCCATGGCCGCCATCTTGGTCATGTGACCTTGACCATTTATACAAACTTTCATTCACTCTTCCTAAGAATGCTCCACATAAAGTTTGGCTTTGATTGGCCAAGCGGTTTCAGAGAAGAAGATCTTTGAATATCACTGTAATATACATGTATATTGCCCCGGGGTGGGGGCAGACAGACCCCTGGGGTCCAAATGTTTTCAGAATCATCAATCTTAAGTCCATTTGCCCATTTCCTGCAAGTTTTTCCCTAAAAATGACATTTTAACACTTTTTCCCATTCAAATGCATGAGCAACCTATGTTGACCTTGCCGTAAAATAGGTCAAGGTCATCCCAGGGTCATGATTTATATAAACTTTGTAGAGCTCCAGTCACTGATGCTTCATACCAAGTTTCAAAATCATTGGCCTTCTGGTTCTGGAGAAGAAGATTTTTAAAGTTTTTTCTATTTATAGCCATGGCGGCCATCTTGGTCATGTGACCTTGACCATTTATATAAACTTTCTTTCCCCCTTCCCAAGGATGCTCCATATGAAGTTTGGCTTTGATTGGCCAAGCGGTTTCAGTAGAGAAGATGATTCATTATTATGGAAATATACATGTATATAGCCCCTGGGCAGGGGCAGACAACCCCCCAGGGGCTAAAATTTTCAATTAACATTAATCTTCTGTCCATTTGCCTATTCCCAGTAAGTTTTACCCATTAAATAGCATTTACCATTTTTTCCCATTCAAATGCATTGGCTACCTAAGTTGACCTTGCCGTAAAATAGGTCAAGGTCATCCTAGGGTCATGATTTATATAAACTATGATGGGCCAGCGTCCCCAATGCTACATACCAAGTTTCGTGGAAATCGGCCCACTGGTTCTGGAGAAGAAGATTTTTAAAGGTTTTTGCTATTTATAGCCATGGCGGCCATCTTGGTCATGTGACCTGGACCATTTATACAAACTTTCGTTCCCCCTTCCTAAGGATGCTCCACATGAAGTTTGGCTTTGATTGGCCAAGCGGTTTCAGAGGAGGAGATCTTTGAAATTGTGAACGACGGACGGACGACGGACGGACGCCGGAGCACAGGGCTGGGGTAATCGTAATCTGTAATCGTAATCAGCTGTAATCGATTACAGATTTTGAAGTAATCACGTGTAATCAGTAATCAACCATTTTTCTGATTACAAGTAATTTAATTTAATCAATTACATTGGAAAAATGGCTTGTAATCATGATTACATTCTGATTACATCTGATTACAATTAGATAAACTTTGGCTGGTTTTATGTTAAATGTTAATGTGCATCAATGGTATACATGAATATGGGCAAAATCCACCCCTACTCCCAAAAACAACATAATTCATGAAACTGGTCTTTCTTGTTTGCAATTGCACAGGCAAAAGATGTTATTGTAATTTACAGTTTAAAAAAATGAAACTTATTTGATTTACATTTTAATGCCTTTTGCAGTCTGATATGGAAATTGTATATTCCCTAAAAAGTCATATTATCTAACAGTCTACATGGTCTAAGCTACAAATCATATTACAGCAATCACAGGCAGCAATATCCAAGCATTTCAACAGCCTACAACTTAGTGATTCTTCTAAAGCTCAGTCTAATGCACCACTTAGGTTATATGGCTGTGTCACTTTAATTGGTTTGTGGGTCTATTGAAAACAAATGTTGTTCAGGGTGTGAACAATTTCTTTTGTTGAATTAATTTGATTATACATTTGAGTCAAACAAATTTGAGATTTACCTGTGACTACACCTGTACAAACTGTGAACAATCAAGATATGCATTAATAGTCATTTCAACTATATTTTCTTTACAAATGAGGCATGCTAGTTTAACCAATTTGAAAGATCATAGTTTAACCAATTTGAAAGATCATTAAGTTAGTGAAGTTAACCAAAATTTTAGCTTCTTCCAGTTTGGTTTTCAAGGATCAGGGCATGTTTATTATTGTGTCTGTTCCCGGTCACTGCTTATTGTTTTACTGATGAAAGGTCTTCCTTCTGACTGAAAAAAAAATATTCATTAGATGCAGGTTTATATTTTGCAGGACTTGTATACATGAATTAAGCAATTTATCGTACTTGCCTGCTTGATAAAATTCAGCAAAATAACAAAAACTCAAAGACAAAACTTATTAATTCATTGAATATTAATTTGTTGAATAGTATGTTTTTTTGATGGTTGATTGGGGTTTAACATCCCACCAACAGCTAAGGTCATATGGAGACAGGACCTCAGTTTATAATCCCATCCGACGGACTGGAGAAGCCCAGGATCGAACCTGCGCACCCTGGTTTACATGGCGAGTGACATAACCATGGCACCACGGAGGCTTCTTGTATGTTGTGTGATGAAAGATGTTAATTGCCGTCTTACCAAAGTAATCAAAAGTAATCTGATTACATTGTCAAAGTAATTGTAATTTAATCGATTACATTCAAAGTCTAAAGTAATCAGTTGTAATCGATTACAATTTTTGGACAAAGTAATCTGTAATTTAATCAATTACATTGCAATGTAATCGACCCCAGCCCTGGCGGAGCATGGGTATACTATAAGCTCACCTGTCAGCCTTCAGCTCAGGTGAGCTAATAAGAGCTGTCGCAGGACAGCGTGCTCGACTGCTTCTGACCTTTGTCAAACATAAGGCCAAACCCGACCAGTAACCCAAAGCATTATGCTCATACATCTTTTTGCCTTGATGCAATAAGGCAAAATCACTGAACCATGAAAGTTAACTATAACTACCTAAGATTTAAAGATCTCACTCATATTGTGAAAGAAGTGTGTTCATATACCAACTGAGTGCCAAGACACAAGGCAAAATCACTGAACCATAAAAAAAGGTCACACTGACCTATAAGTATTGCAGGGTCAAAGGTCTAGTGATACTTACTCATAATGTGAAAGAAAAAATGATCATATACCCATTCAGTGTTGAGATATAAAGCAAAATCACTGAACCATGAAATTAGGTCATAGTGACCTATAAGTATGTTTGGGTTAAAGGTGTGGTCATACTTATTCATAATCAGAAAGAAGTATGAAAAAATACCAACTGAGTGTCGAGATATAAGGCAAAATCACTGAACGATGAAATTAGGTCACAGTGACCCAGGAATACTTTACGGTCAAAGGTCTTGTCATACTCATACATATCGTGAAAGAAGTATGTTCATATACCAATTGTGTGCCGAGATATAAAGGAAAATCACTGAACCGTGAAATTAGGTCATATTGACCTAGGACTACTTTAGGGTCAAAGATCTTGTCATACGCAAACATAGTGTGAAAGAAGTTTGTTCATAAACCACTTGAGTGCCGAGATATAAGGCAAAGTCACTGAACCGTGAAATTAGGTCACAGTGACCTATAAGTATATTGGTGTCAAAGGTCTGGTCATACTCACTCATAATCTGAAAAAAGTATGAAAATATACTAATTGAGTGTCAAGATATAAGGCAAAATCATTGAACCATGAAATTAGGTCACAGTGACCTAGGACTACTTCAGGGTCAAAGGTCTTGTCATACGCAAACATACTTTGAAAGAAGTTTGTTCATAAACCATTTGAGTACCGAGATATAAGGCAAAAATCACTGAACCGTGAAATTAGGTCACAGTGACCTGTAAGTATATTGGGGTCAAGGGTCTGGTCATACTCACTCATAATCTGAAAAAAGTATGGAAATATACTAAACGAGTGTCAAGATATAAGGCAAAATCACTGAACCGTGAAACTAGGTCACAGTGACCTAGGACTACTTCAGGGTCAAAGGTCTTGTCATACGCAAACATACTTTGAAAGAAGTTTGTTCATAAACCATTTGAGTACCGAGATATAAGGCAAAATCACTGAACCATGAAATTAGGTCACATGCAGTGACCTATAAGTATATTGGGGTCAAAGGTCTGGTCATACTCACTCATAATCTGAAAAAAGTATGAAAATATACTAATTGAGTGTCAAGATATAAGGCAAAATCACTGAACCTTGAAATTAGGTCACAGTGACCTATAAGTATATTGGGGTCAAAGGCCTGGTCGTACTAACTCATAATCTGAAAGAAGTAAGAAAATATACTAATTGAGTGTCAAGATATAAGGCAAAATCACTGAACCATTGAAAGTAGGTCAACCGACCCTTACCGTCATGACACACAAGTCAGTGTCACAAAGTCAAAAGATGAATGACCAACCATCCTCCTAAGGGCTATTCCAGTAAAACATAAGTACGGGGGGAAGAAGGCACTTTGAATTTTGACCCTCCACCTATAGAAGTGAATTTCATCTCGACTGAGCCACCTACAGAACCGTTCATTTCAATAAAACACCCTCCTACAGAAGCAAAATTTAATACGGATAGAAGTAAATTAAGAGGGAATTTTTAGGAACAGAAGTAAATTTTTGTATTGCTGTTTTACAGAACTGTATTGTGTGATTTTTGTCAAAAGTCATTAAAATAATGTTCTCACTATAATAATAAAGATTGAATACCTATTTTTTGAAAATATATCTTCATTTTATCATCCTGATCAGCAAGCCATGTGGACAAGGAAGCGTGTTTGAATCTCATCAGCTTTCATGATTATTGTGCCTATTTTCAACAATGTGCTATATCCAATTAATCATATGTGTAACGTCACTCTTAACCGTTATCATGCTGAGATCTATTTTTTTCCAATAACGTGTGCCACTGAGTTTTTTTGTTGTTTTTTTTTTTTTGCAAAAAATCGCTTTTTCGCCACTTTTCAGGCTCCAAAAAAAAGCGCTGCAGGCATGCATGATACCCCGCCACGCAAATTTAATTTAGCAAAAATGTTTGTCAATAAATTCTCAAGATAAAGAGCAGAACCCAATTTTGTCATAAATGAAGGACAATAACTCTGTATACATTGATAAAATTTACCCATCTTCAATCCCAAACCACTACTTCCTGATTTGAACTTTTATACAAAGTTTGAAGAAAATTGGTAGATAAAATGCACAAAACAGAGGCAGGAAACGAAATTTTAATGTAAATCATGGGCCATAACTCTGTACTTATTTAACAAAATTTATTCATTTTCAATCCCAAACCACTCCTACCTGATATGAACTCCTATACAAAGTTTGAAGAAAATCGGTCAATAAATGCTCAAGATAGAGCCCGGAAATTTTAACGTAAATCAAGGGCCATAACTCTGTACTTATTTGACGAAATTTACCCGTCTTCAATCCCAGACCACTCCTTCTTGGTATGAACTCCTATACAAAGTTTGAAGAAAATCGATCAATAAATGCTCAAGATAGAGCCTGGAAACAAAATTTTAAAGTAAATCAAGGGCCATAACTCTGTACTTATATGATGAAATTTACCCATCTTCAATCCCAGACCACTCCTTCTTGGTATGAACTCCTATACAAAGTTTGAAGAAAATCGGTCAATAAATGCTCAAGATAGAGCCCCGAAACAAAATTTTAACGTAAATCAAGGGCCATAACTCTGTACTTATTTGACGAAATTTACCCATCTTCAATCCCAAACCACTCCTTCCTGATATGAACTCCTATACAAAGTTTGAAGAAAATCGGTCAATGAATGTTCAAGATAGAGCCCGGAAACGAAACGCTGACGGACGGACGGACGGACAGACAGACGGACGGACGGACAGACAGACGGACGGACGGACACTCGAACGCAAATTTTTTTGGAGGGTATAACATAATACCCCGCACTTTTTTTAAGTGGCGGGGTATAAAAACACTATGTTGCATTTTCCAAAAAGCTAATACTTGCTTTGGGAGAGCGATACAAGTTCGTATATCGCTACGTTTTGTGTCTAAACATCATTAAATTCATCAATGAGCCGCCATTTTAGCTTTCAATAGGTCTGTAATTGTGATTTCTGACCCAAATCCCGGTTCAAATGCCTTTTCTAGGCTTAAAATGCCAAAAAACAACCTCAATTGCTGACAATTTCCTGATTCAGTTTTTTTTTTGCACACGTCACCAGCGCGAACGTTATAGAGAGCACTCTCACCATTCTCGCGAGATCAGACCATACCTCATCTTGATCTCTCGCATTTGACGCTTTGAATTGTGGGATATAGCCGATTTTGGCTACAGACGACACACGAAGAAAGCTGGGGCATCCCGCATGAATTTCCCAGATCCCATTGGCCAACTGCGACAGGTCAGTGCGTGAAGCGCTACCTCTCAGCGACAATGCACTCTCACAGGAGGAAAAAATCGAAGTCGGATCGGGCGAACGAAAGGTTTTAGTCTGTTTAATTTGCTTCTATGCATTGCATTGAATTTTACACCTTAGAACCGATTTTCAACACGAAAAAATACCCCACCTCCTATAGAAGCAATTTTTCTCCAACTCCCACCACGTACAGAAGTATTTCAACCAACGAAGGACCCTACGATAGAAGTTTATTAAAGTGCCGTCTTCCCGGGGTACCTATGTTCAACTGGAATAGCCCTAAGTTGTTTCTATTAAGAAATAAAAAGGAAAAAAAATTCGGGGAGTTCTAGATTTTGACCTCTAGCCCCGCCCCCCTGACTCCGACCCAGAGGTCCAATGTCATGGAACCTAAAGTGTATGAAGTATGAATGCTTTATGATAAGTTGTTGTCAAGATATGCCTCCTTGTAAAAGTTACACAGCAGTACATCTATTTTTTAGGGTTCTAGTTTTTAACCTCCAGCCCCATCCCCCAGGCATGGACCCAGAGATCTGATGCCATGGAATGAAACTCAACCCTACAGGGTACCTATGGTCCAAGTATGAAAGCCCTCTGATAAAAAGTTTTCAAGATATAGACTTCTAGAATACTATATCACAGACTAGAGGACCATTGGTCCTGTAGCTCACCTGAGAGATTATCACATTGTAAGCTCATGAGATTTAAATTAATTGAGAATCGACCAATGAAAGTCTATGCATGGACACTATTGACCCCCGGGGCATGGCCAAATTTGACCCAGGGGCATGACTGGCACAATTTATAATGGGGACTACCAAACATTGCTACATACAAAATATAGCTCTGGGCCTTTTGGTTTCAGAGAAGATTTTTTTAGTTTTTCCCATTGTAAGTCTATGGAGACTATCTACCCCCGGGGCGTGGCCAAATTTGACCCCAGGGGCATGGCTGGCACAATTTATGTAGAGGACCATTAGCCATTGCCACATACAAAATATCAAAGCTGTGTGCCCTGTGGTTTCAGAGAAGAAGATTTTTGAATTTTTTTCCCATAGCAAGTCTATTGAGACTATCAACCTCCGGGGCCTGGCCAAATTTGACCCCAGGGGCATGAATGGCACAATTTATGTAGAGGACCATTAGCCATTGCTACATACCAAATAACAAAGCTGTGGGCCTAGTGGTTTCAGAGAAGAAGATTTTTTTAGTTTTTCCTATTGTAGGTCTATGGAGACTATCGACCCCCGGGGCGTGGCCAATTTTGACCCCGGGGACATGATTGGCACAATTTATGTAGAGGACCATTAGCCATTGCCACATACAAAATATCAAAGCTGTGGGCCCTGTGGTTTCAGAGAAGAAGATTTTTTAATTTTTTTTCCCATAGTAAGTCTATGGAGACTATCAACCCCCGGGGCGTGGCCAAATTTGACCCCAGGGGCATGAATGGCATCATTTATGTAGAGGACCATTAGCCATTGCTACATACCAAATATCAAAGCTGTTGGCCTAGTGGTTTCAGAGAAGAAGATTTTTTTAGTTTTTTCCTATTGTAGGTCTATGGAGACTATCGACCCCCGGGGTGTGGCCAAATTTGACCCCAGGGGCATGATTGGCACAATTTATGTAGAGGACCATTAGCCATTGCCACATACAAAATATCAAAGCTGTGGGCCCTGTGGTTTCAGAGAAGAAGATTTTTTAATTTTTTCCCCATAGTAAGTCTATGGAGACTATCAACCCCCGGGGCGTGGCCAAATTTGACCCCAGGGGCATGAATGGCACAATTTATGTAGAGGACCATTAGCCATTGCTACATACCAAATATCAAAGCTGTTGGCCTTGTGGTTTCAGAGAAGAAGATTTTTTTAGTTTTTTCCTATTGTAGGTCTATGGAGACTATCGACCCCCGGGGCGTGGCCAAATTTGACCCCAGGGGCATGATTGGCACAATTTATGTAGAGGACCATTAGCCATTGCCACATACAAAATATCAAAATTGTGGGCCCTGTGGTTTCAGAGAAGAAGATTTTTTTAATTTTTTTTCCCATAGTAAGTCTATGGAGACTATCAACCCCTGGGGCGTGGCCAAATTTGACCCCAGGGGCATGGCTGGCACAATTTATGTAGAGGACCATTAGCCATTGCTACATACCAAATATCAAAGCTGTGGGCCTAGTGGTTTCAGAGAAGATTTTTTTAGTTTTTCCAATTGTAAGTCTATGGAAACTATCCACCCCCGGGGCGTGGCCAAATTTGACCCCAGGGGCATGGCTGGCACAATTTATGTAGAGGACCATTAGCCAATGCTACATACCAAATATCAAAGCTGTGGGCCCTGTGGTTTCAGAGAAGAAGATTTTTTAATTTTTTTCCCATAGTAAGTCTATGGAGACTATCGACCCCCCGGGGCGTGGCCAAATTTGACCCCAGGGGCATGAATGGCACAATTTATGTAGAGGACCATTAGCCATTGCTACATACCAAATATCAAAGCTGTGGGCCTAGTGGTTTCAGAGAAGAAGATTTTTTTAGTTTTTCCCATTGTAAGTCTATGGGACCTATCTGTTGCCATGGAAACCACAATTTTGATACAATCTGCTCCAAAACCTAATGCCATCAATCCCCCAACCCAATTATGGTTCACATTAAATTTGATCAAGATCGGCCTACTAGCTTCAGAAATATTCTTCTTTGAAATTGTGGACGGACGACGACGACGGACGACGACGGACGCCGGATGCCTGCCTATCCTATAAGCTCACCTGTGAGCCTTCGGCTCAGGTGAGCTAAAAAGCCATTATTATTAATGGTGTTCCAGATTTTAAACTCTAGCCCCACCCCCTGGCATGGACCCAGGGATCTGATGCCATGGAATGAAAGCCGACCCTACAGGGTGTAAATGGCCCAAGTATCAATGCTTTCTGATGAGTGGTTGTCAAGATATGGACTTCTAGAAAACTTCAACACAAGAATTGCCATTTTTGAAGGTGTTCTAGATTTTAACCTCCAGCCCCACCCCCTGGCCTGGACCCAGGGGCCCGATGCCATGGAATGAAAGCTAACCCTACAGGGTATCTATGGTCCAAATATGAATGCTTTCTGATGAGTGGTTGTCAAGATATGGACTTCTAGAAAACTTTAACGCAAGTGTGACGCGCACGCGCACGGGAACGGGAACGTGGACGACCGGGGTGACTGCAATGGCTCTATGCACTTCGTGCAGTCGAGCTAAAAAACGGCGAAAACAAAGGTGCAGACCAGCTGTGCAGTACATGTAACTGCACAGCTGATCAGCACCTCTGTATTCACTCCATGGATGCATCTTCTTTCTAAATCTTCTCGCCTGCTTCTAAGGCTGTATTTCCTAGTTTGTGTCAGACAAAGCCAAGTTGTTGCTTTTCTCGCGGAGGCTCATTTAAGTCAGGAAGAAACTTACAAACCTGAGCTATGAAAACAACATGTTTTCCACTGAATTTCTTCTCAAGTTCTCTGACCAGTCTTGTCTGGATCTTCTGATAGTTTCTGAGCTGAGGCACCGGAACAAAGATAATGATAGCCTTCTTTCCCTGTACATCGATTTCCTACAATAAAACACAATATTTCAATCAAATGTTACAGACTATTTTAGAGGTTATTAAAGTTTACACACTTAACATGTACCTCAAAAGAGCATGCATCTTTTTGTCTTTTTGTTTCTGTGAGTATGTTAAAATGCTAACAAAAAGGACAGATCTATGAGATTTCATGCAATTCCATCCATCTTTTTTACATATGCTCATTTATGCATGAGCAATGCAGGAAACCACAATGTTTATTTTGTTTAAGGTTCAATATCTCCAAACATGAAGATTTTCCTTCAATATCTCCAAACATGAAGATTTTCCTTCAAGTGCCACATCCACCTAAGGTGAATGACTGTAGGCTTGGAACAGAAATCTCGTCTAAGTGTCTGAAGCTCTGCCACAAAACTGTCAAATATACAGATTCTTTATGTTACACTGGGACCCCACCCAATGTGGCTGTGAGAAATAGATGGGCTGCTTGTGTCCCAGGCAAAGCTTAATCGACTCACAGTATTGACAGACCACCTGATAGCCGGTTAACCGCCTAGAAGGTCTAGCTTGCCGAGGAAAGCATCAGCAAAAACATGTCCGTCTAATGTATACCCCACTTGAACCCCACTTTTATATAGCAAAACTGGGGCATGCAGGGGTATACTTATTTTTCTTTTGTTTTTGCTCCAAAACATAGATTGTATTCGTTAGAACCGCCTTGAAGAGGTGGTTCTAACGTGTACCCACAATCTACGTTTTGTGCAAAAATAAGCATGATAAGAAAAATATCAAATTTTTTCTTCTCAAAATAATCATTTTTCACAACTTTAAAAATCTCTGTATATTGCATGGGCAAGTTTTCGTAATGGGTGTAGTCTAGCCTTCCATACAAACTTTTGTTGTTTTCTTTGGGTGGTTATATTCAATGCACATTTCAGATGTCATGATATCCCAATTGTTGGGTATAAAATACATTTACTAGAAATCCCATAAAATGGAGGCAACATCCCGGCAAGACCATAACTGTTGAGCAACAGCTCTGACCCTCAATTTTTTTTTTTACGAAACCATTATACCTTGGCAGCAGAAATGTAGAGTTCTCTGAGCTGTGCCTTTAAATCACTGTTCATCTCCAGCTCCAACAGAGCCTGAAAGCAACAAGTAGATTACTACAGGATAAAACATTTAAAAGACACAAAAGTTACTTAAAATTTCTACTTTGCATTGTTTGTCTACCAGGAAAACTGAGATTTCCGTTTTATTAAAAATACAAGAATATTTGAGCCGCGTCATGAGAAAACCAACAATTTGCATATGCCAAAACAAAGGCGCTGACCAGCTTCGCTGTAACCGTGAAGCTGATCAGCGCCTTTGTTTTCGCTGCACAGATACAGTACAATTCCTCTTCTTAAATCCATAAGTTCAAGCTTCTAGTCTGCTTAGACATAAACTGAATTTATGGTGAATTACATCTGTTTGCCAATCAGGTTTTATTCTGCGAAAACTGATCAGAATCTAACATACAGTATTACAAAATTTAGGCCAAGGCATTACTAAGGCATATCAGACATACACACCTGAGAAATGGAGGACTCAAATTCATCAGGTTTCTCACCCGGAGGCTTAACTATCTTAGCTCTCGCCGAATACATCTGAAAGTTTAAAATGTTCTGAAACACATTGTGTATAACATTCTGCTGCTTTTGCAGCTTCATTTTTTTTTTATAATGGTTTATCAGCAACAAACATTAGCCATCAGGAAAACATGTCATTGCAATGAATACCCCCTTAAACCACACTTTTATATAGAAAAACTGGGGTTTGCAGGGGTATACCTATTTTTCTTATTTTTGCTCCAAAATCTATGTTTTGAGCAAAAATAAGAAAAAATATCAAACATTTTCTACTAAAAATTTTCAATTTTACATTTTAAAAAATCTCTGTATATTGCATTGGCATGTTTTCATAATGGCCTTGTGGATGTGGTATTTCATCAATAGCTTGTCCAATTTATACTTAAGTGGACCAAAGAAAGATCTCTGTCTGGCCCTGTTCACAATATAATAATTTCTCGCATGTTTTTTTTTCTCTTTGGCTACTCAAGAATTTGAACTTTGCACTCATTTTGGCTACTGTATGCTTTACTGTATTGAGGTGTTAACATTGCTCTGGTTGTAACCACATATTTTCGGGTCTGCTGCGGTCAGTATTTGTAATTTGCACTGCTTCGGTCAGTATTTGTAATTTGCACTGCTTCGGTCAGTATTTGTAATTTGCATTTTAACGGTTAGTCGTCAAAATGACTTTTTGATACCCAATTGTTTATCAGTTAGAATTACCTCCCCTCTTCGAGATATTTTTGAATATGTCTACCATGTTGAAGGGATTTCTTTACAAAAAAGAAAAAATTGGATGTATTTTATTCAAATGAAGGTATGTTTTTCTTTTATTTTGTTTTACAGTGTTTTACAACATTTGCTTTGTATGACAGCTTGGCTTTTTGACAATATGCTGGAGTCAGACCATTTAAATAACGTTCTGTTCCACTTGTCTCTGGTTGTAACTTTCCATGTGTATGGTCAGTTTCGTAATTTTTAGTAGGCCTGTTAGGTCCATTCCAGTAATAGTATGTATCTTAATTGCACTCAGCTTATACTGACCCCCAGCTGAGATTGAACATGGTTCTGAACCGGGAACCTCTGAATCTGAATGATTAACTGATGACACGCCAAATTGACGATACTTCACCAGGGACTGCGCCAGGAGGGAAGTCAGTCCCTAGCTCTCAAAAGGGAAGTCCCTGGCTCTCAAAAGGGATGCAAACTTGGACACACAGTCATCAGACAAATCAGCAGAGATCAGAGAGGACATTCCAGTCCCTGATAGTCTGTGGAAAGAAACTACTTTTGCAGGCTCAGGACATCCCAAAATTTAATTACAGAGATCAATTTAGCTATTGTAGTTAAAAGGAGCTTTAAAAATTGTATATATTTCATATGTCTTATTAAACTTAAACATTGTGAAAAAATTGAAGGTAAACACTCGATCAAAATTGTTAGTAATGTTTACTTTAAATATCTGCCAAGTACTCCAAACACCTCATAAACAGAGTATTACATGGAGCTCCCATCATTGAAATTATCTTTTTGAGAGAAGAGAAGCCAGTGCTTGCCTTATTAATGCTGAGCGCCAAGCAAGGAGCCACTGGTACCATTTTTAACGTCTTTGGTATGACGCGGCCCAGATTAGAACCCGCGCCTCCCGCTTCCGAAGCGAACGCTCTAACCATTACGCTATCAGGACCGGTGAATATGCTGTGTAAACAACATTTTTGGGAAAATCAAGAGAAGAAATTTCTGCAAAAAAAACCCCCACCATTTTTGATTATTTGATTTTCAGAAAATGAGAATTCATATAACCCCGATAAACAGATATTCTTTCAATTTTTTTTTTTCTGTTGCATAAATTGTGTTCTGTGTTGGGCATTCCATTTTCTGCACTGATTGCCACAATGAGGTATTTTATAGCATCTCATTTCCTGCAATTATAAAATGAAGTTTTTGCAATGAATATATGAATATTCACATTTTTTTCAAGCTCCTTTTAGATACTATAGATAGGGCATGCCGGGATGACGTCATACAGGTAAGTTTGTTCATTCGATGGAGGTATATTACTCGGTGTTTATCGCTATGCCTAACCAAATTTGGAACGCAAATATAGAATCAAAATGAATATTTTTCATCAAAACATTGCATATTCTATTAGATTTCCGGATAATAATTTATTCCAAGGTAAGGAATGCGTAATATTTTGGTCATATTATGATGTAATTAGCGTCTGAAAGTAGTAAACGCATAGCGATAATGGCCGAGGTTACCACCTCCACCGAATGAAGAAAATAGCGGGAAAGGTGACCGATATCGATTTCTTTTCACGGAAGAGTACCTTGCTGACCTGCCCTATAAATCGAGCTCTGTAGCCAGTAGCTAAGTTTTTACTTGTCCTGAGCCCGTTCTGTACGCTTTTGCTAACTGATGACATCTGAATTGCCATAGTGCTGATTTCTACAATGCCTATTCTTTGGGATAAGGTCATCTGTAGGTATTCTGGCTTTACCCTTAAGACCTTTGTGAAGCAATATAACTGATTCTCGCAAATATTTCGACACATCAATCGCAAAATATCTTTTGAAATAAAAAACATCAGACAAAGTGAACATTCGTATGGGGCAAAGGTAAAGCTATTTATGGAATTTTTTAACTTTTGCTGGGAGAAAGAAGTTCAGCCTGTCGGGAATCAGTTAAAAACATCGAGATATGCAAGAATTTTCATACGTTCGGTGTATGGCGAAAAACGGAAAAGGAAGTTGTCAGTTGAGCTGGACTGGTTTCCAAAACTTATTGGGTAAAACCGATTTATAGTCGATTCGCGACCTTCCTGTTCGCACCCTATACCTGTTCGCTACCTGACCTGTTCGCTACCAACGCGTTCGCTACCTGTACATGTTCGATACCTGACATTTTCGCTACCTTACATTTTCGCTACCTGATTTTCTAAAATGTAAATAATAGGTTATAGAAGTGATGGTTAAGTCATATAGATCTATATCATATTTAATTTTGTTTCATGAAAATTTGTACAACAGAAATTTTATAAACTATATTCATGGTTTAATACACATAAAATAATGATCGGTGAAGCCTAAAAGGGTAATTACAGGTGACAATTATTTACATACAAACACTTACACACAATGTAGACAATTATAATCATTTATTTTAATATTTTCATAGACAATTAAAAGACGAGATCTGCTGATTGAGGTTATAATTTTAGCATAAAATATATTAAATATGTTACAAAGAAATGTATATTTTGATTCTCCTAATAAAAAAACATAAAACATGAGCAATGATTAAAACATCTCAAAAAGGAAGAAATTTAATTTAACATATATTTACTAATATACAGAGAATCAAATAAATAAATAAATAAATAAATATCACATAAATATTATTTAAAAACCATATTTTTAAAATTTAAAAGTCCTACTCGTGAGTAGGCTACTAATCAACTGTGAAGTTTGGTAGTGAGTGAATCATTACTTGAACGGTCATAATTGGCGGGAAGCTGTGAGGTTAAGTATTGAGTGAATAATTAACGGTCATAATTGGGCGGGAAACCGCGGTCAGTCTTATTACCGCAGGATACCGCATGATACTGCAGGATACCGCAGGATTGCTCAGGATACCGCAGGATAGAAAAAATACATCAAAATACAGATCCAAAGTATCATTATATGATCAAAAATATGTTTTAGTGATCAACTATTGCATTTAGTCAACTTACAATTACATATACTAGATGATGTCTTCGTTTAGTATACCAAACTCGATACCGCAGGATTCCAATAGGCGGATTAAATGATAAACGATAAATGCTTGTTTTGCTTATCTAAAGTCTTAAATTGAATCAAGTTAAATCAATAAATGAAAACAGTCTGAGACTTTGTATTTGCACTAATAATTTAGATATTTCTATTAAAGTACAAAAGCGTAAACCTCAAGAAATAAGACTGCATAGGGATCATTTGAAGCAGTCACAAAAAGATGAATTAGTTAAACCTGGTTGTAAATGATAGTAAACAGCATATAAAATACGCATGCCAATTAAGTTTTGCAATTATAGTTAGAGAGGTTGAAAATTTGTCATACAATATTTAGAACTATCAAGAGTTAGTGTATCAGTATCAATACATAAAACGCATAGTTGCGTAATACGACACGATTATGACACCTTTATATAAACAGGTTTTCTCGTTCACTGGTGTAGAATGAGGCATCTAGGATGAGCTGAGTAAACAGTTCTGGGTTCAGCAGATCACATTTGAGTTCATCAGGGAGAACTGGATTATTTCGCAAATTCTCTGAGAATACTTCTCTTTCTGCTTCAAAGGCTAGACATTCAGCAATAAAGTATTGCCCAGTTTCCGGTGCAGCTAGACACAGTTTACATGTAGGGTCAATTGTGTACTGATTAAAAGCAGCCCTGTTACCTTGCAAAATGTATGTGCCCGTAAGAAGCTTACACTTTAACTGAGCTCTCTTATTATCAGTTAAACAATTTCTGACTGTAGACCAAACATGATGTGATTTTCCTACTTTCAGAAAATTTGAATTTACATATTTCAGGGATGACTTTTCACCAATATCAGTCCGCCACATGGCTTCAGTATGACTATGTACTGTATCATTCAATATTTTCTTCCATTCTTGTTTTGACATTTGACTATCAAACAAAGAAAAAATTGAAGGTAGGTCGTAGGTCCACTTTTCAAGAAAGGTGACAGGTCCCTTGCTTGTAATTACCGCCCAGTTTCTTTGACTTGTATTCCTTGCAAACTTCTAGAACATATTGTCTGCTCAAATATCATGGGTCATCTTGACCAGTATAATCTTTTGTCGGACAAACAGCATGCATTCAGGAAATGGCATAGTTGTGAAACTCAGTTGATTACAGTAATAAATGATTGGGCAAAAATATTGGACAAAAAGGGTCAGGTTGACACTTTTATTTTGGACTTTGAAAAAGCTTTTGACATCCCTCCACATGAACTTCTTAAAAGCAAATTGTTTAGTTATGGTATAGGTGGAAAGACATTGGAATGGATAAATGCTTTTTTGTGCTTCAGGCAGCAAAGGGTAGTAGTTAATGGTGTTAAATCTGACTGGGCCCCTGTTGTGTCTGGTGTCCCTCAGGGCACCGTTCTCGGTCCATTGTTGTTCTCCTTGTACATAAATGACATACCCGTTGGCATTGACTCTCAAATCAGGCTTTTTGCTGATGACTGTGTTTGTTACCGTGAAATTAGAACAGTAGAAGATACATTGAAACTTCAGAAAGACATTGACCTTTTAGGGAGCTGGGCCCGAAAATGGGGCATGCGATTTCAACCTGTCAAATGCAACATGATGCAGCTGACAAATAAGCGGATAAATAAAATTGAGGCCTCGTACACCCTCGAGGGAACGGTATTGGAAAATGTTGATAGCATTAAATATCTAGGTGTAACAATTACAAATGACCTCAAGTGGAATACCCATATCAATAATATCTGTACTAAAGCCAACAGAACACTTGGATTCTTGAGGAGAAACTTATTTTCTTGCCCCCAAGATGTTAAAGAAGCAGCTTATAAAGGACTGGTGCCCCCAGTCCTGGAATATGGAAGTTCTGTTTGGGATCCTCATACTAAATGCCTCCAGTAGGAATTGGAGAAGGTACAGAATCGTGCCGCTAGATTTGTAACTTGGAATTATACTTTCGAGGAAGGTAGTATGACTGGCATTCTTGAACAACTCAAATGGGAATCTCTCAAGAAAAGGAGGACGGATAATCGACTTATATTACTATACAAAGGTCTGAAGGGTAAAGCCAGAATACCTACAGATGACCTTATCCCAAAGACTAGGCGTTGTAGAAATAGCCACTCCAAGGCATTTCAGCTTCCATCTGCTAGTATAGAGGCCTATTCACCAATTTTGCATTATCGGCTGGTTTCCTGCTGACAAAAAATCAATATTGGAAACACAAGTAACCAGAACCCCCCTGAGGGGCGTTTCTGGTTACCTGTATTTCCAATATTGATTTTTTCTCAGCTGGGAACCAGCTGATAATGCAAAAAAGGTGAATAAATGTAGTTTCTTTCCCCAGACTATCAGGGACTGGAATGACCTCCCTGACTCTCTGTTTTCTACTGCTGAAATGTCAGATGATTGTGTGTCCAAGTTCGCTTCACTCGTGCGTTCAAGGGACTAATTTCTCCCCCATCCGAACCCCCTGGTGAAATAATGTCATTTGGCGTGTCACCAGTAAACTATTCAGGTCATTAAAATAGACCTGACCTCATTGATCCAACTTTTCTCCTCAGGGGTTTTCACTGCAAGTTGCCTCATTGCTATGTCATATTCAATAAGATTACTACTGCGAGCAATACCCATGAACAAGTTTAAGGTGTTCTTATGTATTACTGTTTCAAGAGGTAATATGCCCAGCAATGCCAGAGTAATACTATTTGAAGTCTTATCCGGGAGACCCTGAATTTGTCTAAGGGATTTTCTTTGGAACCTTTCTAGATTCTCAAAATCTTGCTTTTTAAGGAGTAATGTCTCTAGTCCATAAATAATCCTTGGAACAACAAAAGTACTTTGGAGTGGGAATCTTTTTCTGATTGCGCCTTTTCCTGATCTTTGCCTACTTGTACCTTTCCATATGTGACCATTAAGGTCTTGGATTCAGAGTAATGTATTCCCACGTTACTTGTGTTTTCTTGTGGAGGAAAAAAATTGTGTTCAAGTCATGTGATCAAAACATGCCAAACTATTTAAAGCATTGTGTTGACAGTCTAAATGTATCAAAATAGTTTTAATGGCCCACCCCAAATGTTTTTTTTCTCCCTTGACTAAATTCTAAATTTAGCCACCCACCCCTAACCTGAGGTGATGATCAGAAATTGATCGACTCAGTAGACTTGCAACATGGGAAAAAACCTGGGGAATGGAATTTCATCCACAGAAGTGTAGTATTCTACGTATCTACAGACCCAAGACAAACCCAAGGACCTTCCAGTATCAACTAAAGGGTGTAGCTCTGGCAGAGGAACAGTCATCAAAGTATCTGGGGGTGGATATCCAGTCTAACCTAACCTGGAATGACCATATCAACAGAATCACAAAGAAGTCTAACAGTATGCTAGGTTTCCTAAGACGCAACTTACGGCAAGCAGGCGAGGAAACCAAAGCCCAGGCCTACTTCACAATGGTCCGATCCAACCTTGACTACTGTTGCACAATCTGGAATCCCCACAATAAGGAGCAGATTAAGCAGATTGAAATGGTCCAGCGCAGGTCTGCACGATTTGTAACCAGCAGATACGGAAACACCAGCAGTGTCACCGACATGTTAGACTACCTCGGCTGGGAGTCACATGAGACAAGACGGAGCAAACTGCAGCTAATTGTGCTCTACAAAATCGTACATGGACTTATAGATATTCCACCAGAAGACTACCTAGAACAAGGGAACTCAAGGACTAGAGCAGCACACAAACATAAGTACCGGCATTACTCTACATCCTCTGACTGCTTCAAATACAGCTTCTTCCCAAGGACGATCCCGCTTTGGAACAGATTACCAGCAGCCGCAGCTGAGGCTCCCTCCTTGGCATCATTCAAGAGGGAGCTATCCACGCTAACCTTCTAATGGGGATCTCTCTCCCAGCCATGAACGTACCCCCAGATGAAGAGTGATGAGCTGTGTCGTCGGGTCTGGCACCCAGGTACCCCCAGGGTTGGCGGATTGGTCTCACTCTGATGGGCGAAAAGTGGCTGGGAACAACTTTTCTTGTATTTCTTTCTTTTTACTATTTTGCATTCCTCCTACTTGTTATACAGTCCCCCTTATACTTCTATCTTTTCTATTTTCTCTTTCAGTTTCATTCTTGCGCACCACTAAAGAATTGTCAAGTATGACAGCTTAGTGTATCAACGTAGATGTAGATGTAGTATCAGAAGATAGATAAATGAGATGCATTTCTTTCGTTTTGGAGGAGAAATAAAGTCTAGACTAGAAGGGGTAAATACAGGTCTAAGGAAATTTAATTGATTTCCATACCAATTTTTTTTATTTAATTATTATTCACCTGAAAATAGGATATGTTTGATAAACTTTTGGTCAATGAAAGGTTGATTTTAAAGCGATGTATTCGTCTGGAAATGCGGCAAGTTGTGGTCATAGTGGTGCGTTTATTCACAAAATACTACTTGCCGTGAGAACACATTTAGCGTGAGAATACATTAAGGACTCATTAAGTCAGTATACGTTCAGAAGTGGAACACCGCGGCTTGGAGTTGACTTTGAGATCGAAACGACTCGTAATTCTATGGGTTTTGTGTTTTACCCACTCATAGAAAATTCCGCGAAACCTCGTGCAAGTCCTCAGTGTGAGAATTCAACAAAACAACAGATTTTTTTCAGAATAAAAATGTCTTATTACGCAGTTCGAGATGGCAGAAATCCAGGCATTTATAACTCATGGTAAATCTTACTTCCTACTGAATAAATTCGAGCTCAAGCTTACAAAAATGTTCTGAATCTGAATATTAGTCTAATGAATTTTGGCAAAATGAACCTTATGATGGTACCTTCGAAATTCGGTGTAGTTAATGTTTAGTTGTAATTTATAGCTCTCTCTAAAATCTCAGGTTTATTACAGTTCTTGCAACCATGCAGTGACACCTGCTGAACTAAAACAGAATTGAGAAATTGGTCACTTTCATGTGTCAACATAACTATCTTTGATTAGAATCACTAAGGTAGGATTTTCAGCCAGACGAAAAGTCCCTTCTAAATTCGGTGTAGTAATAAACAATACTCAAAACAAAATTATCCAGTGGTGCCAGAACAGTCTGATTTTTACCAATTTGTAGAGCTGGATATCCCCAAAGTAGTCATGGTAATTAAACTTATCTATCCTGTCTGGTTTGTATTTGGGATGAATTTAATCTCAGGGACTATATTTTATTAAGAATTTGCTTTTTTTCCTTGTTGAAAAAATGAGTGTGTGAATTTAAATGCTTGTGAACTTGCACAACATTGTTGTTCAGATACATTTTTTATACCATTTTAAAGTGCAAACATCAAGGTTTAAACTAAGGTTAAAATCTTTTCAGAACACATCACAGAGAGAGAGAAACTATCAAAAATATAAATTACCCCGAATTTCGAATTGCCCCGAATTTCGAAGCTTCCGCCATAAGTATGATACTTTCATTTTGATGTCTGACTAGTCAGACTAAATCTGAATCAGACCTGTCAACCTCCTGAAAATTCTAAGAAGAGGAAGATTGCTCGAAACAGTGATTTTTTTTACCAAATAAGCATGCAACTTACGCGCATGCTTTGGGACCCTTAAAATTTCAAGGAGGGAGATTTTTTCTTTAGGAGAGAGATTTTTTCCAGCTTTCCAAAAAGACAATACTTATTATTGGCAAAAAGGTAGTATACCGCTAGCATTCACCGATAGAAAACCCTTTAAACAAAGAATAGCGTAAGGCGACCAGTGATCGATCAGGGACCAGTGATCGATCAAGTTGTGGTTATTGGCTATTAACATTTTTAAAGGATACCTGAAGTAAATCTTATGCTAGTCTCAACTTTAAACGCATTATATTGCCTTACAAACACTTATTTAAATTTATTTGGAAAGCTTTTCTATCTTGCATTTTCTGGCACTTTACGAAGAGGGGGTCTTAGTTGCACTGCTAAAAAGCGATGATTGTTCAATGAATTCTCCAAGATGAAACAATCTGCATTCGTACTGACTGGCTAAATTTTTTAACTTCACCGAATACTTAACAAATCTGATCAACATTTCAAATTTTTTAGGATAACACTGCTGCTAATGGGGAATTTCCGTGATTTTCGAGCTACTTTTTCAACAGTTTTCCATTGTTAGCTCGTCTGTACAAAAGTACAGGAAGAGCTATTGCAGTCACCCCGGCGTGGGCGTTAGCGTCGGCGTCGGCGTTGCTCAAAATGTTAAAGTTTTTGGTTAAAGTTTTTATGAGTCTATATCTCTTGAAGTTGTGGATGGATCAAGTTGATACTTTGCATGTTGGTAGATATTGGTCTGAAGTTTTATGCTGTACCATCATGACCCACCTGGGTGAAGGTCACGGACTTAGAAATTTTGTGTTTAAGTTTTTGGTTAAAGTTTTTATAAGTCTATATCTCTTTAAATTGTTGATGGATCAAGTTGATACTTTGCATGTCGGTAGATATTGGTTTGACATTTTATGATGTACCATCATGACCCACATGAGTGACATTGAGGTCAAGGTTACGGACTTAGAAATTTTGTGTTAAAGTTTTTGGTTAAAGTTTTTGTAAGTCTATAGCTCTTGGATATGTTGATGGATCAAGTTGATACTTTGCATGTTGGTAGATATTGGTCTGAAGTTTTATGCTGTACCAACATGACCCACCTGGGTGACCTTGAGTTCAAGGTCACAGACTTTGAAATTTATAAGTCTATATCAAATATGTAGATGGATCAAGTTGAACTTAGCATGTTGGTATATATTTGTCTGAAGTTTTATGCTGTACCATCACGACCCACCTGAGTGACATTGAGGTCAATGTCTTTGGTCATAGATTTTAATAGATTTAGTGGCAAAGCACAAGTCAGGCGAGCTACGCTGTCCGGCGACAGCTCTTATTTCTATGGGCTTTTATGCTTTTCGACCACCTCATTTTGCTGCTTTATTTCTTTTAACTCGCTGAAAATTTCCAAACTGTGTTTCGTGGCTAAAGGTAAACAATAACTATTCTTTCTAAAAATGTACATACCTTCCAAGTTAGCCGCGGTTTTGGAGAGAAAAAGGAGGTTATCGATCACTGGTCCACCTGACCCTGATTTACGCTGTATGATGGTGGGTGTGTTGAAATGATGTCACTGAGTTGTGATGACGTCATAAATTGACATATTGAAAAACATGGCAAAGGTTCAAGCTTGGATATGCTACGTACACATGCATTCTCCGATGCGTGTCTGATCCGCAAATTTATCAAACATGGCTTTTTTTGATCGATCACTGGTCCCTTTATGCTAAATGAGACGATGTCATATCTTGGGTATTGAAAGTTCGCTTGTGCAATTTTCTATAATGACTATGATGCTAAATCCGCGAAGAAACGAAATTTGATCGATAAATTAGTGTCTCCAACTGAACATGCTGAAATTTCAAATAAGAAAATATTAAGATTTTACTGGCTTTATGAACCCATATTTGAATCAGAATAGTTTACTGGTGAAACGTCATACTGACAATACCACACCATATGACCTTGAGTAACAATAAAATATCATGATCACATTTGATTGGTACTGCTGTGCTTTATTCGAACCCTTAGTAACACACTACAACAAATGTTGCTATGGTCAAGCATTTGTAACTAAGTGACCAGCTGGTGACTGAATTTTATTTTCTTCAAATATTTTTTATATTTAAATTTTCATTAGCCCTGCCAAATAAACATTATCATAAATAGATTTCAAACATTTATATAAAAATGATTAAAAGATGTAATAGAATTTAAAAAAAAAATGTAAACAAATCATATGTGACCTTGAACTTCCAACTATAGTCTTTTTCAACATATATGGGATAAATATTCATAACCTGTTTTATTTTGATATTTTTGGGGTTCCACTTCATTCCACTACATTGTAGGCAAAAAGTAAACATTTTATGCAAAAAAAAATAGCTGCCAAGATTGAAGCACAATTAAGCACATGCAAGCCAACATTACCATGACTGATTGCATGAAACAGACTATAGACTATAATTAGATTATAGCAGACCATAAAATGAGCAAAATTTTAACTTCCAATCACTTAATTTCGCTTCACTCGATGTCAGAATTGTTTGCACAAATGTTTTACATAATAAATAAATATTGCCTACATGGAATGAAGTGGAACCCGAAAAATGAAAAAATACAAAAATTATTTTTTTACTGAAATTCGCTTGAACAACAATAAACTCACTTGCCGATCTAATTTGAACTCCTATTTCGATTTGTTTTTACACAACAACTGATGACAACATGCAAACAACTCAATTTTGAACCATTTCCGGTTTCAATTTCACTTTTCACTTTTTATGCGGAAGCCACCGTTGTCATGCTCTGGTTCCCATTTCAGTTGGAGACACTAGATAAATCAGTTTCAACATATTTCTACCAAGGGTGCGGCCATATTGAGAGTTTTCCCGACGACCATGAGTTACATGCAATCTGATTGGTTCCAAAATCAACCTAAAAATGTTATTGGCTAATCACAAAGCTTGTTTTATCTTTCACCGGAATTTCCAGATATCATGCTTATAAACAGATTGGAGAACTGGAGAATCTCGAATGCGAACGGAGATTGCCGAATACACTAAAAATAGAACTCGGAACGATCGAAAATTCCTGAAATCAACCGGAAATTTGCAATGAACTTGACTTTGTTTTGTGTAAGTACGGAAAAACCGGGATATGTTTTCTTTTTTGTTTCGGATGTTAAACTTAACCTGTAGACAGCCCGAAATCTGTTAGTTTGACGTTTTTTTTATAGAAATCCGGCAGAAGGTCGTTAGTCCATGGTAAAAAACGTTAGAATAAAGGGATATCCGGGAGAGTTGACAGGTCTGATCTGAATGGTTTACAATACAACAGGACCTGTACAAGTTTTATCTAGAGTAAGCAAGTATAATTTCGCACAGGGCATAGCTCACACCCAAATGACTTTGCATCAGAATAAGTTTGTTGTATGTTTAATAGCTCACTCTGCTGTTTAGAATGTTTACATTCGATGAAAGCATTCATTTGGCATAGATTACGTCACTGGAATGTCATGCAATTTGGTGCCATAGTAAATTTAGTTCGGGAAAGGTACAAATTCGTTAACGTTATTGTGAAATAAGGCCACTTCCAACAGCCTCGCTGTTGGGCTAGCTCTTCAGTGACAAGGTAAGAGTGGTCGCTTGTCACACAAGAGATCCGGGTTTGATCCCGGCTAGGATCTCTTTTCTCCTAAAATACTTCATTGGCGACGAGGTAAACTGGACAGAAAGGGTGCAGTGTGTGGCATACGGGTGTATGGTCTTTGTGATATTCAGGGAATGTGCAGATGCAGGAGTAATGTTAGCAGCATTACTCTGTTTGTGTTCCCTGCTGGGAATACTGCTCTCAAGTTATTAATTTCACTTCTCCACTGCCAAGCCCTCAAAGATAAAGTGGGGGGAATATTGTGAAATAAGGCCACTTCCAACAGCCTCGCTGTTGGGCTAGCTCTTTAGCGACATGGTTAGAGTGGTCGCTTGTCACGCAAGAGTTCCGGGTTCGATCCCGGCTAGGGAAATAATCTCTGTCTCCTAAAAAATATGACTATATCACCATTTTGCATTCCATAAGTCTTAAAAAGTGCCACAAAAATTTCGAAAATCGATTAACAATCACAAAATAATTTTGGATAGGGCTTTTTCCATTGTAAAAATGTCAGCAAGGGAACTAACTATTTTCCCGGAAAAAATCTAAATTGATTATTTTTCATTTAAAATGCACCAAACCATTTCAAAATTGTATTGTATGCATAGCTGAGCACCAAACTCTTAAAATTGTTCCACAGATTCGCTTGTGATTAATTCTTATTGCACTTATTCAAACAGGTAGTGTCAATAAGACAATAAATATGACAGAAGCTGCACAGTAGCACATCTCTACCTGTATTACCCGTATAAAGTTACAAAATTACAGTAGTCTAAAGTATCTTGGATTAATATGTTTCAAGAAAGTATACAGAAAGCAATAGAGTATACTCATAAGCTACCTTCTTATGACAAAATACGTAAAGTTTACAACTTTAGGGAATGAAAACTTTCACTCGTCTGTTTGTCAGAGAAACAACTTGACTAATCAATGACAGCCACGAATGTATCGGCATGTCAGTGAAGGATTACGCTTCAAACAGACACAAAAAGTGTTCAAATATTCCTTTGCATACCCACAAAATCTTCTGTTAAACAACGGTTCTCATCGCTACCGCACTGGCACCACCGGCTTGTTTACAGTAATGGAAATCTTGTTTGCTTTGTGCTGTGCTTGTTTTCATTATACCCCCGGCATTTATGCCGACGGGTATATAGTTTTCGCTTTTCCGTTTGTCCATTCCTATGTTCGTTAGTTCGTTTGTTCGTTCGTTTGTTCGTTCGTTCGTTCGTTAGTTCGTTAGTTCAGTAGAATTTGCGTCAAAGTTTTGGTTAAAGTTTCTCTAGTGGTGTATATCTCATGCAGTTATAGTCAGAAACCATTCATATTTGGAACATAGGTACCCTATAGGGTTTGCCTTGTTTCCATGAGTTCGGAGCGCAGGGTCCATGCCCGGGGGTGGGGCTAGAGATCAAAATCTAGGTCGCCTTTAATTTGCGACAAAGTTTTGGTTAAAGTTTCTTTAGTGGTGTATATCTCAAGAACCATTTATCAGAAATCATTCATATTTGGACTTTAGGTACCCTATAGGGTTAGCTTTGATTCAAAGAGTTCGGACCCCAGGGTCCATGCCTGGGGGTGGGGCTAGAGTTCAAAATCTAGGTCACCTTTACTTTGCGTCAAAGTTTTGGTTAAAGTTTCTCTAATGGTGTATATCTCATCAGCCAATTTTCAGAAATCATTCATATTTGGACTATAAGTACCCTATAAGGTTTGCTTTGTTTCCGTGAGTTCAGA
This sequence comes from Rugalucina vietnamica, assembly GCA_964017185.1. Classification (NCBI taxonomy): domain Eukaryota; kingdom Metazoa; phylum Mollusca; class Bivalvia; order Lucinida; family Lucinidae; genus Rugalucina; species Rugalucina vietnamica. The sequence continues at coordinate 23,260,194 of OZ024873.1, forward strand.
CCTGAGGGTCCATGCTCAGGGGGGGGGGGGGTTGGGCTAGATTTCAAAATCTAGGTCACCCTGAAAATGTGCTATTTACATAGTGTTTTTTTTCTTCTCTAAGTTCATATATTAACAAAGACTTATGGAATGTATTCCTATTTGGATCATAGATACCCTTTAGGATTGAATTAAATTCCATGGCACCAAAATCTAGGGGTGGGGCTGGAGGTCAAAATCTAGGACACATTTATAAAATACAATAGTTACCAAGATTAATATGCTGTAGGTCTATTTCTTGACAACTATTTGTCAGAAAGCATTCATGCTTACAACATAGGTACCACATAAGGGTTAGACCCAAGGGTCCATGCATGGGGGTGGGGGTGGGATGGACCCAAGGGTCCATGCATGGGGTGGGGGTGGGACTTGAGGTTAAGGTCTGGGGCTTTTTTTTTTTTTTTTTTTTTTTTTTTTTTTTTTTTTTTTTTTTTTTTTTTTAAGAATGACACTCTATTTTCATTCCAATCTAGGACTGAGGACCTGACCCACAATGTCCGTGTATTATGTCCTAGATTGAGTATACACGTCAGCTCTGTATACTGCTCTAAAATAGATCTGTCATTCTAAAACACCACTCCCCCATGTTTGTATGCAATGTGCTTCACAGTGCTTATTTCTAAAGTGTAGTTGATAAGGGTACTGTCTTTCATTGGGGATTTGAGGTGAGCATTTGCAGGGTTATATAGGTAGGGGGTAGGGAGGGGGCTTTGTGGCTACCAGCCGGGGGTATACGTGCCTCTCAAGGCACTTTTTCTAGTTGGTCAATAGGTCTGACACAATCGGTTTTAAATTGGTTTGAATGCTGGTTACCCGTTTTCGCCCTTTTTAGCTCACCTGAGCCGAAGGCTCACAGGTGAGCTTATAGGATAGGCAGGCATCCGTCGTCGTCCGTCCGTCGTCCGTCCGTCCGTCCGTCCACAATTTCAAAGAAGAATATTTCTGAAGCTAGTAGGCCGATCTTGATCAAATTTAATGTGAACCATAATTGGGTTGGGGGATTGATGGCATTAGGTTTTGGAGCAGATTGTATCAAAATTGTGGTTTCCATATTTGGTATGTAGCAATGGCTAATGGTCCTCTACATAAATTGTGCCATTCATGCCCCTGGGGTCAAATTTGGCCACGCCCCGGGGGTCGATAGTCTGCATAGACTTACTATGGGAAAAAAATAAAAATCTTCTTCTCTGAAACCACAGGGCCCACAGCTTTGATATTTGGTATGTAGCAATGGCTAATGGTCCTCTACATAAATTGCGCCATTCATGCCCCTGGGGTCAAATTTGGCCACGCCCCGGGGGTGGATAGTTTCCATAGACTTACAATTGGAAAAACTAAAAAAATCTTCTTCTCTGAAACCACTAGGCCCACAGCTTTGATATTTGGTATGTAGCAATGGCTAATGGTCCTCTACATAAATTGTGCCACTCATGCCCCTGGGGTCAAATTTGGCCACGCCCCGGGGGTTGATAGTCTCCATAGACTTACTATGGGGAAAAAATTAAAAAATCTTCTTCTCTGAAACCACTAGGCCCACAGCTTTGATATTTTGTAGGTGGCAATGGCTAATGGTCCTCTACATAAATTGTGCCAATCATTGCCCTGGGGTCAAATTTGGCCACGCCCCAGGGGTCGATAGTCTCCATAGACCTACAATAGGAAAAAAACTAAAAAAATCTTCTTCTCTGAAACCACTAGGCCAACAGCTTTGATATTTGGTATGTAGCAATGGCTAATGGTCCTCTACATAAATTGTTCCATTCATGCCCCTGGGGTCAAATTTGGCCACGCCCCGGGGGTTGATAGTCTCCATAGACTTACTATGGGAAAAAAATTAAAAAATCTTCTTCTCTGAAACCACAGGGCCCACAGCTTTGATATTTTGTATGTGGCAATGGCTAATGGTCCTCTACATAAATTGTGCCAATCATGTCCCCGGGGTCAAATTTGGCCACGCCCCGGGGGTCGATAGTCTCCATAGACCTACAATAGGAAAAACTAAAAAAATCTTCTTCTCTGAAACCACTAGGCCCACAGCTTTGATATTTGGTATGTAGCAATGGCTAATGGTCCTCTACATAAATTGTGCCATTCATGCCCCTGGGGTCAAATTTGGCCACGCCCCAGGGGTTGATAGTCTCCATAGACTTACTATGGGAAAAAAAATAAAAAATCTTCTTCTCTGAAACCACTAGGCCCACAGCTTTGATATTTGGTATGTAGCAATGGCTAATGGTCCTCTACATAAATTGTGCCATTCATGCCCCTGGGGTCAAATTTGGCCAGGCCCCGGAGTTTGATAGTCTCAATAGACTTGCTATGGGAAAAAAAATAAAAAATCTTCTTCCCTGAAACCACAGGGCACACAGCTTTGATATTTTGTATGTGGCAATGGCTAATGGTCCTCTACATAAATTGTGCCAGCCATGCCCCTGGGGTCAAATTTGGCCACGCCCCGGGGGTAGATAGTCTCCATAGACTTGCAATGGGAAAAAATAACAAAAATCTTCTTCTCTGAAACCAAAAGGCCCAGAGCTTTTATATTTTGTATGTAGCAATGTTTGGTAGTCCCCATTATAAATTGTGCCAGTCATGCCCCTGGGTCAAATTTGGCCATGCCCCGGGGGTCAATAGTGTCCATGCATAGACTTTCATTGGTCGATTCTCAATTAATTTAAATCTCATGAGCTTACAATGTGATAATCACTCAGGTGAGCTACAGGACCAATGGTCCTCTAGTTAGCTCACCTGAGCCGAAGGCTCACAGGTGAGCTTATAGGATAGGCAGGCATCCGTCGTCCGTCGTCGTCCGTCCGTCGTCCGTCCACAATTTCAAAGAAGAATATTCCTGAAGCTAGTAGGCCGATCTTGATCAGATTTAATGTGAACCATAATTGGGTTGGGGGATTGATGGCATTAGGTTTTGGAGCAGATTGTATCAAAATTGTGGTTTCCATGGCAACAGATAGGTCCCATAGACTTACAATGGGAAAAACTAAAAAAATCTTCTTCTCTGAAACCACTAGGCCCACAGCTTTGATATTTGGTATGTAGCAATGGCTAATGGTCCTCTACATAAATTGTGCCATTCGTGCCCCTGGGGTCAAATTTGGCCACGCCCCGGGGGGTCGATAGTCTCCATAGACTTACTATGGGAAAAAAAATTAAAAAATCTTCTTCTCTGAAACCACAGGGCCCACAGCTTTGATATTTGGTATGTGGCAATGGCTAATGGTCCTCTACATAAATTGTGCCAGCCATGCCCCTGGGGTCAAATTTGGCCACGCCCCGGGGGTCGATAGTCTCCATAGACTTACAATTGGAAAAACTAAAAAAATCTTCTTCTCTAAAACCACTAGGCCCACAGCTTTGATATTTGGTATGTAGCAATGGCTAATGGTCCTCTACATAAATTGTGCCATTCATGCCCCTGGGGTCAAATTTGGCCACGCCCCGGTTGTTGATAGTCTCCATAGACTTACTATGGGAAAAAAATTCAAAAATCTTCTTCTCTGAAACCACAGGGCCCACAGCTTTGATATTTTGTACGTGGCAATGGCTAATGGTCCTCTACATAAATTGTGCCAATCATGCCCCTGGGGTCAAATTTGGCCACGCTCCGGGGGTCGATAGTCTCCATAGACTTACAATTGGAAAAAAACTAAAAAAATCTTCTTCTCTGAAACCACTAGGCCAACAGCTTTGATATTTGGTATGTAGCAATGGCTAATGGTCCTCTACATAAATTGTGCCATTCATGCCCCTGGGGTCAAATTTGGCCACGCCCCGGGGGTTGATAGTCTCCATAGATTTACTATGGGAAAAAAATTAAAAAATCTTCTTCTCTGAAACCACAGGGCACACAGCTTTGATATTTTGTATGTGGCAATGGCTAATGGTCCTCTACATAAATTGTGCCAGCCATGCCTTTGGGGTCAAGTTTGGCCACGGCCCGGGGGTAGATAGTCTCCATAGACTTACAATGGGAAAAACTAAAAAAAACTTCTTCTCTGAAATCAAAAGGCCCAGAGCTTCTATATTTTGTATGTAGCAATGTTTGGTAGTCCCCATTATAAATTGTGCCAGTCATGCCCCTGGGTCAAATTTGGCCATGCCCCGGGGGTTGATAGTCTCCATAGACTTACTATGGGAAAAAAATTCAAAAATCTTCTTCTCTGAAACCACAGGGCCCACAGCTTTGATATTTTGTACGTGGCAATGGCTAATGGTCCTCTACATAAATTGTGCCAATCATGCCCCTGGGGTCAAATTTGGCCACGCTCCGGGGGTCGATAGTCTCCATAGACCTACAATAGGAAAAAAACTAAAAAAATCTTCTTCTCTGAAACCACTAGGCCAACAGCTTTGATATTTGGTATGTAGCAATGGCTAATGGTCCTCTACATAAATTGTGCCATTCATGCCCCTGGGGTCAAATTTGGCCACGCCACGGGGGTTGATAGTCTCCATAGACTTACTATGGGAAAAAAATTCAAAAATCTTCTTCTCTGAAACCACAGGGCCCACAGCTTTGATATTTTGTATGTGGCAATGGCTAATGGTCCTCTACAAAAATTGTGCCAATCATGTCCCCGGGGTCAAATTTGGCCACGCCCCGGGGGTCGATAGTCTCCATAGACCTACAATTGGAAAAACTAAAAAAATCTTCTTCTCTGAAACCACTAGGCCCACAGCTTTGATATTTGGTATGTAGCAATGGCTAATGGTCCTCTACATAAATTGTGCCATTCATGCCCCTGGGGTCAAATTTGGCCACGCCCCAGGGGTTGATAGTCTCCATAGACTTACTATGGGAAAAAAAATAAAAAATCTTCTTCTCTGAAACCACTAGGCCCACAGCTTTGATATTTGGTATGTAGCAATGGCTAATGGTCCTCTACATAAATTGTGCCATTCATGCCCCTGGGGTCAAATTTGGCCAGGCCCCGGAGTTTGATAGTCTCAATAGACTTGCTATGGGAAAAAAAATCAAAAATCTTCTTCTCTGAAACCACAGGGCACACAGCTTTGATATTTTGTATGTGGCAATGGCTAATGGTCCTCTACATAAATTGTGCCAGCCATGCCCCTGGGGTCAAATTTGGCCACGCCCCGGGGGTAGATAGTCTCCATAGACTTGCAATGGGAAAAAATAACAAAAATCTTCTTCTCTGAAACCAAAAGGCCCAGAGCTTTTATATTTTGTATGTAGCAATGTTTGGTAGTCCCCATTATAAATTGTGCCAGTCATGCCCCTGGGTCAAATTTGGCCATGCCCCGGGGGTCAATAGTGTCCATGCATAGACTTTCATTGGTCGATTCTCAATTAATTTAAATCTCATGAGCTTACAATGTGATAATCACTCAGGTGAGCTACAGGACCAATGGTCCTCTAGTTAGCTCACCTGAGCCGAAGGCTCACAGGTGAGCTTATAGGATAGGCAGGCATCCGTCGTCCGTCGTCGTCCGTCCGTCGTCCGTCCACAATTTCAAAGAAGAATATTCCTGAAGCTAGTAGGCCGATCTTGATCAAATTTAATGTGAACCATAATTGGGTTGGGGGATTGATGGCATTAGGTTTTAGAGCAGATTGTATCAAAATTGTGGTTTCCATGGCAACAGATAGGTCCCATAGACTTACAATGGGAAAAACTAAAAAAATCTTCTTCTCTGAAACCACTAGGCCCACAGCTTTGATATTTGGTATGTAGCAATGGCTAATGGTCCTCTACATAAATTGTGCCATTCGTGCCCCTGGGGTCAAATTTGGCCACGCCCCGGGGGGTCGATAGTCTCCATAGACTTACTATGGGAAAAAAATTAAAAAATCTTCTTCTCTGAAACCACAGGGCCCACAGCTTTGATATTTGGTATGTGGCAATGGCTAATGGTCCTCTACATAAATTGTGCCAGCCATGCCCCTGGGGTCAAATTTGGCCACGCCCCGGGGGTCGATAGTCTCCATAGACTTACAATTGGAAAAACTAAAAAAATCTTCTTCTCTAAAACCACTAGGCCCACAGCTTTGATATTTGGTATGTAGCAATGGCTAATGGTCCTCTACATAAATTGTGCCATTCATGCCCCTGGGGTCAAATTTGGCCACGCCCCGGTTGTTGATAGTCTCCATAGACTTACTATGGGAAAAAAATTCAAAAATCTTCTTCTCTGAAACCACAGGGCCCACAGCTTTGATATTTTGTACGTGGCAATGGCTAATGGTCCTCTACATAAATTGTGCCAATCATGCCCCTGGGGTCAAATTTGGCCACGCTCCGGGGGTCGATAGTCTCCATAGACTTACAATTGGAAAAAAACTAAAAAAATCTTCTTCTCTGAAACCACTAGGCCAACAGCTTTGATATTTGGTATGTAGCAATGGCTAATGGTCCTCTACATAAATTGTGCCATTCATGCCCCTGGGGTCAAATTTGGCCACGCCCCGGGGGTTGATAGTCTCCATAGACTTACTATGGGAAAAAAATTAAAAAATCTTCTTCTCTGAAACCACAGGGCACACAGCTTTGATATTTTGTATGTGGCAATGGCTAATGGTCCTCTACATAAATTGTGCCAGCCATGCCTTTGGGGTCAAGTTTGGCCACGGCCCCGGGGTAGATAGTCTCCATAGACTTACAATGGGAAAAACTAAAAAAAACTTCTTCTCTGAAATCAAAAGGCCCAGAGCTTCTATATTTTGTATGTAGCAATGTTTGGTAGTCCCCATTATAAATTGTGCCAGTCATGCCCCTGGGTCAAATTTGGCCATGCCCCGGGGGTTGATAGTCTCCATAGACTTACTATGGGAAAAAAATTCAAAAATCTTCTTCTCTGAAACCACAGGGCCCACAGCTTTGATATTTTGTACGTGGCAATGGCTAATGGTCCTCTACATAAATTGTGCCAATCATGCCCCTGGGGTCAAATTTAGCCACGCTCCGGGGGTCGATAGTCTCCATAGACCTACAATAGGAAAAAAACTAAAAAAATCTTCTTCTCTGAAACCACTAGGCCAACAGCTTTGATATTTGGTATGTAGCAATGGCTAATGGTCCTCTACATAAATTGTGCCATTCATGCCCCTGGGGTCAAATTTGGCCACGCCACGGGGGTTGATAGTCTCCATAGACTTACTATGGGAAAAAAATTCAAAAATCTTCTTCTCTGAAACCACAGGGCCCACAGCTTTGATATTTTGTATGTGGCAATGGCTAATGGTCCTCTACAAAAATTGTGCCAATCATGTCCCCGGGGTCAAATTTGGCCACGCCCCGGGGGTCGATAGTCTCCATAGACCTACAATTGGAAAAACTAAAAAAATCTTCTTCTCTGAAACCACTAGGCCCACAGCTTTGATATTTGGTATGTAGCAATGGCTAATGGTCCTCTACATAAATTGTGCCATTCATGCCCCTGGGGTCAAATTTGGCCAGGCCCCGGGGGTTGATAGTCTCCATAGACTTACTATGGTAAAAAAAATTAAAAAATCTTCTTCTCTGAAACCACTAGGCCCACAGCTTTGATATTTGGTATGTAGCAATGGCTAATGGTCCTCTACATAAATTATGCCATTCATGCCCCTGGGGTCAAATTTGGCCAGGTCCCGGAGGTTGATAGTCTCAATAGACTTGCTATGGGAAAAAAATTCAAAAATCTTCTTCTCTGAAACCACAGGGCACACAGCTTTGATATTTTGTATGTGGCAATGGCTAATGGTCCTCTACATAAATTGTGCCAGCCATGCCCCTGGGGTCAAATTTGGCCACGCCCCGGGGGTAGATAGTCTCCATAGACTTACAATGGGAAAAACTAAAAAAAACTTCTTCTCTGAAATCAAAAGGCCCAGAGCTTCTATATTTTGTATGTAGCAATGTTTGGTAGTCCCCATTATAAATTGTGCCAGTCATGCCCCTGGGTCAAATTTGGCCATGCCCCGGGGGTCAATAGTGTCCATGCATAGACTTTCATTGGTCGATTCTCAATTAATTTAAATCTCATGAGCTTACAATGTGATAATCTCTCAGGTGAGCTACAGGACCAATGGTCCTCTAGTTATTATTTACATCCGGAATCAAGTGACCATAGCGATGCGATACCTATGAGAACCGCTGTTTCACAGACGATTTTGTGGGTACACAAGGGAATATAATGTTTTGTGTGTCAGTTTGAAGCGTAATGAATTTCGGACATGCTGATATATGTCCATTTGACATGCTGATATATGTCCGTTTCGTAACTGTTATGGATTAGTGAATCAGTTTTCGTGGCCAAAGAGACAGGTGAGAATTTGAAAGGTCAAGTTGTGTATCTTGTGTTTTTTCTCTACATTCAGGATGGCATATCAGTATTTCGATTGCTTTCTATAGATTCTGGACATTTTATTTTTCTTCTAATTTTGCAAGGTCATGACTATTGCAGAAAAGCTCAAAAAGATAACAAAAAAATATAATAATGTTTTGAAAAAAAAAAGAGTACAAGTATAAGCTTTTAAAAAAATCTAAACAGTAACCCCAAGTATCTGTGCAAGCACCCAGTGTTTTTGGCTATTTCTCATATTTTTTTTTTACATTTACTTTTTAGCTCGCCTGCACGAAGTGCATAGAGCTATTGTAGTCACCTCGGTCGTCCCCGTTTACGTTTACTTGTACGTCCGCGTCACACTTTCGGTTAAAGTTTTTTATAAGTCTATATCTCTTGACCATGTTGATGGATCAAGTTGATACTTTGCATGTTGCTAGATATTGGTCTGAAGTTTTACGCAGTACCATCATGACCCACCCTGGGTGACCTTGAGGTCAAGATCACGGTCTTAGAAATTTTGTGTTTTTAAAAGTTTTTGGTTAAAGTTTTTGTAAGTCTATATCTCTTGACCATATTGATGGATTGAGTTGATACTTTGCATGTTGCTAGATATTGGTCTGAAGTTTTACGCAGTACCATCATGACCCGCCCTGGGTGATCATGAGGTCAAGGTCACGGACTTAGAAATTTTGTGTTTGTTTTTGGTTAAAGTTTTTGTAAGTCTATATCTCTTGACCATATTGATGGTTTGAGTTGATACTTTACATGCTGCTAGATATTGGTCTGAAGTTTTATGCAGTACCATCATGACCCACTCTCGGTGACCTTGAGGTCAAGGTCACAGACTTAGAAATTTTGTGTTTAAGTTTTTGATTTAAGTTTTTGTAAGTCTATATCTCTTGACCATGTTGATTGATCGAGTTGATACTCTGCATGTTGGTAGATATTGGTCTGAAGTTTTATGCAGTACCATCATGACCTACCCTGGGTGACCATGAGGTCAAGGTCACAGACTTTTTGTGTTAAATTTTTTGGTTAAAGTCTAAATCTCTTGAACATGTTGATGGATAAAGTTGATACTTGCATGTTGATAGATATTGGTCTCAGGTTTTATGCTGTACATCACAACTCACCTGGATGACCTTGAGGTCAGGCTCACGGACTTGGAAGTTTTGTGTTTAAGTTTTGGTTAATGTTTTTTTAAGTCTATACTTCTTGAACATGTAGATTGATCAAGTTGATACTTTGCATTGGTCTGAAGTTTTATGTTGTACCATCATGACCCACCTGAGTGACCTTGAGGTCAGGGTCATGGGTCATAGATTTAAACAGATGTAGTGGCAAGGCACAAGTCAGGCGAGCTACGCTGTCTTGCGACAGCTCTTATTTAAAATGTGTGTACATGTAGCTTGTCTTCCACAGAAATAAATCAAGTGCAAATTATAGCAAAAGAATGAAATTCTTCTACAAATGTTCAAGTGTTATATTTTTTTTTCTTTAAACTGTAAACGGAGATAGAAAATTGTGTACGAGGTGTAGCGTTTTTAGCTCGCCTGCACGAAGTGCATAGAGCTATTGTACTCACCTCGTCAATATTAATCAATATTGACATAGTTTCATAATGCCTGCATTCAGCCTTTGCAAAATAAATGCTTTTTTCTGCATACTTTCTGGATGACCAGACTGGTCAAGACACTTGTATCTATAAGAATCTGTTTTTATGTTTGAACAGGGATGAATGCAGAGACCAAGTAAATGGATATTCCGGTGCGAGATACAAGAAATTTGGTTCAGCAGCTGAAGCAGAGGCGTTTGTTGATGGCTATGACCAACCAAGTTACCATGGTTCGTAATAAATTGTTTTCCTTAGAAAAGTACACATGAATAGGTTTATCGTTATTTTTGAAATTCTAGATCTGTCATGTATATGCAGCATACATTCTATAACTAAAACCTTTAAATCGCCTTTATCTGGTTGCTGAGTACACTTTGAGAACATAATGTAGACAAATGTTTTAAAGAAAGCACAAATTACTAAATATTATATAATGACCACATAATGCTGCATATGTTGGACTATGTGCAAAAACATTTGTCTTCAATATAGGGACGAAGCAATATGTTATTTCCGACATTGGGTGCGGTTTGAACACTCTATCGCATGACAAATACACAGATGATAGCAAACATAGATACAGTTTGAAATCAGGTCCTTGAGTGTGGTGGCCTTATGGTCTCGGTTCTTCCAAATCAAGCAATTGCTAACTTGGATATTAAATCACAAAACAAACAAAATGAAATCTACATCAACCACCTCATCATGCAAACATCTGCATAATAATTACCCCTTCTCACCCCACTTTTATATAGTGAAAATTGGGTTTACAGTCATGACTGGTAACATTTTTTTTCTCTTAACTCATTTAAGCCTGACACAGGGTTTTCCCTCAGAGATTTATTTTAGGGGACCAATGTCCCACTACTGGCAGCTTCTGAGGGACATTTTGACAAGGCTGTTGAGATTTTGGGGGGCATTTACTTCAGGAAAAAGAAATATTTGTGAATTTTGAGGGACATCATTGTCCCCTCTTTAAATAGCTTTGGGCGTCATTGGAGACAAAAGGGGGTCAAAAAGTTATTTTTTGTGCGCCAGGGAAAACACTGCTGACATCGTTTTTATGGGACACAGGTAAACAGTAGCCCCAGATGTGACACCACAAAAAGCTGCATCCCAAAACGTGGCATCCCATCTGGGGCTATTCTGTTTATTAGAGGAATATCATTGAAAAATAAAATAAAAATCTAAAATCGTACCTGCAGCGCCTAAGAATTAAAGTGAACTCGCCCAAATGATAACAATGGGTGAATCCATTTGTCATTAATGGGTTCATTTTGCTCCAAAATATGAGCCACCTCATGGGAAAACCAACAATCTGCATAGGCGAAAACAAAGGCGCAGATCAGCTTCGCGGTAACCGCGAAGCTGATCAGCGCCTTTGTTTTCGCTACTCGGATAGTACAATTCCTCCTCTACTTAACTCCAAAATTTCAAGCTTCTAGCCTGCTTCTCTGGCTGTACAGGCCGGTTTATGTCGGACCTGTTCGGAAACCACATTGTTGGTTTTCCCACGAGGCGGCTCATATAGATTGTGTGTACTCGTTAGAACCGCCTTCCTGATAAAAAGTAAAACTGAAAATCTTTTTGAGCAAAAATAAGGAAAATATGAAAAAAAAAAAAAAAAGAAGTTTGGTCTGAATATTTACATTTTTACAGCCAAAAAGTATGCTGTTCATTGCATAGGCTTGTTTTCGTAATAATTAAACCATCATTGTAATGTACTTTATAGTGGCTTGAACCAGTTTTGTATTCAGACATCCTCAGTTGTATTACAAAAACTGTATTCATGTCTAAACAGAACTAAATTAGCTGAAGAAAAGGTGTAGGTAAGTTACACTGCCATGCTGTCTGAATGATTAGTGTTTTTATACCCCCCGCAAAACGAAGTTTTAGGGGGGTATACTGTTTTCAGCCTGTCCGTCATTCCGTAATTCCGTGATTCCGTGACTCCGTCATTCCGTCAACATTTTGACATCTTTGCTGAATAACTTCAGTAGTTTTTGCCTGATGTTATTCAAATTTTCAACACACCTGCACCATTAGACAACATATGTGCGATATGAATTTAGGGGCCAAAGGGTCAATTTTGCAAGAGTTATGGGACTTTTTAAACCTATACATAGAATGTTTGCCATAGTGCTAATAGTGCATACATGTACTTTGTGAAATCAACTCCTCCTACAGCTTTCAATATTATCTTTTGATACTTTGCAGATATGTGCCAGAGATATTGAAGATATGCATGAAGAAATATTATGCTGAAAAATTGAATTTTGACAAATTTACAGCATTTTGAACTTAGCCAATTTTCGATAATTGCCATATTCAACAATGGTTGGTAGTGCATAGTTTGTGAAATCAACTCCTCCTAGGGCTTTCAGTAGTTCTTTTCAATACTTTGCAGACATGTTCCACACATATTGAAGATGTGCATGAAGAATTATAATGATGAAAAAATAATTTTTGACAAATTTACAGCATTTTTATACCCCCCGCAAAACGAAGTTTTAGGGGGGTATACTGTTTTCAGTCTGTCCGTAATTCCGTGATTCCGTCATTCCGTGATTCCGTCATTCCGTCAACATTTTGACATCTTTGCTGAATAACTTAAGTAGTTTTTGCCCGATGTTCTTCAAATTTTCAACACACCTGCACCATTAGACAACACATGTGTGATATAAATTTAGGGGCCAAAGGGTCAGTTTTGCAAGAGTTATGGGACTTTTTAAACCTATACATAGAATGTTTGCCATAGTGCTAATAGTGCATACTTTGTGAAATCAACTCCTCCTACAGCTTTCAATATTCTCTTTTGATACTTTGCAGATATGTGCCAGAGATATTGAAGATATGCATGAAGAAGTATTATGCTGAAAAAATGAATTTTGACAAATTTACGGCATTTTGAACTTAGCCAATTTTCGATAATTGCCATATTCAATAATGGTTGGTAGTGCATAGTTTGTGAAATCAACTCCTCCTAGGGCTTTCAGTATTTCTTTTCAATACTTTGCAGACATGTTCCACACATATTGAAGATGTGCATGAAGAATTATAATGCTGAAAAAATAATTTTTGACAAATTTACAGCATTTTTTAACATAGCCATTTTTTGACCATTGCTTAAACAATAATGGTTGGTAGTGCATATTTTGTGAAATCAACTCCTCCTAGGGCTTTCAGTATTTCTTTTCAATACTTTGCAGATATGTTCCACACGTAATGAAGATGTGCATGAAGAATTATAATGCTGAAAAAATAATTTTTGACAAATTTACAGCATTTTTCAACATAGCCATTTTTTGACCATTGCTTATATACAATAATTATTGGTAGTTCATAGTTTGTGAAATCAACTCCTCCTAGGGCTTTCAGTATTTCTTTTCAATACTTTGCAGACATGTTCAACACATATTGAAGATGTGCATAAAGAATTATAATGCTGAAAAAATAATTTTTGACAAATTTACAGCATTTTTTAACATAGCCATTTTTTGACCATTGCTTAAACAATAATGGTTGGTAGTGCATATTTTGTGAAATCAACTCCTCCTAGGGCTTTCAGTATTTCTTTTCAATACTTTGCAGATATGTTCCACACGTAATGAAGATGTGCATGAAGAATTATAATGCTGAAAAAATAATTTTTGACAAATTTACAGCATTTTTCAACATAGCCATTTTTTGACCATTACTTATATACAAAAATGGTTGGTAGTGCACATTTTGTGAAATCAACTCCTCCAAGGGCTTTCAGTATTTCTTTTTGATACTTTTCAGACATGTTCCTCACATATTGAAGATGTGCATGAAGAATTATAATACTGAAAAAATAATTTTTGACAAATTTACAGCATTTTTTAACATAGCCATTTTTTGACCATTGCTTTTATACAATGATGGTTTGTGAAATCAACTCCTCCTGGGGCTTTCAGTATTTCTTTTCAATACTTTGCAGACATGTTCCACACATATTGAAGATGTGCATGAATAATTATAATACTGAAAAAGTGATATTTGACAAATTTACATCATTTTTAGCTCGACTGCACGAAGTGCATAGAGCTATTGCAGTCACCCCGGTCGTCCACGTTCCCGTTCCCGTTCCCGTTCCCGTGCGCGTTCCCGTGCGCGTCACACTTGCGTTAAAGTTTTCTAGAAGTCCATATCTTGACAACCACTCATCAGTAAACATTCATACTTGGACCATAGATACCCTGTAGGGTTAGCTTTCATTCCATGGCATCGGGCCCCTGGGTCCAGGCCAGGGGGTGGGGCTGGAGTTTAAAATCTAGAACATCTTCAAAAATGGCAATTCTTGTGTTAAAGTTTTCTAGAAGTCCATATCTTGACAACCACTCATCAGAAAGCATTGATACTTGGGCCATTGACACCCTGTAGGGTCCGCTTTCATTCTATGGCATCAGATCCCTGGGTCCATGCCAGGGGGTGGGGCTAGAGGTTAAAATCTAGAACACCATTAATAATAATTGCTTTTCTGTGATATAGTATTCTAGAAGTCTATGTCTTGAAAACTTTTTATCAGAGGGCTTTCATACTCGGACCATAGGTACCCTGTAGGGTTGAGTTTCATTCCATGGCATCGGACCCCTGGGTCCATGCCTGGGGGGTGGGGCTGGAGGTTAAAAACTAGAACACTAAAAAATAGATGTACTGCTGTCAAACTTTTACAAGGAGGCATATCTTTACAACAACTTATCATAAAGCATTCATACTTCATACACTTTAGGTTCCATGACATCGGACCTCTGGGTCGGAGTCAGGGGGGCGGGGCTAGAGGTCAAAATCTAGAACTCTCCGAATTTTTTCTTTCTTTTTATTTCTTAATAGAAACAACTTAGGAGGATGGTTGGTCTTTCATCTTTTGACTTTGTGACACTGACTTGTGTGTCATGACGGTAAGGGTCGGTTGACCTACTTTCCATGGTTCAGTGATTTTGCCTTATATCTTGACACTCAATTAGTATATTTTCTTACTTCTTTCATATTATGAGTTAGTACGACCAGATCTTTGACCCCAATATACATATAGGTCACTGTGACCTAATTTCACGGTTCAGTGATTTTGCCTTATATCTTGACACTCAATTAGTATATTTTCATACTTTTTTCAGATTATGAGTGAGTATGACCAGACCTTTGACCCCAATATACTTATAGGTCACTGTGACCTAATTTCACGGTTCAGTGATTTTGCCTTATATCTCGGTACTCAAATGGTTTATGAACAAACTTCTTTTAAAGTATGTTTGCGTATGACAAGACCTTTGACCCTAAAGTAGTCCTAGGTCACTGTGACCTAATTTCATGGTTCAGTGATTTTGCCTTATATCTTGACACTCGATTAGTATCTTTTCATACTTTTTTCAGATTATGAGTGAGTATGACCAGACCTTTGACCCCAATATACTTATAGGTCACTGTGACCTAATTTCACGGTTCAGTGATTTTTGCCTTATATCTCGGTACTCAAATTGTTTATGAACAAACTTCTTTCAAAGTATGTTTGCGTATGACAATACCTTTGACCCTGAAGTAGTCCTAGGTCACTGTGACCTAATTTCACGGTTCAGTGATTTTGCCTTATATCTTGACACTCAATTAATATATTTTCATACTTTTTTTCAGATTATGAGTGAGTATGGCCAGACCTTTGACCCCAATATACTTATAGGTCACTGTGACCTAATTTCACGGTTCAGTGACTTTGCCTTATATCTCGGCACTCAAGTGGTTTATGAACAAACTTCTTTCACACTATGTTTGCGTATGACAAGACCTTTGACCCTAAAGTAGTCCTAGGTCAATATGACCTAATTTCACGGTTCAGTGATTTTCCTTTATATCTCTGCACTCAATTGGTATATGAACATACTTCTTTCACGATATGTATGAGTATGACAAGACCTTTGACCGTAAAGTATTCCTGGGTCACTGTGACCTAATTTCATGGTTCAGTGATTTTGCCTTATATCTTGACACTCAGTTGGTATTTTTTTCATACTTCTTTCTGATTATGAATGAGTATGACCACACCTTTAACCCAAACATACTTATAGGTCACTATGACCTAATTTCATGGTTCAGTGATTTTGCTTTATATCCCAACACTGAATGGATATATGATCATTTTTCTTTCACATTATGAGTAAGTATCACTAGACCTTTGACCCTGCAATACTTATAGGTCAGTGTGACCTTTTTCACGGTTCAGTGATTTTGCCTTGTGTCTTGGCACTCAGTTGGTATATGAACACACTTCTTTCACAATATGAGTGAGCTCTTTAAATCTTACTAAGTTAGGTAGTTATAGTTAACTTATCAGGTTTGGCCTTATGTTTGACAAAGGTCAGAAGCAGTCGAGCATGCTGTCCTGCGACAGCTCTTATTCAACATAGCCATTTCTTGACCATTGCTTATATACAATAATGGTTGGTAGTGCATACTTTGTGAAATCAACTCCTCCTAGGGCTTTCAATGTTTCTTTAAGATTCTTTGTAGATTTGTTCCAGATATATTTTAGATGTGCATGAATAATTTTCATGCTGAAAATTTAATTTTTGACAAACTTACAGCTTTTATTTAACTTAGCCAATTTTTACCATTTCTCATGATAAACAATGATCATAGTGCATACAGTGAAATCAACCTCAAGCTTTCAATATATTCTTTTAATATCTTATAGATGTGACTGGCATACTGGGGATGTACATGAAGGATTATAATGCTGAAAAGATATCTTTGACAAATTTTTTGCATGTTTGACTTAGGAAGTTATTGGCCAGCTTCAGATAATTTTGCGGGGGGTATACTGAAAGCCTTGCTTGCAGCCAATTTCTAGTTCAACATAGCCATTTTTTGACCATTGCTTATATACAATAATGGTTGGTAGTTCATAGTTGGTGAAATCAACTCCTCCTAGGGCTTTCAGTACTTCTTTTCAATACTTTGCGGATATGTTCCACACATATTGAAGATGTGCATGAACAATTATAATGATGAAAAAGTATTTTTTGACAAATTTACAGTATTTTTCAACATAGCCATTTTTTGACCATTGCTTATATACAATAATAGTTGGTAGTTCATAGTTTGTGAAATCAACTCCTCCTAGGGCTTTCAGTATTTTTTTTCAATACTTTGCAGATATGTTCCACACATATTGAAGATGTGCATGAAGAATTATTGAAAAAATAATTTTTGACAAATTTACAGCAATTTTTAACATAGCCATTTTTTGACCATTGCTTATACAATAATGGTTGGTAGTGCATATTTTGTGAAATCAACTTCTCCAGTGGCTTTCAGTATTTCTTTTCAATACTTTGCAGACATGTTTCACACATATTGAAGATGTGCATGAAGAATTATAATGATGCAAAATTTTTTTTGTTACAAATTTACAGCATATTGCTTATATACAATAATGGTTGGTAGTGCTTACTTTGTGAAATCAACTCCTCCAAGGGCTTTCAGTATTTCTTTTCAATACTTTGCAGACATGTTCCACTCATATTGAAGATGTGCATGAAGAATTATAATACTGAAAAATTCATTTCCGACAAATTTACAGCATTTTTAACATATTCATCTTTTGACCATTACTTATATACAAAAACGGTTGGTAATGCATAGTTTGTGAAATCAACTCTTCCTAGGGCTTTCAGTATTTCTTTTCAATACTTTGCAGACATGTTCTACACATATTGAAGATGTGCATGAATGATTATAATACTGAAAAAGTGATTTTTGACAAATTTACATCATGTTTCAACATAGCCATTTCTTGACCATTGCTTATATACGATAATGAAATCAACCTCAAGCTTTCAATATATTCTTTTGATATCTTATAGATGTGACTGGCATACTGAGGATGTACATGAAGAATTATAATGCTGAAAAGATATCTTTAACAAATTTTCTGCATGTTTGACTTAGGAAGTTATTGGCCAGCTCCAGATAATTTTGCGGGAGGTATACTGAAAGCCTTGCTTGCAGCCAATTTCTAGTTTCTTTTACTATTTGATAGTCTGCAGCCGTCATTATATAGGTTTGTTTATGCCAAAACTAATATATGAGCCACCTCGTGGGAAAACCAACAATGTGGTTTCCGAAAAGGTCTGACACAAACCGGTCTGTACAAGCACAGAAAAGAGCTAGAAGCTTGAAATTTCGGATTTAAGTAGAAGAGGAATTGTACTATCCGAGTAGCGAAAACAAAGGCGCTGATCAGCTTCGCGGTTACCGTGAAGCTGATCTGCGTCTTTGTTTTCGCCTATGCAGATTGTTG
This sequence comes from Rugalucina vietnamica, assembly GCA_964017185.1. Lineage (NCBI taxonomy): Eukaryota > Metazoa > Mollusca > Bivalvia > Lucinida > Lucinidae > Rugalucina > Rugalucina vietnamica. Next base: position 23,278,466 of record OZ024873.1, read on the forward strand.
GTTTTCCCACGAGGTGGCTCATATACCTGTTTAAAGACACCTTTTTTCATCATTTCACTATTTTCTCCCCTGCAACAGGTCATTCAAGTGGTTCCAGAGGAGTGGATGTTTATACAGATGGTTCCTGCTACAACAATGGGAGGGATGGAGCCCGGGCTGGGATTGGAGTGTACTGGGGACCTGGACATGCTGCGTATGTATATACATTTGTTTTAAATAATGTAGTTGAATTAGTATTGATATTAAAAGGCAACATATGCATTAACTTAAAACTATTGCTGGCAAGGACATGCACACTCAACTGCTGACAACAAGCTTGGGTACACTACATCTATGCCAGTCAGGAAAAGCAGACACCCTGGTTTTGGCTTTTCTCTTCAAAAATGTCGTGAATCTTTGTCGTCTGCACATTGTAGTTAGGTTAGAAGTAATTAGAACTACACGTATTATACAGTAACTGTAAATTTTGAAGTGTTTTCATATGCTGCTCATTGGGGCTTATTGGGGCCTAGGGAAATATATGTGGTGCTTGTGTCTGCAAGCAAAGCTGCTAACTAACTGACAGACCACCTGATAACTGGTTAACTTCTAAAGTTTGAGCCCACCCAGGAAAAGTGGTTATAGCATATAAAAAGTATATGCATAACACCCATGCTTATAAATCCGAGTTGTTTACTTGGGGTGTTGTATTTTAAAGCTTATTTGCCTGTTCTGTCATCGCAATGTTGGGTATAAGTCCCATTAGAAATTGAGGCAATGTCCCGACATTACTGGTAGTTAGGTTAAGCATCAAATCAAATCAAAAACAAATTACATTAATGTTGTGTTCACATTACATGCCCTAAATGTTGAAAAGCTAAAGGACAAAGTGCAGTGATTTTCTTTTCTAATGGCTCTCATGGCAAACAGCAAAATAGATTTGAGCCTTCGCACGGGAAAAACAACATTTTGGGGTTTTCGACCAGGTCCAACACAAACCAGCCTGTAGTCACAGAAGCAGGCTAGAAGCTTGAAATTTCGGATTTAAGAAGCATAGGAATCGTACTGTCTGTGTAGCGAAAACAAAGGAGCTGATCAGCTTCGCAGTTACTGCGAAGCTGATCTGCACCTTTGTTTTCGCATGCAAATTGTAGTTTTCCTTATGTGGTGGCTCCTTTATCAGTTTAATCTCATTTTTTCCAGGAATACCAGTGAGAGACTACCAGGAAGACAGACCAATAACAGGGCGGAGATAAAGGTAATCAGTGGTTTGGGCAAAATGACTTTAACCCCTCTTTGACGAATGGATTCTCCCATCATTATCAATTGGATGAGTCCACTTTCATTTTTAGGGATGTTAGGAATGATTTTTATTTTTTATCTGATTTTTCGATGAAATTTCTGTGTGCAAACAGAATAGCCCCAGATGGGACGCTGCGTTCTGCGGCGTCACATCTGGGGCTATACTGTTTGCCTATGTCCCACAAAATGACCACCAGGCTTATATGAGTTAAGCGAATTACTTAAGACACAAGTACCAGAAATTTAGGCAAAGTCACCATAGCTGCTGTCTGGGCTGTTTATAACAATGAAACTGTCAGTCAGTGTTAATTAATAGAGCTAACTAAAAGATAGAAAAATGCTTTTTTCTATTTATAGGAAATGAAAAAGAAAGAACATACATGTATTTGGTACATTAGATGTGCTTTTATAAACCATTATAAATCAAAATCGAAGCAGGCAACAACCCACAGGGCAGCTAGGGAGAATATAAGAATCTTATATGGGGTTCTGTTCTAGATGGAAGCTTCCAACCCAAGGGATGACCGTGCTGAGCGGAACCGAGGCTCCGCCGAGGTTCCGCTCAGCACGGTCATCCCGAGGGTTGGAAACTTCCATCTAGAAAAGAACACCATATTAGATTCTTTTTCTTGCACAACAACCCCCCAAATCTGGTTTATTTCAAGGTTTTGCGTAATTTTTTGGCGCCCTTAGCTACCCAGGCAAAAAGTGTGGCAATTTCTGTCTGGTGTGCAAGAAATAGTCCCCCTAAATGAACAAACTTCTCCCTATTTCAAGCTGAGAGAGAAGTGAAAATTTAAAGATTATATAAGAAAACTTGAAATTTGGGTGCAAACTCCTCTCAAATTTTCTTTGAGGCAGAAGAAACTTCTCCCTAAAATTCTTGGCTAGGTTGAACCATGTCAAGTCTAGTGACACCAATCTTTTTATTTCCTCATTTCGAATAAAAATGTTTAAATATCTTTTTTACTAAAACTACTAGGATATAAGCATACATGTAAATGTGACATATTGATACCTATTTATCACGTTTGTGTGAAATTTGATAGATGTGGATTTGCTTTAAACAAATCACAACCTGTCCTTTCCGAAGGCTACCAAAGAAATACTTCACAAAACTTGAATACCAATATTCAGGCTTATTGTTTTATGCTCAAAATTTCATCTTGCATGGGGATTGTCAAAACTTAAGCTGATCCCTGTGTACAAACTAGGAAAAATGCAAAACAATTTTTATTATTCACACAATTATCATGGTTTCAGTGTGATGTTGAATTTTCTGGATAAGAGATTGATTCTCATGTTAATGAATTCCTTATCTTTCTCAGCCACCTTTGAGTAATAAGATAACTGGGTCTCAACTGGTTGGGGTCCAGTGCCTGCTGTGTTAATGAAGTGTTGGTCCAATTATTCAATTGAGCTAAAGGAGGACCAAAAATGGTCCTCTTTTGTGTGCTTATTCGCCTGAGTGTAAGAGTTCATTAACATCTATTTCATCCTTGATAATTGCAGGCTGCGGAAAGGGCTGTTGAACAAGCCAGGGATATGGGTTATGACAGGGTCAATGTACATACAGACAGCAAGTTCCTTACTAAATGTAAGTTGATGTAAAGCATAAAATTAAGCTTTGTATGGGTGGCAGGTTCTTTTGTTAGCTCGACTGCACGAAGTGCATAGAGCTATTGCAGTCACCCCGGTCGTCCACGTTCCCGTTCCCGTGTGCGTTCCCGTTCCCGTTCCCGTGCGCGTCACACTTGCGTTAAAGTTTTCTAGAAGTCCATATCTTGACAACCACTCATCAGAAAGCATTCATACTTGGACCATAGATACCCTGTAGGGTTAGCTTTCATTCCATGGCATCGGGCCCCTGGGTCCAGGCCAGGGGGTGGGGCTGGAGGTTAAAATCTAGAACACCTTCAAAAATGGCAATTATTGTGTTAAAGTTTTCTAGAAGTCCATATCTTGACAACCACTCATCAGAAAGCATTCATACTTGGACCATAGATACCCTGTAGGGTTAGCTTTCATTCCATGGCATCGGGCCCCTGGGTCCAGGCCAGGGGGTGGGGCTGGAGGTTAAAATCTAGAACACCTTCAAAAATGGCAAATATTGTGTTAAAGTTTTCTAGAAGTCCATATCTTGACAACCACTCATCAGAAAGCATTGATACTTGGGCCATTGACACCCTGTAGGGTCGGCTTTCATTCCATGGCATCAGATCCCTGGGTCCATGCCAGGGGGTGGGGCTAGAGGTTAAAATCTAGAACACCATTAATAATAATGGCTTTTCTGTGATATAGTATTCTAGAAGTCTATATCTTGAAAACTTTTTATCAGAGGGCTTTCATACTCGGACCATAGGTACCCTGTAGGGTTGAGTTTCATTCCATGGCATCCGGCCCCTGGGTCCATGACTGGGGGGTGGGGCTGGAGGTTAAAAGCTAGAACACTAAAAATAGATGTACTGCTGTGTAACTTTTACAAGGAGGCATATCTTGACAACAACTTATCATAAAGCATTCATACTTCATACACTTTAGGTTCCATGACATCGGACCTCTGGGTCGGAGTCAGGGGGGCGGGGCTAGAGGTCAAAATCTAGAACTCCCCGAATTTTTTTTTCTTTTTAGTTCTTAATAGAAACAACTTAGGAGGATGGTTGGTCATTCATCTTTTGACTTTGTGACACTGACTTGTGTGTCATGACGGTAAGGGTCGGTTGACCTACTTTCCATGGTTCAGTGATTTTGCATTATATCTTCACACTCAATTAGTATATTTTCTTACTTCTTTCAGATTATGAGTTAGTACGACCAAGCCTTTGACCCCAACTTACTTATAGGTCACTGTGACCTAATTTCACGGTTCAGTGATTTTGCCTTATATCTTGACACTCAATTAGTATATTTTCATACTTTTTTCAGATTATGAGTGAGTATGACCAGACCTTTGACCCCAATATACTTATAGGTCACTGTGACCTAATTTCACGGTTCAGTGATTTTGCCTTATATCTCGGTACTCAAATGGTTTATGAACAAACTTCTTTCAAAGTATGTTTGCGTATGACAAGACCTTTGACCCTGAAGTAGTCCTATGTCACTGTGACCTAATTTCACGGTTCAGTGATTTTGCCTTATATCTTGACACTTGATTAGTATATTTTGATACTTTTTTCAGATTATGAGTGAGTATGACCAGACCTTTGACCCCAATATACTTATAGGTCACTGTGACCTAATTTCATGGTTCAGTGATTTTTGCCTTATATCTTGGTACTCGAATGGTTTATGAACAAACTTCTTTCAAAGTATGTTTGCGTATGACAAGACCTTTGACCCTGAAGTAGTCCTAGGTCACTGTGACCTAATTTCACGGTTCAGTGGTTTTGCCTTATATCTTGACATTCAATTAGTATATTTTCATACTTTTTTCAGATTATGAGTGAGTATGACCAGACCTTTGACCCCAATATACTTATAGGTCACTGTGACCTAATTTCACGGTTCAGTGACTTTGCCTTATATCTCGGCACTCAAGTGGTTTATGAACAAACTTCTTTCACACTATGTTTGCGTATGACAAGACCTTAGACCCTAAAGTAGTCCTAAGCCAATATGACCTAATTTCACGCTTCAGTGATTTTCCTTTATATCTCGGCACTCAATTGGTATATGAACATACTTCTTTCACGATATGTATGAGTATGACAAGACCTTTGACCGTAAAGTATTCCTGGGTCACTGTGACCTAATTTCATGGTTCAGTGATTTTGCCTTATATCTCGACACTCAGTAGGTATTTTTTCATACTTCTTTCTGATTATGAATGAGTATGACCACACCTTTAACCCAAACATACTTATAGGTCACTATGACCTAATTTCGTGGTTCAGTGATTTTGCTTTATATCTCAACACTGAATGGGTATATTATCATTTTTCTTTCACATTATGAGTAAGTATCACTAGACCTTTGACCCTGCAATACTTATAGGTCAGTGTGACCTTTTTTCACGGTTCAGTGATTTTGCCTTGTGTCTTGGCACTCAGTTGGTATATGAACACACTTCTTTCACAATATGAGTGAGACCTTTAAATCTTAGCTAGTTATAGTTAACTTTCATGGTTCAGTGATTTTGCCTTATTGCATCAAGGCAAAAAGATGTATGAGCATAATGCTTTGGGTTACTGGTTGGGTTTGGCCTTATGTTTGACAAAGGTCAGAAGCAGTCGAGCACGCTGTCCTGCGACAGCTCTTATATGTTTCTCCAATACCCATATGCTTTACAGTTTTAAGCCTTCATCTGCTACCTCCAAGGCTTGATCTGCAGTTTTCACCATTATGTTGAGTATGGTACATATGAGTTAAGTTTTTGAAGAAGACAAGAATTTGCACTTAGGAATGATAATCTGCTTGGGAGTTTTGCTCAGGAACAGTATTGTTAGGATAACTGACTGCCCTGATCTCAGCTGTTGAGGGTAGATGTAAAAAGGTACAAGTAGGCAATAATCAAAACGCATCAAGTAAAACAATCTGACATAAAATACAACATAGTCTGCAGTTCAACTTTATGCAGTGGAGGTCATTATTGCCTTTCAGGAAGTAAAAACCTTTTATTGAGGTATGTACGTCAGGGTTCTATCCCTGATTGTGTCCTTGAGTAAGATGCATTTATTCCCCAGAAGTAGTGTTTAATGCCCAGGAAGCGGTGGCTTTGTTTCAACATGATTGAATAATTGTTGACTGAGACATTTAACCTCAATATAAAAATTTCTCAATTTGATTCAACAGCTATGAATGACTGGGTGCCCAACTGGAAGAGAAATGGTTGGAAGACAGCTACTGGAGGAGATGTGGTGAACAGAAGAGATTTTGAGGATCTGGAGAGGGCCAGTCATGGAATGGATGTCCGCTATGTATGTAAACTTTTATGACTGCTTTCTCTTCCCCCACAAAAAAGAACTGCAGAGCTGGTCAGGGCCTTTCATTTCTCAACAAGGATAGTGCATTTCCACTTCTCAAATCCAAAATTTTAAGCTTCTAGCCTTCTGGAACTGTGCAGGCCTGTTTTAAAACAGACAAGGTTGAAACCCTGAAGACCGATTTTCTCATGATGTCGCTGCTAAGATGATATCTTTACAGTTTCAATCAGACCACCTTTCCTTGATCATCCCTAATAAACAGCTCGGGTAGCACAGTGCACATCAAATGCTTATTTAAGTCATTATTGGGTCCTTAATCTCTGCCTATCTGGGGCCATGTAAAGAGCAATGTTCAATATGAGCCTGTGCATGAGAAAACCAGCAATTTGGGTTCAGACCAGGTCCGACACAAACAGGGCTGTACAGTCACAGGTGATTAGAGGCTGGAAATTTTGGATTTAGAAAGTAGAGGAATTGTACTATACTCATCAAAAGAAGTTTTGCACCATTTAGATTTTTTTTTCATATTTTTAAGTCACATTTTAACTAACAAATTTATAACCTAGCTTTTTGAATTTGCACAGTCTGACAGAGTTTGATAATGTGTGTGATATGATAAAAAATCGTTGCGGAAACGATTTTAGGAAAAATTCCCATTTTCTGTAAATGCTGAAAATTGGAAAATCGAAAAAACGCCACAAAAATGCCACAGCGTTAAGAACACATTTTTGTTTCCAAATTTACACACAAGAGCTCCAAAGCTAATGATTAAGCCTAGAAACAATTAAAAAAAATCTCAAAATTTTAGTAAAAATTCATTTTTTGACAAAATTGCAATTTTTGAGAAAAAAAATTATAAATATTGGAAAAAATGAGTAAAATCGAAACTCATTTCAATTTCAGATCACTATGAGATGTTTTGACACCAAAACCTGCCGCCTGTGTTCTTTCTGTTAAAGGCAATCTCATGTCAAAGATGCTGCATGAGTACTTTTTTGATATGCAGCTTTTTAAAAATTCTGAATTTGGATGGGTTGAAAAGCAGTACCTCCAGTTAAACATTAATGGGTGCTGCATGCTGTGTTTGAAAGAAAAACAACCCATTTTATTGGAGAGATGAGTTACTATGCATTATCTTACAATTTAAACAAAATCTAAAAAATCGTTATTTTCGGTCAAAAACAGTGTTTTTGTCAAAAAAAATCAATTTTTAGTTTTTTGCTTTAAATGATTGCTTTCAGTATCTCGAATGAGGATATGAAATGAATTCGGGTTTGGAAGCCCAGAAATAAAGATGTGGGCTTTTTACTGCATCCTAAATTTTGGTCTTTTCAAAAACATGCATTTTTGCACATCTTTATTTAATCTTTTTAAGAAAAAATATTAAGTTGTTATTCAGGAAGTCCAGAACTTTAAGATGGTATTAAGTTTAAAAAGTTTATTTGAAAAATATCTATACTAGACATTATTTTAAAATGAGAAAAATATTAACTGGTGCAAAACTTCTTTTGATGAGTATATCTGTGTAGCGAAAGCAAAGGCGCTGATCAGCTTTACAGTTACTGCGAAGCTGATCTACGCCTTTGTTTTTGCCTATGCAGATTGTTAGTTTTCCCATGCGGCGGCTCATATTGAATTTGTGTAATATGAACTGATATCAGTTATAAAATTCCAGAGAGCTGTTATTAAAGTAAGATGATGAACACAGGATTATGGGAAATAATTTCCAATTAGATGGACCAATATAAGCGACCAATATTAGCAATTTAGTCAGATATGGCTTCTTTTCAAATATTTTCATGTTGTGTATTTATGTGCCTGTATATTTTGCTGGCTGAATACAGTCATGCAGTTTCAAGTTGATTTGTTGTTACACCTCTTCGGGCGGTTTGCGTTTGTTAAGTCAGGATGGACATAGGTCACCGACATGACACTGGCATGCACCAGCACAATCTCCTGATTGCTAATACCCTACATGCTATCCATTACCATGGCTGGTCAGAAACTGTGTTCCCTTGTTACCACATTCCAACAGTTGATGTGGACCCCAACTGGACTGTGATGTGATTTGTCATTTATTGCAGAAACATGTACCAGGACATCAAGGTCACCATGGTAATGAATGCGCGGACAACTTAGCTACCCGAGGGGCTTCCAGAGGGAGACGATATTAAAAACAGATTTGACATGCCATTTTGTTTAGGTTTAGTCAGAAATGATTAGTCTTTGACAGTATTTTCATTTCTTTCTAGTCTTTATTTCTGTATATGTACAGGGGTGTCCGGAAAGTTCGAATAATTGTTTGATCATTCAACTAATATTCATAGTAAAACAAAAAGAAACATACATAATTTAAATTCAACATATTCTCTATAAATGCTGTGAAAACCAAGATGATGCACTAAGACATAATAAAAATATGTTCATTACAAAAAGGTGAGGTATGGGTACCCGGAGCACGCCAGAGGCAAAATGATGTTGCGAAAACGTCAAACATTATTTTAATCTCGTTGGCGATGATCACACTTTCTCAGCATAAACGCCAACAATATCTACGCATTTAATGTGTCTGTCCAATCTTTGTTATAATTTTACGTAAGCAGTATCAGTATGTGGTGATACATTTCCCTGAGTCTATTTTGCTAATATTCTCCGCTGCATCACCCAATTTTTCGCTATTCTTAATGGGACACAATTCCACTGCCAGTTGGTTACTTCTAAAATCGCCATCAGTTGCTCTTATTCCACTCTTAAAACATTCAAATCATTTGTACATAAATGCTAGACTACATTATTCATTGTTTTCCAGTTTATTTGACCATCTCAAGTGTTTCTGCGTGCATTTTATGCAGAAAATACAGACGTTCATAATCTTTTGCAATGCAACAACACAGTTTGATGTCATGGTTTTCCCATACAAACCTCGACATAAAGGATCATATCTTCTTTGTGGAACATCAAATTGGTTTTAAATTTTCAAGAAGCAATGTCATGTTGAAATATTACAAGACGATTCCATGCTTTTCTGGCGATGAGCAAGCAGTCAGAAATTATGTTTATTTCTTTAAGACTTTGTTTAAAAAAGTGATATTTTTCGGACTGCTCCGGGTACCGATGATGACGTTGCCACGACAACCTGTATTTTCTGTTTCTATGGTCACTTTTCTTTCTTTTTTCTATCAACAATTCAGAATAAGTGAAAGTTCACGCACACCAACTTTCCTGTACAATGGATGTAAATTATGAGAGATATAACACAATTACACAAACTTTCCGAACAACCTACGTAAAAGTTATTATAATCATTTTACTTGTATTGTAGCTTAAGTGTAGTCTTTATAGTATATTTTTGTCTGTATTCATTTAGATGTAAAAATCAGTATCCTAAGCCAGTTTCATTGAAAATAGCAGAAATTTATTTTGCAATTTCTTTTGGCTGTTCCTCAACGTTTTTAAGAAATGGAAAAATATGATACACTTATTTCATTTGGTTCAAGAAGGACCAAGCAGAAAGACCACTGCTCGCCAGACTTTTGCTATTTTCATCTAGTACTGCTGTTTTCATTATTAGAACATTGAATGAACATTTGCATGACTTTTGTAATAGTTTCGCTTTTCAATAAGTTATTGATGCTTCATTTTTTATCGCACCTGCTTATAGCAGGGTGCGATATAGGAGTTCAAATTTCCGTCCGTCCGTTCGTTCGTTCGTCCGTCAACATTTACGTCGAAGTTTAGTTTTCTCGACATCAGAGATAGCTGCGAGTCTGAAACCTTGTATAGTAATTGTCCCTGACATACCCTTCAAGCACGCACCTTAACCCGGTGCCCTTGACCTATATTTTACGGTCCATTGACTTTGAAAATTTTTACGTCGAAGTTTTGTCAACATTTACGTCGAAGTTTGGTTTTCTCAACATCAGAGATAGCTGCGAGTCTGAAACCTTGCATAGTAATTGTCCTTGACATACCCTTCAAGCACGCACCTTAACCCAGTGCCCTTGACCTATATTTCACGGTCCACTGACTTTGAAAATTTTTACGTCGAAGTTTGGTTTTCTCGACATCAGAGATAGCTGCGAGTCTGAAACCTTGCATAGTAATTGTCCTTGACATACCCTTCAAGCACGCACCTTGACCCGGTGCCCTTGACCTATATTTCACGGTCCACTGACTTTGAAAATTTTTACGTCGAAGTTTGGTTTTCTCGACATCAGGGATAGCTGCAAGTCTCAAACCTTGCATAGTAATTGTCCTTGACATACCCTTCAAGCACGCACCTTAACCCGGTGCCCTTGACCTATATTTCACGGTCCACTGACTTTGATAATTTTTACGTCGAAGTTTGGTTTTCTCAACATCAGAGATAGCTGCGAGTCTGAAACCTTGCATAGTAATTGTCCTTGACATGCCCTTCAAGCATGCACCTTGACCAGGTGCCCTTGAACTATATTTCACGGTCTATTGACTTTGCCTGATGCAGGTGCGATATCGACCTCCGCGGAGTTCTTGTAGTCTATTTCTTGCATGTTTTATGTACAGTTACTATGCTGGTATAGAAAAGATATATTTTCATCTTTACCCTGAGGAAAAAGAAACCTTGATGAAGTTTTAACCCTTACCGCGCGTCAAAATATTTTACCGATTGGGTGCTCACCGCTGACAAAGTCGGAGCCATTTTGTGATTTTCTACTGTTAGTGTTTAAACCCATATAACTTCTTTCACAAACAAGCTACATTGAAAAACCAAATAAGAGATCGAAAGGCCATTGAATTATCTATCAAATAAACCAAAAATTATAAATGGATGTCTGTGAATAATACTTGTAGCGATGACACAACAAGTCAACTTCGCCGAAAAAAATCAAAATTTCCATTTCAAATCTGTTACGAAAGCTAATTTCGTACGAAAAAAGATGATGACGGGAGATATTTCCAATTCAATTTACCTTATTCATATCCTCTGACATCCAAAACACAAGAAATCCTTGTCAGTCATTATTTTGAAGTAATATTCAACTTTTTATCACCCCCGTATCGGCAATATTTCCTGTGTCCGCCATTGCAAATTCATGAACGAAATCCAAAACGAAAGTAATATTTTATTGATTTCATTCCGCATAACAAAAAATTCCATTATATGTTCCGTATAAACCTTACATATGCTCAGTACAGGGCCTATTGAGGAAGTCTGTATTATAAAATGGGTCCTCCCATTGTATTCCACGGTCAGACTCGATCGAAAACGAAAGTAGGGAGAAAAACGACTTCAGTTGTTTGCTGCGTTGACAGACCTTACATTCGGGTACGACTTTAGTCGTTCACCGCGCGGCAAGGGTTAAGATATATCTAGGTTTTAAAGGAAGATTTTGCCTGAACACTTCAAGAATTGCCTATCAAGAATACCAATATTTACCTGTAGTCTATATTTATAATTTTCGCAAGTACATCAAGTTAAGTGCAAATCATTTTTTTCTATGCCAGTTCTGTTGTAAAGTTTATCAGTATATATGTATGTATACTCTCGATTGTGCATGCATTTTGGTATCTTTCTGCCGTACATTTAGCTTTGTTTCACACTATTTTTATTTTCATTTTTTTTTTTTCAGTTCAAAATAACCTGTATTTGAAATAAAATCAAACAAAAAATAGCATTACATTTTTACAAAATCTCCAAAATATCTTTTTACTTAAACTTTATGGTTATGACCAACATTGCTTGACCACAGCATTGCAGTATTTAGGGCTGACATAAGAATATCTTCTTTCACCACAATGTGTTTGTCTGTGTATTGACATTAATGGGATAATTATAGTTTTTTGTTTTCAAGAATTTTCAGATCACAACTGATCAGTTTAACAAGGTTTCCATGTGTTTAATTCGATAAATTTTCAGCTCAAATGATTATGTTCTGGCTCATCTGAAACAAGGATGTAGCTACATGTATGCCATTTATCTTGACAAAACAGCATTCATCAATTCAGCCAAAATGTCTCTTCTCATTGATGTTAGCAGTATGTTGAATGAATGATTTGGTTTGCTTGTAGAGATACATTCCTGGGCACAAAGGTATAGAAGAGAATGAAAGGGCAGATAAACTTGCTAGTAAAGGTGCCATGAAGAAGTTTGGTGCAAAAGATAGTGACAGTTGTGAAAGAGATTCTGAAGAGTATGATGGTGTAGCTGATAATGACTATGAGAGTGACAATTATGATGGTGCATTTGCTGGTCATGCTTGTGGTGGGAGTTATGTTTCTGAAAGTAGTAGTGACACTGAAAGTTCTGATGGTGATTCTGATACTTTTGATGAAAATGAACAAAGTTATAAGGATGAACATTATGATGATGATGATGATGATGATGGCTCTAAGCAACTTAATGAAAGAGAGAAAAGTTTTAAAGATCATAATGCCAGTTATGAGGATTGTACTGATGATGAGGATGAGGATGGTGGTGGTGACAGTGATGATCAGAGTGACAGTTATGAGTCATATGGGGACCAAAATGAAAGTTATTCTAGAAATGATGATGATGATGAGGGTGCTAGTGATAGCTATGAGTCAGATGGGGACCAGAATGATAGTGATGGCAGCAATGATGAGAATGAAAGTGCAAATGATTATTACAGTGATGATTATAATGATGATGGTTGTTATAACAGTGATGGTAGTGATGATGATGATGATGATGATGATGATTCATACTGGGAAAGCGACAGCTCAGATGAAGAATAAATAGACCAGTGGCCCTTATTACGTCTTAGTTGGCAGCATGATAGAAGTTAATTTTTTAAAGTATGCATTTACATTTATATGTTCAACAAATGTGTTAATACTAAGCATTTTGATTTCTTCTACTTACATTGTGTTTCAATTATGCATTATACCACATTGCAGGGCATTAACTTTTGATTTGTAAAGGGCATGGTCACTGTATGGTATTTGATTTTTCATTTTGCTGTGCCAGTTAGGCAGGTGTAATGACTGTAATCATATGATGTTTGTTACATATTTTTCTTTTGTGAAAAGCTTAAAATTGCTTGAATATTTTCTGTGAGGAAGTGACTCACATTTATTTTTCAACCTTGTTGTAGCATAGTGCTGATTTTTCAATTTGTGTTGTGTTTGAAATAAATGCCAATGTTTTGTGATGTTTGAAAAGAAGCCATCCTAATTGACTGTGATTCTTGTAGCTAGAATCAAAAATATTGCGGGGGAAAATTATTTTTGTGGGTCATTATTCATTGACAGACAATAAGCATGTTTCGCTTGTTGCAGATTTATGTTCCTGCTCATAAGGGAGTTGTTGAGAATGAGAGAGCAGATGCATTGGCAAATGCAGGTGCAATGCAAGAGTTATCACCCCCTGAGAGTGGCTCTGACTTTGTTGGTCAGTTTGAAAGCTTAGCTGTTGGTAGTCCAGATGCTGAATATAAGATTAGAAGAAAAGACAGTGGCTTTGAAGACTTTATTGTTAGTGGTAAAAGGGATCAAAATAATTGTGATGATGCACAACTTGGCACAACTGTGGAAAATAAATTCCAAGATAATGAACACCTGGGTAGCTATCATGATCATTATAATGAGGAAGGTCAAGAGAATAAGGACTGTTATGAGGATGGTTATTTTGATGATGACACCTGTTATGATTATTATGATTACGATTTTAATGAAAACATTCAGGATTATAATTATGACAATGATCCTGCTCGGTTTGTGTGGAATGATTATGATTATCAAGAAAACTATGCTAGCGCTTATCAGAATGAGAATGCTAATGATGAATATGGTAGCTGTGATGGAATATTTCAGGATTGTTATGATGGAAATTATGGTTTCTATGATGTTAGTTATCAAAATGATTATGATGGTTATCATGATAATTGTAATGAAAATTATCATGATCATTATGGAGATTTTGATCAGAATTTGTATGATGGATATTGTGAGGCTAGTTTTGAAGGTTTACAACCATATGACACTTGCCAGGGTGAATTTTTCGATTTTGAAAGTGATTTTGATTACTCTTGTCCTGATAACCATTATAATCAAGATTTCTTTGATGGTAATTATCAGGATAACTATGATCAAGGTTATAATGATGTAAGTTATGATGTTAGTCATGATCAACAAAGCCATGATCAGGATTCTGCACAGGATAATTGTCATGGTAATTACCAGGACTATCCCCATAACAGTGATGTTGGTTATTATCAGTATGGTTATGATGAGTATGAAGCAGCTGATCATGATAGTTACCAACAAGATCATAACCATACAGAGAGTAATCAGGATTCTCCTGAAGATTATCACGAAGGTAATGACCAAAGTCGGGATCAAGCTGGTAGTGAGAATGGAAATGATGATCATGATAGTTACTGCTATGATAGTGATGGCAGGGATGATGATTATTACTAACTACTAGGTAGTTTTGATTGAAACACAGTATCAAGTTCCCACTTTCATGAGTTTTGATAAGATGAATAGTTTTTATGTTTTGCTGAACTGATAATTAATCAAATTTTTTATTCTTTGTTTTGAATTTTTCAATTTTTGAGAACATGAAATTTCATGTCCACTTGACCCTCTACATTAAAAAATAATCTTGACTTGTTTTGTTACACTCCTGCATATAGTGAAAAGGTAAATTTGAGCTTTTAATTATACTACAGAACAGTTTGTGCTTCTCTGGATGGAGCCAACGCTTCCTGGGTTTAACCAGTATGGTAGGGAGTTGTGTCTTGCTCAAGGACACAACACACAGGTGGCACTGTCCCAACATGACTGAAAAATTGTTGACTGGGACATTAAGCATCAAACAGTTTGTGCTTCTCTGGATGGAGCCAACGCTTCCTGGGTTTAACCAGTATGGTAGGGAGTTGTGTCTTGCTCAAGGACACAACACACAGGTGGCACTGTCCCAACATGACTGAAAAATTGTTGACTGGGACATTAAGCATCAATACAGACAAACAAGTGGTCCTCTACTGAGCTAAAACTTTCTTGGTCAGTTTGACTGCACGCACATAGAGAAAGTTAATTTACAAAGAAGCAAACATTCATTCTTGTGAAGATTCCCAGACAAGAAACGCTTGTATGCATATAAAATGTAAAACTTAATGTATCCAGTTTTTTCTCAATATTTAAATATGCTATTGTAGCATAGCGTTTGTATGTGTAGAACTTGATGTATGTAACCTGCTTTGCTTTACTCCTAATTTTCAGCCTTCCACCAAAAAGTGTTCATTTTCATTTTGATAACAGTGTACTCTATTTCAGTATTACACAGTTTCACTGTCAGTTTGTGATAAAAAAAAATGTGATTGCATACCGCCCTTCTTTATTTAAAAATCTCATTTTCATTGACAGAGTTCGTAAAAAATTTCTTGAAGTGGTATTAAGTTCTCTAAGCTAAACCTTGTGTTCAATTTTTACAACAAAATGTGTTCATGCCAAATTTTGTCCTAGTCAAAATAGGGTTGTTTCTTGAAGTTTTGAGACTATATTTACTGTTATCTGTTTTTTTTTTGCATTGACAGATTGTTATTTTTGCTGTATTTGTACAAGTTTGTATATTGTTATTTTGTTATGTTTGTACAAGTTTGTACATGAAGACAATAAAATGAGAAGTAATTCAGTGACATAGTTAATCCCATGAGAATAGCCTAACTGAGACTGAAATGTGGTATCTTTCTGTTTTTATAAATTATGTGTAATAGACTTATAGGCTGCCTACACACAAAACAAATTTTACTTTTATTTAAGGATTGAAATTCAGACTTTAGCTTTCACTGGATGATAGAAAACATTAGGCTGTTTTAATGTCTGTGAAGCCTGAATTGTACCTCATTGTGTTGTCTTCTCTTTAGTCTAATAACTACATGTAGCATGTGCTAATGATAATGTGATTGGACCATCTACAAATGAGCCGCCTCATGGGAAAACCAACAATCTGCATATGCGAAAACAAAGGCGCAGATCAGCTTCAGCTTCGCGGTTACTACCGCGAAGCTGATCAGTGCCTTTGTTTTCGCTACTCGGATAGTACAATTCCTCTTCTACTTAAATCCGAAATTTCAAGCTTCTAGCTCTTTTCTGCGCTTGTACAGGCCGGTTTGTGTTGGACCTGGTCGGAAACCACATTGTTGGTTTTCCCACGAGGCGTCTCAAATTTAGCTTAATGTTGAGAACGCCTGTTTGAAGTCCATATCTCAAAGCAAATCGACATTCAAATTTCTTCAAATACACAGGCTGATCTCAGTGCTTTGTGTAAAAAGCAAGGTTTCTTATGTAAGAATGTGGATCAACTTTCCATATAGGCTGCAGTTTGCATAACTCTGAGCATACCGCCTGAGTCCTTATCTGGTGTTTCAAACATCAATCAGGGTATACTTGCTTTTGACTGTAGTAGCAAATACATGTAGATGGTCCATACACTCTAAATAGTTGTAAGAATCTTTTTTTGGTTATAAATAGATTTTGATAAACAGAAGTGCAGTTCTTGTCATTGCTTTCTTACCTGAAAGTTTTCATTCATCTCGAAATGTTAGCATACATCTGTCCTTCCAAATCTTATGTGGTATAGCTGTTAATTTGCTGTACACTTGCTACGTCAAACCCTGCTTTGTCACATTCTGTAGATGTTTTTCGATTCCACTTCATCAAAGAAGAGGAATATATCACTAACTGGCAGTCGATTTGGCGCTTAATGCTGCCTCTCCCAGTATGATATACTCAGCGTCAATGAAAAATTACCACCACTAAAATTTCGATATTTTGAAAAATATAAAATTTCTTTCAAAAAGTTTAGTTTCATTCATGATTCTGGTCAACCACAAATCAATTTATTGACCATAACAGTTCCACTAGCCCTGGAACTATGGTGCACGTGATACACATGCAATTTATGATTTTTGAGAACTAGATAGCCGTATTTCCACCAACCGCCATGCCTTTTTATGCCTCTGTGACCTTCATTGAAAACGCCACCAAATAGGCTTAAAATGCTGAAGTATCGACAGACAGGTTCAGAATGAATCAAATATTGCCATGTGTTAATTAAACCAGATTTACTGGTAACTTTCCATTGATGCTAAGTATACAATACCTGTCCATATGCCCAGAATAACTCACCAGTCAACTGAGCCACCGATCAGGTTAGTTTACGGTGCGTCCATGATATGGCGTTGTCCATCTGTCACTTGCATCTCAGCTAGCATTCTTTCCCATAGAATCTATATATAGAGGAGCTCATCCAGCACATTAGTTTTGGCTTGCAACCTTCATAGGTTGAATAACATACTATTTTGCTATTGAAGTGGCATGTCAGAAAAAACATTGTCACGTTCCTGCTACATCTGTGACGTCGCAGAAATCGTGCTGAAAGGTATTTTTGTCTCAACACCGACACCCGAGAACTTCCCACCACTGTGAATACGTACTTTCATGCCTTTGTCTCAAATTACATGCAATCATGATACTGCAGCACCATTGTGAATCTGGCTGAGGGTTTCCAGGGACAGTCACGACTAGCTGCGCTGAAAGCTTTGGTGAGTGACAAATGTCATGAAGAGGTCATCATGGGAACATATCCGTATATTTACATTTTTATTGCAATCGCCCTAGATGAAAGTATCTTTCTTGATGTTCATCATTTCCCAATATTCGGGCTTCACAGACATTAAAACAGCCTAATGTTTTTCATCATCCAGTGAAAGCTAAAATCTGAATTTCAATCCTTAAATGAAAAACATTAAGTAACGTGATCTAGAGGCCACGCCTATGGGCGGGCCGACGTCTAAACCCATCCAGTGACGTTGTTTGTTTACTCTTGTTGTTGTGACGTTGGTCGCGTATCGCCATAACGTTAGGCGCGAAAATTTGACGTTATGGCTGTTCCAAAATTACGTTAAGTGGGATTTAATGTCAAATAACATGAAAATGAACGGTGATATGCGCAATTAAAAATCTGATACTTGATTGATAATATAAAATGTAAATATAAGTATTGAAATTCAGATTTTAGCTTTCACTGGATGATGAAAAACATTAGCTGTTTTAATGTCTCCGAGAAGCAGACATTAAAAAGTGAAAGCTAAAATCTGAATTTCAATCCTTAAATGAAAGCTACCTCAGATTTGAACCTTACATATAGTGAAATAGGAGATTTTCAATATTAATCCATAAAATCATACATTGTGAGTATCTGCTAAGATCGACTTGCCAGTGATACTGTGTGTGGAATTTGTCTCTGTTCTTGTGCAAGTAAAGCTGTCCATATCTCAGGTGAACGTATACAGAACCATTGGTCCTCTGGTTAGGCGAAGCAAAAGGATTCTTTCAAGCAAAATGCTAAGATGGAAAGGCCAAGTGTTTATAACAGACTAAGATTTCCTTTTCGCTTTGTACGGTGGATCATACTTCCGGTATCTTCACATATGCCGGATGCGATTTAGACACTTCTGGAAGCAGAATATCACGTGACGGAAGTTACCAAAGAAGACAGAAGACCAAAAACAAATCGAACAGTAAACGATAGAGTAGCTCTTCAAAAAGGAGGAAATCGCAATAGGGGTGACACCAGTCAAAAATTGTCCATAGGCCACAATGCAAATTGTCGCACTTTGTGACACTCCCAGCTGTTACCAAACATTTTATGACCAAAAGGGCTCCCCTCGCCTTATAGCTCAGCCATACATCTACCCAACGAGCCTAGTTCAAAGGGGGATTGACCGTTGAGTTTTTCCGGTATTCCGTTTTGCAACCACCCTAGGGTTGGGTTTTACCCTCTAGAATGGTGCGGATTTGAGGAGGGGGTAGTTTACAGACAGAAGCTTCCGACGAGAAATAGTCTCTTTTAAGATCGTGTTTTGTACACCCAAATGTCGTACACTAGTGATACTTTGCAGTGCATACTAAATATAAAACAGACACAAATAAATGTGCTCGTAATACAGTGTCAAACTCACCTAGGCAAAATTTACAAATGCACTATTTTCGTGGGGGTACGGCGGAGAGATAAATTTTGAGCGGTGTCGCACCTTGAGGAAAATTTGTTTTTATCGCGAACAAGAAAATTTCTTTGCGATACACTCTTCTCCAAAATATAAGATGCTTGATAAGTATTTTGTTGAGAAAGAACACAAAATGAGGATGCATGTGGTCTTTCAATTCTAGGTACCCCCCATGCAAAAACATGCTATTTTGACCAAAATTGCAAATATGGTGGTCAGACATATCGCCCAACAAGCGTTCAAAACAACCAAACCTAAGCATTAAACTGCTATACATTTAATGTTAAGATATGTATGTACCACATTTGACCTTCAAATGACCTTGACCTTTGACCTATGAACTGTGACCTTGACCCAAAACAGCTACACAAGAAGAAATTTACAACCTAGAAATTGAGCAAAAAATGCTCTTTTCGTTAATTTTTGTGGCCTTGACCTTTGACCCTGGGTGACCTTGACCTTTGACATTCACTGTGACCTTGCCCAAGGTAAGTACAAAGGTTTACCACGGTTGTTGTTCATGTCCCAATGTCTTCTAAGTGCTGAGTGACAGCAATAGCACTAGGAAATGGGACCGAAATGACCCTCTGAATAACCCAATTTACAGTCAAAACTTATCAAAATGATGACTATCCGCGTCCAAATTGTACAAAACACTAACAAACAGCGTAATTCAACATTATAACATGACTCAGTTTTAAGTCTACATCTGGCCTAAAATAACATTTCTAAACGAATTTTAATTGATTTTAACTTTTTCAATTTTTCAAAAATTCAATTTTTTGTAAAATTTTACAAAAATTGATAAAAGTTTGAAATTTTTGTCATAATCAAAGTTTGAGCCAGATCCGATGAGAATTCCACTAAGCAACGACTGACTATACCAAAAGTAAAAATTTTGACATTCAGCTTCTAAGGGGTGACACCAGTCAAAAATTGTCCATAGGCCACAATGCAAATTGTCGCACTTTGTGACACTCCCAGCTGTTACCAAACATTTTATGACCAAAAGGACTCCCCTCACCTTATAGCTCTATAGCTCAGCCATACATCTACCCAACGAGCCTAGTTCAAAGGGGGATTGACCGTTGAGTTTTTCCGGTATTCCGTTTTGCAACCACCCTAGGGTTGGGTTTTACCCTCTAGAATGGTGCAGATTTGAGGAGGGGGTAGTTTACAGACAGAAGCTTCCGACGAGAAATAGTCTCTTTTAAGATCGTGTTTTGTACACCCAAATGTCGTACACTAGTGATACTTTGCAGTGCATACTAAATATAAAACAGACACAAATAAATGTGTTCGTAATACAGTGTCAAACTCACCTAGGCAAACTTTACAAATGCACTATTTTCGTGGGGGTACGGCGGAGTGATAAATTTTGAGCGGTGTCGCACCAATAGCGGCCTCCATGATAATTCTTAAATCAAAACAATCGATTTTGTAAACAAGCTATGAAAGAAATTAAGGATGAAAACATCTTTTTCTTTCACTAAATCCTTTTAGTAAAATGTAGATCTATATGAAGCATACATTTCGCAAGAGCTAGTGAAAGTCGTAAGTCGGCCCAGCTGCAGAGGCAGCCATTGTTGTTGACAAGAACGCGGTCACGTGACCTCTTCCGTCTTCCACTCAAAATTCGGAAGAGGCAGAAGAGCTTCTAGAACCAAAAGACCCCTGTTCGATTTGACGGAAGAGGCCTCTTCTGGTTTCAGAAGAGGTAAATCGAACTTCCACTTCGGGAAGCTACAAATCGCACACGGCAATACAGTAGAACAACTCAGTTTCTCTGGCATTTGTAGCCCTCAACCTTTACAGACCTAGGCTAAAATTGCGTCTGCGCCTACATCAAAAGGAGTTTAGGAACTGCTATAAATGACAGATGTGGATTTTTTTCTACTTGATAAAGTTCACCAAACACTTTGAAGAACGGTATCTGCGTATTTCTCGGTGCTCCTTACAAGTAAGTGCTTTTAACTAGTGCTATGGCGGCTTCTTGGTAGCTCTTATACCCCGAACATCCCAATCATAGGGTTTTGTTGATGTGTGCACTTCGCTCTTGTTTTCTCTTTCAGAACGGTACCATATATCGTGTATGTAGACTAGATAGTTTGTTGTGTTCATGTTTGTCTAGACTGAAAATCATATGCCGGTTTTAAGGTCTTTTAGTAATAATTTGGGGTCAGTCTGTAGATGAGGTAATCGTCTTTTTTCTGAAGCTATGTTGCTGTTCATTGAGGATGTGATGAATGTCAAGATAATTAATGAGATGGGTAAGGACACTGTCCTTCGAGCACATTGAAGTGAATGAAACAGAAGGTTGTTGGAGGCGTTGCTTTTTTGTCTCCCGTCTTGATTAATGGGGTTATAACTAACGTCTCCCTTCCAGTCACTTTTGCAATGTGCCTTGATCAATTGAAGCTTGGAAGATCAAATGAAGGAAAGATGATATTCTTGATTCCATCTTCAGGAAGCATATTAAAAGAGATTTGTCTTATATAGTTTTTAAGCCTTCAATTATTTTCTTTACTCCATCAACTTACGTACTTGATAACATTGATTAATTCATGCCAGTACTAATGTACGTCGTCGACGTTGAAACGAATAACACCTCTATTCTTTCTATTCACGTTGATTGAATTTATAGCTTCTGATGGAAGTCTATTCCAAGGGTACAAAGAATGAATTCCAGAAACCCTGTTCTACATCTCGGATTAGATAACTTTTAAAGTGACCTCCCGTTTCAGACTTTAAGTAGGTAAATGTGGAATTCTTCCCGTTGAAGTGCTTAACCGGTGGATCCAGCATTGTCGCACTGATAATCGTATTTGCATCAATATTTTCTTTCTTTCCTCAGATACTGAGTCGATCAATTTCTGATCATCACCTCAGGTGTGGGGTGGCCCGGGTGTGTGTCGGCCCGGGTGTGTAGCTAAATTTTGAAATTAGCAAAACGGGAGGGACCATTCGGGATAGGCCATTAAAGCTGTTCACAAGATTCTGAACAGAGGCATAGTGAAACGTATACCTCTGGACCCGTGACTTAAATAAGAGCCTTAAATTCTTCCATTGTCTTAGATGCGACTACTTAAGGAGGTGAGAAGAAGTAAGGTAGTCCTTGAGAAGAAAGAATTCATCAGAGCATTGCTATAGACCATGTATTTTGTGTACTGTGAATCATGAGATGCCCTGGTATATAACAGACACTGTACCGGGATTAATCATGAAAAAGAATGTTAAGGAAGACTTTGGTCTGCGGTCCTCCAGGGATCGTCACTCACGTTCGTCAAGCATGTCGTCGACGCTACTGGTGTTTCTTCATCGCTTTCAGGCCCGTCTGGCTGCTGTTCTCTGCACTTTCTGTCTCAGTGTCATTAAAGGAATGCCAAATATGAGCTGTATACACGAGCTGTGGGCGAACCAATGCAGCTTCCTTCGTATGTCTAGATGCCAGTGCCAAATTGCGCCGAAGAAAGCCCAATGTCTTAGTTGCTAAATAGAATAGATTTCTGAAACATGTTGACCCCATTCAAATTTGTCTGCAATAGTAATTCTGAAGTATTTGGCGGACTGTACCTGTTCCAATGTTTGTTGATGCAGTAATTTTGTATTTGATTGCCGGTCACCCTTATTGAATGACATTTGGCAACATTGAAATCCATTCGCCAGTCGGTCTCCCATTGTGGTAGGCTATTCAGGTCATCCTGTAAAATCTGGCAATCTGTGAGCGATTTAATTTTCGATTCCATTCAGAACTTTTAATAATTGGAAAGGTAGATGCAAGCTCAGATCGGAAAATAGCGGAGCTAGAACGAAAGTTCCATTCCAAGAACCGAGGTGGGTAAAAAGTTACTAAAAACTGAAAAAAAAAAAAAAAAAAAAAAAAAAAAACCTGAAAAAACTAAATTGACAATCCGGTACCAATGCAAAGAGAACATATCGTACGCCGAGTGAGCACCTATTTCCAAATGGCAGTGACTAGAGATACGGTACCGTATCTTTAGACCAGCCGTTGGTTAAAGATATGGCACCCTATCTTAGCCATTCTTTTGGAAAAAAGGTACAAGTATGCAATGGTCAAGAAAAGGCGCAATCAGAAAAATTCCCACTCCAAAAACCGAGGTGGGAAAAACGAAATTGACAATTAGGCACATATACTTCTTAGAAAACATATAGTAAGCCGAGTGAGCAGCTATTTCACAATAGGCGGCCACTCAGTTACCAGAACTTAAATAAAAATATGAGAACGTACATAAGGTTCAAACAGTACAAAAATTCATAAAATTACTTCGGGGGGGGGGGGGGGGGGGGGCTAAAACCGATATGGCCCTTTCTCATTAATATGTTCACTGCTCTTAAAGGATCTCAGTTTTATTTTCATTTGCTATAACTGCAGCTGGTGTTGTGCCGTAAAGTCTCCCCGTACATCATCCATAGTGCAGATTATATTTTCCTTTTTGTCCTTTGAGATCAGCGAAAGTATTCTGAGAAATCAGAAAATTATTATCGGTTAGATTGATTTTCTAATCAGTTTAACATATTTGACCCCATTTGGATTTTATTAGTCTTTGTCACGACTACTCTGTTGAATTACATGTAGAGTAATTGTCTTTGGCTTCATGTTGCCAAGTCTTTAGGGTCACTGAAGAGACTTTATTAGCCGAAACCGCGGTATGGCCCATCCCCTTTCTCGTTAATATGTTAATATGTTCACTGCTCTTAAAGGATCTGTTTTATTTTCATTTACAGGCGCCTAACCTCACCCTCATCTTCTGCACACGGAGTGATTCACGACATTAAGTCAGCCGTTCGGACCTCGTGGTGAATCTCCAACTAGTCAATGAGTCATCAAGGAGAAACAAATAAATCACGATAACCAAAAGCTTCAGTAAGCTATCCGACGATGGAGATCCCTCTTACTGAAACCCGGAGCAAAAGAAATACACCAGTTGAACCCCGGTGGGCCAAGCAGCAGACAAGAAGCTCCGGCCCCAACAAACTAAAATGAATAGCTTTATGTCGGGGCCATCATAGAGTCTGACGCCCGACCCACCGGCGTGCAATTAAAGAAGGCAGCATAGTTATCAACCATGATTAGGTTAAATTAAGCATGCAGACTGTCGCATAACGTTCAAGTTATAACCTCTACGTCTGTGACGTGTTATGATTTTTCTTTTCTGAACTGAAAAGAAAAATCTTTCCGCTCTATAAGATTCTTAAATTACCATAAAATTCTGGTTCCGAAAGGCCCTCACGTAAAAACGTCTTTAGCCCAACATCAAATTTGGAAATCAACTCATAGTGTCTGCGATAAAATTTAGAAAATGCTTTTCGAAGTTTATGATACCGATAGACCTGCTGGAGAAGTTTGGCTGTTAAGCACTTATTCAGTCGCGGGTTAGTGTCCGCTAAATGATTGCAGACTCTAGCAAACCTAATAAGTTGCGAAATGTATACACTATAAGAAGCACGGCGAGGAACGTCACCATCCAAAAACGGAAAATTTACTATTGTTACTACATGAATATCAAAAGTCATCGCATTTTTCATAAAATTTAGAAGAAACACATCCATTTGCAATAGAAAGATGTAAATCCAAAACGGGGGTTTCGGTATCTGTGGTGTTGGCTTTATTCAACTGTAGTTCAGGTGAATAAATTTGATTGACCATGCCTTCAAAATAAGGATTGTCTATGTTCAAAAGGTCATCGAGGTACCTAGAAGTCGAATTAAAAGCCTCGATAACATCAGCTTGATTGTCATGGTTAAGATAATCCAATAAATCTCTTTCGTAGCAGTATATAACTAAATCAGCTACGAGAGGGGCGCAATTTGTACCCATCGGAATTCCAACAATTTGCCTCTATAACTTGGTTCCGAACCTAATATAATATTGTCCAGGAGAAAGGATAAGGCATCGCATACATTCTGACATGACCGAAGTGTATATCGACTTTGGTCAGAGGAAGTGAAAAAAGCTTTTCTGCCATTAACGGCTAAATGTACGGTATAGAATATTGGTTGGTTGGTTGGTTGGTTGAATACTGTGATTGTGATATACTTGTATTCCGAATCTCTATAGCTTGACCACGAAAAATTGGCGGTGTTATGGTTATATTGTTTGTCAACATATAGCTTTTTATAGATCGCCGTTTATCAAAGGTGTTTTCCAAACAATTCACCGATTATTTACGGTAATGTATTGACATGTTGTTGTTAATAATATCAGAGAAATGAATTGGCTCGGTAGGGAGAGGAGCAGTTTAGTTCATTTGAAAAAGATGAATTTTTGACATCCCGGGTTCGAATCCCATCAAAGACATTTTAATTATTTTATAGAGTGCTCTTTTTTATCTTCATTTTTTTTTCTTTCTTTGTCTTTTATGGTGTTATATTTTCTGCATATTTTATTTAATTTATTTTCTTTGCAGATCATTTCAATGCTAAATGATATCTTTATGGGACTAAACAAAGTATATTTGAATTTCTAAGTATAACTTTTACGAACCTAGAAACTAAAGAAGGTATCCATATTAATGCTTACTTGCACCGCATTGTCTGCATCTTTTTAGGTTATTTCATGACATGTCAGTTTCACTCTGCGGAACCAGAACAATCGTCACCCGCCGTCAGCGTATCTGCCGTCAACGTGTTATTGACAGACAACGACTGATTTTACATTCTCATGTGAATTGCGAAAAAAAAATCTAGATTACCATGTAAAACACGAACTGCATGAAAGTATGAGTGATGATTAGGGAATGGCGTAAAAAATAATTAAAAAAAAAAATAAATAAAAAAAATGAAATTACTCTCAGAAAAATATCTCAAGGGATTCGAACCCGCGATGGTCGGTTCCTACGTCCTGCGGTCTAACCATTACACCAAATTCTTCCTACTGGTTTTAGACTTCATCGCATGTTTGTTTCGAGTACTTATGATCAATTTTAGCAAGTTTCTACCTTTTTTACCCATTTTCAAGAAAGAAAAAATACACGAAAAATAAAAAGATTTTCCGACCTACTGACTCTACCCCGTCTTCGGCATGTTAGCAGAAACAAGGCTATTTTTATTTTAAGATATACTATATCTATTGATTTTCTTTCTGTACCGTACCTTTAGCCATGTCCGTATCTTAAACCAACGGCTGGGCTAAATATCTTCTGATACTGAGTCGATCAATTTCTGATCATCACATGAGACGCATACTAAAACGCATGCCTCTGGGCTAATGATTTAAATAGAAGCCTTAAATTCCTCAATGGTCTTAGATAGGACCACTGAAGAAGGGAGACTATTCCAAACCGGAATAGTTCTGGGGAAAAAGGAATTTTTCAGGGCATCACTATAGGCAAATGGTCTTGTGTATTGTGATTCATGTGATGCCCGAGTATGCCTTAGATTGGGTGCCGGGGTCAGGTATTTGTCTTTATCAATAGACACTGTACCGGAGTGTATCTTGTAGAAGAAGGTTAAGGAGAACCGCTCCCTGCGAGACTCCAGGGATGGCCACTCAAGTTCGTCTAGCATTTCACCGACGCTACTGGTGTTCCTCCATCGCCTGCAGGTCCACCGGGCAGCAGTCCTCTGCACCTTCTCCACCTTCTCAATCTGAGTTTCATGATAGGGATGCCAAATAGGAGCTGCATACTCAAGTTGAGGCCGAACCAATGTTTTGTATGCAACTTCCTTAGTATGCCTAGGTGCCAGTGCCAAATTGCGCCGAAGAAAACCCAAAGTCTTAGTTGCCTTGCATGTAATTTCAGAAATGGAATGACCCCAATCAAGATCATCTGTGATAGTTAAACCGAGGTATTTAGCGGACTGAACCTGTTCTAATGTTTGCTGATGCAGTGTGTAATTGAAATCTATATGCCTGCTTGGATGTAGCCGCGTCACCCTCATTGAATGGCATTTGCTAACATTGAATTTCATTTGCCAATCCATTTCCCATTTGGCCAAGCTATTCAGGTCATCTTGTAAAATTTGACAATCCAATGGTGACTTGACATTTCTGTATAAAACACAATCATCAGCAAATAGCCGAACAGATGACCTGATATTGTCAGGAAGATCATTATATCTAGCCACTGCCTTTCCAAAATTTACGGCCGCTCATTTACCCCGACTTACCTCAATGTATGAAAACGTGATTGTATTCAGACAAAAGTCTGGTGTTCCTCATTGGAAAAAGGTACAAGTAGGCAAAGATCAGGAAAAGGCGCAATCAGAAAAAGATTCCCACTCCAAAAACCGAGGTGGGAAAAAACCAAACTAACAATCAAGACATAAAACAAAAAGAACCACCACAGAAGTATCGACTTGGAACGATCAGTAACACAACGTTACTGGCGGGCTTAAACCGGTTTTACATGGCCATAACCTCACCCTCAGCTTCTGCAGTGGTTCATAACATTTAGTTAGTTATTTGGTCCTCGTGGTGAATCTCTAACTAGTCAATGAATCATCAAGAACAAACAAATAAATCATGATAAACATCCTGATGAATCAAAAACCAGGACTCACAGACTGAGTAAGCTGCCCGACGATGGAGATCCCTGGGCGCCGAATAACCTACTAACTCCGGAGCAAAAGAAAAACACCAGTTGGACCCCGGTGGGCCAAGCAACAGACAAGAAGCTCCGGCCCCAACCAACTAAAATGAATAGCTTTATGTCGGGGCCATCATAGAGTCTGACGCCCGACCCACCGGCGTGCAATTAAAGAAGGCAGCATAGTTATCAACCATGATTGGGTTAAAAACTAAGCATGCAGACTGTCGCATAACATTTAAGTTATAACCTATACGTCTGTAACGTGTTATGATTTTTCTGAACTGAAAAGAAAAATCATTAATTCCTTTAAGTTTCATAAATTTGTAAACCAAGTCACCATAAAATTCAGGTTCCGAAAGGCCCTCACTTAAAAGCGTCTTTAACCCAACATTATATTTGGAAATCAATTCATAGTGTCTACGATAAAATTTAGAAAATGTTTTTCGAAGTTTATGATACCGATAGCCCTGTTGGAGAAGTTTTGCCGTTAAACATTTATTTCGAGCGTTGAAGTCAGCAACATGATTGCAGACTCTAGCAAACCTAATAAGTTGCGAAATGTATACACCATAAGAAGCACGACGAGGAACGTCACCATCCAAAAAAGGAAAATTTACTATATCAAAATCAAAGTCATCGCGCTTATCATAAATTTTAGAAGAAACAAATCCATTTGCAACAGAAAGATGTAGATCTAAAAAGGGGGCTTCAGTATCTGTGATATTGGCTTTGTTCAACTGAAGTTCAGGTGGATAAATTTGATTGACCATACCTTCAAAATAAGGGTTGTCAATGTTCAAAAGGTCATCGAGGTACCTAGATGTGGAATTAAAAGGTACAAGTAGGCAAAGATCAGGAAAAGGCGCAATCAGAAAAAGATTCCCACTCCAAAAACCGAGGTGGGAAAAAACCAAACTAACAATCAGGTACTTATACCATGAAACATATCGTAAGCCGAATGAGCAGCTATTTTCCCAATAGGTGGCCACTCAGTTACCTTAACTTAACTAAAAATATGAAAACAAACATAAGGCGCCAACAGCACAAAACATTTTAAACACCAAGACATAAAACAAAAAGAACCACTACAGAAGTATCGACTTGGAACGATCAGTAACACAAAGTTACTGGCGGGCTTAAACCGGTTTTACAGGTACCTAACCTCACCCTAAGCCTCGATAACATCAGCTTGATTATCATGGTTAAGAGAATCCATGAAATCTCTTTCGTAGCAGTATAAAAATAAATCAGCTACGAGAGGTGCGCAATTTGTACCCATCGGAATTCCAACAATTTGTCTGTACAACTTGGTCCCAAATCTAATATAAATATTATCAAGGAGATAGGATAAGGCATCGCATACATTCTGACATGACCAAAGTGTATACCGACTTTGGTCAGAGGAAGTGAAAAAAGCCTTTCTGTCATTACATGCCAAATAAAGTGAACCATAGTTTTTTAATGCCCTTTTGAAGGTCCACTCTATCAAATCCAGAAGTTTTTCTTTTATTAGATTATGTGGTAATGTTGTATACAGAGTAAAAAAATCATATGTGGACAAGCTTGTCGCACGGAACCCTCTACACTTCAATTTACTGAGCACCTCACCAGAATTTTTAATTGACCAAAACCAATTTTATTTGAAGTTTCATACACTGTCTCACAGTATCTTATAACATGAGATTTGATAGCAGTAAGACAGGAAGTTAATAATTTAAAAAGTTCAGTGGTAGTACAAGAGCTAGAATTTGCAATAAATCTAGCTTTGTATGGTCTTTTGTGAAGCTTAGGTAACCAATACAGTTTATACGTATGCAAGAAGTTTTAGAGCAAGTTTAATGTTGAAAACCTATCCTTTTAACTCTGTGACTATGTGCGTAGCCTGTCTTTGTATAATAAGCCTACTTTCAATCATTTCTTTTCATTTTAAGGCTGTTTCTGTGATGGGCATCTTGTTGCAGTCTTTCTTGCTGTCAACCGATGCAAAGTCGTCTCTTATCTATCTTCTGATACTGAGTCGATCAATTTCTGATCATCACCTCAGGTGTGGGGTGGGTGGCTAAATTTAGAATTTAGTCAAGGGAAAATAAAACATTTGGGGTGGACCATTAAAACTATTTGCAAGATATAGATGAGAGGCATACTAAAACGTATGCCTCTGGGCTAATGATTTAAATAGAAGCCTTAAATTCCTCAATGGTCTTAGATAGGACCACTGAAGAAGGGAGACTATTCCAAACCGGAATAGTTCTGGGGAAAAAGGAATTTTTCAGGGCATCACTATAGGCAAATGGTCTTGAGTATTGTGATTCATGTGATGCCCGAGTATGCCTTAGATTGGGTGCCGGGGTCAGGTATTTGTCTTTATCAAGAGACACTGTACCAGAGTGTATCTTGTAGAAGAAGGTTAAGGAGGACCGCTCCCTGCGAGACTCCAGGGATGGCCACTCAAGTTCGTCTAGCATTTCACCGACGCTACTGGTGTTCCTCCATCGCCTGCAGGTCCACCGGGCAGCAGTCCTCTGCACCTTCTCCACCTTCTCAATCTGAGTTTCATGATAGGGATGCCAAATAGGAGCTGCATACTCAAGTTGAGGCCGAACCAATGTTTTGTATGCAACTTCCTTAGTATGCCTAGGTGCCAGTGCCAAATTGCGCCGAAGAAAACCCAAAGTCTTAGTTGCCTTGCATGTAATTTCAGAAATGTGTTGACCCCAATCAAGATCATCTGTGATAGTTAAACCGAGGTATTTAGCGGACTGAACCTGTTCTAATGTTTGCTGATGCAGTGTGTAATTGAAATCTATATGCCTGCTTGGATGTAGCTGCGTCACCCTCATTGAATGACATTTGCTAACATTGAATTTCATTTGCCAATCCATTTCCCATTTGGCCAAGCTATTCAGGTCATCTTGTAAAATTTGACAATCCAATGGTGACTTGACATTTCTGTATAAAACACAATCATCAGCAAATAGCCGAACAGATGACCTGATGTTGTCAGGAAGATCATTAATGAAAATAAGAAATAGGACCGGTCCTAAGACCGATCCTTGTGGGACACCAGAAAGAACCGGGACTGGGTCCGAGGCACGGCCATCTAATACCACTTTTTGAGAGCGCTCAGAGAGCCACGAGTCGATCCACTTATGTGTAGATCCTCTAATCCCGTAGAAGTCAAGTTTGTATAATAACCTTTTATGTGGGACCTTGTCAAAGGCCTTAGCGAAATCCATAACAATCACATCCGTCTGCCTGTGGCCACGACCCACTGCTCGGTCCAGATTACTAACCAAATCATTATAAAACTGAACTAACTGGGTTTCGCAAGACCTTTGACTTCGGAACCCATGCTGACAGTCAGCAAGAATGTTTTCAAGAGCCAAATGTTTGTTTATGTTGCTGACTATTATATGCTCTAGAGTTTTGCAACAGATACAAGTAAGCGACACCGGTCGATAATTAGCTGCATCGTATTTCTCACCTTTCTTAAATACCGGGGCTACATTTGCCTGTCGCCAATCGTCTGGTACAGCACCCTGAGCAAGCGACTCATTGAAGATATAGGTCAGTACAGGAGCAATTTCAGAACTACATTCCTTCAACACCCTAGCACTCAGGCCATCTGGCCCAGGCGCCTTATGTATATTCAAATTATTCAACAGTTTAATGACCCCATTGGGGTCAACTGTAATTTCACCCATAGCGGTGAAAGGACTTGTGCCTTTGCAGGGGATTTCATCATCTGATTCGCGAGTGAAGGCTGACTGAAACTGCCTATTACAAATATTAGCCTTATCCAAAGTGTCAGTCTTCAAGATACCATTTTCTCTAAGAGTATTGATCCCAGACGCGTCTTTCTTAAGGGACTTGACAAATGACCAAAACTTTTTTGCCTTTTCATTTTTTCGGGGACAATCGGGATCAGGGTTATCATTTTCAAAGGAGAAGATATTGGTTATATGCTTCCACTGGCAATATGCATCTCTAATGCTCTTTTGAACATGTGCTCTGAACCGTTTGTAATGGTTCTTAATGTCAGGGCTGCTTGACTTGCGAGCACGAAAATAAAGTTTATCACGTTTCCTTATCAAGCGTTTGATCGAGCTATCGATCCATGGTAAGCTATATTTTGTCTTGGTCATTTTTGATGGAATAAACCTTTCAATAGCCGAGAGAACCTCCGACTTAAAACTGACCCACATGTCATTGACTGACACCTGACTATGGTCAGTTGAAAGGAACGAATCCCTATAGCGCGCTAGATGGTCATGGAGACCGTCCATATCCGCTCGTTCTTAGAAGCCATGCCTTGCCACTGACTCTGAATACATGTACATGTAGTACCCGGCCTAGCTGAATTTAAGTGACTCCTGGATCTGAATCTGAATGGTTTACTTACTGGCAATGCTTAATTAATAATTTGGGGGAGCATGTCCTAGGTGTGTGTGTGTGTGTGGGGGGGGGGGGACGAGGGGTGTCTTGGGGCGAAACGTCTTGTTTCCGCGTCCACGGTTCGAAATGACCCGACCAATATCAAGGGACGTAACTCAGATAAAATTACACGAACGAATGTTTCAGAAAGTTTTTCGCAAAATTTCCGAAGTGTTCTCGTCAACCATGCCTTTCTATGCAGTGAGGATTGGGAGAAATCCTGGTGTTTATCAAACCTGGTAAAATAATTTCACAATTTTGTACAGTAAGGACAGAAATACTCAAATTGTTTTTTTACAGGGGTGGACCAGTATTCGGACAGGTCACCTCTGTTAACACTTCTGTTGTGGCAGGTAGAGGAAAGACAATGAAAGTGAATCTGTACAGTGGGTACCTTGTGTGCACAACTCCTACAGTTTTATTCCGAGTCTTTTGAAATTTTACAGGTGTCTCGATCATTCCTGAAGACATGGTAATCCTGAGATTTTTTTACATAGAGTTTTTTTTTTTTTTGTGTGTGCCTTGTGTGTGCAACTACAGTTTTTATGCTGATTCTTTTGAAACTTTACAGATGTGACACGGACAGATGTTGTTATGGACATAGTATGCATGTGGTTACTCCAATTTTTTGAGTTCGCATTCATTTTTTCTTCATCGGATATTGTCAGTGTCACAATTCAGCCAGATAACATAAACATAATTAAATATAAAAAGAAAATGACCAATGAAAACGTAAAATAAAAATGTGAATGATAATAACTGAATTGTGAAGTCTCATTTAATGGGACTAGCATGTGGTTTGGATATACATTATTCTCAGATTAAACAACCAAGGTGGGGGGACATAAATTCACTGAATTTGCTTGTTTATACTATGTATATAATGTTCATCTGTGATAGTCACACTACCAAATATATTATATATACTTTGTTTTAATGTAACTCAGCTGTGATTTCTAGTTGATCTATTTTTATCGCACCTGCTTATAGCAGGGTGCGATATAGGAGTCCAAATTTCTGTCCGTGCGTATGTCCGTCAACATTTACGTCGAAGTTTGGTTTTCTCGACATCAATGATAGCTGTGAGTCTCAAACCTTGCATAGTAATTGTCCTTGACATACCCTTCAAGCACGCACCTTGACCCGCTGACCTTGACCCATATTTCACGGTCCACTGACTTTGACAAATTTTACGTCTTTTTAAAGTTTGGTTTTCTCGACATCAGTGATTGCTGCGAGTCTCAAACCTTGCATAGTAATTGTCCTTGACATACCCTTCAAGCACGCACCTTCACCCGCTGACCTTGACCCATATTTCACGGTCCACTGACTTTGACAAATTTTACGTCGAAGTTTGGTTTTCTCGACATCAGTGATAGCTGCGAGTCTCAAACCTTGCATAGTAATTGTCCTTGACATATCCTTCAAGCTTGCACCTTGACCTGCTGACCTTGACCTATATTTCACGGTCCACTGACTGGCAAGTTTTACGTCAAAGTTTAGTTTTCTCGACAACAGTGATAGCTGCGAGTCTCAAACCTTGCATAGTAATTGTCCTTGACATACCCTTCAAGCACACACCTTGAACTGCTGACCTTGACCTATATTTCGTGGTCCATTGACTTTGTTGATTTTCATGTGGAAGTTTGTTTTTTCTGCATCCATCATAGCTGCGAGTGTGAAAGCTTGCATAGTAATTGTCCTTGACATGCCCTTCAAGCATGCACCTTGACCCGATGCCTTTGATCTATATTTCATTGTCCATTGACTTTGTTTATCTATACGTCAAAGTTTGGTTTTCTCTGCACCTGTGATAGCTGCAAGTGTGCAACCTAGTATAGTAATTGTCCTTGACCCTTTCAGAGCACACCTTGAGGTGGTGCCCTTGACCTATATTTCACGTTTTCAGTTATTTTGCCCAATGCAGGTGCGATATCTACCTCCGCGGCGTTCTTGTTGTTTGTCATACTAAAATCCTTACACGACTTATGTTATATGTCATGTTTCATATACAATGTTAAATAAATATTCTGTAGCTGTATATGTTTTTATTATCACACCTGCTTAATATAGCAGGGTGCGATATAGGAGCCCAAATTTCCGTCCGTTTGTCTGTCCATCCGTCAACATTTACGTCGAAGTTTGACATTTACGTCAAAGTTTTTGTTTTCTCTGCATTAGTGATAGCTGTGACTGTGAAACCTTGCGTAGTAATTGTCCTTGACATACCCTTCAAGCATGCACCTTGACCCAGTGCCCTTGACCTATATTTCACGGTCCATTGACTTTGTTAATTTTTACGTCGAAGTTACGTCAAAGTTTGGTTTTCTCTGCATCAGTGATAGCCATGGGTGTAAAACCTTGCATAGTTATTGTCCTTGACATACCCTTCAAGCACGCACCTTGACCCAGTGCTCTTGACCTATATTTCATGGTCCATTGACTTTGTTAATTTTTACGTTGACGTTTGGTTTTCTCCACATCATTCATAGCTGTGAGTGTGAAACCTTGCAGAGTAATTATCCTTGATATACCCTTAAACACGCACCTTGACCCAGTGCCCTTGACCTATATTTCACGGTCCATTGACTTTGATAATTTTAACGTCGAAGTTACGTCGAAGTTTGGTTTTCTCTGCATCAGTGATAGCCATGGGTGTAAAACCTTGCATAGTTATTGTCCTTGACATACCCTTCAAGCACACACCTTGACCCAGTGCCCTTGACCTATATTTCATGGTCCATTGACTTTGTTAATTTTTACTTCGACGTTTGGTTTTCTCCTTATCATTCATAGCTGCGAGTGTGAAACCTTGCATAGTAATTGTCCTTGATATACCCTTCAAGCACGCACCTTGACCCAGTGCCCTTGACCTATATTTTGCGATCCATTGACTTTGCAAATTTTTACTTCAAAGTTACTTCGAAGTTTTTTTTCTCCGCATCATTGATAGCTCAGAGTGTGAACTGTGAAACCTTGCATAGTAATTGTCATTGACATACTTTTCAAGCACGCACCTTGACCCGGTGCCCTTGACCTATATTTCACGTTCCATTGACTTTGCCCGATGCTGGTGCGATATCGACCGCCGCGGAGTTCTTGTCATGTTTTGTCAACATTGTCAATTAATGTTGTCTTTGCTTGATTTTAAGTAACAAAACAATACAGGATCTTCAGAAATCAGATTACGTGACAACTACTAATGCTTTGCAGGAATGAATGCAAGGCTGAGGTGGAAAAGTTCCCAAAAGCCAGATATAAGAAGTTTGATTCAGAATTGGACGCTAAAGCCTTTGTTTCTGGGTTTGACCATCCAGGTATAGCAGGTACATGTTCATATAACCATATATTTGAGCCACCTTGTGGGAAAACCAACAATGTGGTTTTTGAACAGGTCTGACACAAACCGGTCTGTGCAGTAGCAGAAGCAGGCTAGAAGCTTGAAATTTTGAAGTTAAGTAGAGGAGGAATTGTACTATCCGAGTTGCGAAAACAAAGGCGCTGATCAGCTTCGCAGTTACTGAGAAGCTGATCTGCGCCTTTGTTTTTGCCTAGGCAGATTGTTGGTTTTCCCATGTGGCGGCTCATTAATTAATTTTCAGTTTACAATTTCGTTGCAACATATTTATTTTCTCTCTCTTAAAAGAAGTGCACGATGTGTGATTTCAATAACATTCTATTAATCGTCAACATCTTGCCACTGTGATTAAAAGCCTGATCGATCATGTAGGTCAAGCCAAGCTCTTCTTAAGGTTGTGTGAAGCAGAAGGGCACTCCTGTTTTAATGGCACCTACTGCTTGTTTGGTCTTGACACAAACAAAATTATCTTGAAAAAAAAAATCATGAAAAGGGACTTAAAACTGAATCAAGTTAAAAAGTTTTGTTCATACTAATAAAAAAAATATTTTAAATCCTATTGCAGCCAATTCATACAGCCCTACAAAGTCATTTCCATCCCACAATTACAACAGCCCCAAGAAAGCCAACACAGCACACAAGCCCTCAACAAGCACCTACATTCAACCATCCAGATCTACTCCAAGTAAAAGTCCGGGAAAATGTAACACAGAGCTGGTAGATAAGGAGATAGAAATATTGAAAGGGAAGCTGGAAATTCTGGAGAAACAGAAAGCTTTGGCAATTAAAGAACAAGAATTAGAAGATTTGCAGAATGCTAGTGGGTCATCATGTAAGTAATATACAAGTATCTTCAATTAAGTGAGTAGCATTTTGTTAAAATGCTACCCATAGGATTTTTGGTCCAGGTCTGACACAAACAAATTTGTAGAGCTTTTGGACATTGCCTAAGGCTTGCTTTAAATCTAGGAGTACCAGGATAACATATGGTTTGTATGTTATACTACAGCATAAACAAATTTTCATATCTTTCCAGTTTTAATACCAAAATTGTTGACTTTGACTTTAAGCCTTAACACAAGAAAACAAAATGATACAGCCAATCTCCTTCAGCACTTTCTTTATACAGTAACTATATAGACAGAAGCACGCTCCTTGTGACAAAGTTCATTTTCTTTACTTTAGACAGTCCTACAAATACTTCAAAAGCACCAAAACAATTCTCAAAGCATGGATCATCAAAACCATACAGCAGGCCTTTTTCAACATCAGCTACAAAAACAGTAAGAAAAGTGAAAATGTTGGAGATCGATGAAGTTCGAGAGCTTGCTAAAGGTATGGTTTTATGTTTTAAAAGGATGAGAAAAATTCAGTTTATCGCATTTGGTTATCTGATGAAAATGCATGTGTGAGTGAACATATAACAAGGGGAAAAGTTAGTTGGTTGATTTGGGGTTTAACATCTCACCAACAGGTTTTGTCTCATCGGACAGATTGGAGAACCTGCAACCCTTGGTTTACAAGGCAAATGACTTAACCACTGTTCTTTGGAGGCTTCTGCAAGGGAATAGTGACAAGATTCAAGCATTTAATATACATTAGTATCTTAGTAGATGGAAAAATTACAAAAGCAAAAATCAGTCTTCTGCCAATGACAACAGTTCTCTACATTAGATTATTGGGCATTATATGCTGTTAGGTAATGTTTAATTCACAGGCATAATCAGGTAGCACATCCTGCATATTGTTTTATGAAGATTTGGTCATGTTAGGTAATGTTTAATTCACAGGCATAATCAGGTAGCACATCCTGCATATTGTTTTATGAAGATTTGGTCATGTTAGGTAATGTTTAATTCACAGGCATAATCAGGTAGCACATCCTGCATATTGTTTTATGAAGATTTGGTCATGAAAATATTTCTGCACTTATTGGGTTGAGGAACAGTTGTCAGTTATTCATTATTGCCGTAATTGGGGAATGTATGATGACAGAATGTGCACTCAGTACTGAATATCAAGCTGTAGGAGGCTTGTCCAGGAACTATGCTGTAAGGATGACAACTTGGACATGATATCAGGAAAACATGTCCGTGTAATGTATACCCCCTTGAACCCCACTTTTACATAGCAAAACTGGGGTATGCCGGGGTATACCTATTTTTCTTATTTTTGCTCCAAAACATAGATTGTGGGTACTCGTTAGAAAGAACCGCCTCGGC
Organism: Rugalucina vietnamica; assembly: GCA_964017185.1. NCBI lineage: Eukaryota > Metazoa > Mollusca > Bivalvia > Lucinida > Lucinidae > Rugalucina > Rugalucina vietnamica. The sequence continues at coordinate 23,316,251 of OZ024873.1, forward strand.
GAGGCGGTTCTAACGTGTACCCACAATCTATGTTTTGAGCAAAAATAAGAAAAATATCAGAATTTTTCTATTGAAAATTTTCATTTTTGACAACTTTAAAAATCTCAGTATATTGCATGGGCGTGTTTTCGTAATGATACATGTACATCAACTTCATTTTATACTTACATGAGCCGCCTCATGGGAAAACCAAGAGTCTGCATATGCGAAAACAAAGACGCAGATCAGCTTCGCGGTAACCGCGAAGCTGATCAGCGCCTTTGTTTTCGCTACTCGGATAGTACAATTCCTCTTCTACTTAAATCCGAAATTTCAAGCTTCTAGCTCTTTTCTGTGCTTGTACAGGCCGGTTTGTGTCGGCCCTGTTCGGAAACCACATTTTTGGTTTTCCCACGAGGTGGCTCACATGTATGGGGGATGTAAATAGCTGTGACATTGGCTCATTATTATCAGTCTCTCTTGAGTAGTGGCTCTTGAACAGCCTACCAGGCCCTGAGTTTATAAAACTTTTTTTCATGCTCAGCTCAGCCGACTAAAATTAATCCTGCTCATAAATGTTAAAATGCCAACAACTGTTGGATTTTGACATTTATTTGGCAAGATAAATTGCAGGCTTTGGTGATCTAAACATGAAATTTCAATTTATTTGGGCTATTTTGTCATTTATGATCAGCTTAAATATGCTCAGCTGAGTTGAGCATGAAAAAAGTTTTATAACCTTGGGACCAGGTCCTTGGGTTTGAGTGCAGTCTTGTTGTTTTGTTGTTGTTGTTGTTTTTTTTCTCAAATTTCATATTACAACCTTATTTTAGTTATTTACCTTTATAGAGAGCAGTACAGCTGACCTTACAAATGGAGCCATAGTATATACAGATGGTGCCTGTGTAAACAATGGTAGGCATGCAGCACAGGCTGGTATTGGTGTGTACTGGGGGCCTAATCATCCATGGTAATACATGTATTTGTGATCTTAGTTTTCTATTGAAATACATGTGCATATATTATAATTAAGCAAGGAAGCATAGACTTAGATTGCAAAGAACACAGCTGTTCCTCCAATCTAGACATCTGTCTTGTTTCAAACAGCAATTGAGTTTAACCCATATTTGACGAATGGATTTTCTGTGTTGCAGTAATGTTAGTGCAAGGCTGCCTGGAAGACCAACCAACAACAGAGCAGAGATTCATGTAGGTTTCATATTTACAACTGAATATTTTAAAGAAAATAAAAAAAAAATAATGGGAAAGAAAGAAAACGTATATTTTGACAGTATTTTCATGTACATTTGAGGCCTTTTAAAATACATGAAGCACATTAATTTAATCTAAAGTCCACCCAGCTAATGAATGGCCAAGTAACTCTAAAGAATTATTTTTCATGAATTATGTAAGAGCAACTGCAAGTGTTTTAAGTTTGTTGAAATTGTCTTTCATTAAAACAAGTTATCAGTACTATAAACTTTGTAGGGTGACCCCTGTGGCTGAGTTGTTGAGTGCTGATATTTCATTACCGCGCTCAATTATTCGATCAGCTCACCACTGTGTCTCGTGTGGGTATGAGCGACACGTGAGACAAGCCAAGTTCAATTTATGGGTTGCCAGGTGGTCTTTCTCGGGGTTCTCCCGTTTCGCCCCACCTACTGATTGGTCCATCTCGTATGTCAGCTGAAATAATCTTGAAAGGGGTGTAATACTGAATTAAAAAAAGATGAACCTGAAGGATGATATATGGGATAAAAGATCTAAATGCTAAATGTATGCATTCTATCTCATAGGCTGTGGTAAAGGCTGCTGAGCAAGCCAAAGAAATGGGTTTGAAAGAATTAAATGTACACACGGACAGCCAGTTTCTCATTAATTGTAAGTGTAACCTTTTTTTTTCTGTAAAAATTTCAGTCTCAACATACACAAGAAATAATGAATACAAATTGTTAAATGACAAAGAGCTGATTAACATTTTCGGTGACAAAGAAAAGATATCCTTTAATTTAGATTTCTTCTAAGAAAATCTTTGCTCTTGGTTTCCTGGTCAGGCCAGGTCCAACAAGAAAGTAGTTGTATGCTAACAGGAGGCTAAGCTTCAAAGTTTTGACCTAGGAATAAGACATAGTTCACTATGCAGATTTTGGCTTAAAAAGGTACAAGTAGGCAAAGATCAGGAAAAGGCGCAATCAGAAAGAGATTCCCACTCCAAATACTGAGGTGGGAAAAAAGCATTGATCAGGTAAGCTATACAATACACAGATATGTAGCTTTGTTTCCACATGGTCAAATGCACCAATTGTAATTGAAATTAATAACTTTTTTAGCAGCCGCATCAGTAAACCAACAATCTGCATTTGTGGAAACGCAGAACAATCCTTCTTCTTAAATCTAATTTCAAGCTTCTAGCCTTTTTCTGTTACTGAACAGGCTGGTTTATGTCGGACCTGGTCGGAAATCCAAAGGCTTATTTATTGTTGTATACTTGACAGCAATGACAAAGTGGATATATGGCTGGAAGAGAAATGGTTGGAAACTGTCAAGTGGTGGTCCTGTCATCAACAGGGAAGATTTTGAAGCATTGGAGAGAGCAAGCAGGGGACTCAAAATAAATTATGTAAGTTTGACTCAAAATAAATTGTTTGTTTAAAGTGAATGATTGTAAATTGATTTGATGCAACGCATGTATTTTTATGCCCCCAACTTTGAAAAAGTTGGAAGGGCATATTGCTTTCGGCTTGTCTGTCTGTCTGTCTGTGTGTGCGTGTGTACGTCTGTTAACTTTTGAATGGTGAATGTTAGGGATTTGAAATTTCATGTGTGTATTCCTCATGAAAAAACAGTTGACCCGTACTTTTTTTTTCTTGTCCGAGTTATGCCCCTTTTCTGAGTTATTTCCCTTTGAAAACAAAATTTGAAAATCTTGTGTGCAAGATATCTCGGAAAGTATTTAAGCTAGAGCCTTCATATTTGGTATACTGGTTGGGGCTGATGAGTAGATGACCTGATCAACTTTTGAGAACTTTCCGTCAAATTTTGACAAAAATACGGAATTTTGAAATTTTGATTGATTTTTCCACTTTTCGGTGAAATTTGAAACTTTTGAACGGTGAATGCTAGGGTTTTGAAATTTCGTATACAGATTCCTCATGAAAAAATAGTTGACCCATATTTTTTTTCATGTCAGTTATGCCCCTTTTCTGAGTTATGTCCCTTTGAAAACAAAATTTGAAAGTATTGTGTGCAAGATATCTCAAAAAGTATTTGAGCTAGAGTCTTCATATTTGGTATACTGGTTGGGGCTGATGAGTAGATGACCTGATTAACTTTTGAGAACTTTCTCTCAAATTTTGACAAAAATACGGAATTTTGAAATTTTGATTAATTTTTAGCTCGACTGCACGAAGTGCATAGAGCTATTGCAGTCACCCCGGTCGTCCACGTTCCCGTTCCCGTTCCCGTGCGCGTTCCCGTGCGCGTGCGCGTCACACTTGCGTTAAAGTTTTCTAGAAGTCCATATCTTGACAACCACTCATCAGAAAGCATTCATACTTGGACCATAGATACCCTGTAGGGTTAGCTTTCATTCCATGGCATCGGGCCCCTGGGTCCAGACCAGGGGGTGGGGCTGGAGGTTAAAATCTAGAACACCTTCAAAAATGGCAATTCTTGTGTTAAAGTTCTCTAGAAGTCCATATCTTGACAACCACTCATCAGAAAGCATTGATACTTGGGCCATTGACACCCTGTAGGGTCGGCTTTCATTCCATGGCATCAGATCCCTGGGTCCATGCCAGGGGGTGGGGCTAGAGGTTAAAATCTAGAACACCATTAATAATAATGGCTTTTCTGTGATATAGTATTCTAGAAGTCTATATCTTAAAAACTTTTTATCAGAGGGCTTTCATACTCGGACCATAGGTACCCTGTAGGGTTGAGTTTCATTTCATGGCATAGGGTCTCTCGGACCATGCCTGGGGGTTGGGGCTGGAGGTTAAAAATTAGAACACTGTAAAAAATAGATGTACTGCTATGTAACTTTTACAAGGAGTCCATATCTTGACAACAACTTATCATAAAGCATTCATACTTCATACACTTTAGGTTCCATGACATCGGACCTCTGGGTCGGAGTCAGGGGGGCGGGGCTAGAGGTCAAAATCTAGAACTCCCCGAATTTTTTTTCTTTTTATTTCTTAATAGAAACAACTTAGGAAGATGGTTGGTCGTTCATCTTTTGACTTTGTGACACTGACTTGTGTGTCATGACGGTAAGGGTCGGTTGACCTACTTTCCATGGTTCAGTGATTTTGCCTTATATCTTGACACTCAATTAGTATATTTTCTTACTTCTTTCAGATTATGAGTGAGTACGACCAGGCCTTTGACCCCAATATACTTATAGGTCACTGTGACCTAATTTCACGGTTCAGTGATTTTGCCTTATATCTTGACACTCAATTAGTATATTTTCATACTTTTTTTCAGATTATGAGTGAGTATGACCAGACCTTTGACCCCAATATACTTATAGGTCACTGTGACCTACTTTCACGGTTCAGTGATTTTTCCCTATATCTCGGTTCTCAAATGGTTTATGAACAAACTTCTTTCAAAGTATGTTTGCGTATGACAAGACCTTTGACCCTGAATTAGTCCTAGGTCAATGTGACCTAATTTCACGGTTCAGTGATTTTGCCCTATATCTTGACACTCAATTAGTATATTTTCATACTTTTTTCAGATTATGAGTGAGTATGACCAGACCTTTGACCCCAATATACTTATAGGTCACTGTGACCTAATTTCACGGTTCAGTGATTTTGCCTTATAACTCGGTACTCAAATGGTTTATGAACAAACTTCTTTCAAAGTATGCTTGCGTATGACAAGACCTTTGACCCTGAAGTAGTCTTAGGTCACTGTGACCTAGTTTCACGGTTCAGTGATTTTGCCTTACATCTTGACACTCAATTGGAATATTTTCAAACTTTTTTCAGATTATGAGTGATTATGACCAGACCTTTGACCCCAATATACTTATAGGTCACTATGACCTAATTTCACGGTTCAGTGACTTTGCCTTATATCTCGGCACTCAAGTAGTTTATGAACAAACTTCTTTCAAAGTATGTTTGCGTATGACAAGACCTTTGACCCTAAAGTAGTCCTAGGTCAATATGACCTTATTTCACGGCTCAGTGATTTTTCTTTATATCTCGGCACTCAATTGGTATATGAACATACTTCTTTCACGATATGTATGAGTATGACAAGACCTTTGACCGTAAAGTATTCCTGGGTCACTGTGACCTAATTTCATGGTTCAGTGATTTTGCCTTATATCTCGACACTCAGTTGGTATTTTTTCATACTTCTTTCTGATTATGAATGAGTATGACCAGACCTTTAACCCAAACATACTTATAGGTCACTATGACCTAATTTCATGGTTCAGTGATTTTGCTTTATATCTCAACACTGAATGGGTATATGATCATATTTCTTTCACATTATGAGTAAGTATCACTAGACCTTTGAGGCTTTGACCCTGAATTACTTATAGGTCAGTGTGACCTTATTTCACGGTTCAGTGATTTTGCCTTGTGTCTTGGCACTGAGTTGGTATGTGAACACACTTCTTTCACAATATGAGTGAGACCTTTAAATCTTAGGTAGTTATAGTTAACTTTCATGGTTCAGTGATTTTGCCTTATCGCATCAAGGCAAAAAGATGTATGAGCATAATGCTTTGGGTTACCGGTCGGGTTTGGCCTAATGTTTGACAAAGGTCAGAAGCAGTCGAGCACGCTGTCCTGCGACAGCTCTTATTCCACTTTTCGGTGAAATTTGAAACTTTTGAAAGATGAATGTTAGGGTTTTGAAATTTCATATACAAATTCCTCATGAAAAAATAGTTGACCCATATTTTTTTCATGTTCAAGTTATGCGCCTTTTTGGAGTTATGCCCCTTTTAAAACAAAATTTGAAAATCTTGTGTGCAAGATATCTGAAAAAGTATTCAAGCTTGAGCCTTCATATTTGGTATACTGGTTGGGGCTGAGAAGAAGATCACCTGATTAACTTTTGAGGACTTTCCGTCAAATTTTGACAAAATAACTCCATTTTGAAATTTTTACTCCATTTCTAACTTGTATGCAAAAAGCTTACATTCTGTTTCTGGATCGAGGTCAAAAACAGAGGCAACCGAACAGCTTCTTTAGGAAATTAAATTTCACTTCATTCAAATGAAATAAATGAATCATACAAGCTGCCAGTTTAGGGACAAGCATACAGTTGGGGGCATAGTGTTTTACAAACACGCATTTCTAGTGACTACTTGATTCTGGCTTAGCTTGGCTAGGCATGTAACAAACTATTGCTAAGCGAAAGGACGTATTGGAAAAAAACAAAACACACACACACTGAACAAGTAAAAAATCAAACAAAATGGGTTCCATGGTTGTATGCAAAGACAAAATTTATTCTTACGCTGTTGCATGTATTTCAGACTCATGTACGAGGTCACCAGGGCATAGCAGGAAATGAAGCTGCTGACAGACTTGCTGTAAATGGTGCATCGAAACAGCTGGGAGAATAACAAAAACTTCAGAACAGATGACACTGTATTTGATGATGGATATGAGTTTTGATGTCATTTCATCATAAAGAACATTCTTGATGGTTGCACATTACTGTTATTTTCCCCCGCCTTTTCGAAGAAAAGCGGAGGGACATAGTTTTTGGCTTTCCGTCCTTCCATTCGTCCGTCCTTCTGTCCGTCCTTCCGTCCCCCTATAGGAGTATGTACCTTGTGTGCGCAACTCCTCCTACAGTTTTATTCCGATTCTTTTGAAACTTTACAGATGTCTTCATCATGCTTTGAAGATGTGCATGTGGTTTGGATATAATCCTCAGATTAATTTTTGACACTTTTTTTGCAATTTGAACTTAAGTCATTTTTCGGGCATTTTGATAATGAAAGTGAATAGACAGTGGGTACCTTGTGTGCGCAACTCCTCCTACAGTTTTATTCCAATTCTTTTGAAACTTTACAGATGTCTTCATCATGCTTTGAAGATGTGCATGTGGTTTGGATATAATCCTCAGATTAATTTTTGACACTTTTTTTGCAATTTGAAATTAGTCATTTTTCGGGCATTTTGATAATGAAAGTGAATAGACAAAGGGTACCTTGTGTGCGCAACTCCTCCTACAGTTTTATTCCGATTATTTTGAAACTTTACAGATGTCTTTATCATACTTTGAAAATGTGCATGTGGTTTGGATATAATCCTCAGATTAATTTTTGACACTTTTTTTTGCAAATTGAACTTAGTCGTTTTTTGGTATTTTGACAATGAAAGTGAATGGACAGTGGGTGCCTTGTGTGTGCAACTCCTCCATCAGTTTTTAATTCAGATTCTTTTGAAACTTTACAGATGTCTTGATGATGCTTTGAAGATATGCATGTGCTTTGGATATAATCCTCAGGTTAATTTTTGACACTTTTTCGCAATTTGAACTTAGTCGTTTTTCAGGCATTTATACAATGAAAGTGAATGGACATTGTGTACCTTGTGTGCAAACTCCTCCCTCAGTTTTATTCTGATTCTTTTCAAACTGTACAGATGTCCTGACCATGATTTGAGGATTTGCATGTGGTTTGAATATAATCCTCAGATTAATGTTTGACACTGTGACATGTGATTTGGATATACATTATTGTCAGATATATTTGTGTAACTAAACAATTAAGGCGGGGGACATAAATTCTCTGAATTTGCTTGTTCATCAAGGTTATTCTAATGGGTTATTTTTTAGGGCTGTACAGATTGGTTTGTGTTGGATCTGGTAAGAAATCCGGAAGTTAGATTTCTTGTTTGAAAGCTCAATTCTTGTTAAATATGCATGTCATCTGTTCAAAAGAGACTTGTGACAACTCATGAGGCAGAGAGCTGGCCTTGGGCAAAAACATGTCCAGCTCATGCGCGGATCCAGAAATTTTCATGAGAGGGGGTCCAACGAAAATGGTAATTTTTGGTCACAGATGAGGGGGGGTCCAACCCCCAAAAATCCCGAAATTACCTTTTTTTAGGTCAAATTTTCAAATTCCAGGGGGGGGGGGTCCGGACCCCCGGTCCCCCCCTCTGGATCCGCGCATGCAGCTTGCCACTTTGTATGTGATTGGATACCAAGCGTCTTTCAATTCTGTTCTGGGTTGGACAGAACATTTTTTTGATGCAGGCATTATGCCATAGTAGTCACTGATATAGATTTTATGTCTAGTTGGACTATGTAAGTCAGAAGACTTCTCAATAAAACAACGATGATAACTTTTCTTATCTTTTATTGCATCCTAACTTAAACTTATCCTATAGACATAGTACAGAGCCTATGGAGACAAAACTATGATTATATCAGTTAACGAAAATTAAACAATATAATTGCTTAATTATTTGTAAATTGTTTACATCGAGTTAATCCACACTTTTTAGACCAATCAATGTGCATTTCATTTAAATATATTTGTTTTCTTGTCTTCAGTACACTTGTACTATTCATAAGGGTCATGGCACAACAAAGTCTATCTTCAGCGACTACTTTCCATACAATGAAAACAAAGACACAGATAAGCTGCACTGTTGTGGCAAAGCTGATCTCGATTTTTATTTTGTACTAAAAGTCATGTTACTGCTAGTTGATATGCATGGCTGATCACATTAAAGATTCACATAATAGATTTACAGAGGCACATTTTTCCCCCCAATACAGAGTGTCCATACAGTGTATTTGGAAACAGCTGTGTCAAAACAAAACTTGTCTCACACTTTCACTGCCACGCCTCTCAAAAATCAATATCTCACTGCCAAGTATGTATTTATTTTATTGTTTTTATTGATTTATTAATCAATTTATTAACTATTATATTTTAAGATATATGCGCATATCATATATCACTAAAAAGGGCTTTTTACGCTGAAAAATCTGTTACACAATACATTTACCTCCCTTTAATACATTTTTCTATAACCCGGGACATACCGGTATACCCGTAAAACGACTACAGTCGTGTGTGGCAGTGAACGGTAAAAACGACTACAGTCGTCGGTGGCAGTGAATGAGTTAATGAACAGTACTATTTATACAGTTACAGTAAGACAAAGACACTGATCAACTGCACAGTTGTAACAAGCTGATCTGGATCTTACAACCTAAAGGATAAAACAGATAATCAACTGATTTTTGCTTCAGATGCAGGGTTTTGTAAATTAAATCACATTTTGAGTGATCTTTCATCACGACCTTCACTCGGAGTGCTGCAGCTCGTGAGGTTATGATGATTGGTCATTGAAAGTGTGGTTTAATTTACAAAACACTGCACTTGAAGCAAATATCAGTTGATTATCTATAACACATACACCGCCACATCTTCTGATGTAAAGAATGCATCAAAAAGAGGCCAACATGCCTAGTTAGATATCAACATAGGTATATCAAAATCCTTAGCTTATGAACAACCTTCCAAATATCAAAATGTGCAGAATTTGATAGAGGCTTTCTGTTTACTTCTATTGAAGGCTTTTTAGAATCAACATGTAGACCTTTTAGTTTGAGCATTATCTTCTGCTTGATCTTCTTAATGAAAATTTGGTCATGGCCATTCTTTCTCTTTGATGGCCTGGTGTAGGGCTAGGCAATCAAGAGACAGTGGGTTCGAACCCTACCTCCCCCACTAACAATTTTCTATGCTCCTTTTGCTCTTGCATAATTAGTAGCCATATTTGTTTTGGTAATTTAAATATTTTCTTTTTTTAATTACTTTTTGATTCCTTGCAATGATAAGTGAAGGAGAACTAAAACAGTGCATTTATAAATATAAATTAATAAAAAATATGATTTTGAAGCGTCAAAGAATACCTGTAAATATGAAATTCAGTACCACTTCCTGTGTTTACATGTTTTTGGACACTGAAATATAGTCTTTAAATGAATTTTCCTGAGCCAGGTCAGACTTTTCCTGGAAAGAATGATGTCTATATTTTCATAATGTATCAAAATTATTTTGAGTCACACGTTTGCTGCGAGAGTCATGGCATGTTTTGGACCCTACTTTTTGTTGACATAGATGACCATATTTGGAAAGTAAATAAATTATTTTTTTTTATTTTGAATCAATTTTTCTTTCAGTTTCACATTCGCAGACAGGGAATACTTAAAAAATATGTTAACAACAGAAAGAAAATAAAATTTGGTTGTTTAATGACAAAATTTTGTGAATTTCTAACTGTCAGATTTGAATTTGCTTATAAATATTCATGTAATAACCCCTCCTTATTTATCTGAGCATGCTCAGTGATGCTGATTTATTGGAAAATACAGATCTAAAAATAGATTTTGGTGGGATTCCAGCTTTTCACAGGAGCAAAGACAAAGAAGGAAAAAGTTGTTAGTGTCCCCCAGGTTGTGTTCCTGTAGAAAACATTCTCCCCATAGTGCTTATATACCTAAAGTAGTAAGTGTTCACTCTATCCTGTCATTGAATGAAATGCATCACTAGAAAACCAGATTTTTGCATACGAGAAAATAAAAGGCACAGATCAATAACCACACACCTGATCAGCGCCTTTGTTTTCCCTTCACAGATAGTACAATCCCTTTACTTCTTATTCCAAAAATTTCAAGTTTCTTTCTTCTGTGTATGAACAGCCCAGTTTGCGTTGGACGAGGTTGGAAACACTGAAGACCTGTTTTGACACATAGCGGCTTGAATAATCCTTGACCGTGATGTAAAGTAGTTACTCGAAAAGACCTCATTGAAACATGCAATTCTAATGATGGATAAAGACATGTCATACTTTTAAGAAGAAAGAACAAGTTATACTTCAATCATCAAGTACCACATAATCTGTTCTTCCAATTTTCCAAACACATCACCTTTCAGAATAAAAGCACCTATCAGTTACTTCAAATACAAAGTCAAAAGCTCCAACTTAATGACCAGTGACACATACATTTGTCTTTTCAAGGTGGGTTTAATATAAGTTGATCTAGAACTTCTAGGCACCACATGGCTTCTAGAGATTTGTTGTTGCTAAGGTTCTGTATCTTCAATGCCTTGATGACCGGGCAATCACCTGACTTCATTAGCGGACCAACTATCATTATGTAGTTACCTGAAATTTATCAAAACAGATTTTATATCGGACAACATTTCAGCAGCCAAGATCTTTAGGAAATGATGAAATCCCATGTTTTAAAATATCTAAATTTAAACAATTTCATAGAACAGTTCACATCAGGTTTGCTCATAATGCAGCCTCTATCTGGCTGGTGTAGTATTGTTTATTTTTGTCAACAATGTTACATTCTTTAGCATGCTTTATCATGGGGTTGTTGAATATGTTGCAAATACATGGATTTGTGTATACATGATGGTGAAATGAGTGGTCAGCTCAAGCGAGTCATTTTCAGTTACTTCCGGGTTGAAATCGTCGGACCCATTTTTCTTTTGTTTTGAAAAACGTAAGCCAGAATTTTCCATGTAGTCATTGACTTCAATCATATAAGAACCTGAAACAAAAGGCACATCATCTTTCAGCTAACAATAAGCGCACACGAGTCGCCCAAATTTACCCACTTTGAGAATTTTCCAGAAAAACATGTTTACACTAACTTTTCCCAGAGAAATAAATTTCCATGACCCCAAAATCAACCTCAGTTTTGCAGATTATGTATCCTAGACATGTAGGTGTTGTGTAATTTTTATGCAAATACATTCCATTTTCCAGGAAATAGGTCCCACGAAAACCAGTTACATTTCCAATTCTAAACCAAGCTATTTAAAATTTTAAAAGAATAACTATATTGAGTCGTTCTTTGTATCTTGTGACGTCTATTAGCAATAATTGCACATCATCATTTGATTGACAGTTTAAAAAAAAACAGTAGATGACTGTTTAACATACCCCACCCACTCATGTCAATATTGACAAATTCTTAACAAATAGCATTTCTTAAGAGTTTACACCTCAAGATGCAAGTCAGCTTAGCCAATTACAAAACTGCTGAGCAGGTTAGCTTGTGTCATAGTTTGACTGAATCCCTAAAAACAAGTTTAAGCACATTAAGAACCAACATTACCTATTGCTGGTTTTGTAGAAGCAAACTGTATCTTTCCATATCCTGACACCAGTCCTACTGCCGTGCCATCGTCAATGAAAAAACTGTCATGTCCGTCAAGAACCTGAAGTAAAACAAGACAGTGGTTCAAAAAACATGTTTGGTTGCTGATGCTGGCATGCTTAGCTATTGAAGCTAGCTAGAGGCTTGGTATTTCAGTGTTTCTTTTTTGAATACATAAGATGGCATAGATAAGCCACATCATGAGAAAACCAACATTTTGCATATATATAACAAAGGCCCAGATCAGCTTCGCAGTAACTGCGAAGCCAATCAGCGCCTCTGTTTTCACTACACAGATAGTACAATTAATCTTCTTTCTAAATCTAAAATTTCTAGTCTCTAGCCATCTGTGCTTGTACAGCTTGGTTTGTGTCAGACCTGGTAAGAAACAACATTGGTTTTCTCATGCGAAGGCTCCGATGCAAAAACAAAGATTTCTCATCAACTCACTTGACATACTTTCTAAATATGGATTCTAGTGATCCTAAGCGCTTTACAACACCTAAAATTTAGGGAGAATATGCAGTAGAATGACAATAGACCACACAAACTGGATGTACGAGTACTGACCAGTCTAACACTGGCAAACACAAAACCCGATTTGAACCCTTCCAAGAAGATGGCTAAAGGTTAAGGGTGTTGAAGGATTATATTGTTTAGCAAAAAAAATAAACACAATGATTACTACTACCTCTACTATTACAATACTTTGTTACGGTGTATGCAAAAAGCTGATTTTCTCATGATGCAGTACTGTACCTTCACTATAACTCCTTGGATCCAAACTACAGAGAACTGGACAGGTCTGTTCTTCCACTGGAAGTGCCATTCTTTTAGCTTGCTAGGCTCTCCGGGTGGAGAGGTAGCACTGTCTAGAGAGCATTTTTGGAGGTCAGCAAGGAAGAATTTATGTGCAGGCTGATCTAAAGTCTTGCTCATAGCACTTATATGTAACTGCTTCGATGGTAAATGTATCAATGATCCTGCAAAACCGATATAAATGCTTCATTCAAGTTCTAAAAAGTATATATGGACTAATGAAGACTAAAAGAATCTATGATGGGGTTGAGGCCGAGATAAGGAAATCTCAGGCAAATTTTCAGATTATTCAAGTCTCATCCGAGGCTCTGCTGAGGATGAGACTCGAATAATCTGAAAACGAGCCTGAGATTTCCTTTTTGAGGCCTCAACACCATCATTGATTATTTTTCTCACCCATCACTCAGAGTTAAACCATTTTAACTCTGAATAAGCTTCATGTGCTGTCCAGGCAGCCATTTTGTTTTTACATGAAACAATATGCAAATTAACCAGTGAAAAAAATAAAAGAAAATAATTTGTATATATGCACTAACCTTACAAAAAATATTCAGCCAGCATTTTGTTTTGTGCATAAAATTCTCAGCAAAATTAAATTTTGAGATTTTTATCAAAGCAGCAGACTACAATTGCTCCTGTAAACTTCCTGAAATTAACACCTGCATGGTTATTTTTGTCACTGACAGTTGACAACTAGCTCATCATTTCCTTATATGGAAGTACACATAAAGATGTGCATTTCTATTGGCTAACTGCAGAAATGATTGGCATTTTGAGACAGCTAAAATTTACTAGTACTGGGATAGAAATATCTCGGACAGGCACACAAAGGGATATGCTTGTCTGATGGGTGAGAATATGTACATGATGTAAATAAAAGGATATAAATTTACATTATGGCATATCTTAAGGACAAATAACCACATTGAAATTAAAAAATATTCAACACCCAGGATATCTGAGGTCTGTAACAACAGTCAGTTTTGAATTGACTCCTCCGCCAGCAAGGTGTAGCCACGCCCACACCTATTTCCTTAGACAAACATTGTGTTTTTGCACCTATATTTACCTGTAAAAAGCACCTGTTGGTTTGTTTGTCTAACCCACGTGTTGTCTAACCGTCATTGACCGTTAGCTAATGTGCAGATTTGAATGGTCAATATAAAATGAATATTAATGATGGGTGGTTTGACGGAGGACTCAATTAATCTTGGTCTGATGGACAGGGTAAGGGTGGGTAATGTGTAGCACCAGAGAAAGGTACCAATGGTATATCAGAAGCAGTACCATGTCAGGGCTGGGACAGACCCAATCACTACTCAAACACTGAGCAGCTCTCTTACATTGGGAGCGATCTACCAATTGAGCCTCCGAGCCACATGTCAGCCTGTTATATTTTATGGTGATGTGAGCAGGGTTCGAACCTGTGCTCCCAGTTGTTGTGCTTGACTTGTGTATAGGGTGATCTGAAAGAATCAATGGTATAACTGGAGAAACACAGCAATTCGGATCACATTCGATAAGGGCAGTCTGGTAAACAGGTACAATCTTGTTGCCCTTTCTTCACTTTCACTCCGCTCCACTTCGGTACACTTACTGTAAATTCGGAAATTTTCACGTGACTTTTATTTCACAAATTTTCAATTTCTGAATTATCAGCGAGTTCTTGAATTCGCGAGCGAGTGTCTATGTATTCTATAAAGTTTATAGTGACTCTTTATTAGCGAGAACTTTGAATTCGCGAGGAAACCAATTCGCGAAAATTAGCAAAAATTAAGTTCTCGCGAATATTGCCGGATCTACAGTATTACACTTCCAGGTATGGCGAGAGGTTTAACGTAATAATAATAAAAATCTCTTTATTTTAGGAGGATAACCTATAGTCTTCCTTATGGTCCTCCAGTGAATAACTACATGGATTATTGTCGAACTTGAAATATCTTTTTGTTACACATGCGATGTAAGTGATGCTTTATGTTACAGTGAAGAGATGCAAGTGCTTGGCTAATAATGCTGAGTGCCAAGCAAGGTAGCCACTGGTACGCAGATCAAACCCATGGCCACCCACTCCTGAAGCAGACGCTCTAACCATTACGCTATTGGGATGGTTTAAATACAGATGTAAATCGTCCGTCTAGACTCATGAATGTCGTAAACCATTTTGGTTTAAAACAAACGATGAGAATGCTAAATGTAAGGCTAAGGTAGTGACATCATTTCAAAATGGGAACCTGTGCAGCAGTGTCGAGCCAAAGGTATTGTCTGAGCTTAATCGGTACTTCTCCTTCAATGCCTCAAAATGTGAAGCTTAATCATGCATTAATTTGAATGAATATAAATCTTAAGTGACTATCTCACTGGCATACGAATTCCTCCCGACTGTATTGCAAATTTAGTCGTGGATCGAGTTGTGTGCCGAGAGAATTTTCATGTGTCGCAAACTAATCGCAAATGTTTTAAACATGTTTAAAAAATTCATGCAAATTTTTTCGCCAAAATATGTTGATAATTTCTATGGGTTCGGTCGGGTTAGTTCGGTAATTTCCGTAGGTTTGGTTAGGATACAGGTTTTATACATAACCGTGTTTATATTGTTAATCTTTGTTGCAAAATAGTCGCGAACAAGTTGCGAACTAATCTCCAGTTTCGCATTCCAGTGAGATAGGGGCTTTACCCAGATCAGTGCATGTATAACCAGATGAATTTGGATGGAATATTTTTACTTTTACACCTATTAGCTTACATCAACAACAAAAGAAATTGCATTTAATATAGAGTTATAGGTCCAGAAGCTTGATATATGGTCCCATTTTTCTCATTTTCTGCTATTTGCCAATTTCTAAGCAGTTTTGACCGATTGACATTGCTGTTTTTCAGGCTTATTTTATTAGTTTATTTTCTTTGTTGCAAGCGGCTACACAATGGCTGACGATGTCGAAAAATCTACAGTGACGGATGAAATAGATAAACCCGATAACAAGGAAGATAGAATAGGCTGTATTCATTATGCGAGAAAGTGCATATTGATTGTAAGTAAATAACAAAACAATCGTCTGGATGTTATCACGCGCAATCCGTTTGATATAGACTATGTTTCAAATGTCATTATATTTCGCGACTTGCTGGATTTGCCCGTTTACAAAACACGGACCCGTCACGGACTTAGGACGCGATAGTGCAGGATTAACACGCAAGTGATCCTGGTTTGATCCTATGCCAGGGAAAATGCTGATTAGCATATTTTCATCTGTTATGTAAAATGACCCATCCAATGGCTCAGAACATAGTCATTTCAAATTTATAGGTTTGTGAATGTCTAATTGAGATTCGGAGATGAATCTAAAATTTAAGGAGAATATGCAGTAGTGCTAGTATAAAACACACTCGCATCGCCTTGCAGTACAAACCAACTTTTATAGCGAAGTGGTAGAGTGTTGATTTAGCACTCAAGAGATTCTGGTTCGATCCTTGATCGGGGCAAATGATGATTAGCATATTTTCACTTTTTACATCACCTTAACTTAAAGAGTTTTTAGTTTGCCTCTGCCTTTGAGTAATATTTTTACAAAATGGTGGAACCATTTAATGTTTTGACACAATGTGCATGTCAACATAAAATACAAAAGTTATTCCTTTGGAAGTAGTAAAAGCGTTCAAAGGGAGGCAGTATGGGCCATATTGCGCAATTTCGGGTACTGAACTCATCAGTGACCCTCCACAAACTGGCGACGGTAGCCAGACAAACACACCGCAATCCCAAAAAGTTACACAAAGGCCGTGGCGTCCAAATCAAAATAACATGCCTAAACGGGGTCAAAACGGAGTCTCAATGGGGTTTACTGCTTAGCAATTTTTGGTCATTTATTTGATTGATTAGTGATTTTTTGGCCAAACAGTTTTACTGATAAGCGATTTTTTGGCCAAAATTTTAATGATTAAGGATTTATGGGCCAAAATTTATTGATTAAGGAGAGTCTCCCTGGGCGTATTTCTAGCCACTGTCATTGAAAATGCTGGCTGTATCATCTGATTATAAGTTATGCATAAAACATAATGAAATACCTTCTTTTTTTGTTAATTTTAAATTTCGTGAGAAGCCCCTTCGTTGTTTTGGATTTAGAAGCCAGGTGCATTGTAAATGAAATTCTTGAATATTTTTTTCTAAAAGGTTGTGAAATTATTTGGATGCTTGTTTTTCGACTTCATGATCTTGGCAGAACAAGAGCTTTGAAGGTGTATTTAGGAGAGAAATCAGTATATAAAAGGAAATTTACCTACAAAACACTGTTACCTGTAAAAGTAAATTTTGATCTGTTTTTTCATTTCAAAATAAATTGACTAACTAACTACCGTTGTAAAGGGAAGTGGATAGGGGGTACTTTAAGGCACGTGTCAGATTTTACAATCGTTTAATCATGGTAAAACAATTAGAAAGTATTATCATACCTTTTCCATCTGTCAAATATCTGCCATTTTATTGAGGTAGCCTGTGCGTCCGAATACAAGAGCGTGTGCGTTTCAAACATTCAGATGTTGCTATGTCTTTACATTGACCACTGAGTGTGATATTGTTCCTTTGGAATACCTCTCACTTTTAACACTGGTTCTTTGACAACAGCAACAGATAATTTCATGTGGGGGGGGGGGTGATATGGTAAGTTTTTTGTTCTCTAGACCTTCTCCAATGTGCTTCCGCATGGCTTACAAATATTTTGGGATGTGGTGAGCACAAGTCAAGATCTTGGCTATTGCTTTTTTGATAACTGTTGACAAGTATGTTTCTCAGCTACCATCCTATAGGTTGACAGTACCATTGTCTTAATCAAATTAGAGAAACAAACCATCATTAGGATGAGTGTTGATAACTTTTAACAAATCTTTCAGAGATCGGCTGAAACTCGGGTTTGCAGCATAAAACATGGATTGCATGCCCTGCTCATGGGGAAACTGTTGCCTTAAGACTGCATGACTTGCATCTTTTATCATGTCATTTAGCCATCCATTGTCAAAGTTTCCATCTCTCCTGTGATAGATTGAGACTGACTCCATCAATATTAAGTAGCCAGATAACATCATTGACGGCATCAATGGTAGTTCCTTCATGCTCTTGCTTTTGGCTTTTTATATTGATGTTATCATCCTCCATGGTAATAGACTTTTTCTGTGGTATTTCAGGTTCATCAACATCTCTGGGTCTTGTTTGTTTTCTATGTAGCTTCTTTTTTCCTCATGTTTTTTTTTTTTTTTTTTTTTGGTTTGATTATGTCAGAATCTTGTCCATAGGTTTCATCATGATCTACAGGCATCTGCCACGCCAACTTGACAGCATTTTGCATTCTTGACAGCACAAGTGCAAGTTTTCTTTTGGAAAGAGTTTTGCTACAAAAGACTGCCCGGTAGCACTGTTGACATGACCAACAAATTGTTGACTGCCACATTAAGCCATAGCCAAAGCAAAATATATATCTTGCTCTTTTAGCCACTACTGTTTGGCTGAACCATTTCTTTTCAACCCCCTACAGTTCTACATGATTCATGCCTATTTTCTATCTCTATATACTGCCACATGCCCTCTTGGACATTGTAGACAGGGATGGGCATAATCTGTTGGTATAAGACAGTTAAAAAGGATGAAACTTTAGACAAGAATAGAAAGTAATAGTGGAGGATACAAATAGATGATAGGTTAAAGTAAATAAGAATACAAACAAAATTTAAGGGATTATGGTATAGAGGGTTGCTGTCAAGATCTTGATCAAATTTGTTTCACTTTCACAGAGTAAGTAAATCAGTTTAGCATTCACATCAGACTGGAAGAAATTAAAAAGTTTGTAACATGGACAATGAAAATTTCAGTAAATGTGTTAGGTTTCCGATCAGCAGTAATATCTTAACTTATTTTATAGTCGCCCTGCTGTAAGAAAGAATACACATGCCGTCTTTGTCATGATGATGTAGAAAACCACGAACTTAACAGGCAGCTGGTACAGAGGGTCAAGTGTGCAAAATGTTTGCTCGAACAAAAGGTACATATCTTCATAGCACATACAGAGTTTTTAATATCTTGACTCAACCTGAAGTACAAATACTTGAAGTAACATTTTATGTAATCTGGTTTGATACTAGAGGCCTGTTTAATACAGAAAGCAAGAACTTAACATGTAAATGGGGCACTTAAACTGCTACTGAAAAAAATTTGAAAGTGTAATCCCTGCTCAATTCTTTAATAGCCGATTATCTCATTTTAACTTCCAAGACACTTTGTTTCTGTATACTCAGATCAATATTGCAAGTTGCAAATTTGGGGCTCTGGATTAAAACCTTTAAAATGATTCCTATATTGATAAACCATGCTTTACTGAATGTATTTACAATGCATTTATCTCATTTGAGCCGCTGCATCAGAAAACCAACATTCTGCATACACGTAATCAAAGCTGCAGATCAGCTGTGCACTAATTGCACAGCTGATCAGCGCCTTTGTTTTCTTTCTATAGGTAGTGTAAGGTAATGTCTTTTCTTTCTAAATCTGAAGTTTCAAATTTCTGGCCTGCTTCTGTTGCTGTACAGGATGATTTGTGTCAGACCTGGTCTGAAACTAAGAAAGTTGGTTTTCTCATGCAAAGGCTCATTTGATATTAACTACTAGGTGCAGAAAGCATGCGAGAAGTGTGATACAGAGTTTGGCTGGTATTTCTGTGAGAAATGTCGTCTCTATGATGATGAGGATAAAGGACAGTTTCATTGTGAAGGATGTGGTCTCTGCAGGTTTGTTTCAGCTTTTAGATCAGGCCCCGAGGTTATAAAACTTTTTTTCAAGCTCAGCTCAGCTGAGCATGAAATTTTAAATGCTCATAAATGTTGAAATAATCAAGATTAGTGGAAAATTCAGGTTGAAAACTCAAAAACTAGTAATTTATCCTGCTAATAAATGTTAAAATGCCAACAATTGTTGGCATTTTAACATTTATGAGCAGGATAAATTTTAGTCTCAGCTGAGCTGATCATGAAAAAAGTTTTATAACCTCGGGGTCAGGTCAAATTGTAATGTGTCCATGGATTTTCTTGATTGACCATTTGTTTCCATGTGTCAACCATAAATAAAGTTTTTATACTTAAGGGTTTTTCTGTGCACCTATTTTAATATTTAATGTGAAATGAAATACATGTACTTTATATGCTCATTTCTTTTCTTTTCAAAGTACATTTTTGTATATTTATACACTGAGAAAAAGTGTAAAAATACAGCATACTTGTGAATTTGTCATTTACCTTTTACAGCTCATAACATCTCATTTTTACAGTTTCACATTAGCATTTTTCTTGCTCAACTAAATTGTTTTCAACTTAAAATTGGATTTCAATTATTTTCAGAATTGGTGGCAAGGACAAGTTTTTTCACTGTGATAAATGTGGAATTTGCCTTGGGATGTCACTGAAAGGAAATCATAAGGTAAAATTACTACTTTAATTGAGCCGCCTCGTGGGAAAACCAACAATGTGGTTTCCAAATAGGTCCGACAAAAACCGGCCTGTACAAGCACAGAAAAGAGCTAGAAGCTTGAAATTTCGGATTTAAGTAGAAGAGAAATTGTACTATCCGAGTAGCGAAAACAAAGGTGCTGATCAGCTAACCCCGAAGCTGATCTGCGCCTTTGTTTTCGCCTATGCAGATTGTTGGTTTTCTCATAAGGCGGCTCAATTATTTACACTCATCCAAGATGTTCAATTGTAAAATGCTTTCATGAAATGTGAATGTAATTATGATTACGAATGAGCCAAATTCGAAATTTTACCCACATTTTGTCTCATAGCATATTCATAATACATGTATTTGACAGGGAGCATGGTGGCATAGTGGTAGAGCGTCGGACTCCGAATCGAGAGGTCCTGGGTTCGATCCCCACAAGCGTCATTGTGTTGTGTCCTTGAGCAAGACACATTAACTCCCTACAGTACTGGTTAAACCCAGGAAGAGTTGGCTCTGTCCCTACATTACTGAAAAAATGTTGACTGGGATGTTAAGCCATAATACAAACAAAAATAATAGCCTCCTGGTACCATATCTTGAACCACTTTTACAGCACTGTTACTTGCAAAAATCTTAGAACATGCAATAAAATTAATTTCATCTTCAGATTTTGCAGACACAACATTGCCAATGTCACTGACCTAGACACTTATGTGTGACGTCATATGGTGCGTGCACAGCACGGTCCATTACATCACCACTAAAAAGCATGTTTCCTTCAGTTAATGGAACCAATTCTCGAACAGACTATTTGAGATCGTTTTCAGTTGTAATAATGTGAGAGAACTAGGGAAAGACAGTGTATAGTCACCCAGGAGGTATTTAAATGCAAGAAAATATGGTAAAATGCAACCATGTCACCACATAGGTCATTATGAGTAGGTCCAACCTAAACACTAGTCTCTTACTACACTTTGTTTCCATATATTTTTGCCAGCATCAAAGTTGAGCAGACTAGGAATGGGAGGAAGTGTCGGTAACAAAATAAAAACAATCTTGTCGCTCATGCGATGTTTACGGGCACTGTATTTTCACTGGGGTGTAAACAAAGATTTGTAAAGCTAAAAGACTCAAGGCGTGTTTCCCTCATCGAAATTTGATTTGAATACATAGAAGAGAGCTTCTGGCATGAGACAGCGGAAAAATGGATTTCAGGAATGTTTTTTCAGCAGAGAATTTCTTGTCAAACAAACTGAGTGACGTATTGTGCTTTGGTTTTGGTCAATTTTCATTGGCTGCAAGAGAAATCCAAAACGAGGCTGACACTTGGCACTGTGCCAGTTTTATCGCCCATTGACTGACGAAATAAAACCATCCCAAATTGTTGTATGTGGACCAGATTTTATGTTTTATTTAGTATAAATCAAATTATTGTTCGAGAGTTGGTCCCATTCGAGAGATGGTACCAGGAGGCTATTTGACTCTACAGTCAATGCCCTAATGTTGCAAAGACTTGTCAACATTATGTACACCAGTTATGCATTTTCAGTGTGTAGAAGAAAGCTCCAGAAGAAACTGCCCTATATGTCTAGAAGATCTTCACACTTCCAGAATGGACGGGCATATACCCCCATGTGGACACTTAATTCATAGGTAAAGATCTAGAGTTGCTTTGTACATTGTATGAGGCAGTTTGAAATTGCACTTAGCGTATTATAAATTGCCCATGAATTTGAGCCGCCTCAGGAGAAAAACAACAGTCTGCATATGCGAAACCAAAGGCGCAAATCAGCTTCGCAGTAACTGCAAAGCTGATCAGCGCCGTTGTTTTCGCTACACGGATAGTATGATTCCTCTACTTTCTAAATCCAAAATATCCAGCCTCTAGCCATCTCGTACAGCTCAGTTTGTGTCGAACCTGTTCGGAAACCACATTGTTGGTTTTCCCATGAGGTGGCTCATTTGTTACAATAGAAAAAAGTGAAGAAGTAGGGGTTACCTAGTGGTTAAGCCACTTGCATTGTAAACCAGGGAAGAGGGTTTGCAAGTTTGAGCTTGGGCTTCTCCTGTATTTTGGATATGACTTAAAATCGAGGTTCCCTATCCATGTGACTCGAACTGTTGAGCAGGTCATATGGCTTGAAAACAACACCAAGACATGGGATCTGACAAACAAATGATTGTTGTTGAGTTTAAAGATATCTGTCATGGCTCATGGTTGAGAACTTTTAAGAGGTTGTTGAAGTTGCGTTATAAATGTTATTATCTTGACTTGAAACAATGTTTCGAGCTGATTATACTTTCCATGTCATTTCAGTTCGTGTATGAAGCAGTGTATCAAGACAGGGTATGTATTTCTTGGCATTTTGTCAGTTAACCTGGCCCCAAGGTTATAAAAAACATTTTCATGCTCAGCTCAGCTGAGACTAAAATTTATCATGCTCATAAATGTTAAAATGCCAACAATTGTTGGCATTTTAACATTTATCAGCAGGATAAATTTTAGGCTTTGGTGTTCTAATCCTTCAATTTCCATTTATTTGGGCTATTTCAGTATTTATGAGGATTTGAAATTTCAAACTCAGCTGAGTTGAGCATGAAAAAAGTTTTATAACTTTGGGACCTGGTCTACCTGGTGGTCATCTAGTTAGCTCAAGCAAAGACACAAAGCTATTGCTGTAGTAGCAAAAAATGTACAATTGCAGTTGCATAAATTTTATGGGGCCCTCTTCCATTATGTACTATATACAGATTTACCAAACAGGTCATGCACTTTTAAATGTAAAAAATGAATAAGGTATTTTTTTGAGGGCTTGATTGATCTATTTTTTAAGTAAAATGTATGTGATGATTGATTTTTCACACATTGTTTATCCATTCCTGTTGTCAACATGATTATTTGATCGTTTTTTTTTTTTTTTTTTTTTTTTTTTTTTTTTTTTTCGTTTTTTTTTCAGGAATTATGCTTGTCCGACCTGTAACCAGAGTCTGTTTGACATGGGTGATGTATGGACTCAACTTGATGAAGAAGTAGCAAACACACCTATGCCAGAAGAATACAAAAACTTTTATGTTTTTGTCCTTTGTAGGGACTGTCATAAAGTATGCATTTTGAGTCATGGATTTCACTGTCGGGAAACAAAATCTGTGTAGGCTATCATTTGTGTAAATGTTAGTGACGTCACAGGTAAATTAAACAGTTGGGACTTCACCTAAGTTCGGAAAATTTGTGGCGCTGATTGCATTTATTTGTGAAATATTTTACATATCCTATCATAATATGCACAACACATTATTGATTGTTCAACTGTAAAAAACTTTCTCGGTTTCATCTGGTCACTGAGAACACTTCGGAAACTTCAAAGTTCCGAAGTGTTCTAAATATTGACAAATGTTTCAAAAGAGAAAATATTGCTAAATACTGATTATAATCCGCATATGTTAGGATATGTTTAAAACATTTTTCTTTAATATAGAAATAGCAATGCGTGATTTCCGAAATTATGTGAAGTCCGAACGCTTTATCTATTGTATGATGTATGCACAAATGATAGCGATCATGAACAATGTTTCCCGACACTGAATTTAACTGTTTGTTCCCTGATAGGGTAAATTTGTGAGTTTGGTTATAAGAATACAATGAATAACACATTATCAGAAAGTACAGTTGTATACCGTACAGGTCACTTTTGATGAATATTTCTTTAGTAATAATAACTGCACTGTACTGTAAAAGTTCAGGCCATATCTGCCGAAAGGCTTTAGAAAAGATTATAGAGTTGGAGAGTGGTGCAAATTTTCTGAAACGAATGCCTGTCATGAATATCAAATGAAAATTGAGCCACTGCATGGGAAAACCAACAATCTGCATAGGCGAAAACAAAGGCGCAGATCAGCTTCGCAGTAACTGCGAAGCTGATCAGCGCCTTTGTTTTCGCTATACAGATAGTAAAATTCCTCTACTTTCTAAAACCACAATTTCCAGCCTCTAGCCATCTTCTGTGACTGTACAGGCTGGTTTGTGTCAGACCTGTTCGAAAATCACATTGTTGGTTTTCTCATGCGAAGGCTCGATTTTGTATCTTGTTCACAGTTAACATTCTGTCTTTGTGTCTTTTGTAGGAAAGCCGGGTAAAGTTTCATGTAATTGGTCTGAAATGTAAGGAATGCGGCTCCTATAACACCTGTAGAACCGGTGCCCCTGAAGATGAACCAAAGTCACCCACGAAACCTACACCACACAACCCTGGGGCGGGACCGGGGCCCAACCATGGGGAAGATGAGCCCCCTGAGGGGGCAGCTGGAGGGGGCTCAGGGAGCTGATAGTGTAGATAATGACTAGATATATAGTTTGTTACGTTTCTGATGTATATTATACTGTTATGATATAAATTATTGCACTCTACCACCTCTTTAATGTGCCTTTGATTAGTTTGTTAACGTTTGTGTTAAAAAAATCAAATAGTAACTCCCAAATGATGAATGAACACTGACATACAAAATTATATATCCAGACTGGATTGCTTCAAGAACTGTAAACTTTAATAAATGAGCCTTCCCATGGGAAAACCAACAATTTTTATACGCGAAAACAAAGACGCTGATCAGCTTTGCGGTAACCGCGAAGCTGATCAGCGCCTTTGTTTTCGCTACACGGATAGTACAATCCCTCTACTTCCAAAATGCAAAATTTCATGCTTCTAGATGTCTTCTGTTACTATGCAGTCCGGTTTGTGTTGGACCTGTTCGGAAACCACATTGTTTGTTTTCCCACGAGGCGGCTCAAATCTTACCATGGTTTCATTGAGACCTGGACAGCTATGAGCTTTACCCACTATACTTACTAACTTTGACTTGCAAAACATTGCATTAATAGCCATGCCACACGATATTAACAGCCATATATTAACGAAGAAAAAAGCCACTTATTAATGTGGCAATTCAAGTGCGCATGTCCTGTTAATACACCACATTTATTTATGCTCAATACCAGGCGCCATGCAAAGCTTGTGCTAATAATGATTAACTGAAGTCCTCCCGGAACGAGCATATGACTGAAAGCTTTTAAACATATGATAATGTGACTAGTCTGAAAAATAAAGCGCACCATTGTTTCTTTTCGTTTGTGATGAATTTATGCAAATACAGTGATCAAAAAAATTATTTTGTCATTTATTAGCATTCGCTAGGTCCCTTTGGTAATGTTGAAAACCTCGGGCTACGCTCTCGGTTTTCAACACTCCCCTCGGGACCTAGCAAATGTTAATGAATGGAAAATCATGTTTGATCCTTATATTGTGGTTGTGTTGTGCTTGAGTAAGAGCTTACATCCTAGTCAACAATTCTTCACTGATAATGTAGTTTTGTTAATGTATTTGATTCCCTGTGTACTGAACAAATGAGATGCTGGTAATCTAAAGCTGTAGGAGCAAAATTGATCGATATCACTAAAACGGCTATTTTATTAGCTCTTTAAGTGAGCTACCATTGCCCTTTGAGCTACTTGCTTGAACAAAATATTAAACAAAAATTGAATTAGACATACATGTATTTTAATTTTAGGGCATTTACCAATTCATGATAGAATAAACTATGTGCATAATCAGGTGTTGTGAAATTTCGAAACCTTTATCAACTCTTCTGTACAAAAGTACAGGAAGAGCTTTTGCAATCACCTCGGCATCTGCATCCGCGTTGTAATTTTTGGTTAAAGTTTTAATAATGTCTATATCTCTTGAACATATTGATCCATCAAGTTGATACTGTGCATGTAGTTAGATATTGGTCCGAATATTTTTTCTGTACCATCATGACCCACCTTGGTGTCGTTGAGGTCAAGGTCATGGAATTAGAAATTTTATGTTAAAGATTTTGGTTAAAATAAAGTGTTTAGATCTCTTGAACATATTGATGGATCATGTTAATACTATTTATGTTGTTAGATATTGGTCTGAACTTTTATTCTGTACCATCATGAACACTTTGGGTGATCTTAAGGTCAAGGTCACAGACTTGAAATTTTATGTTAGAACTATTATTACTATATCTCTTTAAAATGTGGATGGATCTAGATCATACTTTGTCGCTGAAGTTTTATGCTTTACCATATTGTCCTGCCTGAGTGACCTTGAGGTCAAGGTCATGGACTTTAAAATTTTATGTTAAAGATTTTGGTTAAAGTTTTAAGAATTCTATAAGTCGTAAACTCAGATGGATCTAGTTGATAACTTGCCTCTTGTTAGATATTGGTCTGAAGTTTTATGCTTTAGCATTGAGACCCACTGGAGTGACCTTGAAGTCAAGGTCATGGACTTTCAAAGCATATTTTAATAGTTTTAGTGGAAAAAACAAAAGTCATGCGAGCTATGCTGTCCTGCAACAGCTCTTATTAGCTCACCTGTGCAGAAGGCTCACAAGGTGAGCTTATAGGATGGCCATGATCCGGCGTCCATCCGTCCACCGTCGTCCACAATTTCAAAGATCTTCTCCACTGAAACTCCTTGGCCAATCAAAGCCAAACTTAATGTGGAGCATCCATAGGAAGGCGGAACAAAAGTTTATATAAATGGTCTAGGTCACAAGACCAAGATGGCCCCCATGCCCATATATGGTAAAAGCCATAAAAAATCTTCTTCTCTGGAACAGGTGGACCGATTTCAACGAAACTTGGTATGTAGCATTGGGGACTGGCCCATCATAGTTTATATAAATCATGACCTTTGGTTGACCTTGAACTATTTTACGGCAAGCTTGATTTTGGTTTTATAGGCTTTTCAATGGAAAAAAAGTGAAAACATTGAATTTTTCAGGAAGTTTTGTAGCCTGTGACCTGAAAGTTGGTAGATACAGACAACATGTTGAGCTAATGAAGTGTTGTGAGTATAAGAGGTCAAGGTCATTTCTTGACCTTGGCCAAAGGCCATTTACAAATTAAATGTAAAACTTAATTTTCTCAGTAACCACTTAACCAATCAAATCCAAATTTTATATATAGTATTCTTGGGATGGAGGAACAAAAGTTTATATAAATGGTCAAGGTCACATGACCAAGATGGCCACCATGGCTATAAATAGCAAAAACCTTTAAAAATCTTCTTCTCCAGAACCAGAAGGCCTATGATTTTGAAACTTGGCATGAAGCATCAGGGGGAGGAGCTCTACAAAGTATATATAAATCATGACCCTGGGATGACCTTGACCTATTTTAAGGCAAGGTCAACATAGGTCACCCATGCATTTGAATGGGGAAAATTCTCAAAACGTCATTTGAAGGGAAAAACTTTATGGAAATGGGCAGATGGACAGAAGATTTATGATTCTGAAAAATATGGACCACAGGGGCAGGTTTGCCCCCACCCCATGGCAAAAGCAATGTACATGTATATTACCATAATATTCAAAGATCTTCTCTGTAACTGTTTGGCCAGTCAAAGCCAAACTTCATGTGGAGCATTCTTAGGAAGGGAGAATGAAAGTTTATATAAATGGTCAAGGTCACATGACCAAGATGTCCGCCATGGCTGTAAATAGCAAAAATCTTTAAAAATTTTCTTCTCCAGAACCAGAAGGCCTATTATTTTGAAACTTGGCATGAAGCATCAGGGAAAGGAGCTCTACAAAGTTTATATAAATCAAGACCTTGGGATGACTTTGACCTATTTTATGGCAAGGCCAACATACATGTAGGTTGCCCATGCATTTGAATGGGGAAAACTAGTAAAATGTAATTAAATGGGGGGGACTTGCTGGGAGTATGCAAATGGACAGAAGATTTATGTTTATGGAAAAAAATGTCCTCAGGGGGTTGTCTGCCCCCGCCCCTGGGCTATATACATGTATATGACCATAATATTCAAACATCTTCTCTGAAATCGCTTGGCCATTCAAAGCCAAACTTTATGTGGAGCATCGTTTGGAAAGGGGAATGAAAGTTATTATAAATGGTCAAGGTCACATGACCAAGATGGCCACCATGGCTTTAAATAGCAAAAACCTTTATAAATCTTATTCTTCAGAACCGGAAGACCTATGCTTTTGACACTTTGCCTGAAGCATCAGTGAATGGAGCTCTACAAAGTTTGTATAATCATGACCCCTGGATGACCTTGACCTATTTTAAGGCAAGGTCAGCTGAGGTCGCATATCCCAGATCTCAGATGAGCCTTTACAGGACCATTGGTCCTCTGGTTTTTAAATAGCTGAGTGCAACAGAAAGCTTGAATAAAAATACTGCCTTCAATCCTGTTTCTTCTACCACTAAAACTGTTATTTCTTGGAGTAGCAATCAGAAACCACAGAAACAATAGCTTGAGAGCTCTCATCTGAAATTCGTTTTTTTAGCGAATATTGTCGAATTCTGTTTTGCCAATGTCCTAAATTAAAGTTTGTTGAAATCAGTCCACAAGTTTTTGTTTTTTTTTTTAAATTGAAGGGTTTAAAATGGAAGATCTTTGAAAAATGGTGGACAGACTGACACCAGAGCATTAATGTACTTTGAGGTAACCTTGTCAGCATCACGGCTAACATGGCTAAAGGACAGTGCTATGTAAACAGGCATTCATGAATTTTAACAATACGATTTTATTGCCCATTTTACACTTAAAGAAGCCCATTAGCAAATGATTTGAAACCAACTGACTTTGTAATCATGTTATGCTGACTCAACAAACCATTCATTTCAATTACTTGAAGTGGCCATTCTAGGGATTCAATTTGTCTCACCTTACTTTACCTAGGGAGAAATAGCTCCATCCGGACACAACTAAAAATTGTTGACTGCAACATTGAACCGCAAACACTAAAACAAACAAACAGCTTCTGTAATGTCAAAGACATTAATGAAATTCAAGTATAATTTGTCCAATCTAATTTGGTGGAAAATTTTGCTTTCATCCGTCAAGCAGTTTCAGAGGAGGATCTTTGAGGGTCTATAGTTGGTGCTGAAAGGTGAGGAAAGCCGCATGCATGACGGAAATCATGGGAAACAGCTTAAGTGAGTTCAGACTAGTTCTGTAGCAGACAAAGAGTTATTCAATACCATTTTCACATTCCTCACACAACGACCCATAGCACCAAGCAAATTTTGGTCTAGCATAAGCAATATATGATTCTTCTGTTTAAACCCCTGACATAATATTAAATTAACTTCTGTTTTGAATGAAAATAACTTGCAGTCCACTGTCATTTGAAAATGTTGACAGATGCTGGATGCTTAACTAAACTTGATGCAGACCTATCTTTGCAGCTCATGAAAGCTTACTTAAAGTGTTTACACTGGGTGTAATTATTTTCTTGAATTAAACTTTAAAAGAACAACAACAAGGACAAAGACATCAAAGAATTTAATAAATATAATATTGCAAGACAGTTACATGTATAAATAAATATACGACATGTAATATTGAATAAAGGAGTTAGCAGGACTTCAATTATTAGCTTAAAGTGACAGACTGTACGGAAAATGTTGGTTTCTTCAGACTTTAGTCTGTGTCCAGGTCCCGGGGTCATAAAACTTTTTTCATGCTCAGCTCAGTTGAGCATAAAATTCAAATTGCTCATAAATGCTGATACAGCCAAAATGAATTGAAATTTCAGGTTTATATCACCATAGCCTGTAATTTATC
Source organism: Rugalucina vietnamica (assembly GCA_964017185.1). NCBI lineage: Eukaryota > Metazoa > Mollusca > Bivalvia > Lucinida > Lucinidae > Rugalucina > Rugalucina vietnamica. The sequence continues at coordinate 23,346,332 of OZ024873.1, forward strand.
CTGCTTATAAATGTTAAAATGCCAACAATTGTTGGCTTTTTAACATTTATGAGTAGGATAAATTTTAGTCTCAGCTGAGCTGAGCATGAAAAAAGTTGTATAACCATGGGACCTGGTAAATATCATTTTCTATGTTTTCTCAAGTTGCAGGCCATGTACAATGTTTTCCAGCATATACTAGTATTCATCCGGAACAAAGTAATATCTGAAAGGTTCATCTTCAGTTTTTCCTGGTCATCATTACACTTTGGGAAAGCCAAACAGTTGAGCTTGATCAGACAATTTTGTCTCATGTTCTCTTTGGATTAATGCTCTTAACCTTAGCGAAAATCAAAAATATAGGATTATAGGCTGTAACGTTTTTCAAACCCTTGTGCTATATTCTTCAATTTGTTTAACATTTTCTCTTTAGTTTACAGCCCCAACTGTGAAGTTAAAAGTGTATAGGCTGCATTTTTTGTGAGCTGGGGCGCTATATCCGGTAATTTTGTCTGACATAATCCCTTCAGATTACACCCAATTCCCTAAGCAAAATTACAAAATTACCAAAGTGAAGCTTAAGTTGCTGTTTTGCAAGCCAACACATTATCTAGCAATTTGGTCTCACTTGTTTGAATAAGTTAACAGTACATACCCTTAGCAAAAAAGCCAACGTTGAAGCATGTAGGCTTATGTTTTGCAACCCAAATCACTATTTGTCTGACTTGTTCTCTTTAGTTTACATCCTGTACTCTTAGCAAAAGTTTAAGGGTATCTATATATAGGTTGTTGTTAGCTATATCTGGCAATTTTGTCTCACTTGTTCCCTTAAGCGAAAACCTAAGTGTATAGGCTGCTAATTTGCAAACCAATTAGCTTGATCTAGCAATATTGTCTTTGTTCTCTTTAGTAAACATCCCACATTCTAAGCGAAAAGTTTGTTGACAGTTGGTGTCGGTGCAAAAACTGAGATAAAACCTTTTGGACTTTTATAATACCCCGATTGTCCCTTTCAGGGTAACTGTTTTAGATACTGTTTCAGGCTGCTGTTTTAGAAACCAATTTGCTATATCTCAGGGCCACCAATCCAGCTCTTTCATAGCAAAATGCAATGATGATAAATTCATTTGCTGTACTTCCCATTATGCAGCTGTGGGTTTCGAAACATGTAAGTGACTTCGTGTTCTCTTGTTTTATTATCAATCATTCCTATTTTAAGACATCTTTCAAAAATTGGAGAATGACATAGTGTGGGTAATTTATTTCCAGCTGATCTGCTGAAAACATAGCCTGTGGTTTGGAATCACTTTTGAGGTGAGTGCAACACATGCGTTTTTAGGTTGTATGCTAGATTTTCAACACAAACAAACAGCATAACTTCGTTTTATGACCTATGCAATGCGTCCATTTTATATTGAGAAGATTTTGTTATGACTGATGATAAAGGTTTGTGATCATAAATGTTATTAGCATAACTGCAATTGGAAAATAATCGATATGCTATGAAGCGGCGTGATAAGTGATGAAGAAAGGGGCTTACCTATGAAGAAAACGTGTTATGCTTTGAGGAAGAGCAGTCTAGTTGATTGCACTATAACGAAATACGCTGATCAGCACTATCGTCGAGAGGCGCATTTAATAGTTTCCTCAGCTTCGACAGCTACCAGGCAACATTTTGAAAAAAAAAAAAAAAAAAAAGCATAATTCTTCCTCTACAAGAACATGTTTTGTCTTACAGTATGTGTTTATGCATTACAGGTATTATTTTTTTTCCCGGATATACATGCTTAAATTTTTATTTATGTACTGTATATATGTACTTCGCTTCTTATTAGAGGAAGAAAAAACTATATGCATTACAGAAAGTGATCAGTTAACTTCTTCTTGTACATGAAACTATCACAGTTCATACAGTAAACAACATTGCTATTATTATGAAAAAGAGTAAAAAAGAGGGCGCCGGTGTTAGATTTAAAACCCATGAGCCTGCCTAGAATGTCTGCAAGGGCGTGTGGCAGTATATAGAGATAGATAGATTGTATTGATAATGAAGAGAAATTGCAGCGGACTAATTATGTGCAATGGATACTTACTATTCCATACCTTTTCAAAGCAAGAAAGACATTTACCAGCATTGCTTAGTTGCCAAATAAGCTGAGGAGGCTATTAAATACGCCTCTTGACAATACCAGGCTGACCAGTGCATTTCATTATAGTACAATCAACTGGACTGCTCCTGCTCATAGTATAACACGGTATCTTCATAGCTAGTCTCCTTTCTTCATCGCTTATCACGCCACTTCATAGCATATCGATTATTTTCCAGTCACAGGTATATAAATGACGTTAATGATCATTCTTCATCTTCAAAATGCACAAATCTTCATCATGTCAAAATAAAATCTTGGCAATAAAATGGACGCATTGCATAAGTTGGAAAACGAAGTTATGCAGCTTATTTGTGTTGAAAATCTAGTATACAACCGAAAAACCCATGTGTTGCACTCACCTCAAAAGTGATTCCAAACCACAGGCTATGTTTTCAGCAGATCGGGCCGGAGGTGAAAGAAGCTAGATAAATTGCCCACATCATGTCATTCTCCGATTTTTGAAAGGTGTCTTGAAATAGGAATAATTGATAATAAAACAAGAGAACACGAAGTCACTTACACGTTTCGAATCCCGCAGCTGCATAGTGTGAAGTACCGCAATGAATTTATTATGCATTTTGCTATGAAATGGCCATGCTATCTGGCATTTTTCTATCACTTGATCTCTTATGTTTTGCCAATTCCCATTGCTAAACCTGAGCAAAAGTTATAGGGTATAAGCTCCTGTTTTGCTAACCGATTCGCCATATCTGGCAATTTTGTCTCTATTTATAGCTTGAATTTACATACCCTTAAAGCGTTTAAGGGCATTTATAAGCTGCTGTTTTGCAAACCATTATACTATATATGCATCTTTGTCTCACTTCATCTCTAGTTTACAGCCCATACCCTTAGCGAAAAGCGAAAGTTTAAGGGCATAGCCTGCACATCAGGAATACATGTCCGTGACATGTATACCCCCTTGAACCCCACTTTTATATAGCAAAACTGGGGTATGCAGGGGTATACCTATTTTCTTATTTTTGCTCCAAAACATAGATTGTGGGTACTCGTTAGAACCGCCTCCGCGAGGCGGTTCTAACGTGTACCCACAATTAATGTTTATAAGAAAAATATCAAAATTTTTCAGCTGAAAATTTTCAGTTTTTAAAGGTCAAAAAATCTCTTTTTATTACATGGGCAAATTTTCGTAATGAGTTTTGTCCCACTTAATTTCTACAGTTTTACAGCCCATACCCTTAGCAAAAATATAAGGGTATAGGCTGCTGTTTGAAAAACCAATGCGATATATCTGGAAATTATTTCATATCACTTGTTCCCTTTACTTCACGGCCCATAGCTTAAGCGAAAAGCGAAAGTATAAGGGTAAAGGCCGCTGTTTTGCAAACCAATGTGCTATGTCCTGCAATTTTGTCTCTCACGTTCATTTTGGATTACAACCTATACACTTAGAGAAAAAACAACACCAAAGCCCAAACACTTAGCGAAAAAAACAACAACAAAAAACAAAACAAAACAAAAAAAAAACATGGGTTAAAGGGTATATGCTGCTGTTTTGCAAAACCAATGCGCTATATCCTGCAACTTTGTCCCACTTTTCTTTAGTTAAAGTGAAAAGTGAAAGTACAAGGGTAAAGGCAGCTGATTTGCGAACCGATGCGCTATGTCCTGCAATTTTGTGTTACACGTTCGCTTTAGCTTACAGCCCACACAATGCGCTATGTCCTGCAATTTTGTCTCACACATTTCGTTTAGCTTATAGCCTATACCCTTAACGAAAAGTATGGGGGTCTATTATGCTTTTTGCAAACCAATGTGCTCTATGAAAATTTTGTCTCACTTGTTCTCTCTCATTTACACTGAGACCCGTCGCGAAAAGCGGGTAGTATAAAGTTATAGACTGCTGTTTTGCAAGTCAATGCACTTGTTCGCTTTTGTTCACAGCCTATACCAACAGCGAAAAGCTTAAGTTTAAGGGTAAAAGCTGCGGTTACGCAAACCAATCCGCTATATCCAGCAATTTTGCCCCACTACTGTTCGCAGCGAAAGTGAAATTTTGATGTTTTGGAAACCAATAAGCTATATATAATCTTGCATTTTGTCGAACTTTATTCTTCACTTAACAACCCATACCCTTAGCGAAAAGCAAAAGGGTGCTTATTACAAACCAATTAGCTCTATCTGGAAGGAAATTCTGTCTCGTTTATTCTCTTTATTTTACAATGCATACCCTTAAGCGAAAAGCCAAAGTTTAAGGGTAAATTATAAACCTTTTGTTTTCATAACCAGTTCGTTATATCCACTTTCCCTTTAGTTTACAGCCCATACTCTTTACCAAAAGAGAAAGTTTAAAGGTATATGCTGCTGTTTTGCAAACCCATTTGTTGTATCTGACATTTTTGTATCACTTGTTCTCTTAAATTTACATACCCTGGCCTCAGCGAAAAGCGAAAGTTTAAGGGTCATTATGATAAGCTGATATTTTGCAAACCAATTCGCTAGACAATTGTTTTTTTTTTTTTTTTTTTTTTTTTTTTTTTTTTTTTTTTCACCACAAATTCTTTTCAATTTTAGCGAAAAGCGACTTTTAAGGTTGGCAAATTCGACAAAATTGTCTTTCGTCAGTTTACAGCCCATATCCTTGGCGAAAAGAGCACGTATAAGTATAAGGGTAAAGAATGTTTTGAGAAGCCGTGTTCTTCTTCGGCAGTTTTGTTTTGGATGAACACTTTCTATTTGAACCAGGTAGATTAACTAATAATTGGACTGGAAAACGGTTCATAATAATTATTGAGAAAACATAGATAAAATGATGTATACCATCACCGATAATGAAGTCCGCATCACTGAAACCCAGGTAGCATTTTCCCGTACAGTGCATCATAATCTCGATACCAGCTACAGTGGTTTTGCCACTGTATTGGTTCAGATCATCTATACTAAATCTGTAAAAAGATAATAATATTAAATGATAGAATTTTGTCCTGCTAACGTTTGAAACAAACCGGTTGCAAAACAGAATGATACTTGTTTAGAAAAAAAATTGAGGACCACAAAGCACGTTGAAATCAAAACAGAATGATACTTGTTTAGAAAAAAAATTGAGGACCACAAAGCACGTTGAAATATTTTTGACTGCCTCAAGATTCTACCATTGCAACTAAGTTAAGTGTAAGCAACATTTCAGATTGCTTTTGTCACCAGTGACAATCACCAATACAAAACGCATTTAGGAAATAATGATTTTTACCTGTTTTACTTATTCGTTTTTGTTGTCTAGCACCATTCTGTTTTAATCTTTAATTATTTAATTTTATCAAACGTAAATTATTATAATTTTTCCATTATTTAATCTTCTTTTATATTTTGATTGTATGTGAAAACTTATTTAACTTAACTTCTATATTCCAAATTAAAGCTTAAACAAATAATTGGGAATCAAATATCATATTTGTTTTTGGCCCCGCCATTTGCCGTTTGTTCCCGTCACACCGTCATCCTCCGCCGCTTGTCCTAGCGCAGATGCCTCCTTCCTCAATGTTTGTCCTGACGCACCGGGTTCCTCCTCGTCGTTTGTCCTGGCCAACCGCCTTCTCACCGTTTGTCCTGGCGCGCCGTCTCGCCGCTAGTCCTCGCATAGATTCTTCCTCGCCGTTTATTCCGGCACACCATCTTCTCCCTCGCCGTTTGTACTGGCAAACCGGATTCTCCCTAGCTGTTTTCCTGGCCCATCGCTCCTTCTCGTCGTTTGTCCTGACGCATCACCTTCTTCCCGTCGCTTGTCCTGGCGCATCGTCATCTGCCTCGCCGCTTGTCCTATCGCATGACCATCTTTCTGGCCGATTGTCCTGGCCCACCGCCTTCTTTTTCGCCGTTTGTCCTGGCGCATCTTCTTTCTTCTCGTCGCTTGTCCTGGTGCGTCTTCTTTCTCGCCGTATGTCGTGGTCCACCGCCTTCTCCACTGCTGTTGTCTTGGCGCACCTCCTTGTCCCTCTTTGCCGTCCATCTGCCAATGTACAAGATGCAATAAATTTTATAAAGTATAATAATTTACAAGCAGACACATCTATTAGTGTATGTCTAAAATGTTCTTGTATACAAAAGAACGCAGTCATTATGATTCAAATATGAGCCGCCGCATGGGAAAACCAACAATCTGCAATCTGCTACACGGATAGTACAATTCCTCTACTTTCTAATTACAAAATTTCCAGCGTCTAACCATCTCCTGTGACTGTACAGCCTGGTTTGTGCCAGACCTGGTCGGAACCCAAATTGTTGTTTCTTTCGCACAGGCTCATATTATACGTATATACAAAAAGAACACAAAAATGTACATGTAGTACTTAAAACTACACAACCTCAGTCAAGTCAGCAATTACCTCTTCACTTCCATCCGATGAGTGCTCGAATTCTCCTAATAAGCCATGGTGTTTGTGGTGTCTTGGGTGGTTCTTGTAGCCTCTTTTTGATATTTGGGAGAATCCTTGTTGGTATGCTATCATCATAATCATAATCGTCATCATCATCTTCTTCCTCATCGAGAAATGACAGATCGAGAGGTGGCACGCATGATGGCACTCTGACCCTCCGTCTTGGTGATACTTCGTATTTGAGATATTTTCGGGGCTGTGGAGAATAAGAGTTGTCATTTTGTGCAACAGCTGTGTCCTCCCTATGATCTTTGTGGCTTTCCAATAGAGATTCGAGGTCAAGGCATGGATCAGACCTGTGTTTAATTATAAGTACGTTGGTACTTGGATGTCCATTAATGTCTGGCAATCTGCCTCGCCTGGTTTTGGTTCTCTGCAACGTTTCTTCATTCTGTTCAGTTACTAGAGACAATGGGGATGTCATGGTGGCCTTATCAGAGGATTGGGTCATGTTTGCATTTTGTTGGCCGATAAATGGCAGTTTGACTGGGCTGTTTTCACGGAAGTCGTCATTAGCTTCATGGCAGTTTTCTTTGGCGTCGTTCTGCGCCTCATCTTCTTCATCACTTGGAAGATCGATATTTTCTTCCTCATATTCGGTGTCATTTTCAATCCTTGGCTTTATGCATTCCTTGATTTTGTCTTGGTACCAGGCAAGTTTATCGACCAGGTAGTCCTCCTCGTCTCTTGCTTCGTGCAGCGATTTGATAGCATCTTTCATTCCAGCGACGTCTTGGCGATCATGGAGTCTGTCGGCCTTGTCGTCTATGATTGACACTGTGTTCTTCAAGCTTTTTCTGTGCTTGGCATGCTCGGCATAGATATCCTTCGACATATTTTTGGTATCGTCACTGGTTTTGATCAGCGAGGCGTAGTAGCGGACTTCCTGCTCGTATCCTCCTGTTTCATCTTTGAGCATGTCAGCCTTCTCACGATTTTGTTTGGACACTTTGGTTTTATCTTCTTTCATACCTCCAACTGTCTGGATAAGTCTGTGAAAAATGAAATGAATGCAAATAAGCAATCACAAGATTAAACGGCTGGCTTGCGAGAAAAGTTTAGGTAATAGAACAAACACAAGGGCATGACAACCACTTAGAGATTTATATAGGCATTTAGGGATACATGAAGCTGAGTACAAAAACCGTGGGTAGAAACGATTTTGAATTGCATGTGATATTATTTTCACCTTGTTTTTTTTTGTTTTCTTGTTACTCCCATCAATCAATTTCTGATTGTTCTTGGGAGGTGTACATTGTACACCCCGGTGTGTTTGCAGGATGAGCCTACATGCATGAGGATAGAACCTGTGTAGGGATCTTTAACCTGCACAGGGGATGACTGTCCCTGCACCTTGGTTAGTCTTACATCGAAGTTGGAAGGTGTGTCTTCTTTTCTGGGAAAAAGACATGGACTACCAATGCTGAAGATATGCTACACGGTTTTCCGGTTACATGCCTTATAGACTAAAAATCGTCGCGTTAAGGGTGGTTGGGTGGGAATATGGGGCCCCGCCCATTGGGGACTAGGAGAAATAGATGGACTGCTTGTGCCTCCAGGTAAAGCTTCTAATCTACTGACCGACCATCTGATTACTGGTTAACCGATCATGTCTGAGCTTGCCCAGGAAAAGTGGTTTAGTCATACCGTCCATTCATGTAAGCCTTATTAGCTTGTTGGATGGTTATATTTGAGAAGCACATTTTGAATGTCATGACATCCTAATGTTGGGTAAACGTCCCATAAAATGGAGGCAACGTCCCGACATGATCATTGCTGTTGACTGGGACGTAAAGCATCAATTCAAACAAACAAACAAACAAATAAAAATCGTCGCGAAAAGCAACTGAAAAAGCAATCTTTCTTCATCGAGCATAGCAACCAATGCTTTACGATTGCTACATAAGACTGTCATCTGACCACACATATAGAACTACCATCCAAATAAATCAGGTGAAAGACACAGAAAAAGATCCAAGCAAGAAAAGAACATTATTTTTCCTCAATTTGAATCCATTCTGACATAGAACTATGTCACATGCATATGTCTCGGTACTCGAGTGCAATCCTAAATGCTTACTTGAAACACGACTCCCCAAGGACATGGTTATTCAATTTATGTGGTATGTGGTGCAAGAAAAACTTACGCGTCAATGCTTGAGAGTGTTTCCTCTTGTCCTTTGATGTAATTTTTCTGATTTTGTATTTTCGCCTCCAGGTCTTTGATATTTCTTTCCACATCTGATGTTCTCCACGAACACGGAACTGCAGCTGAAATAGCAAATTTAAACTAAGCCCCTTGTCACAAAAACATTAAAACATGAAAAAGAAAGTACTTACTGTCTTTGTTACAAAAAAGTAGCCCAAAAAAGCAATGATCGCTTACCTGAGAACCGACAACTTAAATTAGAGTAGTCATACAACTGTACGGGTATCTAACTTGACAAAGTTAACAGAATAAAGAAATTCAAACTCATAAGAAATAATAAGATTTTCAATTGTGCGTATGGTAAGCCGTTTTACTATTTATTACGCTTATTAGATATCTGGGAAAGTAAATAAGATAATCTTAATTAGGATATAAGATATCTTATTTAGCAATAAAGATATCTTCTTTATCAAATAATATATCTCATTTAATCTCACAGTATATAGAATATAAGATATCTAATATGGATAGCTATGGATGAATTTAGATAGCTAATATAATAATAAAGATAACTTATACACTAAATAAGATATCTACTGTACCTAAATAAGATATCTTCTATACTAGATCAATAAAGATATCTACTTTGGTAAATAAGATATCTTTATCACTAAACTAGATATCTTGATTAGCAAATAAGAGATCTTGTATAGCAAATAAGATTAAATTGGTAATGAAGATATCTTATTTATAGTGGTACCTTATTTAGTAAATTAGATACCTTAATAAGGAAATAAGATATCTCAATGTATAATTCAGTTATATGAATTAATATATAAAATAATATTTTAATAAAGGCTATAAATAAGATATATGTATTGGTATAGAAGACATCTTATAAAAGTAACAGAAACCAATTGTGATGGGGTTAAACAAATAAGATATCTTATATACTAAACAAGATATATTGTTTGTTAAACTAAATAAGAAATCTAATATAGGATATAAGATATGTATTCCGTGTATATCTTATTTGTCAAATAAGATACCTACTTTAGTATATTAGATATCTCATTTGTGAATATAACTAAGATATCTATCTAATATGCTAAAGAAGATATGTTTATAATAAGTTTCTAATAAAATAAAATAGATATCTTATTTATTTTTAAACAAGATATCTAATATACATGTAAATTGTAAAACGACTTGCTATAGGTGCACCTTGTAAACTCATATATAACTTCATTTACTCAATAAATTATGTGTATCTACCAACATTCAGGTCACAAGCTACAAAACTGTCTAAAAATCCAATGTTTACAATTTTTCTCATTGAAAAGCATTGACTTTGCTGTAAAATATGTCAAGGTCAACAAAATGTCATGATTTATGTAAATTATGATGGACCAAATGTTACATAACAAGTTTCGTTGAAATTCGGCTCAGAATGAGCTAAAATGGCCAACGGCCATGGTTTTACATACTATTTGGTAAATTAAAAGTCCCTTCAAAACTGATTTCTTATTTGGCTTTGATTGGTCTGGCGGTCTCAGAGGAGATGTCTGAACAATGTAGACAACGACAACAACAACAAAAACAACGACGATGGACGCCACTGACGGAGCATGTATATACTATAAGCTCACCTCTAAGCCTTCGGCTCAGGTAAGCTAATAAAAAAGTAAAAGTTCGTCTACTTTATACACAAATATATTTACCTTTTGGGCCCTTAGGTAAGCGAGGCTTCACTGTTTTCTTTTCAATCGTTGTCCCCCTATCTGTCACTTTACCAGCTTCATCATCCCTCTTGCTACCGTTTACTTTCACGCCCGCCCTTGGTCCAGTCTTCGCTTTGAGGATATCTCTATCGCTAAAATGTTATTGAAACATTGTCAGTATAATAATGCAATTTGAGGAAAACGAATGCTCTATACAGTATCATTTTCGTCTGTAATATTTTGTTCTTGAAAATGTAAATCGTATCAAATTAGCATGACAGGCAGTTTGTTTTCTGCAATACAGTTCATTTAATGAGGCGGTTCTAACGAGTACACACAATCTATGTTTTGGAGCAAAAATAAGAAAAATAGGTATTTATTTCACGGACTTGTTTTCCTGATGTTGCAACGTAATGATTGACCAGTGTGATATGTGGCCTGCAAGAAAAACTTACGCGTCGAGGTGTGAGCGTGTTTCCTCTTGTCCTTTGATGTGGTTTTCTTGTTCTTTGATGTAGCTTTTCTGGTCCTGTATTTTCGCCTCCAGTTCTTTGATATTTCTTTCCACGTCTGATGTTCTCCACGAACACGGAACTGCAGCTGGAATAGAAAAATTTACAAACTGATCCCATTGCCACGTGTTACAAGAAGAAGAAGGAGAAGAAGAAGACAAAGGAATAAGAAGAAAACATTTTTTGTTAAAACAAAGATGCATATTATCTGCGTTCAGAGTAAATACAATTTGTGATAGTTATATGATGATTTCAGAAGCATAGCTGCGAGTGGGCGGGGTTGGGGCTTGATCGAGCAAATATAGCTCACAATCTGAGTTTATATATAGGACGGTACTCGAGCCGGCGTCCGTGCGTCCGTACATGCCTTCTTATTTATCTATCTTCCTTTACATCTTAACCTCCGAGGAGGACTTCAGATGGTGTTCCGTTATACCAAGAGCTGAAGGGGGTTAGATGAAATAAAAGCAATGAAAAGTCTGCCTGTATGCCATGGGGTGATTTCTGGATGAATATTTCTATATTATTTTCAAAGATCTTTGAAATCGTTTGGCCAATCAAAGCCAAATTTTATATGAAGCATCCGTAGGAAGGGGGGACAAGTGCCTATATAAATAATCCAGGTTACATAACCAAGATGGTCGCAATGCCCATATATGGTAAAAGAAAATAAGAAAAAAAAATCTTCTCCGGAACCGGTGGACCGATATCAACGAAAATTTGCACGTAGCATTGAAGAACAAAGTATTAGCGGGGAGCGCGATGGCGTAGTGGTAGAGCGCCGGACTCCGAATCGGGAGGTCCTGGGTTCGATCCCACAGGCGTGACCGTGTTCTGAAAAAAAAATAATAATAACAAAAAATAAATAAAAAAAAAAACCCGGCTCCCAGAGATCTATCTATCTATCTATCTATCTATCTATCTATCTATCTATCTATCTATCTATCTATCTATCTATCTATCTATCTATCTATACCGCCACACGCCCTCGCGGACATTGTAGGCAGGCCCGGACAATAGACATGTATATTACATTTAATTACCATAATACTGAAACATCTCCTCTGAGGCTTGGTCATTCAGTCCAATTTTATAGGAACATATATAGGAAGGGGGACCAATGTTTATATAAAAGTCCAGGTCACATAACCAGTATGGCCGCCATGCCCATTTATGGTGAAAATCAACAACTACTTTTCTTTTGTCTAGTGACTGCACTCGTTGACTCTCAGTTGAGCAATCGTTGCCCATCTTGCTACTTGTTTACATCCCCTTAGCGCAGGTACATGTATAATGATTCATGATGGTTGTTCTATATACTAAAGCAGACTCTTCTGACCATGCCCTTAGCGCATGGGTTAAGATACATTTCTTTTTATAAATAAATAAATAAATAAATAAATAAATAAATAAATAAATAAATAAATAAATAAATGAGAATAATACAATTTACACGTAATCGAGGAAGTTTTATAATTCTAACAAAAAGCATATTAATAAGTAAAAAAATGAAAGGATGCAATTAAATTAGATGATAAATGAATGATATAATCAAATTAGAATTTCTTCACCTAATAAATAAATAAATAAATAAATAAATAATAAATAAGTTTACCTTTTGCGCCCTTAGGTAAGCGAGGCCTTTCTGTTATCTTTTCAGCAGTATCTGTCATTTTACCAACCCCATCATCTCTTCTGCTACCATTTACTTTGACACCATTCCTGGCGCCCTTCTTTTGCTCAATTTTTGCACCAGCTTTCTTCCTTGCTCTTTCTTTCATCGTCTCATCCACGTTGCAATAGTTGTTGTTCTTGTCTGCAGGGCTGTCATTTTTCATCTCCTTGCTTTGTTTCTCGCTGCTTGGCTTAGTCTTAGCGCCTTTCTTGGTGTCCGTCTTGGGTCTCACCTCGTTGTTTCCTTCCATTCTTTTCATCATATTTTCCGGCTTTTTCTCAATCTTTTCGGCAGAACCTTTCATACCTTTCTCCGCCTTGTCCACAGACCTGTCTTGTTTCAGCTCCTTGCTGCTTTTCTCGCTGCTTGGCTTAGTATTAGCGCTTTTCTTGATATCCATCTTGGGTCTCATCTCGCTGTTATTCCTTCTATCCGCCTTTTTCTCCGACTTTTTCTCGCTCTTTTCGGCAGGACCTCTCCTCCCTATCTCTGCCTTGACAACAGGTTTTTCTTGTTTCAGCTCCTTGCTGCGTTTCTCGCTGCTTGACATAGTCTTGACACTTTTCTTGGTGTCCGTCTTGTCCGGCTTCGGTCTCACCTCGCTGTTTTCCCTTCTTTTCACTCCTTTCTCCGGCTTTTTCTCACTCTTTTCGGCAGAATCCCTCCTCCCCATCTCTGCCCTGCTTTTCCGACCGCATAGATCTTTTTCTTCAGTTGAAGGCATTTTTAACAGAATTCTCAAGAGAATCGTGTTGAGTATAGCGTGCTGTACAGCTAGCTGATAGGCGTTGCTATGACAGTAACGTAACTTGACGTTAAAATAACGCCATCGACGTTCCTGTGTAATGCGGGGACGTGAAAGTAACGTAACGGGATCATGCTGTTTCTGTATTTACATTACCTGTATTTTTAAAATACTTTAATGAATGTTCCAGTATGTTATTCTTCTGTTTGTGGAACCCTTTGTTTCCCATTTTTATGTCGATTCCAGTAAACGTTTTATCAGATGCATGTCGTACCGTAACGAAAACACGCCCATGCAATATACAGAGATTTTTAAAGTTGCAAAAAGTGAAAAATTTTCATTAGAAATTGTTTGATATTTTTCTTATTTTTGCTCAAAACATAGATTGTGGGTACATGTTAGAACAGCCTTGGGGAGGCGGTTGTAACGAGTACCCACAATCTATGTTTTGGAGCAAAAATAAGAAAAATAGTTATACCCCTGCAAACCCCAGTTTTGCTATATAAAAGTGGGGTTCAAGGGGGGTATAATTTACATGGACATGTTTTCCTGATGGCTGAATTATACTCAGCGCCAGTAAATCAGGTTCAATTAACACACGACAATAATTGGTTCATTCTGTAAAGATAACTGCCGATGCTTCAGCATTCATTTTCATGGCATAGAATGCCATCCATTATTGCTATTGAAAATGGTGCTCATCACAGCCGAAAAGATTAAACGCAGTCCTTGGCAAATGGTAGGAGCTTCCATTGAAATGTATGGAGAAATGCAAAATTTGGGTACGTCCTCTTTTTCGGCAGTCGATGGAGCAATTGAAACCAATTTGGTGGCGTTTTCACTTAAGATGTTAGGGGCATGAGAAGATATGACGACTTGTCAAAACATGGCTTTCTAGTTCTTAAAAATTTCGAAAATCAAAAATTGTACGTGGTACACGTGCATTATATATAGTTCCAAGGCTAGTGGAACTCATGAATGTCTCTAAATCAATTTGCTTGTGACCAGAATCATAAATGAAACTACAATTTTTGAAAGAAATTTTATATGTTTCAAAATATCGAAATTTTATTGGTGGTAACTTTTCATTGACGCTGAATATATTTTCATCGTAGATTTTTCCTTTTCTCCGGTTCTGATAGATTTCTTACACTTTGTGTCTTGTTTCTCTATACATTATCAATGCTCTTGTGTACTTGATCTTACACTTGACATTTTATTTAGGCTCGTTATTATCAAAACACCATAAGCGATAAAATAGAACTTGGCGCCCCACCACTCTGAGAAAGCAAATTGTAGGGAGCACATTGTGGCTCAACGGTGCATGCTTCGGAACCATATGAGTCGCGCCGCGAGAAACCCGGATTTTTGCCTAAGCGAAACCAAAGCCGCAGATCAGCTTCGCAGTAACAGCGCTTTTGGTTTCGCTACACGGATTGTATGTAATGTCTCTTCTTCCTAAATCCGAAATTTCAAGCTTTGAGTCATCTTCTGTGACTGTACAGCCCGGTTTATGTCAGACCTGATTGGAAACCCCGATGACAGACCGGTTTTCTGGCGTCGCATGGTCGTTCGTCTCTCACTAATGAGAAAGATCGATTCATTTCTTATTAGATTGTGCACAAATGTGTGTTCTTTGATGCATAGCTAGGCCAATTTTAGCTCTAAACTGTCGGTTGCATGATCAGAAATGAAATGCGCAACATCGACGAGATGATCGACAAACGTTACTGTGACGTAGCATCGGTGTGATCAGTATCACCCTATAGATAGAGGATATTTACTTTTTTGAGGTGAATACCAAATATATTTCATCGAGTGAGTTGAAAACATCAAAATTTTCACGAGTGGATAACACGAGTGAAAATTTAGATGTTTTCAAGTCACGAGATGAAATATATTTGGTATTTACCGATAAAAAGTAAATTTTCTTTTTATTTTATACAATACACGGGCATTTTCCTATTCACAAAGAAGGCGCGGTGAAAATGCAAAAACCAAAAACTTTTGAAAACACAAATAATTTTGGTACCACATTGTTCCTAACGTTCTAAGAAAATGAATACCCACACTTGATGTTTTCGTTCGTAAATAACGGAGTTATAGGCATTTGAATTTCTGAAGTGAGGCACATTTAAGATGTCAAGTGAATGGAAACGTCAGAAGTAATCCAAATTCTACAGTGAAAATATCGGCTGATATCAATCACTAGTGAAAATATCAATATCAATTCTGCATTGAAAATATCACTTTTATCCATTTTTGATATACATTAATTTCACTGCTAAGTATAAAATAAATCCTACTAAATATATAGCATCGTAGCCTGGGTCCAGTCGCCAATATGATTATTTTTCCAAATATTTATTTATTTATTTATTTATTTTTTATTTTTATTTTTATTTTTTTTTTTTTACAATGAGTACGTTATATAAAAAATTACACATCAAACGTATCGGTACCCGTTATAGTTGATTTCCGTAGATATTGTCATTTTTGACCAAGAAACAAAAATATAAAAAAAAGAGAAAAAATGATCAGACTGGAACCCAGGCTAATAGCATCGGTGTTATCAGTTTCATCCTATAGATTGCCTACTACATCGGTGTTATCAGTATCACCCTATAGATTATTTTTAAAGTTGCGAGAAAGTGGTTAGTATTTTGCATGTTTTCTTGTAATCTTTCTTCCTGTGCCATATTTTTCAGTCGATCGCTTGCCGCGATGCTTTTCTCCTCTAATTTTCTCCTGTAGTATGAAAATGAGCCTATGCATGAGAAAACCAACAATTTGGGTTTCTGACCAGGTCCGACACAAACCGGGCTGTACAAGCACAGAAGATGGCTTGAGGCTTGAAATTTTGGATTTAAGAAGAAGATGGACTGTACTATCCGTGTAGCGAAAACAAAGGCGCTGATCAGCTTCGCGGTTACCGCGAAGCTGATCTGCGTCTTTGTTTTCGCATAGGCAGATTGTTGGTTTTCTCACGCACAGGCTCAAATCAAACAATTTTTAGAATACGCATTGCATCCAAAAGTAAGAACTATTTCGTATCCCTCAACACGAGACAGCGCATGCTGATCTTCTTCGTTGATTTCGAAAATTGTAGCAATAAAGGACTGTACGTTCGGGTTTCGTTTATGGGAAATACTGCCACAGTTAATTAGTGTGCGATTTTTTTGTACCCAGCTATAGCAATTGATTGTGCGAAGTCTTGCTTATTAGGGCACTGCACCGCGGAGTTGGACCTCTAGTTCCGGAGGCCGGAACTCTACCACTACGTCACCTCGCTCCAAAATGACGATGGGCTTGAGGCTATGACATACGTATATTGGGAAAGATGCGCAAGGTAGGTTCCTTTTTTCTTGTTTATTTTGGTGAAAACCGTCACCACCTAAAATATATATGTGTAATTTACTTAAAAGACAAAATAAACTGTATGTTGTTTAAAATGTCAAACCCAGACCCAAATGTAACGACAAATGTCAAACCCAGACCCAAATGTTATAACACTTTTTAGATCAATCTCAGACTCCGCCTGAGTACGTTTCTGAGTCGGAGATTAAAACCGAGGTTATAAAATGTCTGAGTTCGTTTTCATGCCGAGATTGAAAAAAAAATATAACCTCGGGACAAGAGCTCATGTGCATCTCAACACTTTGCAATTAAAACAGAAGGACGGTGGGTACTGCTACCAGAATACATGGTAAATTGTGGAAGGTCGAATACATTCTACACTTTGAAGAAAGGAGGGTGATGATTTAGCAATCGAACAGTATTTTATAAAGTGTTTAAAGGCGCCGCACCTCCGGTCGAGTGGGAAAGAGCGCTGATCTTATTAACGCGCCTAATCATTCAATGTCCTCATCGCTGTATCTGACGTGGGTTCGAACCCCACACGAGGTGAGACAAGCCAAGCTCCTCTTGCGGGTGTGCCAGGTGGTTTCCCGTGCCCAATTTAGTTATTGGCCCGTCTCATATGAGCTGAAATAATCTCGAATTGGACGTAAAACTGAATAACAAAATTGATAATTGTGTGAGTCGGTGCCTTTATTGGTCCCGACAGTCTTTCAAGTAATAATAATTTTAAATATGTCATGGTTGTTAAAACTGTACGACAGATTCCATTCTGTTTAATGGAAGACTTTCACGATACAATTTAGATGGTTATTGTTGGTTGAGACTTAAAGTCCCAGTCAACAATTTTTCAGTCATGGCGGGACGGAGCCAACGCTTCCTGGGTTTAACCAGTACTGTAGGGAGTTAATGCGTCTTGCTCAAGGACACAACACGGAGACCCCTGTGGGGATCGAACTCAGGACCCCTCGATTCGGAGTCCGACGCTCTACCACTACGAATTTACATGGTTAAATCAAATCCACCATTACATAGTCTTGGATTTCAAAAACTGACACAACTCAGTTAAATGCAAAATTTTATTTGAAATTTCCCAAATGCTTATAAACCAAATATAATCAAATTCATGTAAATTATAAATGGAGGTATGAACTATTTTTGCAGATTAAGGTTCGGTCGTGTAGAAGTGTGATTTATGACAAAATGAGTTACATATAAACAAACATGCGTACGTTGACTGGTATTTCATTCAAGCTTCCAAACAGGCCGCGGCATCACACTCTCTTTCATGATACAAATAATGAGCCTTGTGGAAACTACCTAAGGCTAGGTTTGCAAGAAATGCACCCAAGAGGCTATCGTATATATACTACTAGCTTTGAAATTATGCAAGGTTTCTGAGAGAGATAAAAGTAAAGATGAAAAATTAAGTCTATCAATAGCATTTGATTATTTTTTTTAAATCGTTTACCTTTTTTATAACAGGGTTAAGATATAGACAAAAAGAAAATACTTCGATAATGCAAAGAAGAAAAGGTATATATTTTTACTTAAAACTGCAGTCATAAAGACTTTCGATCAATGTTACTTTGTAGCTTTTTGTGAAATAATTAGGCATACGTTTATCATTTTATTTATTTCCAAAATGTATTTAGGATTTCTTTTACAACCTGTATGTCGAAGTTGGCTTAAGCTTTGTATGCCTTGCACTGCAAAAGATTTGAAGATTGTCCTTGAAATTCGAGGAAAAGTGTTTAAGGCCATGGTGAGTACTAGATTTATCAATATTTACAATTACTTATAAATCACACACTTTTTGTTTAGCTCGAAAACAGCAATAAAAGAAATGCAGTAATATTTGGAGATTACAAATTCAGCAAGCCTTGAGCCCAATTAAGATAGAATCGAGAAGTCTCCATGCAATATTACGATAATGTATTAATTTTTTCCCCAAAATTTAAGTTTACCTCCTATGAATGTCTTCCTTTTAATCGATAACATGATAGTTTTTGAATTATTGTCAGTCTATGCTACAGTCTCATTGTCATTTATAATTACTGTGCTCGTAAAACTACATACATGTATTTGCACATGTTTTAAGTAGATGTGAGATATTTGCTAAACTAGATCTAATGGGTTTGTATGAGACAGATATAAGTAAAGATGCATTTTGTTTGATTGCTGTAAATATGGTAGATTTTGAATAACCTAGCGTATTATCAGTGGCATGTTTTATCATTATGAATCATTATGAAAATAACCTATTCGTATATAGACACAACCAATGCTACATACAAAATGCAAAACTGTCATGCACAACATATTCTATTCCCAATGCGTTTCGAAGTCTAACACAAAAAGAGATTCTTAGTCTTGCCAGAGACGGGGTCCTCCTATGCTCCTTCGTATTTTTTTTTCATTTGAATATAACAAAATGTGAGAAAAGTTAAATTATTATCACAGGCAGTTAAATATGTCCTAGATATACTAAAGACCTTAAAAACGCATCACTTGTATGTTCGTATTTTACAGAAAATCAGTTTCCTGTATTGACATCAATAACGTTATAATCATAATATGTACTGAAATTAATCATAAAAGTTACAATCAGTTAGCATTTTGTGACGAATACATCGGCTGTTTTTTTTTAATGAACACCTTAAGGTAAAATAGCAAAAAAAGCTATCACGCGCGACGTCAACGTTGGATACCAGCGTTGTTTTTGATAATGTCGCTAATGATGTGACTGTCATTTTCATTGAAAACGTTGCAAAATTAGCATACCTTGCGTAAATAATTGGGACACAGCGCCGAAACTTACTCGGTAGTTCATTTTCTGATTCGGAATAGAATGACAAAAACAAATTCAGATTTTAATCAAATTTTATGGGCCAGTTTATGCCTGAAAATCAACGGGAATTTCGCGGTTTCCCATTACGTTACGTACAAATCGACTGTAAAATTGCCTTTTTTAAGATGGTTTCCCGGCAAAACCAACTCCGTAACCATACATGTTTATTGCATGAATTCATAAGTGTAAATAGTTATGATCCAGTGATAGATTTGCATTTATTTTATACTTTACAGTAAAAACCAATGTATATCAAAACTTGATAAAATTGGTATTTTCATTGATGTGAAATTTCACTGATATCAAATCTCACTGATATCAAAAGTCACTAGTGACTGATATCAGCCTATATCTTAACTGTAGAAGAGGAGCTACTTTTTTCAGTTTGTTTATGCTTTTTCAAGAAATTTGTCTAAAAAGTATAAAATAAAAAGAAAATTTGCTTTTTTTTTCGGTGAATACCAAATATATTTCATCTCGTGTCAGAGTTGAAAACATCAGAATTTTCAACTCACTCGATGAAATATAGATCTATTTGGTATGCACCTAAAAAGCAAATATCCACTATTTATCTCTGTATTATTTCCCTTGTCTTTACATGTTCACTTTAAATATGTTATTAGTATTGTCCTACTTATATCATAATACTGATAGAACAAGTGGTGCGTTTTTAAAGTCTTCAAGTATACATTGAACTGTTTATGAACTTGATCTAGGAATAAATTTGAGGACAACGGGTCTGTCGGGGGTCATCACAGTGTTCAGAGTTGGCTCTATGTCTTCGTGGTCGTATTCTAGTCGAAAGTTCTGGGAAATCTTTGTCAGTAGTATATGCATCTCTTGTTCGGCGAATCGTCTTCCTGTAATTAGTACACAATATTCTAGTATGGATATATAAACCGCAGCACGTATTTCTATATAATTTATTTGAATGATGTAACGGCAAATATATTCGCTTCAGCAGGCATTTTCTTTATATTTAAATGAATCAGTGACAATGTTTCATTAAAATACATCATATGAGTAAAAAGAAAATTTTGGAAGCTTTGATTATGTTTTCAGTAAATTAAGCGTTTCATTCAATATTGATTTTAACTCGCAGTGGTGCTTATTCACCATTGTTCAGAATTTAACTCCCAATTCCCTAAGTCAAACATACCTATACACATTCTGGCGCCATGTCCCCAAATGAGGTTGGACAGACTTTTCAGTTTGGGATTCATTTTACTCTCTCTTAACCACCGTTCTGGAGTGAAACTGTCGTTGTTGGGGAATAAATTCTCATCTCTGAACATTCCGTAGAGATTGGCTTGTACATGGGTCTGTAAAATTGTCGGCAATAATATTCTTAACTATCACGTTAATGCACACGCCTATGTAACATACACCAATGTTTTTTTTTTTTTTTTTTTTTTTTTTTTTTCCAACTTAAATTGGGGAATGTGATATTTGCAAAGATTATAAATCAAGGTCTTGAGCCGTGTTAGAGTTTTCAAAACCTGTGTTTTAGCCAAGAGGCCAAGTCGTTCTACGAATGATGGCCCTTTGAAATATACTTAATATGACAGTAAACTTTTTCATGATGTATTGACAAAATTGTATAAACAGTCTAAAACACCCCAACAAACTAGACAGGTTTCAAGTGTGTGTGTGTGTGTGTGTGTGTGTGTGTGTGAATGCGTTAAGACTAACTACATTAGATTACAAAATCCTGCCATCATATCTGTTTGCTTTGTTTTGTAGTGTACATGTATGTTCCTCTAATGTCTTTGTAAGACCTGAGTGTAAATAAAGTGTATGTTCTGTTCTGTTCTGGCAAATGCCAAAATAATAACGACCTTTGTAAAATGCATTTTTGCATGAAAGTTAGGCATTTGGAACGAAGTACTTTTCTCACTGAACAGAGGTTGATTTGAGGTAATCTGTACTTTCCTTCCAAATATAACTGCGTCCAATATTAGCTGAGATTATTCGCCTGCGTCACTATATCTATTTATCAGCTGAGATTTTTCGCTTCCATTCACAGCATTTCGTATTTGCCTCTGCTGGACGTCGCCGGGTTTAGCATTTTGATTTTACTTTGGAGTAATTTTGTCACACGATTATTTTTATGTACTACTTATTCACTTATTGCTTCTTGTATCTCCCGCTTATATCGTGACTTTTTGTTCACAAAAACGCACACGCAGTAAACAAGGAAAATTAATCTTTTTTACAGAATTTTCGTCATCCGATTTAACGACTTCTAAGTTACCACAATTTGTACTTAATGCAGTACACTAAATTGCAAACTCGTGTATGTAAATAACAAAATTAATCAAATGCACGTTTCAAACTTAGTCTCAATATAAACAATGCTGACTTAAATGAGAAAGAAAAACCTTACCCCAGCTGGTATTTTATAACCACAAACTTCAATGTCATCTGTCGTTATTCTGCTGGTAGCCCAGGTGATTGGGTACTTTCTGAAAAAAAAGGTGGCGTGGTTGTTTTTCTTTGGCGTCGATTATTACACATTTGCTCACTTAGCAAAGACAGAAAATAACATAAAGTGTATACCTTCTGTTTTATTTATCTCAATTTTTCTCAGACAGACAGACAGACAGTGTTAAGAATAGTAACTGACTTAACCATTTATATTTTTCATCAATATCTCATTTTAATTTAATTTTCCCTTTATCTAAAATCCATTTATTCCACATACTTCTAAATGGTGGTAATATTATTTTGATTGATTGCTAGCCCTGGTGTTTAATTCAAATTGTATCAATTACCTGAGTTTCACTTCATACTTTTACATCAGGAAAACATGTCCGTGTAATGTATACCCCTTTGTACCCCACTTTTACATAGCAAAACTGGGGTACGCAGTGGTATACCTATTTTTCTTATTTTGCTCTAATTATATATTTTGAGCAAAACTAAATTAAATATCAAAATTTTTCAGCCGATAATTTTCAATTTTTAAACCTCAAAAAATCTCTGTTTATTGCATGGGCAAATTTTCCTAATGATACATACCTGAATGCTTCCTTTAATACTGCTTTGACATATGTGAGTTTGGAGATATTCTCTGCTGTTATTTCTCCATTTTCTCCAAGAACTTTCTGCGTCTCATTGTACAATTTGTCTTGGATTTCGGGATTCTTTGCCAAACAATACATTGTCCATAACATGGCGTTTGATGTCTGCAAAGAGAATATCTTTTATAGAAAGCTTTTCCTACAACGAAATTTAGAAATATCAAGTCTGCCATCCGCATCACGAATTAATGTCCTGTCATAGTTTTAGAATTTTGAAATCATTTACCATTATTGCCATTTTGATAATATAAAAACAAGGAAAAAGAAAGGAGAAAAAATATGGTATTTATGGCCAGTAAAATAATGCTGATATTTCTTTACAGGTTTTTCAAGACACCGGAAAAGAAATATACACCATTAAAGGTGTAATTGAAAGCTGTGGAGTATTTGTACTTCGTCCTTAGCGTTTTGGACTAGGAGGTTACGAGTATATGCTCCGGATGCCCATCGGTATTATTATAGATATGCTATTTTAAAAATTATTGGTCAACACACCCTCACTTGATCGTGACACATACTCACCGTCTCTGTTGCAGCTTTCAGGAGGTCCACAGCTGTTGACAGAGCCTCGTCAGGTGTGAGAGACTGTTGGGACAACATGTATGTGAGGAAGGCGACTTTGTCTGATTTCTCTGGGGTAGCTTCAGTTGTGGCGTCTTTAGCTTCCAGCTCTGCTACTTTCTGTAAGCATCCAATTTCTTCATAAATATACTTATAAAATGTATTTGTCAAAACTATCATCATCTGTTTAGATACATTTTCTAACCAACATTTTATATATTTGGCTCTGTTTGGATAATACTAGTCTTTGTATCGACTATCCTGTTGAAAGTTGCAAAATTACAGTATTTCTCGTTGGCTCCATTTTGCCAAATCTAAAGGGTCACTGAAGAGGCTTATGTAGCCGAAACCGCGGTATGGCCCATCCATTTCCTCATTAATTAAAGGATCTCAGTTTTAGTTTTATTTTATAAACCAGTGTTTTATATCACATGAATATTAAAGGAAAATCGTTAAGTTTAAAACTGTTAACTTTATTTTAACTTTATTAAGCAAAATAGATATAGGTGAAAATTAATTTCAGTACAATTCTGGTGCAAAAAAGGTGCTTTTTTACATAATAAACTTGCTCATTTCTTATGAAAAAAACAACAAAAAACAAACAAACGCCTCAAGCACAAGTTACAAGTACCTTGTCAACAAAGTATTTTCCAAGTTTGAAAACATTGTCTGCATGGTGTTCAAACTTCTTCCATAGTTTTGTTTTATACAGTTTATAGATTGGTAGATTGTACATGAGGGGTTGGTGGCATCTGAAGTATTCTCGTAGGTGGTCAATGAACTCCTGTGCCTTTGGGTGTGCTGGACTGTTGAAACAACCTATTCTCTCTTCAAACAGGAATGTTCCAATTGCTGAAAAAGATGTATGATTGTGAAGGTAAATAACAGAACATAGAGAATCTTTACAAGGTGATCTACGATAGGCCAAATGTAATAGAAATGGATGTATGTACCTCATGACATTTTAAATCATCTTCAAGATTTTCACTAAGAATCATTGATTTAAAATGAGTTTCGAAGTAAAACTCTGAGGTACACTACATGTACCGATCAAAAAAAGTTTTTAATGATCCAAGTTTAATGATTAAACGCCATAATCTAAGCAGCTAGTATTTCAATGAATTCTTAATGCAGCGCCATCGCTTTGACCAACTCCTGCTCTTTTCAGTACATCAATCAACACTTTTCCACATTCGAACAACACTGGGG
This sequence comes from Rugalucina vietnamica, assembly GCA_964017185.1. Taxonomy (NCBI): domain Eukaryota; kingdom Metazoa; phylum Mollusca; class Bivalvia; order Lucinida; family Lucinidae; genus Rugalucina; species Rugalucina vietnamica. The sequence goes on from OZ024873.1 coordinate 23,370,718, forward strand.
AGAATCTTACATTCAAAAGCCCATTTGAAGATTTCTTTCTCCAGTCCAACGACTTCGTTGTTTGACTCCCTGATGTCTGTGAGGTGTTTCATGAAATCATTGCCAACGTCATTCATAGGACCACAGAAGTCCAGTGCCTCCTTCATTTTCAACATTTTCGGTGCGGTGACCGTCCTTAAGCGGTGCCAGTTTTCGCCTTGACTGAAAAAGGATAGTTCATTAAGGTATACGTTTTGTAAGTAAACCCAGGAAAAAAGTGGTTATATGATACTTCAACAAAGCCGCTGCAGAGATTGATTGGCCTGTGTGGGAGTAGGAAAAGGATATGCGAAGTCACGGAAAATAACACGCATGATAGGATTGGTTAGCTTACGCAAGCTAACGTTTTTCCTGTTTTCAAATAATTGGTATTTTTTCTTGAAAATAAACGAACATGTTTATGAAATTACTGGGAGGGGGTGTATTAGCCTTTTCCCCCAGCTACCTAAAATATTTTGCTTTAGATCCTTACTCCCTTCTACCTAAAGTCCCAAAAGATTTGGCTGCTCCACAGATCCCTGAAATTAAATGGCATTACCAGATCCCCCAAACCTCTGGTAGGATCCCAAATATCATCCAATGTTTGATCAGGATTTAAAGTCATATAGAGTTTAAGTCTTGTTTTTCAAAAACAGACTTCTAGCAATCCCTGCCTGTTAAATGTTTGTTTCACTATATGGAAAGTTGTCAGTGACACCAACGGTTGCTGTCCATGTGATTGTTGACACCAACGGTTGCTGTCCATGTGATTGTTGACACCAACGGTTGCTGTCCATGTGATTGTTGACACCAACGGTTGCTGTCCATGTGATCCTTAGGTAATATCATGTTTTATATGGACCCAAGTTTCGTTGTTGCTTTTCAGAAAAGGGATTGGCTGAGATGGAAAATAGCATGTAAAGAACAATTGGCAAACTTGGTAAATAAACATTGCATATTTTCCTTTTAACAGGTTGACTTTTTTTTCTAGTAAATAGATCAGCCTGTTAAGGGTACATCAATAATGCAGGGAATACTAGTTGAAAAAAAATCTCTAGCGCTGCTCGTCTGCATATAGATAATAAAACTTCCAAGTCAAATAGTTGTCTTAGATACTTGTAGCAAGTGGGGGTAGACAACAACTGTCCATGTGGTTATTAGATAAAATCACCACCATGTGTTGAATAACGAATAAAGTCTTTTCAAGTAAATATTGAGCTCTACGTGTATATTTGGAATTAAATAATTATTTTGGAAATATTAAATCTCACAATACTAATCTATGGGATTGGCGAAGACAAGAAAATATTATGTAAGGAAGGATTGGCAACGCATGAAAACATAACAAAAGTTATTCATGTAAGAATATAGTGTTTCCAAACAGTTTGTCATTTTTCTTGTAAATAAGTAAGCCTGTTCATTGACATTTAAATATCAAACAATGTTTTATTAGGAAATAAACATATAAACATTTAAGCATTGTTTTTCGCAAACAAATGTCTTGCACTGCCTGTCCGCATAAAAACAAAAAAACATCAACCGTGGGTGTTGTTTACAACACATTTTGTAGCTTTGTGAGTGGGTGTTGGACAACAACTGTCCATGTGGTCATTAGACTATATATTATGTTTATAATCGTTATATCTAGGAATACAAGTGTTTTTTTTTTTTTTTTTTTTTTTTTTTTTTTTTTTTTTTTTTTTTTTTTTTTTTTTTTAGATATTAGTAGCACTATAGAATAAAGATGTACAATTTTAGTCCATAATACAACGATATCGACATATATCATAGAAACTAATTGACACGCGTTTGGTCTTAGATGTTTTATCATTACCCGAATTACATATCTATTTGAGTATTCTTTTTATGTGTGTATTATTACTTTTTTCTGCACTTGGTCTGGTTCTGTAGATATGTAATTTGTCATAAAATATGTGCTATTTGTTAGACAAATCCATCGACAGGAATTTATAAATGACAAAAGACTTACTCATTCACTAATCCTAAGTCAATTCCGTTTTGCCTTCTGTAGTGTGCCATTGGTTCCATCTCTCTGCGTTGTGGGTATTTACCCTCGGCCCGCATCACCTTGCTGTATTCTGCGGGGTCGCTGATAACTACTGTGTTTATTGTTGCTATACTTTCTTTGTAGATTGGTCCGTATTCTATAGCCCGTTTCTGATACGCCTGAATCATAAATATACAACAATTATAGTAATATCTCTCTTAGTTTCAGGCGCTAGAATTTACTTTTTACATATGGCATTGTTGTATAACAGACAAGCAAAGGATTTCAAATGCATACTTTAAAGGGCTACTGACGAGGGTTCATTACCCGAAATTGCGCAATATAGTCCATACTATCTCCCTTTGAATGTTTTTACTGCTTCCAAAGGATCAAACCTTTATATTTTATTCTGTATTGGAAAAGGGCAGGCATCAGGACTACTAGCATTACATTGAACTTCTGAATTTCGGCGAGTATCGAAGAACTTACTTTCAAGAATGTGTCTCATTTTGTTGTCTGCAAGATGAAAACTAGATCACAATGTTTTTATCAATAAAATACGTGTACATTTGGAAGCAAGTGAATTTAGTTACTGCCTTACTGGGCATGTCGTACACCGATTTTAAGATTTCTTTTATGTGGTGTATGTTTTTTAATGAATCTAGACTTGATAATAAGAAGTAACAACACATTACCTCGAACATTTTGTCGAAGCTTAGGCCGTCTTTCTTAAAGTAGTCGAATAGAGTTCCTACAAGTGGGAGCCCCTTGGGTCCTGGGACGTCGTCGAAAGTTTTCAACGAACTTTTGTCTTCTTTTACTATTGGTGCTGGGGTATCCATCTTTTTCAAAACTGTGTCTACAGTTTGAAATGCATTCCGAAATGGGCACTGGAAAACAAGAACACCTGTCGTTGAGTTTATAAGAAATCCACAAAATAAATTGAACTACCAAAGAAAGCATGACATGCTGAGTTTTTTAGCAAGATTAGACAAACATATTTTATACTTTGGCGTTTTGATAATGTTGGAATATCGTGAATTTGGAAGTGCTTGAACTAATTTTGATAACTGTTTTGAAATAGAACATTCATTGAAAGATAGTAACATACGAAATACAGTTTATTTCGTTTTCGCAGACACTTCAATGTTATTGTGATGGAAGAACTATATGTTCATGGGGCGGAAGCGTTTGCGAAAACGAAATAACCTGGATTCCTTATGTTACTTTCATTTAATTAATGTTCAATTTCTGCATTGACTGCACCTTTCTATCAGTTAATAGAGTAAACGCTATATGAGAAAACTCGAATTTCTCATCTCAACTTCGGGCAGAATTTCACTGTGCGTAACCCATTCGGTACCATGTGTTTCTCAACTGTGTAGTGGTCTTCATAGAACTACAAAGATTAATGTTCAAGTAGTTCACTAACTTAAAGCATTATTTTGACATTTTCATTATCTTTATCTAAATAATGCATTTTATTAGCCTTTTTGTAGTTCGCTTTGCTTCTCATCCCACTGCTCGTTCTTGGAGCTCGTTCTTGGAATTTAAGTATCGTACAAACTTTTCCCACCTTGTACAACTCAATATGAGCCACTGCATAAGAAAACCAACAAAATGCTTGGGCAAAAACAAAGGCGCAGATCAGCTTCGCGATAACCACGAAGCTGATCAGCACCTTTGTTTTCGCTACACGGATAGTACAATCCCTCTTCTTGTTAAATCCAAAATTTCCAGCCTCAACCTTTTCTTCTGTGACTTTGCAGGCTGGTTTGTGTTGGATATGGTCGGAACCCAAATTGTTGGCTTTCTCACGCACAGGCTCATATTCAAAGCTTACCGTTGCGGTAGGTACTTCGTTCATAGTTAATGTCGTTACGTTTTGTTTTCTTGTCGTCGTTGTTGAAACAACTCGTGTTTTTACAGCATTTGATGTCAAGCTTTTCAAAAGTGTTCCTGTTCTTGTGGCCGCCATCTTTGAATATGTTCTAAAATGAAAAAAAGGTGTAAATCGATACACAACACTACTTTTGCCTGTACTGATTATTCATGTATTAAGAATAAAGTGCCCAGAATTTGATACAATTCAACTTAAGATCACAACTCATAAACCAGACACAAGAAAGAAAATTACGGTACTAGAAATCACTTCACCTAACATGAAAAGCAAAATGGCAAACTCTTTCCCAGCAAGGTGGCCATCTCATCAGGAAAACATGTCCGTGAAATGTATACCCCCTCAAACCCCACTTTTATATAGCAAAACTGGATGTTTGCAGGGGTATACCTATTTTTTCTTATTTTTGCTCCAAAACATAGACTGTGGGCACTCGTTAGAACCGCCTCGACGAGGCGGTTCTAACGTGTACCCACAATCTATGTTTTGAGCAAAAATAAGAAAAATAACAAAAATTTTCTACTGAAAATTATTTTTTACAACTTTAAAAATCTCTGTATATTGCATGGGCATGTTTTCATTACAAAAAAATTGCTCATGCAGTATATTATATAGAGATTTTTTACAAATGTAAAAAATAGAAAATTTCATTGAGAAAAGTTTTGAATTTTTCAACATTTTTCCTCAAAACATTGATTGTGGGTACACGTTAGAACCGCCTCGCTGAGATTGTACCCACAATCTATGTTTTGGATAAGGTTTACCCCTGTATATCCCAGTTTACTATATAAAATGGAGTATGGAGGGGGTATACATTTCACGGAAATATTATTCTTTAAACACAAGGGTAACGTGCTCAGCAAAGAATCAAGACAGAGTTAAAAGTTGGCATTGAGATAAATCAGAACAGAATTTGAAAAATGAGCCGCCTCGTGGGCAAACCAACGATGTGGTTTTCGAACAGGTCTGACACAAACCGACCTGTACAGCTACAGAAGCAGGCTAGAAGCTTGAAATTTCGGATTTAAGAAGAAGAGTAAGTGTACTATCTGTGTAGCGAAAACAAAGGCGCTGATCAGCTTCGCGGTTACCGCGAAGCTGATCTGCGCCTTTGTTTTCGCCTATGGACATTGTTGGTTTTCCCATGAGGCGGCTCAAATGAAAATGGCAAGTTCAATTATTCATAAGTAAAAAAAAAATATTAAGATATTACAACAGTATAAATTTCCCATTTAAAAAGTTTAACAAATAAATAAATAAATAAATAAATAAATAAATAAATAAATAAATAATAATAAATAAATAAATAAATAAATAAATAAATAAATAAATGAAAAGATTGATTTTATAACTTGAAGAAAGAACGCACATTACTAAATTCCAAATAAACGTGCACTTCCTGAAAATCAAATTTGTATAGAGTTTCATAATCAAAACCTATCAAAAGGCGTCTCTCAAATGATGGATTGTAATGAATATTCCTGCTACTCCTGGAAAAATGATACCTGTGGAGAAGTTACTTTACAATGCGAGAAGTCAAACGGTTTTTATTTACAAACTAAATTTAGATTGGTATTTTAAAGGTGTCACATTTCTGACAAAGCAGTGATGTTTCATTCTCATTCATAGACAGAGATAGATCTAATTGAATTTCAAAAATTGTAAAGATTTCACTTCAATGCTTTTGATAGACCAAATTAAAAAAAAATGCAAAAAATTTGTTTTCGCATAAAATAGAGGAAATCAACATACCTTTATAATTGTTCTTGAAATAAAAAGTATACGTTCCTTTGTTTAGTGCTTTTTCCGAAGTTTCTTATCTTTTTGAAGTTCTTTGGCCTAAAAGTATAAAAAAGTGGGGCCAGCCCTTTCGTGTTCTTAGTTAGGTGGAATGCACAGTGCTTAAGAGTAACAAAGCGCTTATATAGTAACAGCTGTTAGAGTTGATGCGTGCGCATAACATGCTGAGAAAAGCCGATTCATTCAGTATTATTTTCGTTCAAGAAATGCCATAAATAAACAGCTGATCAACTAGATGTATGAATCTGAGAACGCCAATAAAATTATTTCCTTGACATTTCAAGTAACGTGGACCCACGTTCTCTTAACTGAGACAACAACTCCAAATTTATAAAGACCCTGTGTAACAAGATTGGATAATAACTCACCCATTGAACTCCGTCTGATCAGTCTACCAAAGAGTAAATGCATCGTTTGTTCAGTGTCTTCGCTTGGCACGCAGTTGATTTCTATCGTGCACAGCCCGAAATGATTTTTTTTTTTTTTCATAAATGACGTCTTTTATTACACTTTGGGTTTATGAAAGCGTGGCAAATATAGCATGATCTATGTATATTCTAAATTTGCTCCCTGAATTAACTCTATTTATAAGCGATTAGCGTGCCATTCGGATGAGCTTTTATTTATATAGAGCGGGTTAGGGTATTTCCGAACAGCTAAGGCATAATTTCCGTAAAAAGGAAGGAACTAAAAAAAGTATCATTTGCAAAGAAAAGTCTGTTGAAGCAAACGTTTAACTAAGACAAGGACTTGATAAAATCGTTCGGAAATTGCCCACGTTCGGAAATAGACGGACCCGCTCTACGTAGTTTAAACTGAACAAACCTGTAACGTTATATATCATAAACGCATAGTTTCTTAAACAAAAGAAACCAAAAATGATATGGAAGTTCCATGTTAGGCCGTGGTGGAGCGGGGGCGGCAGGGGTTTGATGCATGGTCATGGACATGCGCAAAGTGTCACTATGCTTATGCGCATAAAATATGCTGTAAAAGCAGTGATCAGATTTCGACGAAATCTTCAATTTTGCATCGGTGACTTGAGCACATTATAGTTGATTCTAATGATGACTGTAGGCTGATCTTCAGCTAAGATTTCAATGCCAAGGTCATTCTAATACTATTACTCAAAGTCGTTTTACATGTACATAAATTTGAATATCAGTAAAAAGTTTTGACCACAGCCGGGTCGATTGAAACTAAGCCACATTATCAATATGGCCACTATTCCCAAATGTAGTTAAAACACACCAAAATTGTCATTCGGACCCAGTACAATCAGATTCACCACGAGGACCGAACAACTAACTAAATGTTATGAACCACTGCAGAAGCTGAGGGTGAGGTTAGGTACCTGTAAAACCGGTTTAAGCCCGCCAGTAATTTTATATTACTGATCGTTCCAAGGCGATACTTCTGTGGTGGTTCTTATTGTTATATGTCTTGGTGTTTAATTTGTTTTTGTGCTGTTGGCGCCTTATGTAAGTTATCATATTTTTAGTTAAGTTTAGGTAACTGAGTGGCCACCTATTGAGAAAATAGCTGCTTATTTGGCTTACGATGTGTTTTCATGGTATAAGTACCTGATTATTAATTTAGTTTTTCCCACCTCGGTTTTTGGAGTGGGAATCTCTTTGATTGCGCATTTTCCTGATCGTTGCCTACTTGTACCTTTTCAGTGCAACTGAGTCGACAGAATTTGATTCGTCGATGAGTACTTTCTCATGAAGGTGTCTTATTCTTTTACACGTCTGTCACGTTCTGCGTAATTTTGTTGAAAAAATAATTAAGTCTGCGAAAATCAGAAAAGGTGCCAAATCACGTGACGGTGACATGACGACACTGAATCTGATTCAAAAGATTGCCAATGACACAGGCCTAATGCGTAGAAGTGGCTCATGTGTGTCTTACATCCAGATAGTCTCAGTGCTCTAACTTGCAAAGCAAAAGCAACATCGCATGTCTTACTTTAGAAGTATATGATAAAACGGTAATAAAGTACAATATGAAATAAGTGCCCAATTCCTGGTAATGAATCCTAATTAAAGAGTCTTTTGTGTTAGTACATGATTTATACTAATTGGCAATGAAGGCCAGTAAAACGCAGTGATTTCGAGAATTGTAAGTCAGGGGTGTATTACTTCAAAAGACATAAAATCATGCAATTCTGCTCTCATATATTAAAGTCTCACGGAGAAGACAAATTGAATGGCCATTTTCGTTTTAAGCTTCAAATGACATCTGAGACCAACTGACCAACAAATATATATATTGCTAATCTGGCAGAAATACTTTCAGTATGCATATATATACATATATATCCTTGATCATGTTCATTTTTATTTTTTTTTTAGTTTTCATCCTAGTGCATTGTGCTTTCATGGAAAAATAAGACCAAGTCACTTCGCCTCATGTTCATTTATTTTATTTTATTTATTTATTTATTTTTATTTATTTATTATTTATTTATTTATTTTTTATTTATATTTATTTTTTTTTTCTCAAAAGTTGTTAAACTCAGATTGCTTGCCGCAGTTTTCCTCCTAGTGCATTGTGCTTTCATGGAAACTAAGACCGAGTCACTTCGCCTATAATGATACATTTCGGAGTCCAGCGTCATCCTGGTGCATAAAGTTCACTTAGCACGATATATCAATTCCTCATCGAAAGCCAACTTATTACCATACGAATATCGTATTATAGCAGATTCGCGCAGCTGTTGTCAAGACTGACCATTGATTAATGAGTGCAAATAGGGTCTTTCGCTCGTTTTGCAATGTGACAGCATCGTTGACATTGACATTTTTACCTACGCTAGAGATCCATCAGATATTTTGCTTTCGCCTTGATAAGCTATATGGCATGTCTGTGACGCCAAACGCAAGTTGAAAAGTTCAGCTGTGCAGTCATATTCATCGACGAAACGAACCCTGTCGTTGCCTGTCCATTTTATGCAACATGATGATGCCGTGAAAAAATGTTAACAAGAAAAAATAGAAGATCAGCCAGCCACAGACATAATCAGATATCAGATAAAGAAACTAAATGAAAAGTATGAAGTGGATTACATGTCCGAATAGTGTATACCCCTTATACCCCACTTCTATATAGCGCAACTGGGGAATGCATTTCTTATTTTGCTCCAAAACATAGATTGTGGGCACTCGTTTACCAAGTACGGCACGTGATATACCGATACGTGTAAATAGGGGGTAACATTTTTGGGCTGATAACCTTCTCGTTTTTTGGTTCCTATTTTGAGAAAATCTTCCACGAATGACCTAACTTTGCTGAAAACATGAGAACTGTCAAATTCTGCATTGCAGTCATAGTCAGTGATCATTGTGTATATGGCCCTAAAGTTTTTCCATAGGTTTATTACATCTTCTTGTGTGTCTTCATGAAGAAAAAACAAGATACGTTCTGGCAAGTTTCTAAGGAGGGTTTTTTGGTCATTCCCGGACAGAGAAGTGTACTCAAATTCACCCGTTTTAGTAACCCATGTTCGAAAGGAAACCCCACAATTTTGAATGGCCTTTACTAAAAGTTCTAAGTTATCTGTGGCTTGCCCGACAAGTTTTGCATATTGATCTTTCGACATAGCGTCGTCAATCAAATTCCTAAGAAGAATGTCTGTTATTCGCCGCATAAGCAAATGCAGCTCATCTGGAATGTAGTGATCAATGTCAATGTCTAGCAATGGGGCACATTTTGAACCAAAATTTGCTTTTGCACATGACGATGTGCATAATTGGCGCATCTCATCAACTTTTCGTTGTGTATCATTTTCATGATAATGATTCCATGGAAACGAAATATTGCCACGAGAATCCTTCGGTACCTTACACCAAGGACAGCAGTAAGTTGCGATACTGCTGTTAAGCCCAAGCAGGATTTGGAGGAATTTCATGTCCCCTCCCACAAAGAATTCAAGCTTTACATCAACATTTCTTACCTGTAAAACAGGCTTTGCGTTCAGCGCATTGATTTCGTCAAATAGCGGCCCTAGTGAACTTTTCAAGTTACTATAGTTTTCATCTGTATTTACTACGGCCAAAACCCTTTGATTTTTGTGACTTACACCACCTTTACCATTGACTAGTGAAAACGAAACCACTATGAAGTTTGAGAACTGCTAACCTTACCACAGGCGCTCGACGACTGGACTCTTTTTTTTTTTTTTTTTTTTTTTTTTTTTTTTTTTTTTTTTTTTTTTTTTTTTTTTTGCATTTTCACCCGTTTGGAGACCCTTACGATATGTTCATGCAATTATTTTACCTTTAAAACCTTTTCTATCAATCCTCAATCAACCCTCGTCTATGGGCTACTATATAGACAAGGTCGGAAACGCGGTGTCCTAGTTTAATAGGGGTCATGGGATTTCCCGCATCTCAAACTCATACTTCACCCTTTACCGTTATTTCAATGCTGGCTGTCAACACATGAGTGTCTTTGTAAAAGGTCTCGCCCATTGCCTTCATTCAAAATAAGCACAACCGCCTATAAAAACTAACAATTAAAGCATTCTACAGAATTGGAGGACATCCCGAATGAAATCGGCAATCTTGCCGTGACATTACTATAAATACACTGGTCACACGACGTGTTACGCCAGCGCGTGATATGTGTTACGTTGGTTTTCATAGGTTGCTTGATTTATATCCAGTCAAAACACTTTGTGATCTAGTGTCATGGCAACAATGCAATGCAATTATCCAGTAGGATTGATTCTTTCATACGATATTTACAGTGACCTTCCACTGATTTCTAGAAACGACAGGTCACCATACAAAAACATTCGGGATCCCATCCAAGTAGACAGGTGGTGGTATAAATTATAAGTTTACGGGCGACTATGCTTATTTTTGACGAAGGCAATAGGTGAGACCTTTTACAAAGTCGCTCATAAGTAGACACTCAGCATTGAAATAACGGTAAAGGGTGAAGTACTAGTTTGAGATGCGGGGAATCCCATGACCCCAATTAAACTAGGACACCGCGTTTCCGACCTTGTCTATATAGTAGCCCATAGACGAGGGTTGATTGAGGATTGATAGAAAAGGTTTTAAAGGTAAAATAATTGCATGAACATATCGTAAGGGTCTCCAAACGGGTGAAAATGCAAAAAAAAAAAAAAAAAAAAAAAAAAAAAAAAAAAAAAAAAAAAATGAGTCCAGTCGTCGAGCGCCTGTGACCTTACCTCCATCACCGGATATTTTGATTTTTAAGTTAGTCGGTATAGTACCTTCTTCTTTTTCTATCGCAAGAACAAGATTTTCAAGCTCAGTTTGGATGCTTAAGTATGAACCGGGTAGCATTCCTGGGGTGCGTTTAACATCAAACGTTTGATTTATTTCATTTCTACATGCAATAAGATGGTTTCTACGTGGCAGAGTAGGCATGCGCATAGCAATTGTCAGATATCATCGCATTGTCGCAAACGTTATGCATTGATTTTACTTCATGTTTTGCATCGGAAGACATGTTTTCATACGAGATTTGTTGTGTTTTGCGCCCATCGACGTTAAGTACGCACGGATCGCCCGTTAATGTTTCACAAATCAATTGTTTAGGGATGACACCGTAAGATTCCACAAAATCTAACGATTTCTCAACATCTGCTCTTGGGGGTTGAACATGAAAGGGGTAGGAATGCAGATGGCAGAAAATCAAGTTTTGAAGTTATGAAAATAAATGTGTGAATTAATGAAATCAAGTTTTAATGCACTGTTCATGTTTTTGAGGGCAAATACTATTATCCTTTTGTGAAATATAATCGTTGTATAATTTAATCTAGTATGTTAAAGGCAATTTATGCCTAAAATATTCTAGGTGATAGAGTTTATTGAGGGGCGCTGACTGCAGTTTTTGAAATTAACCCCGCAACTGTTCTTAAGACATTTATAGATATTTTGCTAAGATCTATTACATGATCTGTTAACAATGCTTCTATTAATTGACACATTTATTTTAATACTTTAGATGACATCAAAATTTGATCTTCTACCATCTGCATTCCTATCCCCTTCATGTTCAATTCCCAGGAGATATTCCAGTTCCAGATACTGCATGGAACCAAGAGATGTAGACACAATAAGTTTCTTAAATATATCAGCCAAATTCCCATTATGCCTTAAATATTCAAGTTGATAGAGTTCATTGAGAGGGTCCCAGGAAAACACGAACACATGCATTCCATAAGGAATATTGGACACCCTATCACGTGACAAGAATTAAAATTCAGAATTTGTCGTTTGTTTTATACAGTTATATGTACAAATTTTATCATGGTTCCTAAAATATTTTGGGACAACTGGCCAACTTAAATTTTTCATTCGTTTAAGCATGGTGATCGTTTAAACATACCATGCAACAATTTCTTTTTATACTTGCGAAATTAAGCGGATGGCTGTCCCGTTTATCACATTGGGGTATGTAAATATTTATGAGAAAAAATCGCTACCTATAAAAATTTTGAGAAGCACCTATTTAAAATGCTTAGAGAGCAGTACCCAAAATTTCAGGATCTTGATTTGAAAAAAAAAAAGTTATTTGTTTGCTTGTTTAAATTGAGAAATTTCTCTGGATTTCCTTGGTAGCACTTTTAAAATATGGTCACTTATCGTCATATTAATATTTTCACATTTTATCCAAAATCTGACGTTGTGACATTTATTTAAATTAGGCCTCGTCTAAATGTACATCCTCTTACTATTTCGGTAAAAAATATGCCAAGGAGTGTTTTCTTTAAAAGTTTGCTATCATCAGCCCACCAGAGACTCCTATTGGGTATACTTTCGCAGATTAGCAGCAGTACTGCTGTTTTCTGGAAAATATAATGGCGTTACAAAATGACAATGGGTTTCAGCATATTGCGTGAATGTTCTTAGAGCTACATCGTTGGAACGTTGACAAAATGACACAAAGACGCACAGGGTGACTACGTCAATCTTGAAACCTGACATGTCCAAACAAACTCCTCAGCTTACTGCTAACGTCTAGAGATGAACATGTGTAACTCTTAGAATTAAAAACGGAGACTGATCAAGCTGAAAATTTGAGCCCTCGCTTGGCACATATCATTTTATTGCTTCATTGATGAGTATCATTTGTTTTCTAATCGGATCAAAATCTTAGCCGCTCCTCTCGCTCCGTATGGCTGACATTTTGGGAGCTTTATTTTGTCTTGATCTTTTCAATTCAGAATTTCGTTCATTCATATGTCACGTGCTCTTCTTAAGTACCATAAGTACCTTCGTATCTATGCACTTTTATTTTTTTTAACATCTGCAGCACTAACCACTTTTTATATCTTCAAGAGAAAAACAACAATCTTTCTTCTGGCGTTTCAAGTTCACTTAAAGAAATTGTTTATATGCGGGTAGAGGCAAGATCTTATTTGATAGAGTTTCAAAGTATCACTATGACTATGGGGTATAGATTTCTGGTAATGAGGCAAAGGAAATTTCCATGGTCTTTCGTTGGATAAAGAGATCAATGGTTTACTTTTGGCTAGAGATTTCTTTGGGATCATTAGCTCCCAAATTACATCAAATTGCTGAATTAAAGTAGCTCTCTAAACCAACATCTCTTCTAAAAAAATTAACACAAGACCCGTATTGGGTATGTGGCTATATCGAAACCACAAAACATTATTTATTAGCATGTCCACGATACATCGCAGCACGATATGAAATGCTAAATACGGTATCTAGACTTTGTACATCAAAAATTGCTTAATATTGTCAGGAGACAACCAACTTATTTCTTATATAATCATTTTTTTCTTGCCGTGCAAAAGTATATTGTTGCAAGCAAACGTTTTCAGTCTTGAGAACTCTCTCTCTCTCTCTCTCTCTCTCTCTGTGTGTGTGTGTGTGTGTGTGTGTGTGTGTGTGTGTGTGTGTGTGCTCCTAGATGTTTTTCTTTTATTTATACAGTAACTGATTTGAATATTGGTTTGAACGAAAATTAATTATATTTATGAACAATTCTCACCGGTTGTTTGCAAACCTTGATCACTTTCGGGAGACAGATTAGTACAAGTTTTTTTTTCTAAATGCCGACTAACATTATTGTAATGTACTGTATGTTTATATTCGAATAAATATGCTTAAAAAGGTACAAGCAGGCAACGATCAGGAAAATGTGCAATCAGAAAGACTCCCACTCCAAAAACCGAGGTGGGAAAAAAACTAAATTAACAATCAGCTACTTATACCATGAAAACATATTGTAAGCCGAATGAGCAACTACTTTCCTAATAGGTAGCCACTCAGTTACCTAAACTTAAAACTTAAATATGAAAACATACATAAGGCGCCAACAACACAAAAAATAAACACCAAGACCAGAAGTATCGCCTTGGAACGATCAGTAATATGAAATTACTGGCGGGCTTAAATCGATTTTACAGGTACCCAACCTCACCCTCATCTTCTGCAGTGGTTCATTGATATACAAGAAATATGAAAAATCATATTAAGAAAATACTAAACATAGATACCAATGTTTGACATGTATAACGGAAAGCAGGGTGAGCAGCTATTGATGGTAAGGTGGTCACAGTGCTAGCTTGGACAGAACAAGTAAAATGCAGAGGGCTAAGTGAACAGCCAAATTATACTCGGGTGGCCACAAAGCCATGCAACATGAAACTCGTCATTGGAATAACTTAGATAAGTGTGAACCACAACAGTAGTAGCGCCTTGGAACGGTCAGTTATAATAACTGGGGGGGGGGGGGGGCTTAAACCGGTTTACAGGTACCTAATCTCCCCTTCAGCTTCTGCAGTGGTTCACAACATTTAGTAAGTTGTTCGGTCCTCATGGTGAATCTCTAACTAGTCAATGAATCATCATGGACAAACAAATAAATCATGATAAACTCCATGATGAATCAAAAATGAGGACTCACAGACTGAGTAAGCTGCCGACGATGGAGATCCCTGGGCGCCAAATAACTTACTAACTCCGGAGCAAAAGAAAAACATCAGTTGAAAAGGTACAAGTAGGCAAAGATCAGGAAAAGGCGCAATCAGAGAAAGATTCCCACTCCAAAAACCGAGGTGGGAAAAAACCAAAGTAACAATCAGGTACTTATACCATTAAAACATTTTGTAAGCCGAATGAGCAGCTATTTTCCCCAATAGGTGGCCACTCAGACTGAGTAAGCTGCCGACGATGGAGAACCCCGGTGGGCCAAGCAACAGACAAGAAGGTCCGGTCCCAACCAACTAAAATGAAAAGATTTAAGTCGGGGCCATCGTAGAGTCTGACGCCCGACCCACCGGCGTGCAATTAAAGAAGGCAGCATAGTTATCAACCATGATTGGGTTAAAAACTAAGCATGCAGACTGTCGTATAACATTTAAGTTATATCCTATACGTCTGTAACGTGTAATGATTTTTCTGAATTGATTTAAGAAAACTCATTCCTTCTTATAAGTTTCTTAAATTTGTAAACCAAATCACCATAAAATTCTGGTTCCGAAAGGCCCTCGCGTAAAAGGGTCTTTAGCCCAACGTTAAATTTGGAAATCAGTTCATAGTGTCTGCGATAAAATTTAGAAAATTCTTTTCGAAGAAGATACCGATAGCCCTGCTGGAGAAGTTTGGCTGTTAAACATTTATTTCTCGCAATGAAGTCCGCAACATGATTGCAGACTCTAGCAAACCTAATAAGTTGCGAAATGTATACGCCATAAGAAGCACGGCGAGGAACGTCACCATCCAAAAACGGAAAGTTTACTATATTAAAGTCAAAGTCATCGCGTTAATCATAAATTTTAGAAGAAACGAATCCATATACAATAGAAAGATGTAAGTCTAAAAAGGGGGCTTCGGTATCTGTGTTGTTTGCTTTATTCAACTGTAGTTCAGGGGGATAAATTTTGATAGACCATGCCTTCAAAATAAGGATTGCCAATGTTCAAAAGGTCATCGAGGTAACTAGAAGTCGGTTTAAAAGTATCGATAACATCGGCTTGATTGTCATGGTCAAGAGAATCTATGAAATCTCTTTCGTAGCAGTATAAAATAGATCAGCTACGAGAGGGGCGCAATTTATTATACCCATCGGGATTCCAACAATTTGCCAGTATAACTTGGTTCCAAATCTAATATAAATATTATCCAGGAAATAGGATAAGGCATCGCATACATTCTGACATGACCAAAGTCGATATCGACTTTGGTCAGAGGAAGTGAAAAAAGCTTTTCTGTCATTACAGGCCAAATAAAGTGAGTCATAGTTTTTTAATGCTCTTTTGAATGTCCACTCGATCAATTCGAGTAATTTTTTTCTTTAATCAGATTATGTGGCAATGTGGTATACAGAGTATGGACAAGCTCGTCACAGGGAACCCTCTACACTTCAATTTACTGAGCCCCTTCGCCAGAATTTTTATTGACCAAAACCAATTTTTATTTGAAGTGTATCTTATGACATGAGATTTGATAGCAGTAAGACAGTAAGTTAATGATTCAGAAAGTTCAGTGGTAGTACAAGAACTAGAATTCGCAATAAATCTAGATTTATACCGTCTTTTGTGAAGCTTAGGCAGCCACTACATTGTAGGAAGTTTGTTTTTTGGCCTTCAATGACACAAACAGAAAACTTAACAAGTAATTCATTTAAGTGAGCATTAACTACAGACATTTCATCACTATCTGTCTCCTGATAAGCCCTGGTACCATCAAGCTCCTGTTTTAAGGTGCTAATATAGTGAAACCTACAAACAACAACATTGTTTGCGGCATTCTCTGCTGGAACCAAGACATACTTTCTATGGAATTATTGGATACCCTGCTTCAAATGCCTTAAGGACGATTTGGGTTTAGGCGGTAAAAGATTAGTATTTTGTGAATAAAATTTTATACGTTTATCCACAATAGTGAAGATACTTCATTTCCAAGCTTCAAGAGCCCCATCCTAGGCGGTAAAAGATTAGTATTTTGTGAATAAAACTTTATACGTTTATCCACAATAGTGAAGATACTTCATTTCCAAGCTTCAAGAGCCCCATCCTTAACACCCTCTCGTTTACACCATCGATTACCGAAATTATTCAATGCAGATGCAATCTCCTCTCTACATTTGTCGAAATTATTGTAGGAAGGGAATCTATATTTCGGACCTTTAGAAACAATTTTGCGATTCTAGAATCCAAAATTATTTTTAAATTTCCAGTTACAATATGTCCGGCGGGTTGATAAAGATATTTTGAATCTTTACAATCTCAAGACTTAGGAGTATTAGCATGGATATCAAGATCAGAAACAAGTTTATTGAAATTAAAAATAGTATTTCTGATTGGTTTATTATATTTGTAACAAATAATAGAATGTTCTGAGAATTGGAAGTACGTAGGTATAGACTGTGACACTGATTTATCCTGGAATATACTTGGTAAATCCTTTATTAATGAAAGGAATTTTAATGAAATGCCGTAAATGATTAGATTCGGAATCGATAAATGGACGAAGAGCATGTTGAGTGTAATATCTTGTCAGCAGTGCAGAATCGTACATTTGATGATTTCTATCGTAAATTCTGTTAGCCCCTGTGTCCAAGGAACGTAATACAGCAATTGGTAGAGAACTAAGACAAGAAAGTATAGAACGTCGACCATGTTCCCTTAGTTTAACCGACAAATCATTAACCCATATTTGACGAATGTATTTTCCCATCATTATTAATTTGGTGAGTCCACTTTCTTTTTTAGGGGCGTCAGAAGAGATCCTGGTTAATGATTCTGATTTAGACTGAAAGTCAATGGATCTTGTATATGTTCTTACTTGAAATACAAACAATTGTAGGATGCAATATGTTGGACAAACTTGTCGAACTTTGCAAAAACGATTTGGTGAGCACTATCGTAGAATCAGAAAGCCCAAAAATAATGATACCTTTCTGTACCAGCATTTTAAGCGCACTGGTCATTCTCCCAATAATGTTATAGTTCAACCAGTGGAGAAAATCTCATATGATGAAAATTCTTCTGTTAGATTCAAAAACATCAAACGATTTGAAACTGAACTTAATGGATAAAATTATTGCAAACACCCTTTCCACTGGGATTTAACGACAGCATTTACCATGAGGGTAATATTTCCAAAATGCCCGATTTTGATGTACTTACACTTTCAGAGTCTCGTAAACGTAAATCTAGATCTCATGGTATACGGAAAAGGGTAATGACAAACGTAAACGGTGCGCTACAATGAAATTGAACACTTCCCTTAATGATTTAGCTGTTAAACTAAGGATTCACGGTCGACATCCAATGCTGCCTTATCTTAGTTCTCTACCTATTGCTGTATTACGTTCCTTGGACACAGGGGCTAATAGATTTTACGATAGAAATCATCAAATGTATGACGCTGCACTGTTAACAAGATGTTATACTCAGCATGCTCTTCGTCCATTTATTGATTCCGAATCTAATCACATTAGAAGTTTTATTAAAATTCCTTTCATTAATAAAGGAATTGACTTTATTGATTTACCAAGCATATTCCAGGATAAATAAGTGATACAGTCTATACCTACGTACTTTCAAAATTCAGAACCTCCTATTATTTGTTACAAATATAATAAACCAATCAGAAATACCATTTTTGATTTCAATAAACTTGTTTCTGATCTCAATATCCATGCTAATACTCCTAAGTCTTGAGATTGTAAAGATTCTAAATTTGTTTATCAACCAGCCGGACATATAGTTACTGGAAATTTAAGAATAATTTCGGATTCTAGAATTCGTAAAATTGTTTCTAAAGCAGGGTATCCAAGAATTTCACAGAAAGTATGTCTTGGTTCCGGCAGACAAAGCCGCAAACAATGTTGAGTTGTTTGTAGGCTTCACTACGTTAACACCTTAAAACAGGAGCTTGATGGTACCAGGGCTTATCAGGAGACAGATACTGATGAAATGTCTGTAGTTAATGCCCACTTAAACGATTTACCTGTTAAGTTTTCTGTTTGTGTCAATGAAGGCCAAGACAAACTTCCTACGATGTATTGGTTACCTAAGCTTCATGAAAGACCATACAAAGCTAGATTTATTGCAAATTCTAGCTCTTGTACTACTACTGAACTTTCTAAATTATTAACTTCCTGTCTTACTGCTATCAAATCTCATGTTATAAGATACTGTGAGACAGTGTATGAAACTTCAAATAAAAATTGGTTTTGGTCAATAAAAAATTCTGGTGAGGTACTCAATAAATTGAAGTGTAGAGGGTTCCGTGCGACAAGGCTTTTTTCACTTCCTCTGACCAAAGTCGGTATACACTTTGGTCATGTCAGAATGTGTGCGACGCCTTATCCTATCTCCTGGATAATATTTATATTAGATTTGGGACCAAGTTATACAGACAAATTGTTGGAATTCCGATGGGTACAAATTGCGCACCTCTCGTAGCTGATTTATTTTTTATACTGCTACGAAAGAGATTTCATGGATTCTCTTAACCATGATAATCAAGCTGATGTTATCGAGGCTTTTAATTCCACTTCTAGGTACCTTGATGACCTTTTGAACATTGACAACCCTTATTTTGAAGGTATGGTCAATCAAATTTATCCATCTGAACTACAGTTGAACAAAGCCAATATCTCGGATACCGAAGCCCCCTTTTTAGATCTACATCTTTGTGTGCAAATGGATTTGTTACTTCTAAAATTTATGATAAGCGCGATGACTTTGATTTTGATACAGTAAATTTTCCGTTTTTGGATGGTGACGTTCCTTGTCGTGCTTCTTATGGTGTATACATTTCGCAACTTATTAGGTTTGCTAGAGTCTGCAATCATGTTACAGACTTCAACGCTCGAAATAAATGTTTAACGGCCAAACTTCTCCAACAGGGCTATCGGTATCATAAACTTCGAAAAACCTTTTCTAAATTTTATCGTAGACACTATGAATTGATTTCCAAATATAATGTTGGGTTAAAGACGCTTTTAAGTGAGGGCCTTTCGGAACCAGAATTTTATGGTGACTTGGTTTACAAATTTAAGAAACTTATAGGAAGTAATGATTTTTCTTTTCAGTTTAAAAAAATTATAACACGTTACAGACGTATAGGTTATAACTTGAATGTTATGCGACAGTCTGCATGCTTAGTTTTTAACCCAATCACGGTTGATAACTATGCTGCCTTCTTTAATTGCACACCGGTGGGTCGGGCGTCAGACTCTATGATGGCCCCGACTTAAAGCTATTCATTTTAGTTGGTTGGGGCCGGAGCTTCTTGTCTGTTGCTTGGCCCACCGGGGTCCAACTGATGTTTTTCTTTTGCTCCGGAGTTAGTAAGTTATTCGGCGCCCAGAAATCTCCATCGTCGGGCAGCTTACTGAATCTGTGAGTCCTGGTATTTGATTCATCAGGATGTTTATCATGATTTACTTGTTTGTTCTTGATGATTCATTGACTAGTTAGAGATTCACCACGAGGACCGAAGAACTAACTAAATGTTATGAACCACTGCAGAAGCTGAGGGTGAGGTTATGGCCATGTAAAATCGATTTAAACCCGCCAGTAACTTTGTGTTACTGATCGTTACAAGTCGATACTTCTGTGGTGGTTCTTTTTGTTTTATGTCTTGGTGTTTAAAATATTTTGTGCTGTTGGCGCCTTATGTATGTTTTCATATTTTTAGTTAAGTTAAGGTAACTGAGTGGCCACCTATTGGGAAAATAGCTGCTCATTCGGCTTACGAAATGTTTTCATGGTATAAGTACCTGATTGTTAGTTTGGTTTTTTCCCACCTCGGTTTTTGGAGTGGGAATCTTTTTCTGATTGTGCCTTTTCCTGATCTTTGCCTACTTGTACCTCTTTAAATTTTATTCAATTTTTCGATGAAATTCCTATAAGCAAACAGAATAGCCCCAGATGGGACACCGCGTTCTGCGGCGTCACATCTGGGGCTATTCTGTTTGCCTATGTCCCATAAAAGGGACGCCAGGCTTAAATGAGTTAAGGGAAGTGTTCAATGTCATTGCAGCGCACCGTTTTCGCTTGTCATTCATTACCCATTTTCCTGATACCATGAGATCTAGATTTACGTTTACGAGACTCTAAAAGCGTAAGAACATCAAAATCAGGCATCTTGGGAATGTTACCTTCATGGTAAATGTTGTCGTTCAATCCCAGTGGAAAGGGTGTTTGCAATAATTTTATCAATTTAAGTTCAATTTCAAATCGTTTGATGTTTTTGAATCTAGTAAAAGAAATGGGATCATATGAAATTTTCTCTATTGGTTGAACTGTAACATTATGGGGAGAATGAGCGGTGCGTTTAAAATGCTGGTAAAGAAAGGTGTCAATAGATTCTACGATAGTATTCACTACTGGGAATCACGTGGTATTGTTTACATACAAACAGGTAAATGATCGGGTGACACACACTACAATGAGAATGAATTTGACGTTAGATTTTCGAGTTTTCTCCTACAGCGTTTCTTCTACTGACTGATAGATAGGTGCAGTCAATACAGAAATTGAACATGTATTGAAAGAAACTAACATAAGAAATCCCGATTATTTCGTTTTCGCAAACACTTCAATACTACTGTATGGGAAGTACCATATGTTCATGGGAAGGAAGTGTTTGTGAAAACGAAATAATCTGGATTGCATATGTTACTTTAATTCAATAAATGTTCAATTTCTGCATTGACTGCACCTATCTATCAGTCAATAGAGTAAACGTAATGGGAGAAAACTCAACTTTCCCATCTCAACATTGAACAGAATTTCAATGTGCGTCACCCGATCATTTATCGATTTGTTGGTATACAATACCACATGTTTTGGTATTCACCTGTTTGGAGCAAATATCATGGGCTATCTTTCAAGGGGGTGGTCTATGGAGTACCACATTTGTTTCTATATACCAAAATGTTCGTATTGGTCTGTAGTTTTGAAATCCAGCGTTTGCCACCTTGGCAAACCTTGCATAACTCCAGTATTCAAGATGGCGTCCAGGATGGCTGCCATTTCTTAAAATCAACCCCTATACAAAAATGCATCATAATTTTCAAGTGTTTGCATTGTAATGGTATTTTAGTGCCCCATTTCATGTAAGAATGATATATTTGTCTATTTCAAGTAAAAAACCTGACAGTTTAGGTAAAACAGTTGTAAAAATCATATTTAAATTCACAAATGCACGTGCCCAAGGTTTTTCACCTCGGAATGTTTGTTTAATGGCTCATTATTTATGATCAGATAGTTATGGCAGCTATTTTACTTCTTTTCTATCAAATATAATATTTTTAAAGATTTTATAGAAACAGAAATTGTTTCTTTATACAATATTCATGCTTAAAAACAGGTTTTAGACATCCAACCCAACACGGAAAAAAACAACAAAAAGTACATAATTTAATTCCTATACAAAATACACTTTAAAATCTAACTTGTTTTTGATTCTATTTACCATAGTGTTTATGTTGGTCTTGGTTTGTAGCATAAAAATACAGTGTCTGCCACCTCTGTAAAACACAAGATAGCTCCAGTATTCAAGATGGCATCCAAGAAGGCCGTCAAAATTTACAATTCTGAAAGAATTTGACACATATGTCCCTTGACTTTTGTTTAGAAACAAATATGCTTAAATTGAGCTATAAACACTTAGAGTTATCTTATTTTGTTATTTTCATGTGTTTTCCATTGTTAAAACTACATTATGCATAAAGATTCTAGATATGAATGGAGTAAGGTCTCACTGACAAAGCAAAAAAGAACAAAAAATACATATTTTCCTATACATTATAGGCTCTTGAATCGTGATTGTTATTGATTCTATATATACCAAATATTTTGTCTTGCAAGCTTTTTGAAGGTTTGAAGCTTTTAATCCAGCGCTGGTCGCCTCTGCAAACCCAGCATAACTCCGATTTTCAAAAAGGCATCCAAGAAGGCCGTCAAAATAAAACATTTCGAAAATAAGCTACATGTGTCCTTTAACCTTTGTTTACTAACAAAACAGTTAAAAAATCAAGCTAAAACACTTAGATCTATATTTTCAAAAAATATTTTCATGTATATATTTCTTTGTCAATATTACATTATGCATACAAATCTAGAAATGCATGGGGAAAGGGCTGGAGTATGTTTGTACAGATGCAACTTAAATTCGTTTTAATAATCTGAATCACTGTAATTTTCCTCTGTCAACATGCCTGAAAAGATAGTATGCACATTTGTGCATATAACTACATGTACATTAATTTCTGACATTTATACATCACAGTGTATGGTTGTCGACACATAGAGCTTGTGCAGTATTCATCACTCATTTTTTTTGCGTTAGCATACAGTGTCATTCAATAGCTCTGGAGTTGCAACTGATAGTGTTACCAATGATACTAAGCATTTTATTTTATCATTCATTGTCCAATTCAAATCTTAAGGCTGATTGTGATTTAAGTTCTTGAACATAGTGCTACCCATTCCGCCAAATATGCAGTTGACAGACACACCTCAGGCAATGACACCCGAAACTGTTATCTGTCGAGGTAGCTTTTTAGCCATCAACAATATTGCCTTCTCTGAACTTAGACCACCTATGATCCTCCGAGTGTTCTAAATCTTCACCTAGATGGTGCAGATCTATATTCGTTTCAGGACGCTGCATAATGTGATAACACAGCTAAAGGAAAATAACAATCAGGAAATGGCGCATTTGGTTAGTTTACATCTACTGCCTTTTCGTTATTGTCAAAGTTATCGGTAACTCCCAGTATAAGCATACCCCCTGATTTCTGACGTAATTTCTGAGGGGACGGTTCCAGCTTGTGTGCTGATGATAAAACTCGCCTCATTTCAGGGTATGTAATCATACATCGAAGATAAGCTATTTGTTAAATCAAAGGGTCTACTCCAGATTTGATAATGTACAACAAGACCTACATGTTTTGGGTATGCAATAGAAATCGCTGCTTTTGCAACATTACAAGCAACTTAAAGACAGTGCAAGTCTACTGAAGCTCAGCCGATATGTCTGAAGCATTAGCAAATCTTTCAGTGCTCACACTTGAAGCCGACCATTTGTCTAGTACAGTAAAATATCTTGAAAGGCTTGCAATGGTGGCAGATTGATCCATTACAATTTCAATGTTTCTAAGAATACCATTTATAAACATACCGATAGTTTTATGATTTATCGTACCTTCTGCTATTATTTAAAAGAAGCCTGTGTGCATCATCAGCTGAAATGCTTTGGTTTAATTTTCATAGTTGATCAAACATATTCAGTGCTTCAGCCACACTTATTCGTACCAAATCAATCTCAATACGTAAATGATAATTTGGACCATAACTTTTTTATAAGTACCTAATTGTCAGTTTAGTTTTTCCCACCTCGGCTTTCGGAGTGGAAATTCCTTTCTGATTGCGCATTTTCCTGATCATTGCCTACTTGTGCCTTCTCTATATTGTTTGTTTTATAACATTCTATGTCATATAACCCAGCTTTCCAACTCCAGGTATTTAAATTTGTCTATTAAGTGGATAACTACGTAAATGATAATTCTGACCATAATTAAATAAAAAGGCTCTTTATATGGATTGTTTTCATAACATTCTATGTTATAAAACCCAGCTTTCTAACTCCAGGTGTTTAAATTTGTCTATTAATTGGATAACTCTACAACTTGATTTTTGTTCATTATTGAACTTTCATACTAAGCTTTTAGCTTTCAACCTGTATCTGCATATTTAAATGAAACAGAATTATCCTTAGCATGCTCAGTGTCATAGCTGAATGTTATATTCTAATGTGCCATTGAGCAAACAGCTCTTTTTACTTCACAATATATTGCTCCAGCAGCAACTATGTCACCATTTGGAAGGTCCATTAGTACATGTATGTATTGCACTTTGAAGTCATTGCCTTTCTCCGTTCAACAACTCTTATAAATACATCAATGTTACAATCACCAATTGCGAATGCTAACATCGACCAGCTTCCACTTACTTTACTTTCATTTCTAACAGGTCACAAATCTCGCCACAAATAAGCAATTATTTTTCCAGTCAAAATACTTTGTAGATGATATGGTACTTCTAGGGTTAGTCTAATCATTTCTTATGTTTGACTTTATAGCTCGGCAAATAGGTCACTGTATGGGCGTTACATTATGAATACGTTATTGGGTATGGTCTACTTTTGACCTAGGTAAAAGCTAAAGGTATACAGTTGAAAGGCTCATCTCACATGTTGTCCGTTAGAATGAAAATCCGAGTTTGTCTAGTTTACTGGATTGGACAAAATAGGTAGCTGATCTTTAACGGTAAAATATGTGACAGCGCTCTAGGCTGACTGAATTCGACTTTTCTATTATCTCCCTACTTGAACAGATGGACTAGCCGACCACGCCCAGATATGAATATTAAAGTTGCCGCCCATACAGTGGCCCATTTGCCGAGCTATACCTCTATACTGTTTTTGCTTTATTGCTCTGATAAGTGGATTTACAGTTCTTATGGCACCACAGCTTGCATAAACCTTGTACATAAATACTCAAAGCATAATCAGTTAATGAGGAATTAGAACCTACATATGATTATAGTGTCGAAACAAAACATGGTTTGGTATTATTTTGTTTTATATAGTGCCATATGGTACATCCATGTCTGCACCAAGGTTGTATTAATTGTAATATTAATACTGCACCAAAGTTATATTAATTGCAGAACCAGAATTTGTAAATTACATTTGTAATAAGATTGCAGAGCTTATGATGTACAAGAAAATAAGTTTTCTTTGTTGCTCTTTTTCTTGCCGGGCAAGAAAATTCCACTCATTTCTAGAATAAATACATCTGGACCTTCCTATAACTCAGTTCAAGAAACATAGATTTGGATATAGCACTGATCATAGCTGGACTCCAAATGGTCATTTCATACTACCTTTGGTATATGTCTATATACTTTACTCTCGTTATAACACAAATTGAATATAGCTAACACAGAGATTGGTTTGAACCCCAACAATAGTGTTATAAAAAGGTTATGGTGTCTGAATAATTTTCTTTTAACAAGGAAAAAAACACATGAAGATAACATTAAGAAAATGTTCTAAGTGTTTTCCAACTTGATTTTAGCTTTTATTACCTAATGAAAGTCAATGGACATATTTGGCTCATTTTTCGAAATTCTATATTTTGACGGCCTTCTTGGATGCCATCTTCAATACTGGAGCTATACTGTGCTTTGCTGAGGTGGCAAACACTGGATTTTATGCTACAAACTAAGACTGAGACAAACACTATGGTATATAGAATCAAAAACAAATACGATGGAAGAGCATATTTTATATAAGAAAATATTTACTTTTTGTTGTTTTTTTTCTGTGTTGGGTTGGATGTCTGAAACCTGTTTTTAAGCATGAAGCTTATATATAGAAACAATTTCTGTTTCTTTAAAATCTTTACAGATATTATATTTGACAGAAAAGAAGTAAAAAAGCAGCCATAAATATCTGATCATAAATAATGAGCCATTAAACAAACATTCCTAGGTGAAAAACCTTGGGCACGTGCATTTGTGAATTTAAACATGATTTTTACAACTGTTTTACCTAAATTGTCAGACTTTTTACTTGAAATATACAAATATATCATTCTTACATGAAATGGGGCATTAAAATACCATTACAATGCAAACACATGAAAAATATGATGCATTTTTGGAGTAGGGGTTGGTTTTAGGAAACGGCAGCCATCTTGGACGCCATCTTGAATACTGGAGTTATGCAAGGTTTGCCAAGGTGGCAAACGCTGGAATTCAAAACTACAGACCAAGATGAACATTTTGGTATATAGAAACAAATGTGGTACTCCGTAGACCACCTACTCCTATTTCTAAGCTACTTTTTGAACCATATTTGCTCCAAACAGCCCATGATGTTTGTCCAACATATTGCATACTACAATCAAAACCCTATTAAAGCCCTGTTTTACCTGCAACAATTTTAAACTGTGCATTACCAGAATCTGTCCTGCTCTTACAATCAAAGCAGATACAACATTCCATAAACAGGATTAAAAATTAAAGTTTCTTTTTCTTATGACGTGGTTCATTTTATTTCTCTTACAGTATTTCTCTATAACTAGAAATAAGGAAGGGAAATATTTAGATGATTATGTGATTTGTTGAAACCTGTTTGAATCCATTTAAAACAATATGCAAATCTACCAAATTTCAAGATGCAGAACATATGAAGCACAAAACTCAGTACTCTCTGAACTCTTGTGCATAGTTTTATGTTATTAACAACATCATTCCGTTTTTCAAAATAATAATAAAAATAACTTTTTTTCTTTATGTTAGTTCTTATTTTAAATCAACACATCAAATGCAATGTTGGATATACTAAGGAATTATTCAGAGACGCACTGCCATAAAATAACCAGCTTAACTAATCTTGATGGGTTGCAACATTCCTGACTAACTGGTTCCCTTTGATAAAATTAGATAAGGATCCAAAGGGATTTTGAAATCCTGGCCAATTAGTAAATCCATTGCCGAGAAATTATACCTGAAATCTCTCGTCTTGTGGGCTACTTGCTAATGGGTATTACTGGTTCAATCGTTTTCTGATTCTGAACATTAATGTTACAGGAAATTATCTTTGGAATATTCTGGACATATTCAAAAATGCAAAATGTGCAATTTCCCCAGTTTTCAGGCTAAAATTTCCCAAATTTAAAGGAACAATTTCAAGAAAAGTCAAAACTGTTGTAAAATGTGAATCATGTATACATGTTAACCATCAATAATGCCATTATTGATGGTAAACATGTAGGCGGCCTCTGGTCAGTGTTTGGAATTGTAATAAAATATAGTTTTTTTGTTTGTTTATATATATATATATATATAAAACAAAAAAAAACAAAAAAAACAAGTCCTTGTGTCGGTAATGATAGGAAGAAAGAATGAAATGAAGCAACAGCAACAATTTATTTCAGTCCTGCAGGACTGAAATAAATTGTTGCTGTTGCTTCATTTCATTCTTTCTTCCTATATATATAAAAGCTCGTCATCGTTATTACAATTCACAACAGTAGGCAATGCCCAATTTTTATATATCAAAAACGGCGAGAAGCTTAACAGCTTAAAACACATTATGTTTTCTAGCGACATTTTCCGTAGACAATAAAGCTGACAAATTTTATAAGTCTTTTCTCACCATTTTCCAGACAAACTGACCAGCGGATGACCCCACCAATCAATATGTCTGACACGTTCGCACGTACCTTCCTTATTTATAGAAATAAATTGCAGACCATCTTCTACTTAGAATCATGAAAACACCATGTCGCACGATTGTCGTATCGAATGACGTGTCCTAAAATGACGCCTTCTCATTTAGTTTTGTCACATTCATGGCAAACTGGCAAGTTGCATTGTCTATTTCCGTCCCTATTCTCACCCATTACAAAGAATAAAAGGTAAGCAATAACCAGGGGCTGGCACAATCATGAATAAATAGTGATCTGTCCAATCCAAACAGAAATTACTAAACAGAAAATAAGAGGAACCTATGGTAAACTGAGATCAAAGAGATGACTAGCAGACACTCTATCTTAACCGAAATAAATATACTCTGTACATAATAATTAATTGAAAATACTTAAAAATGACAACAAAATCGTCACACAGCTGAGAAACACGTGGTATTGTATACATTCAAACCAATAAATGATCGGTGACGCACAATGCAATTCTGCCCGAAGTTGAGATGAAAAATTCGAGTTTTCTCCTATACCGTTTACTCTATGGACTGATAGATAGGTGCAGTCAATGCAGAAAATTTATTGAATGAAAGTAGCATAAGGAATCCCGCTTATCGTTTTCGCAAACACTGATGCCCCATGACAATATAGTGCTTCCAACACAATAACAAGTGTTTGCGAAAACGAAATAACCGGGATTTTTTATGTTGCTTTCTTTCAATAAATGTTCAATTTCTGCATTGACTGCACCTATCAATCAGTCAGTAGAAGAAACGATATAGGAGAAAACGAATAAAGACCAATTTCTTTTTACGTTTATGAAAATTATATCATATGAAAATATAAAACCTCTATAATATGCATCCGTCTGCACCTTAATGACATGTTTGTGAATAATAGTTAAAACGGCATATTGGAAACTGAACCCTCTCTTAATTTCTTAATTTCGGCATTTTTTTTATATTTGTTTAATCATTTCAATAATACCTAGACAATACACGCATCATCGAAAGACTAATTTTTAATTGTGCTATCTTAAAAATAAAAACACCATATTAAAGCTGAATATTTTGTCTATTTGAAACCATTTGCACCTTAAAGATATTTTTGACTTTGCAAAAGTTATTATTAAAACTGTAATATTGCCCTATTTATCTTATAGTGAATATCGACTCGCACCTTGACTATTACCTATAAGAACTTTCTGCCGTATGTCGATTTTTTCATCTCAACTTCGTTCTCAATTGCATAGTAAGAAGCCTCCGTGGTGCAGTGGTTATGTCACTCGCCTTGTAAACCAGGGGTCGCAGGTTCGAACCCGGGCTTCTCCAGTCCGTCGGATGGGACTATAAACCGAGGTCCCGTCTCCATGTGACCTTAGCTGTTGGTGGGACGTTAAACCCCAATCAACCAACCAATTGCATAGTGTGTCACCGATCATTTATTGGTTTGTAGTGTATACAATACCACGTGATTGTCAATAGTGCGTAAATACAATGGAAAGGTGGCAAATGCAGCATCAGGTGTGCTTATTTAAGGACGTGAATTGTTGACATAGTTAAGCGAAAATTGTTGCATGATTTTGAAATGCAGGACGAAATATGTTATATAAAAGTAAAAGACAGCAAATGTGCTTTTCGCCTTCGCTTATTTGCTCATAAAATACAAGTCATATAGATTGTTTTTAAAGAGCTAAATTAGATATGGCCAAGAGTTTATAACCATGAATCGGGTCTTTGAAGAACTTAAAACATGTCGTCGTTAACCATATCATAGTAATCATACTAATTAATAAGAGCATGCAGCCTTGAACAAACTTATCCTGCCCACGACACATGACAAAAAGAAATGGTACATGTATATGCGTAAAGCTGTGATAGACATTACGAAAACTTTCCCTTGCAATGTACAGAGATTTTTTAAGTCGTAAAATTTGAAAATTTTCAGAAGAAAATGTGTGATAATTTACTTAATTTTGCTCGGCGAGGCGGTTCTAACGAGTACCCACAATCTATGTTTTGGAGCAAGAACAAGAAAAATAGGTATACCCATGCACACCCCAGTTTTACTATATAAAAGTGGGGTTTAAGGGGGCGGCGTTTTTCCTGATGTACAATATTAGCTTTTGCTGTTTCAATGACAGACAAGAAGCATTGTAGCCTTCATGTTATCAAAATGTGAGCTAGAATAGAATCATCATCTATAACAAAATAATGAGTTCTGGTCCATGCTTTCGAGCCCTAAAGGAAACCGAACCACTGATACATTTTGGGGGCGAATCATTATAATTGAGCCTTCGCATGAGAAAACCAACAAGTTGGGTTTCCGACAATGTCTGGCATAAACCGACATGTACAGCCACAGAAGAAGGCTAGAAGCTTGAAAATTTGGATAAAAGTAGAGGAGGAATTGTACTATCCGTGTAGCAAAAACAAAGACGCTGATCAGCTTCGCAATTATTGCGAAGCTGATCTGCGTCTTTGTTTTCGCATATGCCGATTGTTGGTTTTCCCATACGGTGGCTCACGTTATGACTCTTATAAATAAAACATGAGCCAAGATTTGATTCGGTGACTTAGAGTCAAAGCTTGTGCGCAGATGGCAGATTGAGGCTGTTAAGGCGCCATGGCCTTGAATAACTAGGGCATGCCTCATTAGGAGGCTGAGTTTAGCCTTGAGCTTCAGGTCACATTGAGATCAATTGGATTAGTGTCACAAGAATGAGCCGTACAAAGAGTTACATGTATGTAGCTCTACAAAAATTTAAGTAGTGTAGGGCATAAGCTAAGCATGGGTCGGGATGTCCGGCATCTACACTGTTCACCAGCAGAACGAATGTTTATTAGGTATTAATAAAAAAATTGTACAGGCTGCGCTGAGCACATGACAATGGTTGCAAAAACGCATTTTGACTATGACTCAGTGTATGGAATACATGTATATTCAAGGACTGCGAGACATTTACAAGGTCATGACCCGTCTTAGAAAAGCTTTGTAGCAGTCTGAAAGCAGTCTGAACTTATGGCCTTATTTTCTAATAGTAGCAGGCCATTTAAGGACAGCCGTAATATTGTTTGGTTTTGTGCCATCTTTCGAATTCATCAGTGCTTTGGTTTATATGCACCAGGCCAGTATTTCAAATATATACAGTCAGACAAAAGTTAAGCATTGCTTGAATATTTTCCAGGAATAAACCTTCAGACAGAATTTTTTCTGGCAATATTTGTGTGATAATCTAAAGCGAACCCGGATTCAATCCACCTTAAGGTCAACAACTAGGCATTTTTAAAGCAGCAGTCACACTGTAGCGTATAACCCAAACGCGCGCCGTTCGTATGAAAAATCTCAACACGCTGAAGATTTTGGACGTATAAAAAATAATTTGTTCCTTTAACTCGCTTTAGCAGTCACACAGTAGCGCGTGACTGAGGCGTGTGCCGGACGTATAAAAAATCTCAAAGTTTTGAAGTACGTTTGTGTTAGCGACGTATATCAACGTGCACCAAGCGTGCACCAAGCGTACAAAACGCGCTTCTAACGTGTCTCCGACGTGCTCCTGGCGTATGTTGAATTTTACATTTTTGTCAACACGCCCGGCGCGCGTTTGGCTTAAACACATTAGCATATAAGTGAAACGCGCGCCGGGCGTGTTGAAAAAATACAAATTTCCACATACGCCAGACGCACGTCGGAGACACGTCCAAGGCGCGTTAAGCGCGCGCTGGGTACGCTTGGTGTACGTCCGGCGCGCGTCGCTAAAAGTCGGCGCGCGTTTCGTGCGCGTTTGGGCTAAATAAAATTTTAAACATGCTTAAACATTTTCTAGAAGTTGGGCGTGTGTCGGGCGTGTGACCTACACGCTACAAGTACGTTCCACGCACGCTACAGGTGCGTTGAATACGTTTCGAACACGCCCAGCACACGCCGAGCACACGTTTCAAGCACGTCGTATACGCTACGTGCGCGTTTCGATTTTAACCGGATGCTGGTTTGGGCGAGTGTGGAACGCGCCTGTAACGTGTGCCAAGCGTGCTTGGAGTGCACATGAAACGCATACAGCGCGTCTGTAGCGCGTGCCTAGTGTGTCTGGGACGTACGACAAACGTACTCCAAAACTTTGAGATTTTTTATACGTCCGGCACACGCCTCAGTCACGCGCTAATGTGTGACTGCAAAAGCGAGTTAAAGGAACAAATTAATTTTATACGTCCAAAATCTTCAGCGTGTTGAGATTTTTCATACGCCCGGCGCGCGTTTGGGTTATACGCTACTGTGTGACTGCTGTTTTATACGCTAATGTGTGACTGCTGTTTTATGTAGACACACCCATAGAGTGACCCATATTCTCTGTCCCACTGTGAAATTTTTAACTCGCCAAAATGTGAAAAAATGATAATGTCATTTTGTTATAATTCTAGTGAAAATTCAGATAGATACTCAATAGTACACCAACAGTTATTGAAGTTTAAAGAATATCATGATATATAGTGAAAACGTCGTGCTAATATAAAACAAGTGATTAACTTTCCCTGTATCTGCCTGTAACTGGCATAAAACATTGTGTAGAAGAAAATGTTTCTGAAAATATATTACGACGTAACTCTAGTTTCATTCCATGATTATACAAATTTAATGCGAACAAATTGGGATTAGTTATACAATGTTTAATGGTAAACCTCCAAAATGGGGTAGGTGTATACTGTAAGCGATAAGGTCAAATGCCATACTGATATGCCTAGCGAATTGGGTGTATATTCTTTGCCAGGCCCAATAACGTTTTATTTATGATAAGGAAAAGTATTTCCAAATCAAATAAAACACGCATAGACTCGACGCCAATACTACTACAATAATGCCAGTGGTATCTCCGATCCTGGAAGTCGGATTGACTTCCCTTTGACATGTTACAGTTAGTCACTGAGGCTACTATTTTTCTCAATATGATGCTGGGAACAGATATGAATAAATGACATGGTCATTTGGTCCAATCTGATATATCGGTTTGTTTTTCCGCGTCCTGATTCAGGGGCCCTGACTCGGGGGCTTTAACACCGGCTTAGCTGAGCATAAAAATATTATGTATATATAAAAGATTCAAAATACCAAGCATCCAGTTGGGGCTATGACGTAGTAAAGATTCTAGATTCTACTCCAAAGACCTTTCTTGATATAAAAGAAATGTGTTGAAAATCAAGATATAGCAACCTATTTAAGTGTACGACTTGTTTATCCAGCCAAGAATGGGGATCAAACTTAAGCTTCTTCCTCGGTGTTTTGCATAAACAAAATAAGAGTCAAATAAGAGGTCTTAAAATATGTCGGTTAAAGTTGACCCTCGTTTTTCCATAATTATATTATAATTCTAAATCTGCCTACAACTGGTTCTTGTTCCAGCTACTTCCGTTACTTCAAGAGTTTATTGAATTGTCCATTAAATATCATTTATAAGCAAACCATTGAACAAACATTAACACTAGATTTATTAGCATACGAAAAACAAATATTAAACATTCGGCCGCCATTTCCGCCGCTTCCTGCAGTCATTTTGCGATGTTTACCTGCTTTTTTCTTGTACAGAAATTTAAAAACACGTTCTTGTATATAAACATACACCTATTTAAAGTAAACCTTTTAAGGATCAACCGGCGTTATTGCGTTTCTTTCTCATTTTGATTCCTAACTTTCATTTATCTGCAGCCTGATTAACACTTAGTAAATTAATAGTTTATCGATGATCCCTTTAGTTATGGACCGATCAATTTGTACAGAATATTGCTTAATAAGTTGAAAAGCCGAGAATTACCATTGTTATGGTTTCCTATCGTGTCTGTTTACACTATGGATATGTCGAAGTCATCTTTTTGCTATAATTTTCTGTTTACTTTGGTAAGTGTATAGCTTTTGCCATTTTTCTACATATCATTTTCAAATCAATTTCATAAATACAATGATGTTTGAAAGGTGTAGATGGAATCGTTAATCTCACATTAAATGGTGATACTGTTCAATTGCATTCTAAAGGAAGGCAAAGGACAAAAAGAAATGTCCAAAGTCTTTAAGCTTCGGTGCTTTGTGTCCCTTTTGAAAATGACTCCAAAGAGAAAATAAATTTCGAAATTCGGCCTAATTATTATAATTTTGTTGCCTCCAAACGACGAAGATCTAAAACATTTACAAAACTTGTATCAGTAATTTAATAGTATTGTCTATACTATCCATGCAATTCACATACTCATGTGGTCCTCAGAAACAGCATCTAATTACTGCCTGTTGTATCAAAATCATCTACGCCCACGCTTAGGTTGAGGTTGTTATATATATATATAAATCATTTAAAGAAAATCTGTTAAACATCGCTATTCCCTTCGTTCCAACGCAGTCTGGTTCTGAAGACTGGTATGTTGAACATTAAAGGAGGTTGCAGAAATATGCTAAATATTAATAAAAGCGCTGCAGGCGTGCATGATACCCCGCCACGCAAATTTAATTTAGTACAAATGCACAGAATATCTTGGTCAATAAATTCTCAAGATAAAGAGCAGAATGCAATTTTGACATAAATCAATGACCATAACTCTATATGTATTTGATAAACTTTCCCCATCTTCAATCCCAGTTTGAAGAAAATTGGTCAATAAATGCTCAAGATAGAGCCCGGAAACGAAATTTTAACGTAAACCAAGGGCCATAACTCTGTATTTATTTGACAAAATTTACCCATCTTCCATCCCAGGCCACTCCTACCGCATATGAACTCATATACAAAGTTTGAAAAAAAAAATCGGTCAATAAATGCTCAAGATAGAGCCCGGAAACAAAATTTTAACGTAATTCAAGGGCCATTACTCTGTACTTATCAGACAAAATTTACCCGACTTCGATCCTAGACCTAACCTTCATGATACCAACTCCTATACAAAGTTTGAAGAAAATCGGTCAATAAATGCTCAAGATAGAGCCCAGAAACAAAATTGTAACGTAAATCAAGGGTCATAACTCTGTACTTATTTGATGATTTACCCATTTTCAATCCCAGACCCCTCCTGCCTGATAGGAACTCCTATACAAAGTTTGAAGAAAATCGGTCAATAAATGCTCGTGAAAGAGCCCGGAAACAAAAATTTAACGTAAAGCAAGGGCCATAACTCTGCACTAATTTGACGAAATTTACCCATCTTCAATCCCAAACCACTCCTTCCTGATATGAACTCCTATACAAAGTTTGAAGAAAATTGGTCAATAAATGCTCAAGATAGAGCCCGGAAACGAAGCGCTGACGGACGGACAGACGGACGGACACTCAAATGAATTTTGTTTTGGAGGGTATAACATAATACCCCGCACTTTTTTCTAGTGGCGGGGTATAAAAAGGCGGACAATGTTCTATTTTTCTTGTGACTTATAATTTAGTGTGTACAAGGGGCATCCAATAATTTCTTAAATATATTGTGCTCTCATATCTCGTGAACGGTTTATAAAATAAAAATGTTTCCAGAGTTTAACAAGGACATGATTAAAGGCTATGCTTAACTCTTTAATTGTACGCCGGTGGGTCAGACCTGAGACTCAGAGACGGTCCTGACTTTAAGCCGTCTTACAGAAGTGGGGGTGGGGGATGGGCCTGATTATGAGTTAAAATCAAAAGATTATATTTTTTTCTAAAGGGATTAAATATAAGCATTCTTTTGCTCAGGTATTTCAGCGTTACTGCGTCGAGTCCTTGTTTCGCCTTCAGCACAGTGCTTACATCTGCTGTTTTAGCTGTAGGAAGTTTCCGAACAAAGAATTGTTTAATCACAGCAGACTAAGAGTGAGGTTTGGGGCCCCGTAAAATCAATTTAAGCTCCCATATAATATTTACTGAACGTTCCAATGCGATTTTGCTATGATATATCTTCATGTTTTTTTGTATATTCTGGCTACCTTTCTGCTGTATTCGCCACCCGGTTTGTATTTTGTTGATGCTAGCCGGACGACTACCTTGTTGGAAAAGAGCTAGTCATCTTGCTGTTTATGCGTATTGTAACATTTTTTGTGGTGTTTTGTACAGTTGATGATTTGGTGTCTGAATTGCGATTTTAAATTGTATAAATCTCTGAACCTACTATTCAAACTTTATGCATTGTCAGGTTCATGTGAATATAACTGACACTCATCCGCTTTGTAGTTCTAGAACTTATTGGTTAACCCTTGTAAGAACTGAAGCTGGCTCACCATTACGATGATGCGTTATGTGGGACGGCAGTCAACTCGTTAAAATTAATGCGTGGAAGGTTGAAAATTGTGAAAGCTTCTGCCGGACAGATATCAATCATGTGACCTAAATAAGCTTCACTCATTGGCTAATACATTATTTAGAAATTTATATATATATACCAATGGATTAAACACATACAGTAATGAAGAGGTGATATTCTAGCATGACATTTGACTTTTTGATCAATTAATGCTTACTTCATGCTTCCTTTATGGCTGATTAAATAATCTAGAACCTAACAAAGCTGTCATTCGAAGTGGTATTTTGATCTATTTTTCTCACCTCCTATTTCGCCAGTCAGATACAGTCACACATTTAAGTGAGAGGTAATTAGCCTTGCAGCTTTTAAGTGCCATGTCACATCAAATTGGCAAGAATATGTAACAAACGAATTTATTATACCTCATTAATATTCATTGGCTGAGTGTGGATTTTCATTGGCACAGAGCAGGTCACGCGGAGGGTGCTATTCCGTCATGTCGCATGATCATATTAAACTCTGACGTCACATCTGCTTAAAACGTGCAGCTGCACTTGCAGTCACATGAGTTTGTGTACAGTGCACGTGGAGGGTGCTATTCTGTCATGTCGCATGATCATATCACCCTCTGACGTCATATTCGCCTAAATGTGCAGTTGCACTTGGTGTCGCATGTGTTTGTCCTATGGTATGTCGCTAATTTGTTTCAAAAAGGGTTCGGTATAATAAAACAATTGTTGCCCTTGAGTCGCCCGAGGGCAATATAACCTGTCGAGGGTGAACAAATCGTCATGTCACCCTCACTCAAGGGCAACAATTGTATAATGTAACACATTTCGTAACCGATAGGCACATGTCTACATACTCGGATACAAAGTTCGGATGACATGCATTCAAGCCTTCAAATTGTTTTAAAATGTGTCGATTGCTGTGTGCGTTACGAGGAGGTTCTCTTTAGGATAAACAACATTCGCATTTATCAAATGCTCCGTCCTTGTCTTTGGAATGTCAGACTGAATCTAGAGAAACTGTCTTTGATACATGCTCTAGAATATGGACGAAGTATCAAATGTTCTGCAAAACTGCATGAATACCACAGTATTTTTATTTCGTTTAGTTTTCTGCCGAAATTGGCATTGGATTCACCACTTAGAATAAAATATGTAAATACATGCGCTATTAGCCGCCTAAATCATGATGGCGGTCAAAGACTGCGTATTTTATCAGGGACCATAAAACCAATGTACAGTTGTACCACAGCTATTATCCTTTTAGTGAATCTTTGGAACGGTCAGTAATAAAAACTTATGTTTTATAGGCACCTAACCTCACCCTCTGTTTCTGCAGTGATTCGCAGCTTTCAGATAGTTGTTCGGTCCTCGTGGTGAATCTCTAACTAGTTAGTGAATCATCATGTAAAAACAAATAAAATAAATAAATTGTGAAAACCACCATAATGAATAAAAAACGAGGACTCACAGACACAATAAGATGCCTGGCGATGAAGATGCCTGGGCGCCAAACAACTTATTGAAATCCGTAGCAAAAGAAAAACACCAGTTGAACCCCGGTGGGCCAAGCAACAGACAAGAAGCTCCGGTCCCAACCAACTAAAGTGAATAGCTTTAAGTCGGGGCCAACATAGAGTCTGATGCCCGACCCACCGGCGTGCAATTAAAGAATGTAGCATAGTTATCAACCATGACTGGGTTAAAAACTAAGCATGCAGACTGTCGCATCACATTTAAGTTATATCCTATACGTTTGTATCATTCCTCCCTATAAGTTTCTTAAAGTAAACCAAGTCACCATAACATTCTAGTTCCGGAAGACCCTCACGTAAAAGCGTCTTTAGCCCAACATTAAATTTAGTCTGACTGGTCAGCCGTCAAAATGAAGTATCATACCCAGTGGTTCATTTTGCCGTCTGACTCCAGCACATTGTCAAAAAGCCAAGCTGTCGGCCACTTTTGGGTGAAAGCCATTATTTACAGAATAACAAGTTTTTATACCAACAAAATGGTGTAAAACACTGTAAAACAAAAAAATAAACAAACCTCCATTTGAAAATTCATAAAACATATCCAAATTTTGTTTATTTTGATGATTTTTTAAAAGCATGGCTGACATTTTTCTTCAAAAAGTCATCTGAGAAGGGAGACAATTCTAACTGCGAGCTTCTGATTGGCTCTTAAAGAGTGCATGACCTCAGCACCCAGCCATCAACCAATCAGATTAGGAATTCCGGTAAAATCAATGTCTAAAAACAGCTTGCAGAGATATTTATAGAACTTGGGAAGTTTTGATAGTATTGGAGTCAGACGTCAAAATGATAAATCAGTTATCAAAAATTCATTTTGACGGCTGACCCGCCAGACTACATTAAATTTGGAAATTAATTCTCGAAGTTTATGAAACCAATAAACTGTGGTACCAAAATGCTTAGAATTTTCACTTTTAACTAAGCAGTCGTAGCTAAATAGATTTGCCCACCTGTGTCTAACATGGCCGTAAACTTCAAAGACAGGGTCATTATTGATAAAGCTATCAAGTTTGCAAGTCATTAATTGTTTGAATCAAATAGACTCTGTATGGAATACTCTACATGAAATAGCCAGCACTCATTATGAGGGAATCAATTCGTCTGAGCTTTGTATACATCAAAACAATTAGCAGCAAAATCAGTCATTTAATTGACTTACATTTGCTCATAAGGTCTTGAATGCGCGCGCAGTTTTGTACTGGGTAACCATGGAGATTATAGTTAAAATGAGCCGCCTCGTGGGAAAACCAACAATGTGGTTTCCGAACAGGTCCGACACAAAACGACCTGTACAGTCACAGAAGCAGACTAGAAGCTTGAAATTTCGGATTTAATTAGAAGAGAAACTGTAGTATCCGAGTAGCGAAAACAAAGGCGCTGATCAGCTTCACAGTTACTGTGAAGCTGATCTGCGCCTTTGTTTATCGCATGTGCAGATTGTTGGTTTTCTCACGAGGTGGCTCAAATGTTAACACATTTTCATTTTTTTCCCTAAATTGCTTAAGGCCCCAATGCAATGTGACGGAATAACCTATTCCAGAATCGCACCCATTTGCAGCTATCGTGAAAATAAATTGTAACGTAATTAAATGTAATAGACATTTTAACACTATCTACTTAAATCGAAATTTTGAGCCTCTAGCAACCTTCTGGGAATGTTAGTCTTGAATGTCTTGCAGCAATACACGTTGAAATAATCAGAAATATTGCTTACAG
The DNA here is from genome assembly GCA_964017185.1 of Rugalucina vietnamica. Classification (NCBI taxonomy): domain Eukaryota; kingdom Metazoa; phylum Mollusca; class Bivalvia; order Lucinida; family Lucinidae; genus Rugalucina; species Rugalucina vietnamica. The sequence continues at coordinate 23,410,191 of OZ024873.1, forward strand.
AATTATAAGCAATGGGCCATTGCTGCACTTTTAGTATATGTCACGCAATACATTCATATAAATATATTGCATGCAAATGATACCTTTGCACATTGCGAGATTCCTTTTCAATTGCATGCCCCAATGCATCATGCAAACATGTCGGTGACATATATACCCCTTTATGCCCCACTTTTATCTAGTAAAACTGGGGTTTACAAGGGTATACCTATTTTGTTATCTTTGATCCAAAACATATATTTGTAGGTACTCGTTAGAACCGCCTCAGTGAGGCGCTTCTAACTTGTACCCACGATCTATGTTTTGAGTAGAAATAAGATTTTTTTTCATCAATGTTTTCGACGCTATTTCATGTCTCAACTCACGTTACAAATTGAACAAATTTGTATAGTTATGTCATTCTTGCATGCTATAATCAAATACAGAACATGCCTTATTTAACAACAGCAGACACGCAGTTCGTCATTTTGAATCCATGTACATGTAAGTCCGGCGTCATTTTAAAGGGACATAGACAAACAGACCAGCGGCGTCTCACTAGGATCTACACAGCCAGCGCAATTCTCCATTTAAAACATGTCCGTGAAATGTACATCCCCTTATACCAAATAGTAAAACTGGGGTATATAGGGGTAAACCTATTTTTGAGCAAATATATTAAGATATCATTTTTTTTTTGGATGAAATTTTCTAAATTTTCTTCTAAAAAGTCTCTGTATATTGCATGGACAAGTTTTCGTAATGAATTACTTTCTGTGGTTTCAGTTGGTTCGTGGGAAAATCCGCATATATGCAGTACAACCATTTCAAGATGAACATGAGACATTAGACTTCTTTCGTGTAAAAAATAAGAAATTAGCAATTTGAACTTTTTTTGAGCTCGAGCCCGTGTGCGTGAGATTCATAAAATGCATTTTGTACCCCGACGCAAGTTCCCGCGCATGCGCACTAAAATTTCGCATTTGATAATAATAGTATTATACAAAGATTGTCAAGACTGGTGTTTCTGAACAAAAGTTTAGTTCAGATAACTGAAAAATTTAAAAGATGAAAGGAAAAATAAAGTTGCGTTGGCTGAAACTCAGTATTTGGTATACTAAATACATCGAAAAAGGAAACAAATAACAAAAAAAAAAAAAAGAAAAAAAAAAAAAAAAAAAAGACACACCAATGCCGAAAAATGAGACTTCTATTCTATCATTCAAATAACTGACAAGGACAGGACGCCCATTTGTCACATATGGGTTTATAATAATTTTATCTATAATTTCAGCTCTTATGCTTAGTCACACAGTCGGAGGCTTGGCATGGCTTTGACAATACAGATTATCACTGCTGGGATTTAACAGCAAGCGCTATAAATTCGCTGCCGATCACTTGTGAAGGTGAGCCACGTCTATGCACGTAGTTGCTGTATTTTACCTAATAATCGCGCGTCAAAATATCGACACACAAAATTATTTTGAAGCCCCGTTTACAATTGCATGTATTGGTATTGTATGTAGGTTTTGGGTTATCCGTTCATGCGTCTTTTCATGATAAACCAGTATCTAGTAGTATTAGTTGCCTGAAGTGATCTCTCTCTCTCTCTCTCTCTCTCTCTCTCTCTCTCTCTCTCTCTCTCTCTCTCTGTCGCATACTTAAAAGGTACTAGTAAAACTATGGGTTTAGCAGGTGGCAGGCTTATAGCTTATAAGTTGAGCATTTCTAATAGTTATGCTCCTATTATGCACGAAAGAGGTATACAGAATTTAGACACTTATGACAGGCATAAATTAAACTCAATTTGCTAAATTAACTGCGTATTATGGGATGCTTTATATTGCTTGTTCACCATTTTAGGTTTTACATTTCGGTGGATAGAGCTTCCAGAAGAAACTGTCAAAGCACAGACAGGATTTAACATTACTTTTGAACTTATTGTTGGTGATGATTTCTATACCTGGGCATATGACAACTCTTACTTTTCGGCAGTCACATCTGTAACGTAAGTATTTATTTATTTATTTATTTATTTATTTATTGTGCTGATTTCTGTACATGTGCAGTTTCTTTAGTTTTTCGGTAACAAGTGTTTGTGAATTATTTTGCACATTTTGCTGATATACAGTATAAGCTGGACTCTTTATGATAAAAATAATACTGAGATTCTGTAAAAGCAATGAACGTACGAGATTTTATGAGAAAAGAGATGGCCTATACCGAGGTTTCGGCTACTTAAGTATCATCAATGACCCTTTAAATTTGGCAACATGGAGCCCAAGAGAATTACTGTAATTTTGCAACTTTCAACAGGACAGTCGATACAAAGTATTATCCAAAATGGGCCAAATATATTAAATGTTGGTTAGAAAATGCATCTACACCAAAAATAATTTTATGATTTCTCAGAATATAAATCTCTTTATCAAAGAATTATTTTTCTTCGTCTACGATGACCATCAGACGCATTAATATAATGAAGCAGAACAGAACACACCCCTTTATTGAAAAGCTTTGGTTCAGATAAAATTATCCGTCCCGATATGACTGAAAAAAATGTTGACTGGGACGTTAAGCCTCAAAACAAACAAACAAACAAACAAACAAACAAACAGATAAAATTATATTTTGCCTCATGCTAATGAACTTTTACCCAGAAGCGCCACTGACGCCAAGAACTGGTGTTTAACCACACCGTGCCCAGCGGCATCCTCAGCTACCCAGACCAATTGTTGTGTATGGCATGTCAATGTCCATTCCTGCCCTCTGGCGGAGACCGTTAGTGGGCTCTGTGGGCCCTGGATTCTACCAAGTGGAGGAACTTTTACACATTCAGAAGTCTTAGGTATGCTATTTTCTAGTTTTTGAATGGTGTTCATATATTTGAGCCGTCTCATGAGAAAACCAACAAAGTAGTTTCCGAACAGGTCCGACACAAACCGAGCTATTATACAAGCACAGAAGATGGCTACAGGCTGAAAATTTTGGATTTAGAAAGTACAGGAATTGTACTATCCGTGTAGCGAAAACAAAGGCTCTGATCAGCTTCGCAGTCGCAGTAATATCAATAAAACCTGACATCATAAACTCAATCAAAGACAAATCCATAATTTTAAAGATGAAACACCACCTTATGCTAGAAAAGTGCATATTTTCAGACCTGGTCCCGAAGTTATAAAACTTTTTTCATGCTCAACTCAGCTGAGCATGAAATTTAAACTGCCCATAAGTGTTGAAATAGCAAAAAAATATTTGAAAATCCAGGTGCAAAACTAAAAAACAAGTAATTTATCCTGCTAATAAATGTTAAAATGCCAACAATTGTTGGCATTTTAACATTTATGAACAGGATAAATTTTAGTCTCAGTTGCGCTGAGCATGAAAAGTTTAATAACCTCGGGATCTGGTTGGGTGACATGTAAGGATCAAGTAAATACTTCAACAAAATATTACTTTGATACACTGACGTTTATTCGCACTAGTCATAGACATTTTTAAATCATAAAAAAAACTTAACCTTTTCCAATTTCTTGTACTTCTTCAGTTGGCAATATCACAACAGGTAATTGGACTTGCTATATTTCTGGCCTTTATCAGCTCGGCATTACCTCCCTTATCGCCCACTTCAAGATAGCTGGGATGCAGATCGCTCTGGAGACGAAGACCAACGTCATACCTAAAACACGTAAGAAAATAACTGCCGTGACAACCATTCATTCATTCATTCATTCATACGTGCGTTCATACTTGTGCGTCCGTTCTCCATTCAAGCACTTGAACATAATTTTTGCACGAAAGGGATTTCTGCGAACAAAAATTGTATTTTCTTATGTTACCTTTTGTTACTTTTTCTATAATTTCTATTTTCATTCCAGAATGCGGTGATGGAAATTGCGAGGAGAGTGAGGGTGAAACATGTGACCTGTGTCCGGCAGATTGTGGCAACTGTCCACTCAAAACGTGGCAACTTGCTCTCATTGGTCTGGCAGCTGCTTTAGTAGTTGGTGGAATTATAGCAGTCTTGATTGTAAGTGATATTTCTAAAGTGTGAAAAATGATACAAACCAAAAATATGAATAATTTAAAAAAATATTGAGTTTTAAAGACAGTTTTACTAGATTTTTTCATTATTTCAATTCGGTATTCTCTTGACTTTTTCAAGTTGAAATAAATTTTGTGTCATCATATTGTGAGTAGAATTGAGATAATGTGCACAGAAAAAGCTAGATCTATAGAAGACCATTTTAACCTCAACATGCTTCAAGCATTGTTTCTCTATCCTTTCAGTACTTCCAGTACCAGAAGCGAAAATTGTTATGGGATGAAAGCTGGATTATACCATATGGCCATATCAAGCAAGGTATTTGTTCATCAATTCAATTCAATTCTTTATTCAGATTGCCAAATACAGCTTAGTGTATTCACAAATGCATGCTTTCATTATATAATATTCGTCTACATACTTCATTATTTGGTTGTTTTACCGATCATTGCGTTAACTGCCATGTTTAGATTTGAAAATTTTCATTAATTCCGCTGGCTTTATTCTATATTTAATGATTTTTCAACTCGTTACTAGTAAATAGGAATGCCATATCGTTTGTACATATGTATATATTACTGCAATCTTTGTTTCTTTGTATTATTATTTTGTTCAAATGGCAGTTGTAGATTGACCACCGAGCTACATACGTTACCCTTTTGAAATACTGTATGAATAAATGAATACAAACACTGATTTATTGCGATTTGGGCGATACCGTCATATAATTAGCCATTATCGACTATCCATTGATCTTGAAATGAAGTTCAGTTGAACTTGAAAGGAATTTCCACTGGTCTTGAATTGAATTACCATTGATCTTAAATTGAATCTGCATTGGTCTTGGAGGTCTTAAATTGAATTTTCATTGGTCTTGAATTGAATTTTCATTGGTCTTGAATTGAATTGAATTTTCATTGATCTTGAATTGAATTTCCGTTGGGTTTCACTTGAATTACCATTGGTCTTGAATTGAATCTCCATTTGTCTCGATTTAAATTAAAAAAGTCATTTGTCTTGAATTAAATTTTCATTCATCTTGAACTGAATCTCCATTGGTCTTGAATTGAATTTTTATTGATCTTGAAAATTGAATTTCCACTGGTCTTAAATTGAATTTTCATTGGTCTTGAAAATTGAATTTCCACTGGTCTTAAATTGAATTTTCATTGGTCTTGAATCGAATTTCTACACGTTTTTAATTTAATTTCCTTTGGTCTTGAATTGAGTCTCCACTGATCTTTAATTGAAGTTCCATTGACCTTGAACTGAACGTTCATTGATCTCCAATTGAATGCTCATTGGTCTTGAAATTCCATATGATCTTGAATTGAACCATTTGAATTATTCTAGATGATGGTCTTCGTGGTGCGTTCGGGAGTATGATCGGCAGTGGTAGGGATTTAACCAGTCGCAGCAGTGATGCTGCAAACAGCATTGCTGCGTCTGCTGCTAGACGACAAATCTTCGCCAAAACTGCTATGTAGTAAGTGGACCTTTAACAAACTGCAAATCTACGTTGGATGGGTCTTTATAGAATTTCAAACGTACTTGTCTGTAGTAGTCACTGCTATTCATATCAAGCATCTCTCTCTCTCTCTCTCTCTCTCTCTCTCTCTCTCTCTCTCTCTCTCTGTGTGTGTGTGTGTGTGTGTGTGTGTGTGTGTGTGTGTTATTTGCATGTTTTGACATAGGTAAAATAACTAGAATATGTACAATAAATGTTAGCAGTGGTTATAAAGGCCCTATCATGTATTCAAATAGATACAAGATTTTTTTTTATTTTCGTTTCAGCGATGGAAGAAGCTGCGCGATACGTGAAATAAAGAAAAAGGAGTTTGGCCTTACTCATGAAATTCGAAGAGAAGTAAAAGACGTCAGGTACTTATTTTTCTGTTATTTAATTACTCTGTACTTTAAACAAAAATGGGTTCATGGCCTTTTAATTATCATTTCTTCGATTCAATTGTACCAGCTTTTCAGAATGTATAAGTTGGGGTGTTTTCAAGTTGACAATAATTCAACCATTCATGTTCGGAGGTGTATGAACTAGGCAATGCAATAAAAAGGAAAATAAAAAAATCACTGGTGCCGATACAATAGTGGCATTTATTTTATCATACTTTCAGGGAAGCAGATCATGCGAATCTATGTAAGTTCGTTGGTGCAAGTATAGAAGTTCCGAATGTCTGCATACTAACAGAATATTGTCCTAAAGGAAGTTTGAGTGATGTACTCCTGAACGATGATGTGCCGCTTAACTGGGCATTCAGGTAGTAAATTAAAGCAAATGCATTTTAATAGTGTATGGTGATCATTTAAACGTTTTATTTTGATACAAAGACAAGTATGTGCATATATGGATTATTTCAAGTCACTTTTTATTTGTATATTGATATGCGAATCATATAAAACAACGAAAATCAAAAGAGTATTACATAATATACTTCTAAATCACTTTCTGTGTCTCTTTGTCCCAATCAGTTTCACCACTGGCAAAGATGTGAACGTTTGTAGAAATCATAATTATATATAACATACAATTCAAGAAAATTTTCTGTGATCTGATATGTTCTTGAAAAAATGGTCATTGATTTTCTCTATGAACATTAATAGTCTCTCAGATCATTTGAGCCGCATCATGAGAAAACCGGATTTTTGCCTAGGCGAAAACAAAGGCGCAGATCAGCTTCGCGGTAACCGCGAAGCTGATCAGCGCCTTTGTTTTCGCTACTCGGATAGTACAATTCCTCTTCTACTTAAATCCGAAATTTCAAGCTTCTAGCTCTTTTCTGAGCGTGTACAGGCCGGTTTGTGTCGGACCTGGTCGGAAACCCCGAAGACCGGTTTTCTCACGTCGCGGCTCATTTGTCATTTCTGTGTTGAAATAAAGCGGCGTTTCTATTTCATTTCAGGTTTTCCTTTGCTACTGATATTGCACGTGGAATGCATTATTTGCACAGCCATAGACTATATCATGGGAGACTCACATCAAGTAATTGTGTTGTGGATGATCGCTGGACAGTTAAAATAACAGGTTGTCATGGCTTTCATCACCCATCTTATATGTCCACTATTCAATTTATTTGATCCATTCGTTATTTGAACGTAATATTATGGTTAACCATCTAATCGTGTCTTTCTGTTCAGAAAAGATAAATTCAAGTGTAACCTTATCTATTTAGATAATTTAGCTTAAGAATTATTTGTTTTGGTAATATCGATACATCAAGCTTCCTAAAGTATGATTTCCATTTATCTAAATATTTCAGATTTCGGCCTGACGAAATTTCGAAAGAATGACGATCTTATCGTTGATTATGATGATCCGGGTAGTGACAATGATAACCATTATAAAGAAATACGAGCTAGAGTCTATCAAGCTCCGGAATTTCTTCTTGATGAGCCGACATCACCCACAGCTGCAGGGGATGTGTACTCCTTTTCTATCATCCTGGTGGAAATTGCGACAAGAAACGACCCTTACCAGGTACCCATCAGGAAAACATGTCATTGAAATAAATACCCCCTTTAACCCCACTTAAATGTAGTAAAACTGGGGTATGCAGGGGTATACCTATTTTTCTCGGCGAGGCGGTTCTAACGTGTACCCACAAGGCTATGTTTTGAGCAAAAATAAGGAAAAAAAACTTTCAATTGAAAATTTTCATTTTTTTTTTTTTACACAACCAAAATTTTTTCTGTATATTGCATGGTCATGTTTTTTGTAATGGCATTTTCATTAAGCAATAGTTTGTGCAAAAAAGTATTGGGACCAGTTAACATGTCGATGCAAACAATTGCATAAAGACAGTCACGTTTCTCTCTCGTGTTTACAACGATCTATTAAGCAGTTTGTTTTATTAGCTCGCCTGTACGAAAGTACAGGAAGAGCTATTGCAGTCACCCCGGCGTCGGCGTCGGCGTTGGCGTTAGCGTTAGCGTCGGCGTTGCTCAAAATGTTAAAGTTTTTGGTTAAGGTTTTTATGAGTCTATATCTCTTGAAGTTGTTGATGGATCAAGTTGATACTTTGCATGTTGGTAGATATTGGTCTGAAGTTTTATGCTGTACCATCATGACCCACCTGGGTGACCTTGAGGTCAAGGTCACGGACTTAGAAATTTTTTGTTAAAGTTTTTGGTTAAAGTTTTTATAAGTCTATATCTCTTGAAGTTGTTGATGGATCAGGTTGATACTTTGCATGTTGGTAGATATTGGTCTGAAGTTTTATGCTGTACCATCATGACCCACCTGGGTGACCTTGAGTTCAAGGTCACAGACTTTGAAATTTTATGTTAAAGCTTTTGCTTAAAGTGTTTTGAACTGTATATTGCTGGAACAGATGGATGGATCTAGTTGATACTTTGCTGTACCTTGAGGTCAAGGTTATGGACTTAGAAATTTTGTGTTAGAGTTTTTGGTTAAAGTTTTTATAAGTCTATATCTCTTGAATGTGTAGAGGGATTAAGGTGATACTTTGCATGATGGTAGATATTGGTCTGAAGTTTTATGCTGTACCATCATGACCCACCTGGGTGACCTTGAGGTCAAGGTTACGGACTTAGAAATTTTGTGTTAGAGATTTTGGTTAAAGTTTTTATAAGTCTATATCTCTTGAATATGTAGAGGGATCAAGTTGATACTTTGCATGTTGGTAGATATTGGTCTGAAGTTTTATGCTGTACCATCATGACCCACCTGGGTGACCTTGAGTTCAAGGTCACAGACTTTGAAATTTTATGTTAAAGCTTTTGCTTAAAGTGTTTTGAACTGTATATTGCTGGAACAGATGGATGGATCTAGTTGATACTTTGCTGTTAGATATTATTCTTTTATTATGCTGTAGCATCTTGACTCACCTGTGGTCAAGGTCACAGACTTAGATTTTAGGTTATAAGTCTATATCAAATATGTAGATGGATCAAGTTGAACTTAGCATGTTGGTAGATATTGGTCTGAAGTTTTATGCTGTACCATCACAACCCACCTGAGTGACAATGAGGTCAATGTCTTTGGTCGTAGATTTAATAGATTTAGTGACAAAGCACAAGTCAGGCGAGCTACGCTGTCCTGCGACAGCTCTTATTGATATTATTTTCTCTGACATTCTAACATATGGCGAATTTTCCTATGCCATTCTAACAATGGAAATTCTTACTTATAAAAAAGCGATTTTTGTGACACGCCCCATACACTTCATTTATATAAAATTCAAGGATGAAGATGCGAGCAGTGTTCCAGAAGGTTGGAAACCCCCTGTCCCAGATTTATCACCAGAGAAAAGTGAAACTAAAGATGACGTTTGTCCATGCCCTACTGCTTATACACAGGTACATGTATATGTGTAAATTTTGTTTAAATAAATATGACATTGAAGTTGATAGGCAAATTGTCGGCAATAACTATTATTCCGAATAATGGATAGATTTATGTCAATATCACATTAATTCAAAGAAACGAGACACAGATTTGACAGAGCCAGTTGAAAACGTGAACTCTGACAGTTCAAAGGTCGATATCAATATATTTCAGCTAATTCGCGAGTGTTGGATGACATATGCTGAATATCGACCTACTTTTGACACTATCAAGAAAACCTTATACAGGATCAACCCAAACAAACTCAGCCCTGTAGACCTTATGATGGCCATGGTAAGTATTCGAAACCCAAAGCTCGGACTAAAACTTATTGTAAGTTCATGACAAAGTAGAGGACATCAGAAAACTTTTAAAAATAAAAGGGAAAGTAACAAAATGGTGTACTAAAATACAAGTCCGCCTTTGTCTATTGTCTAACAGTTAAAATATAAAGAAATAAATGATACAAAATAAAAATTGACAAGTGAACATAAAGCGATACAAACGAAATGAAACGGGTTTATAAAATAAACCAGTACAAAACTCAAAGGTAGACCAAATTGAATAGGGCCATCGCTTAATTTCGGGATAATAGACCAAATTAAATAGGGCCATCGCTTAATTTCGGGATAAGCGTCTATGTGGGATTTTGCCAACTCCAGAACTCCAGGCGGCTCATTAACGAAAGGACTTGATGACATAACACCCCTTTACTTGGCAGTCCAAATCCAAAAAAGTGACTTAGTTTTGGTTTTGTTGGCATTTTTGAGTACATTATTCTACCTATGCTCATAATATTCCTTGGCATGTGCCCAAACTCGTACGGGTGGATGCCAAGTCTGTAAATGACCCTGGGCCACAGAACAAGGTCAAAGGTCAAACGAGTGCAAAATAGCAAAAATCTGTAAAAATGAGAATAGACATTATTGTATTGGAAAATAATGGACTGATTATAGGTAACTTGTACTCATGTCATTCCTTGACATGTGTCCAAAGACATAGAGGTGGATGCCAAGACTGTAAATGCTCCTGGGTAACAGAATTAGGTCAAAAGTCAAATGAGTGCAAAAAACAAACACCCGTTACAATAAACAAGTATTTCTTAAATCAAACATGAACTGACTAAAGGCAACATGTGCTTATTTTATTCATTGACAAATGTTTTAACTCATATGGTTATATTCCAAGTCTGTAACTGCCTCTGGGTCACATAATTAGGTCAAAAGTCATATGAGTGCAAAAATATCAAAACCTGTTATGATAACTAATAGTCTTCTAGCTACCCATACCCCCTTCCCCCAGGGGGAAGGGGAATTTTCTACACTATGATTTTCTAATTTAAGTACATTGAAAAAGCTATCAGACCCTGTTTTCTGCCAGTGGAAGCGTTTTCATTTTACGCTTTGTTCTATTAAAGTACCCTAAATATTCATTTTTTTCATTTTTATAATGGGGATACACATAGAAAATTGAATTTATCTTAATTATTTGTAATCCAAGACCATTGAACTTGGTCTCATCTTAAAGCTTAGACATAGCCCTTTCTTCCTATGATAAGTAATGGAAAATATCTAATTTGCATATTCATGAATTTTCAATTATCCCATAAAAACTAATGTCATGCCTAAACTATCATTTTGGCTTATTGTTATTGTACCAATAATACTATTTGACAAATTTGTTGATGACTCATGGGCCTAAATAAAAATTATCTCATTTGCATTTTCATGAATATTAATGAAAATGACGAAAATCAAGATATACAAAGGAAAAATCGATTGCCATTTGAAGGGTTTAGGGTGGAATATCTATGGGATGTACCTTGCACCCTTAGATCAAATGCCCATGGGTGCCAGTTTGGTCAGAGGATCTCTTTATTGCCCATGTGTGTCACGTAAAATCATAGAGTGTTCACCCCACCTCTAATAAGCAGAGGAAGTAGTGTGGTACACCTATATTACCACATGTTTCTTGGCTATAGATAGACCTTAAGAGAGCATAAATATGTATCAAATGATTGGTTTGACAATGCTTGATAACCATGTAATAAGATTTAAATATCAAACTGACTTCCTGGTGTTCAAATATTAATGAGAACTTTATATATTAGAAAAAAAAATCACAGAAAAATGGAGTATACCAGCACAATTGCTTATATTTCGTCAACCAAAAGCCCTAGAGAGCTTAAATTGGTACCAAATGATTGCTATGACAATGTTCTAGAACTCTGTAATAAGATATATAAACAAACTGGCTATCTAAATGCTCAATATTAAAGAGAACTTCAGATATTAGAGAAAAATAACAGATAAATGAAGAAGGTATACCAACAAAATTGCTTATATCTCAGCAACCAAAAACACTAGAGAGCTGAAATTTATATCAAATGATTGATATGATAATGGTTTATAATAATGTTATAAGACACAGAAAGAATCTGACTTTCTTGGGGTTCAAATCTTGATGAAAACTTTTAATATTAGAGAAAAATCAAAGAACAATGGAGGGGGTATACCTACAGAAATGCTTATAGCTCAGCAACCAAAAGCGATAGAGAGCAGAAATTGGTATCAAATAATTGCTACTACAACATTCTTAAACCACGAAATAAGATATATAAATAATCAGACTTTCGTTTTGTTCGAATATTGATGAAATCTTTATGAATATAATATTTGAGAAAAATGACAGCAAATGGAGGGGTTATACCTACAGAAACGTTTATATCTCTGCAACCAAAAGCCATAGAGAGCAGAAATCGGTATCAAATGATTGCTATGACAATATTCTATAACCATGTAATATGGTATATAAAAAAGCTGACTTCCTTGTTTCTCAGTTTTTTAAGAAAACTTAAGATATAGGAGAAAAATCACTGGCAAACGAAGGGGTTATACCAATAAAATTGCCAATATCTCAGTGGCCAAAAGCTCTAGAGAGCTGAAATAGGTATCAAATGATTGCTATAATAATGTTCTATAATAGTGTAATATGACGCATAAATAATCTGACTTTCTTGTTGTTGGATTAATGATGAGAACTTTAAATATTAGATAATAATCTCAGAAAAATAGAGGGGGTATACCAACGGAAACGTACATATCTTAGCAACCAAAAGCCATAGAGAGCAGAAATTGGTATCAAATGATTGCTATGACAAAATTCTATAACCATGTAATAAGGTATATAAACAAGCTGACTGTCTTGTGTCTCAAATATTTAAGAAAACTTAAGATATAGGAGAAAAATCAGTGGCAAACGAAGGGGGTATACCAATAAAATTGCTTATATCTCAGTGACCAAAAGCTCTAGAGAGCTGAAATAGGTATCAAATGATTCCTATAATAATGTTCTATAATAGTGTGATAAGATGCATAAATAATCTGACTTTCTTGTTTTTCGAATAGCGATGAGAACTTTAAATATTAGATAATAATCTCAGAAAAATAGAGGGGGTATATCAACAAAAACGTATATATCTCAGCAACCAAATGTCCTAGAGAGCTGCAATTGGTATCAAAAGATTGCTATGACAATATTCTGTAATCATGTGATAAAGTATATAAACAAGCTTACTGTCTTGTTTCTCAAATATTTAAAGAAACTTATGATATAGGAGAAAATTCCTTGGTAAACGAAGGGGGTATACCAATAAAACTGCTAATATCTCAGTGACCAAAAGCTCTAGAGAACTGAAATTGGTATCAAATGATTGCTTGTATAATATTCTATAACCATATTTTGAGACACACAAACATTCTGACTTTCTTGTTTTTTGAATATTGATAAAAACTTTAAATACTAGTGAAAACCCACACTAAAGTGGATGGGGTATACCAACAAAATGTTTTATAACTTAGCAACCAAAAGTTCTAGAGAGGTGAAATTGATATCAAATAATTGCTATGATAATGTTCTATAAACATGCGATAAGACAAATGAATAGTTTGACTTTGTTGTTGTTTGAATATTGATGAAAACTGTAAATATTTGATAAAAATCACAGAAAAATAGAGGGGGTATACCCATGGAAACGTTAATATCTCAGCAACCATAAGTCCTAGAGATCTGAAATTGGTATCAAATGATTGTTATGACAATAATGTATAAACATGTAATAATATATATGACCAAGCTGACTATCCCCGTTGCAAAACATAAAGAAAACTTAAGATATAAGAGAAAAAACACAGACAAATACAGGGGAGTGTATCAATAAAATTGACAATATCTCAGCAACCAAAAGCTGCAGATAGCTATATTTGGTATCAAATGATTGCTACGATCATATTCTATACACAATTGATATAAAAAGTACCTAAAATAACTTTATCCCCATCAGAATACCACTGACACTGATGTTTATACAGGTAATTGCAAAAGGGCATGAAAATAAGCATTTTTTGCACTAAAGTGACCTTTGACCTAAATCTGCATTACTTTGTTGTAACAATTGTAACTGATTACACCATACAAATGCATTAGATGTAATTTGGGGCTTTTTTTACAAAAAAAAGAAAGAAAATATTTCATAAGATACTGCTATAATGTTGAAATATCTCAAATTTTGCACTTAGTTGACCTTTGACCTATTTTTGGGACTCTGGGGTATTTTCAGACTTGGCATCCACCCTAGCGTGTATTGTTACACATTAAGGTACACATTAGGCATGGATGCCAAAATGTACTCAAAAATGCCAACAGAAAAATATTTGGGGGGCTTGGGAGGCCAACTACTTACTGTTTTGGTCTATTGACAACTGTTTTTTTTTTCTCCCGAAAATGCAATTCGAATTTCAAATTTCTACAAATACCCTGCCTTTAATGAGTCTGTTATTTTATGGTAAATTCTGAATGTTCAAAAATAACCAAAATGAATGTTAATACGAATCTATATAATCAAATTATGTATCTTCAAAATCGATCGTGTCTCTGTCATCAATTCATGTACTCTAGGACAAATTTCTGAATATACGTGTATATTAATATTATTTCTAAATTCATTTAGAAAACTGCTGCACTATCGACATTATTATGTATTACAAGTATATAATTGTAGAAAACCCGTATGTATGTTTTCATATTTTTAGTTTTAAAGGTAACTGAGTGGCCACCTATTGGGAAAATAGCCGCTCATTCTGCTTATGATACGTTTCATGGTATAAGTACCTGATTGTTAGTTTGTTTTTTTCCCACCTCCGTTTTTGGAGTGGGAATCTTTTTCTGATTGCGCCTTTTCCTGATCTTTGCCTACTTGTACCTTCCTATATTTTATTTCAAAACTTATTTGACTTAACTACGTTAAATAAGTAAAATTAAATTATGATTAATAAAGCAGGATCATATAAACTACTACCTGTAACAGCATACTTTCTTATAGATGGAGAAGTACTCTAAACATCTGGAGACGATAGTGGCTGAGAGGACCCAGGATCTTGTCGCTGAGAAATCCAAGACAGATCGTCTCTTGTATAGTAGGTATTTTACGTGTCGTCACTTTTTGTTTGAATCAGGAGAATTTTTATAATGCAGAATACATATAAGTACATATACCTGTAGTTTGACTGTTTGAAACAGAACATCCCATAATAGTATTCAATAAAACTGTATTGACAAGTTTCACAACTTATTAGGCAGCTCAAGATTCATTTATCAATGGAGCACTTTTCTCTTTGAACAATTACTTGAATGGCAGTTTATATAGGAAATGAAATTTCAGCTAGATAATAGACATATATTAAGAACACGTACATGTCGCCTACATGGGCACCGTTCAGTTCAAACTCACCCTGTTAGTCATCTTCAGCAATAACTCATTTTATTGAAACTTTCTTTTAAGGTATGCTTCCAAAGTCAGTGGCAGATGAACTCCGACTGGGTCGCCCGGTAAATGCCGAGATCCATGATGCATGCACAATCTATTTTAGTGATATTGTGGGTTTCACTACCATCTCAGGAGCCAGCACACCCATGCAGGTGGTGGCATTGCTGAACAAACTGTATATCACGTTTGATGAAATCATAGACAAATATGACGTCTATAAAGTGGAAACAATTGGAGACGCATGTAAGTAATATGATGATAATACCATAAGCAATAAAATAAGAATAATTCGATTAAGGGGGGTCCGTTTCGATAATGTGGATACTTCTGGTATTAGAATACCAACGTCTGATCTAAATTTTATTAACATAAGCCTGTGTCAGTTTTAAATTGCTCATCTTAGTCCTAAACCCTCATAGAAGCTTCTTCTTCTAAACCAGAAATGGGGATGACATACATGTATATGAATACCTTAAGACTACACAGAGTATTTTGAGTACTTTCTAAAAAGTTATTTGCGCTTTTAACGGACGCCATTAATAAGTTATAGATAAATCTAAATCAAAAGTACAATACTGGAACAGAAATTGGTTGAGATACGCCATAGATTCTGCAGTGGCCGTGGCTGACCTTCTAAATGTGCTATGTGTCATGTTGATTTCCTACCACGTGTGCTAATACTTAAGTTTTAGAAAGATCAAAAAATGAAATGTGTTTCAAACAACAAAATTCCACTGCATGAAGTTACAGGGAAATATTCCAAATAAGCATGGGAGGACATAGAAATATATGTGTCCTTGAAACGTACGAGACCACTTTTCAATCTATGTACTTATTTAACCAATTTTGCAAAAACAAAAAACATTATGAATACAACAAACATGACAGCTAAGAAAATTGGCCCCATTATGTTGCAATGTTCGCATTGGTATTTTCATTGACATTCTGGAATTTATTAAGAGAACGGTGTATGTAATGCAATATCATTGCCATTCCATATTTAGGAGTTAGAATGACAATAACAGAGACAAAGCAGCATGTATCATTGACTTAATTAGAATCAATTTTCGTCAGAGGGCTCGTGAATAACACCAGCAGCCTGAAATTTCCTTATCACAAAACTTATAAGGCTAACAATGAACGTGCGGGAATCCATTTATACCAACGTCATCACATTGTCTAAAACGTGTACCGTTACAATCCTTTTAGTAGGATATTGTAATAATTTAGAAACGCAAAATAACTTACATTTACTAAAGGGGGACCAAAGCCTGCAATTGCGTTTATAGGTTTGAACATCGATTCTTTTAAAGATGGATACTGTAAATCCGGAAATTTTTGCGTGACTTTTATTTCGCGAATTCTTTTATTTCCGAATTATTTGCGAGGTTTTGAACTCGCGAACGAGTGCCCTTGCAGTCTTTATGACATAGAAATTCTTTATTAGCGAGAACCTTGAATTCAGCGTGAGGCATCCATTACGAAAACATACCTATGCAATATACAGATTTTTTTTCAGCTGTAAAAATTGAAAACATCACCTGAAAAAAAAAAAAACGATTTTTATAACATTTTTGCTCAAAACATACATTGATACACGTTAGAACCGCCTCGCCGAGAAGGTTCTAACGAGTACCTATAATGTATGTTTTGGATCAGATTTAAGAAAATAAGATATACCCCTGCAAACCCCAGTTTTTGTATACAAAAGTGGGGTTTGCGGGGTTATATATTTCACGGACATGTTATCCTGATGGACCGTACATTACCGTACTTGAGTTTTTCTTTTCTCCCAGATATGGTTGTTTCTGGGATTCCTGTGGCCACGCCCTTCCATGCCAGAGAGATAGCAAACATGGCTATTGACCTTGTGGAGGCGTGCACCGTGTTTACAATACCGCACATGCCATCAGAACCTCTGAAAATAAGAGTAGGCTTACATTCAGGTAATTGTAAAATAAGTGTTAGAAATATCCAGTAGTTTGTTTGGTGTCTACTTGAAAACAAGTGGGCCCATGACACGTACGTAAAATGTTTTTCCTTGAAAATTCTAAACCTACAGAGTATTTTCATTGTCTTCTTCTCCAGAATTTGTTATCATTAAGTGTGCAAAATTATTCTGAGCAGCTTACTCCTGTACTTCGCATTCGTTAATACATATGAATTCATCAGTTGAAGAGCTACCGTTGACCGTCCAGTGGTGTCCGTTCCCATCATCGAAATAACTGGCATCCCTCATAATGCGTATAACATATTAATGTCGGCATATCTTCCTATAGGCTCTGCCTGTGCGGGTGTGGTTGGTCTAAAGATGCCGAGATATTGTTTATTCGGAGATACCGTTAACACTGCTTCCAGGATGGAGTCCAATGGCGAAGGTTATCCTTATAACTATGTATATTTGTTTGACTTTTGATGAACATGTTGTTCTCTTTTAACTGTATACAGATTGAGCGAGCGAGCGAGAGAGAGAGAGAGAGAGAGGGAGAGATTTTGATATGTACTTGCATTTCACTTTAGTAAGCAGCATACACTAGATATTTATTGTTTATTACTCAATTCCTTGTACAATTTTTGTCTCTGAAACAAAAGCATATGTCAAAGTTTTTTTTATATTATTGCTTTGTATTTCAGCTTACAAAATTCAGATAAGCAACTTCACTTACACAGAACTTGCAAGAACGGGTGGCTATATTCTTGAGAAACGAGGACTAATTCCCGTTAAGGTATTGGTGCAGTCCATACATATTACATAACTGTCTTTCCGTTTTATCAATATTGAGATAAAAACCTTTGTAAATTAAAGACCCTCATTAAATAAAAACACTCGGGTTTTCGTTCTCATTTAAGGTTTTGATACTTAGTTATGCAATTCTGAAAAAAAAAAATCATACAATTTTGATAAGCGTTCTTTTGCATCAGCCTGTATATAGATGTAATGATACAGGTTAATATTAGTCTCTCACAATTGATGCTTTTATACTAATTACCATGAGTATGGTTTCATAATTTCAGGGTAAAGGAGAAATGCTCACATGGTGGTTAAATGGTCATGACTATTCTGCCAAAACACATCACCAGACGAAAGTCGATGAAACTAAAGTATCAGATAATAACAATATCAAAACAAATGGCAGAGTGCACAAAGACTTTGACAAAGGTTTGATAGGTCTGAACCCAAACGCTCAAAAAAGGGAAAGTGCTAGAAGTACAAGTGCTAGAAGCCAAAGAAGCGGTGTGACTATTGGATTGGTGCCTGACACAAAAGATATAGATGTAGATGAAATATTAGATGACAGTTCAAATAGGGGTCAATCGCTTACACCTGTGGAGTTACCAGGTCATTTGACATGAAAACCTGTAGATTTAGATGGTGTAGCCACCATTAGTGCTAACCAGGAGAACTAAACTTAGTACTAACCGATACATTATAAACTATGTGTTCATATTTTCCTTAATAAATTCATGTTTTCTTATATTCTGTGTACTGACCAATACTAATATACTTACTGACCAAATACTAAAGCTATATTCCGTAATAACCCCTTGTTGGGATCTAAATGGTCAAGGGTTAATGTGCACTGTGTTTTCTGCTCTCTTTCTTGAATGGTTTTCATTTTATTCACTGCTGCCCCAAAATTTATTTTGAACACTGTCGCCATTTTATGCATTGCATTGAGGTGTTATATGTTCATCAATTATTTTGAGTAACCAAATCCGATACATTTATTTTTGGTGTGTTTTACAATCTGCGCCGTTGACATACGTTATCTGCAACTCCACTAATGCACACGTTTTACCAAGATCAAGGAATTTCATACATCCTAGAACGTGTTTATAAAGCATAAGACAAGAGAACCTCAGTGGGCTGATCATGTGTTTCCAAGGTAACAACTTTACTATCTACTTCTTTATCTTGATAAAATTGAGCCACCTCGTGAGAAAACCAACAATGTCGTTTCCGAACAGGTCCGACACAAACCGACATTTACTGTCACAGAAAAGAGCTAGAAGCTTGAAATTTCGGATTTAAGTAGAAGAGGAATTGTACGTTCCGAGTAGCGAAAACAGAGGCGCTGATCAGCTTCGCAGTTACTGCGAAGCTGATCTGCGCCTTTGTTTTCGCCTATGCAGATTGTTGGTTTTCCCACGTGGCGGCTCAACATGATTGTTTCACTTACGCTGACCTTTTTCTTCATAACCACCTCCAGTACTAACAACATTAATACTTTTTATCTATTGTCCTAACATCCAATTGACAGCTCCTTGGCTCGCTAGTAAAGAGACACATAAAAGACCATAATTTTACTTAATACAGTATTTGAACAATTGTTACAATTCATCTTCAGTTATTTTCATTGGTCTTCAATAAAATGTTAGAAATGCATACACATATATTACAAATTTTTGAAACAAGATTTGACTGCTGCGATGATAAAATATACTTAATGAAAAAGGAGCTCAAGTCGTGCACTTTTATCGGGTATAATATAAAACAAACATACCTGCTTGAATCATGTCTTTTTTCTATTTACAATGTAGATGCACAAACTAAAGTTCGCAAGATCAGTCAGATGAGTACCTCTAATGATTCCGGCTACAATGACAAAGGTGATTCAGAGAGTCTGCACGATATCCAAGCGAGGAGCTCAGTTTCCATGCACGGTAGGTCTGATTTTTTTCTCCATAAATACATCATTATCAATAGTAATTCATATTTTCAGAAGAATCTGGGAATCAGAACAGTATTAATAAATTGTACTTACTGTCTTAGAGTTACATGTACGTCGTACAACGAAGCAGTAAATCAAACATATATTTCGAAATGCAATTCAAACATCATGTCAAACTGAGGCTATCCATTAATATATATTTCGAAATGCAATTCAAACATCATGTCAAACTGAGGCTATCCATGAATACGTAGAACAGGCATTTAACAGATGTCATGTCTTGAAAAAAATATGCCAACAGTCAAAAAGACAAACAATGCTTGTCACAGACCTTTTAATCCTTTTTTTTCTGAAAATTAACTTCAATCATCTTATTCTTTTGCAGATTTACATGAAGATGTCGGGACAAGAGAAGATAAATAGCTTTTCTGAAAAAAATGTTTTGACAACTTTGCTAACAATGAAGGACAAATGAAACAATTGAGCATGTCAGTTATTCAATATCCTGATATTGGAGCGTTTAATATTTGGAATCAGTATTAACAAATAAGTATGCTTTTCAACTTCTGAAATCAGATGTATGGTACACTAAATGTTTTTCTTGATGTTCCATATAGACATTTGTAGTAAAATTTATCTGACAGTAAATAAGATTGCCACCATATTTCCAAGTTTTTAGTTTCTTGCTATAGCAAACAAGACTTTTTAAAAAAACTTAATATGTAGGATAAAAATTACAGGTAAACTGTTCGCAAGTTGCAAAGTCACAAAAGGTACAAGCAAGGGGCTATATGCCACTTAGGCAAACTTTGGGTGTATTAAAAACGGACATTTATCTAGTTTAACAAATACATGTATAGAAATCTTGCTTACAAAATGCCAATAATGACAATGTCTATGCTAAGAGTGTCACAGAAGAAAAGCTTAATTGTTTTGATACAACCTATGGGCAGTTTGCCCTTAAGATGAACATTTAAATCTTACCAATGGCTCATTGGTCTGCTTTTGGTATAACAGCTGATATGTTTATCATTTTTAAAGCTCATTTCTAATAACACTGCCAGGCAAACCGTTGCCAAATTTTGTGTGATGTCTCCTGACTGAGACTGACTGTATGGACTTCCATGACAAAACAAAGTGGATCACAATCCAATTCTATCTCCAAAAGTATTCTGTTAAACTGAAATACTATTTGGCCTTCACGTTTAAAGCAGTTTAGATTAATAAACCTTATCTTCAACCCCCTACTGCTTGTGCTGTATTGACTGTTGACAGACATTTTGAACTGCACATGAAGGGCTATCATGTAATAAAACAAACGATGTGATGCTTTTTTTAAATTTATTGCAAGTAAGGGATAATACAAGATCATAGTTTATCTACGATACTTGTTTATTGCAGATATTATTTAACAAGCTAAATCAATCAACAAATTAAATGCAGATAACCATAATATGCCTTAGATGTGAAATCACCTTAAATACGAACAGTTCTGTGTGTCTGTTATTTGCTAGACATATCTGTTAGAAAATTAAGATATTTGTAAATGGATATATTCAACTGTTTGAAACAGTTAACAAAATGATACAAACGCTAAACACTAAAACTTATGTATTTCTGTTTTGAACAGACAATAATGTGAACGACAGCATGAAAATGAGGTGTGTTATTAAACCTCATTGTTCAACAAAAATTTCAAATATTATAGAACTATTTACAACCATATGATGTCATACCCGTAGGTGAAACCCTTTCGACCTTCAAAGAAAGAACATGGACATTCATGTTACTTCTTTACTTAAAATGTATGTGAAAGGACAGTGATACTACTCTACCACCATATTTCCATCAATGTTCACATTTCCATAATATTGTTGTTGACAAGTTTTGTAGATTAAAGGACATCTATGGATAAGATGTAAAAAGTCCCTAAATCTCAGATTTGGGATGACGAAATTTTCATGTTATGACTATGGGGCTGAATTTAGCATTTATAGGAGAAGAAATATATACGCTTTTGTCTATAAAATAGTTTGGCTGATTTAACAGAACTTAGACAATGCAACTAAATATTTTCACAACCCACCCCATCTTTGGCCAAAATGAACCATTAGACTTTGGACTGATTTGCAGTTGTTTGTCAATAGCACTTTTCAAGCAAACAGATATGGGCTTGTTTGTCCTATGAATACTGAACAATATCCACACATTGATTGTTTATTGTTTTGTACTTTAAGTTTATTGTGATGGAAATGGTAGCTCATTGCATAAAATCTTTAATTTACAATCTTATAGTTTATTTCTAGGTGCGTTCCCCCCTAGACCCAGCATGTCCTTTTACCAGTATATGTATTTTTCACATCCACACATCATATCAAAGTGGCATCTTGGGTCTAGGGGGGGAACAGGGTCAGCAATGTGAAAATGTTAAATTTTTTGAAATTTTCCATGAGCTAAAATAAAGACATTTGTTATGGCCAATTTTAAAGACATCAACTGTAGAATTGTAAACATTCATGGTCGTATTTCTTGTCAAACCTTGTCAAACCGGTGTCAGGGTGAGTATATTTAGGTTTGGTAGATGTATTTATAGAGATACAGAACAGGTTCAAAAGTAAATTTGCTTTCAATCTATGTGCATTGCATGAATGCTTAGAAATGTGAATTCCCAAACTAATGTTAAAATTGATATTAATTGTGTCATTGACTTTAAAAATATGCAAGAACACATTAATAATAAAGTCTAAAGAGCTAGGCATTTTCGTCTTTGAAAGTGACATATTTGCCAATTAGGGAGTATCCCAATCTAATGCATAGATGTCCTTTCTGATGAAGTATGTGCCCGCTCATCTGATATGAATCCCAAGCACCTTGTTCATAATATACTGGCAATTGATATAAATGCATTTCAACCATCCTGGCGGTCATCCTTGCATGGACTTCTTGATGATTCATTTACTAGTTAGAGATTCACCACGAGGACCGAAGAACTAACTAAATGTTATGAACCACTGCAGAAGCTGAGGGTGAGGTTACGGCCGTGTAAAATCGATTTAAACCCGCCAGTAACTTTGTGTTACTGATCTTTCCAAGTCGACACTTCTGTGGTGGTTCTTTTTGTTTTATGTCTTGGTGTTTAAAATATTTTTGTCATAGCGTACACATCTCTTATAAAATTTCTGTGCATTTTTTCTTCCCTGAACCATGAAGTTGGCATATGGTTTCAACTATAAACTGGGCAATAAAGTGCTGCTGATGCAGCAGCTCACTGCATGGGGTGTGTAATTAGCTGATCCTGTCAGATAAAAAATGTTTTCATCAATGTGCAAAATCGTTAATATTTCATGTAGAAAACTGATTGAAAATGCAATTTTATTCAAAAGATTATGATAATTATGATTTTTTACTTTGTTTTTGTCTAAAATGTAGAATTAAATATTCTGATTTTTATATAGATATATCAATTATCAACAGATAATTAACCGCAAGATAACCATAGCAAAATTTGCAAAATGACCACAGTAGAACTAGGGGAGTTAATTATTTTATTACTTTGTAATTTGCACCATCTGTACCCGAGATACCTTTTATCTCAGGCAGAGTGAAAGGTATCTCGGGGTCCAAATCAATAAGACATGTGTACGCCATGTGCTGTTGGCGCCTTATGTATGTTTGCATATTTTTAGTTAAGTTAAGGTATCTGAGTGGCCACCTATTGGGAAAATAGCTGCTCATTCGGCTTACGAAATGTTTTCATGGTATAAGTACCTGATTGTTAGTTTGTGTTTTTTTCCACCTTGGTTTTTGGAGTGGGAGTCTTTTTCTGATTGCGCCTTTTCCTGATCTTTGCCTGCTTGTACTTTCTAAAGATGGAATCCAAAAGCATGGTTCTTAAGAGTCATGATAAGTCATCTCATATGAGCCGCTGCACCAGAAAACCAACAATCTGCATATACGAAACCAAAGGCACAGATCAGCTGTGCAGTAACTGCACAGCTGATCAGCGCCTTTGTTTTCGCTACACAGATAGTACATTCCCTGTTGTTCTTAAATCCAAAATTTCAAGCCTCTAGTCTGCTTCTGTCACTGTACAGGCTGGTTTATGTTGGACCTGATCGGAAACTGACTTGTTGGTTTGGAAATTTTCCAATGGTCACTGTAACATAGACCTCCAGAGATGGAAGCAGCAAGCATTAACAAAGTTCTCAATCTGATCTTGAATAGATTTTCCAATGGTCACTGTAACACAGACCTCCAGAGATGGAAGCAGCAGGCATTAACAAAGTTCTCAATCTGATCCTGTATAGATTTTTCAGGACAAACACCTGACTGCACGCTCTCCTGTTCCTTCACTGGCTTTCTGAACAAGGCATACAGACTCTGTAATTAGTGAATAATATCAAAATTGTTAACTTATCCATCATGAATATGAATTTCAACACAAATGTCAATATAATAACTTGTCCTAATAGCAAGTGTAACTACAAATGTATCTATTTTACAAATACAGAAAGCTCCCAAGCCTTTTTATGAAATATTTCCCTCATTTAAATAGCACAACACATATGCAAGAAATTTCATGCAGGTGATTTTATAAAGGACATAGTTTAATATCCAAATGGAGACTGAATGAGTCACAAAAAAGAATTTTGCATTTCAAAATTAAAGTGACCACTTATGCCAAAATGATTAATAAGAGCTGTCACAGGACAGCGTAGCTCGCCTGACTTGTGCTATGCTACTACATCTGTTAAAATCTATGACCCATGACCTTGACCTCAAGGTCACTCAGGTGGGTCATGATGGTACAACATAAAACTTCAGACCAATGCAAAGTATCAACTTGATCAATTTACATGTTCAAGAGATATAGACTTATAAAAACATTAACCAAAACTTAAACACAAAACTTCCAAGTCCGACCTCAAGGTCATCCAGGTGAGTTGTGATGTACAGCATAAAACCTGAGACCAATATCTATCAACCTGCAAGTATCAACTTTATCCATCAACATGTTCAAGAGATATAGACTTTAACCAAAAAATTTAACAGAAAATTTCTAAGTCTGTGACCTTGACCTCAAGGTCACCCAGGGTAGGTCATGATGGTACTGCATAAAACTTCAGACCAATATCTACCAACATGCAAAGTATCAACTCGATCAATCAACATGGTCAAGAGATATAGACTTACAAAAACTTAAATCAAAAACTTAAACACAAAATTTCTAAGTCTGTGACCTTGACCTCAAGGTCACCGAGAGTGGGTCATGATGGTACTGCATAAAACTTCAGACCAATATCTAGCTTCATACAAAGTATCAACTCAATCCATCAATATGGTCAAGAGATATACTAGACTTACAAAAACTTTAACCAAAAACTTAAACACAAAATTTCTAAGTCCGTGACCTTGAGGTTCCGTGACCTTGACCTCAAGGTCACCCAGGGTGGGTCATGATGGTACTGCGTAAAACTTCAGACCAATATCTAGCAACATGCAAAGTATCAAAACAATCCATCAATATGGTCAAGAGATATTGACTTACAAAAACTTTAACCAAAAACTTAAACACAAAATTTCCAAGTCCGTGACCTTGACCTCAAGGTCACCCAGGGTGGGTCAGGATGGTACTGCGTAAAACTTCAGACCAATATCTAGCAACATGCAAAGTATCAAAACAATCCATCAATATGGTCAAGAGATATTGACTTACAAAAACTTTAACCAAAAACTTAAACACAAAATTTCTAAGTCCGTGACCTTGACCTCAAGGTCACCCAGGGTGGGTCATGATGGTACTGCGTAAAACTTCAGACCAATATCTAGCAACATGCAAAGTATCAAAACAATCCATCAATATGGTCAAGAGATATTGACTTACAAAAACTTTAACCAAAAACTTAAACACAAAATTTCTAAGTCCGTGACCTTGACCTCAAGGTCACCCAGGGTGGGTCATGATGGTACTGCGTAAAACTTCAGACCAATATCTAGCAACATGCAAAGTATCAAAACAATCCATCAATATGGTCAAGAGATATTGACTTACAAAAACTTTAACCAAAACAAAAACTTAAACACAAAATTTCTAAGTCCGTGACCTTGACCTCAAGGTCACCCAGGGTAGGTCATGATGGTACTGCGTAAAACTTCAGACCAATATCTATCAACATGCAAAGTATCAACTTGATCCATCAACATGGTCAAGAGATATAGACTTCTAAAAAACTTTAACCGAAAGTGTGACGCGGACGTAAACGTAAACGCGGACGACCGAGGTGACTACAATAGCTCTATGCACTTCGTGCAGGCGAGCTAAAAATAGTAAGGTGCTGAACCAAATCATAGCGTCTTGGTCAGCCATTTGTTATATTAGATTCAAACTTTTTTACAATCCTATAACAGACTTAAACTAACTGTACATTTTTTCTGGGATAGCAAGAAGAGAAAAACATAAAACTAACATATATCTTAAGAGTCAAGATAAATGAAGAATCCTTACAGTTTTTCCTGAAGTCTGTTCTATGGATAATAACATGGCAAGATCCAGGCTCGTTGCATGAGTGATTACCTAAATAAAAAAAAGAAACCAAACTTTAATTATAATATTTTCTATTATTTGTTCGATTATAAGTTATGTAAATGACATCATTAAATCACATCAATTATGACCTGGAATCAATGTGAAGTCATGTGCTGTCCACTCCTGCTACTGGATTGTGGGTTTTACATCGTTTCCTCTTTTAAAATATGAGCCTCAACAGGACAAAACTAACAATCTGGGTTTCAGACCAGGTCTGACACAAACTGGCCTGTATACGAGTAAGCACAGACGCAAGCTAGAAGCTTTAAATTTCAGAATTAAGAAGAATAGGGATTGTAATGTGTAGCAAAAACAAAGACACTGATCAGCTTGCCAGTTATCCCAACAAAATGTGATAAAAAGGTTACCAGTATGGCATATAAGTATGTGATACCTACATAATATTGCACATTCCCATCTGCACTAATGAACTTCCTCCTACTCTTCTCCGGATACTTGGTACAGAGGACGGACACCAGGCCCTGGTACCAGGACACACTCATGTTCACCAGGGGGAGCAGTTTGGGGTCTATCTCATGTAGAGGGGTTTTGATGACCCGCTCCATGAGCTCACAAAACTCCTCATACGTGAGCATGCTCAGTTGCTGAAATATACAGAGGATAACTTGTCTAAGGTGGTGATTTTCACTTATCCTGCTTAATTCAAACAAATCCTGAGAAACAAATTCAAACAAATCTTGAGAAATAGGCAATCATCAGGTTGGTGGGCATATGCAATTCTTGTAGTTTGTATTGAAGGGCAACAAGAAAGTTTCATTGCACTTTATGTTTTTGCATCACAGAAAGAGATCAAAACACCCTTAAACATTGCATTGTCTCAAAGAGACATTTTAAGTGATTCTTCACAGCAGCTTATAGCAGTATCTGATGAAATTACAACCAGATGTAACACACAGCAGAGGGAAAACATGCATAGTATATTTAGATAATGGAAATGTACAGTTATTTGGCACTACTTATTCAAAGGTAAATGTAAGCAACGCTCAGGAAATGGCACAATCAGAACAAAAGTCCCACTCCAAAAACCGAGGTTAGGGGAAAAAACTTAAATGACAATCAGGTACTAATACAAAGGGAACATATCGTAAGCAAAAGGTAGCCTCAGTTACCTGGACAACTAAATATATATGTAAAAAATTCAACACCAAAACAACAATCTTACATCTTTGCTGTCCTCAGTATCACTCCTCTTCTTTCTTTTCATATCTTCATCCATCAAGTCACCAATCAACAACTTGTTCCATAGGAAATCTCGCCGACACTTCTCCATTGATACTACAGCTAGTCTGTGGATCTTCTCCCTGACAAAATATTACAACTTTGATGCACCCTTTTTCATTTCCATTAGGTTCTGTGACTATACTACAAGTATTAGCAAATCTTTGATTTTCAAGTATTAACTACTGGTATAATCATTAATGCAACATAAGTTTTAAGCTTTTAGGAAAATTTTTGGCATCAGTCATTATTGTAACAGCTATCATTACCTTATCTTGATGATGAAAACATTAGCAGTTTTAATGTCTCCAAGAAGCCCTTTTGCGGCATCCCAGACATTAAAACAGCCTTTTGTTTTTCGTCATCCAGTGAAAACTAAAATCTGAATTTCAATCCCTAAGTATACCTACTTTGCAACTACAGCTTCCATTTTCAACATCTCATACATTGGTGACTGGTGGATCTTAGCAGCAACTTGGTACGCCAGAGTCCCAGACACTTGACCTTTCAACTTAAACTGCCTCAGGTCTTCATCTGAAAGAGCTTCTTATGTGATTTACCATTTTAGGATAATGCTCACTCAGTATCTATATAAACCAGGGGATTGTACTAGCAAAATATTAAATAAGGCTCATAGGCAAACACTGATAAAAAATGATCTTAAATCAGTTTACCATGTTATAAAGGCAAGTGATCAACATTTATAATAAATGCTCAATTTTTGTGACCTTAATTGTGTATTCCATTTTCCAACAATTGCTATCACAGCTTTTATTTCATGATTTCTTAAATGGTGCTGCAGCATTTCTGTGGCCCTCCAACTGTTTTATCATGATATATGCATGTAACATTTCTATATGATTTCTTCATTATTATTATAAATGAATGTATGTAAATAACTTGGGGAAAAGATTTCTATTCAAAAAAAACATGACAATACATCTTTCTATAAAGTAATGCAAATAGAGTATAGCTATACCTGATATTGAAGTTGAAAGTACTTTACTCCTCAGTTGTAAATTTTCAAGTGTTGTATGAGGGAACATTTTCTGTGAGCTTGTGAGTATGATGTAAAACTGTAACTGCAGGGCTGTTCTATCTTCCTCCCCCATATGACTATCTTTCAGTATGACACGGCCAATGTTGTAGTTTTCACATTTCTTGGCAGAGCCGGTGGCAGGTTCGCAGACTTCTCTGGCTTCATGGCTGACCAGGGCATACTCTGCTGATCTCACTACTAGGTATTCCTGCTGAGAAAAAAAAAAACAGTTTCAATTCGAAGACAAATTCAGAGTGTTATGGATATTATGAGCACCACATGTTTATTTTGCATAGAATCAAAGTCAAGGCTGGTTTCATAATGTCATCAAAACCAGTCGGTTTTCAAACATTTTGTGGCATTTTCTGGCTTGACTACTTAGAGCTGAGTGAATCTTCATAGCAAGTCTTTACATGTATTTGTATTGAGGCTTAACATCTCAGTAAACAATTTTTCAGTAATGCAACTGCTTCCTGGGAGTTAACCAGTCCTTCAGGGAGTTAATGTGCCTTGTTCAAGGACACAACACGGTGCCACCAGTGGTTAAGTCATTCCCTAAACCAGGTCATGGGTTCAATCCCAGGCTTTTCCTTTCTTTCAGAATTTACATGTACATCAAGTAACAAAAAAATTAAGTATTGTTAAACCCAACAACAAGTACAAGAATGCTCAATATAATATCTTTCCACACATGTAAAGAAACTTACAGAATCTTCTTCTGAAGCCACATTCATCTTCAGTATATTCATAGCATGCATCTTGGCATGACTCAACATAAACTCATACAGCTGTGTAGTAGATGTAGTAGGCTCAGGGATCATCACAACATCTGAAAATATTTTAAAAATGTTGACAAAATTTGTTGAAATTGACAACATTTAATTAAGTTTACAGCTTGGAGTATGTTTCTCAACAATGTATTGATTTTCAGGTTTAAGTTTATGGATTTTCAATTTTTAGCAAGTTGAAAAGGCATTATGTATCTGCCCCTCTGTCCAAACAACAGTTTGTGTTATTCTTATTATTATCACAGGCCACTAGTTTAGGCTCATTTGCATAGCATTTTTTTTTTGTAAAAATTGTATGGTTAGAAAAAATGGAAATCATTTAGTCATGGAACAAAACATGAAAGTTCTAGCCAAAGGATATTGATCTTCCGGCATTTCAAACCATATATACCTTTTCTCATAAAATTTCTTGAAAAGCTAGGCGCATATGGATAAACCATCTCAAAGTCCCTCAGAAGCCCAGCCAGATGGTACCCTGGCTTTAGAATACTGTGATTGCCACTGATGTAGGCCTGAATACACCTGAGGTGAAAGTCATGGCCAAAGGAATGGATGTGTATCAGGTTTTTACATTTCTCACACTCGTCCACAAACAGCAGTTTCAGCTGAAAAGAGAAAAGATAATATGCATCTGAATTTATTGTATTTATTTCATTCACTGCATGGTAAGTTTAGAGCTTTTTCAAAGTTGTACAACATAATAGATAAAAATTCCACACAATTAAGACATATGGTCACATACACATAACATTTAACAAAAACACATATGAAATATGTTAGTGTACTCTGTTTAGAGCATATGACATAAATTGAATATGGTCATATGGTCAATGTAATTGACAAACTCTATTTAAACTGACAAATGAACATTATTGTATTTGTTTTTCTATGCAGAAACCAAGCTGGTTTAAGAATTTCAGACAAACCATAAATCGCTGAATTTTGGGTACAGATTCTTAATAACTTTAATGAGGCTGTTCACCCGAAATGGTGTATATAAATTTTCCCTCATACTACCTAGATCTTAAACATATCTGTGGACCTATTTTCCTTCTAAAATACAGCAAGGGTGGTTTATTTTTTTTAACACAACAGACTCAGCTTAATGGAGTCTGAACAAAATAAATGAAGACCTCTACTAAATGTTTGTGTCCTCCAGTACATGTTTATATCATAAAAAAAAATAAAACATTATATCAAAGCCAGTCTCTACAAAATGTGATTTTACATAAAGGACAGTGTTTTATCGTGTGACAGGGTCATAACTAAGTGACAGGGTCATAAAGTAATCGTTGAAAAATTCAAATTCAAATTCTATAAAGGGGAGTGCGGTGGCCTGGTTGAAAAGCATTAGACTCCAAATCAAGAGGTCCAGAATTCGATCCTGCCAACACCCTGTTTTGTCCTTGATCAAGACACATTAACTTCCTAGAGTACTGGTTAAAACACAGGGCTCAGTGGCTCCTTTCCAACATTACTGAAGAATTGTTGACTGAGGCATCAAACCTCAATACAAACAATCAAATTCCATATATGGTATCTAAATTACTTTGTCTCAAAGGCAAAGTTTCACAAATCAGATCAAATCATCGTATACGCAGTCTTAGTAAATACAGTATATGCATGTTGCATGTTTAGCTATTTAAATGCCAAAGAAGGTGACTGTTTTGATAAAATACTCTTCCAACGCTGTTGATCCAACTTAAAACTTTCAGGGATCTCTGGTGATCATAAACTACACAATAATTTTCATTGGACTCCCCAGCCAAAAGCATTCTGGTCATTATGTCTGTTGTTTCCTGACTTTGAAGCTACTTTGAGCTCAACTTCAATATGAGAAACTCAGGACTGGAAAAAATGTTAGATAGGTAGTAAGCCAAGATTAAAATATCCTTCTCTTTTGCAGCATGAAGCAGAATAGCAAGATTAAAAATTCAAAAAGAATGTCATCTGATTAATGATTCTCATGCTTTTGGCTTTCTCCATTATTTTTTTTTCAGGTTCATCAAGTTTCATTGGTAATTCTGACAATTTATTTGCAAAGGTTTTTTTAAGCCTGCAAGTTGTCATTGTTTACTTGTTAAGAAAAAGTTAGCATATCTGTGATATTTCTTGCTGCTTGTTCTTTTTATGGGTTTTCAACATATCTAACAAGTATTGTGTTTTTAAGCTCTTCTTGATTTCTGAAATAAGAAAAACAGGCCAACAGCACCTCTGTTTTCAGTTATTTCCTTTTTGTTTCAAGCCTCAAGCCATCCTAGTCCTGCGTCTGACAGTTGGAAACCCAAGACAGGCTAACACATTACTAGACCCATTTTGCCCAACTTAGCCGACAATAATGTTTTACTTATATCTAAAAATAATGGATGTATATGCATATACAATTTGAAATACATGTGTATATAACATAACTCAAGGTAGAACATGCTTCAACAAAAGGCCACATCCTGCACTAAAATCCCATGTCTTCCATAAAACTGAACAGTAATATGAGCCATGTCATGGGAAAACCGGATTTTTGCATATGCCAAAACACAGGTGCAGATCAGCCGTGCAGTAACTGCACAGCTGATCAGCGCCTTTGTTTTTGCTACACCAATAGTACAATTCCTCTTTTTCCTAAATTCAAAATTTCAAGCTTCTAGCCATCTTCTTAGCTGCACAGGCTGGTTTGTATCAGACCTGATCAGAAACCCCGAAGACCGGTTTTCTCCATATGCGGCTTATATGATAAGCAATAACAGTTAAGTCTTTGAAATCAACCTGTTTCAACTTAAAACCTGAAATAAACTGCAACCATTACAAAAACATGCCCATGTGATATATAGATTTTTCTAAAGTCGTAAAAATTGAAAATTTTCGTTAGAATAATTTTGATATGTTTAAGATCTTTGCTCAAAACATACAGTGTGGGTACATGTTAGAATCCGGCCTCGCCGAGGTGGTTCTAACAATTACCCACAATGTATGTTTTGGATTAAAACTAAGAAAATTCGGTATACCCCTGCAAACCCCAGTTTTTCTATAAAAAAAGTAGGGTTTAAGGGTGTATACCTTTCACGGACATGTTTTCCTGATGTTGAAATCAACCTGTTTTCAACTTCAAACTTGAAATAAGCTGCAGCAAAAGCCCATCTCCTATGAAGCAAAATATAATATAACATAATGCCATGTGATTTTATTCACACTATTCAAGTAAATATATCAGCCCTTTGAGTCAAAAGTAAAATGTTTCACAACAATTTCCAACCATATCTTGCAAAGCATATCGAAAACGTTCAAGAGCCAATTAAAATGAATAGTCAAACAAAATACTTAACATTATTTAGTTTGAGTTTGTCTTGTTCTTTTGTCTTGTTCTTTTATCCCTTAAAATTACAGGATTAATTTCTCATAGTACCAGCTTGATATATCATAACCCCTTCTCCATTTGAGTTTTGGTGTTGCCATGTTTTCAGCTGAGGCTGAGAGGTGTATCTGGTCAGAAACATCAAATATACTGAGTTCCACAGCCTACGCTTCTTTATTTTTCCATTTGCCAGTTTTTACGCAATCATAGGCAAATGAAAAAAGACTGATGGTTGATTTTCACAGGCCATCTTTGAAAATGATTTGACTACATATATACAGAATTTAGGATGAATCGATCAAAACCACAAAAAGTTATTTAAAAATCAATGACAAGTAGCGTTGGCTGTGGAACTCAGTATAAATTGTACAAAGAAAAAATACTATTTGTGACAAACCTCAATTTGTTTTAATTTCTGGCCAGCTGAGAAATACATTTTACTACCTCCATACAGATAACAATGACATTAATAAAAGATAATAATTGAACCATACAGACGTTTAAGATCCTTTTTCAAACAAATTCTCAAATCAGCAGCCCAATGAAGTTAACTATACCCAATAAAGAAAGGGTTAATACATGAGTTATGACAACAAAATGAACATTATTACAGTGAGCCAAAGCATCTTACAACATGAGCACTCCTCGGCCAAATATACAAATGGCTTGAAATTAAGGGCTAAACAATTTCAGTTTCCAAATGATTGCTTCTGTAAGACTATTATGTTGTTGTTTTTTTCTCCTTTGAAACATTGTCAGATAGAGTGCTCATTTGCAATGCATCATTTTGTCTTCAGTGATGATTAATAAAAGGCTAAGATGTGAATGCCTACTCTGCCTTTGTGAAATAAAATATCACAGCCCTCTCATGCTTTTACAATATTATAAAGACAACAGAAACAGAAAATTACATCTTGTCAAATAAATTTGGTTTTCATGACATTGCAATACTTAAACAGAAAACCACTGTCAATAAAAAGGTTACATACACATCTTTTACTCATACCTCATTCAAATGAACTGAACAAGTGAGTCATTATCATTTCTGCATCTTGTGCATGAAAGGTCAGGTCAGTTCCCTCAAAACCAATATAAAATCCTTAAACTGATAAGACTGCAAAATTATGCAAGTTACATGTAAGTCTGGGTCTGTCACAGTACCAAATAAAAAATCAAAAGAGTGCCTATTACAGGTAACAAGCCAGTGAGACAGATACTTGTTACTCTAGTCTCAATTTTGGAACAGTTTTGCACAACAAGAATACTGATTTAATAAGATGTTAATTTACTGCAGCATAAAAGATATTGTTATCAGTTTTGTCAGTGAATTTTTGAGTGACAATTAAGTCAATTGGGCTAACCCAAAAACATAATTTTGCATGTGAATAAAAAAAAGTTAAACAAAACACAGATCAGATGCAGTGTTACCATGAAGTGAACAGGTTTTTTGTTTTGCTAGATACTTAACTTAAAATAGAAAATCTTCTCAAAATAGAAACTTTAAGCATAAAGCAGTTTTTATTAATTTGTGGTTCAACATCCCATAAACAGCTTAGGTCATAAAGAGCTGGAACCTGGGTTTAAGAACTCTTCTGATAGACTGGAAATACCAGAGGACCAATGGTCCTGTAAACGCTCACCTGAGATCAGCTGCATATACCAATAAACATGTTTGAATATTATGGTATTTAACTCCAGTGCAGGGCAGATAAGCCCTTGGGCCATTTTCTTTTTTCAGAATCTTCAATATTCTGTCCATTTGCCAATTTCCTGTTGGCTTTTTCCTTCAAATGACATTTTAACAGTTTTCCCAATTCAGATGCACAGGCAACCCATGTTGACCTTGCCATAAACTTGGTCAAGGTCATCACAGGGTCATGATTTATATATACATTGGAGTACTTTAGCCATCGATGCCTCACGCCAAGTTTCCTTGAAATCAGTCTATTGGTTTCAGAGAAGATGATTTTTGATGGGTTTTTACCATATATGGGCATGGCGGCCATCTTGGTCATGTGACCTAGATTATTTATATACACATTGATTCCCCCATTCTATAGATGCTTCACTTAAAATTTGGCTTTGTTTGGCCAAGCGGTTTCAGAGGAGAAGACCTTTGAATATTATGGAAATATACATGTATATTGCCCCGGGGTGGGGGCACATGAGCCCCTGGGGTCCAATTTTTTTCAGAATCATTAATATCCAGTCCTACTGCCCATTTCCTGCAAGACTTTCACTTTAAATGACATTTTAAAAGTTTTCCCCATTCAAATGCATTGGTGACCTATGTTGACCTTGCCGTAAAATAGGTCAAGGTCATCACAGGGTCATGATTTATATATACATTGTAGTGCTTGAGCCATCGATGCTTCGTGCCAAGTTTCGTTGAAATCTGTCAACCGGTTCTGGAGAAGAAGATTTTTGAACGGTTTTTACCATATATGGGCATGGCGGCCATCTTGGTCATGTGACCTGGATTTTTTATATACATATTTGTTACCCCTTCCTATTGATGCTTCACATAAAATTTCGCTTTGATTGGCCAAGCGGTTTCAGAGGAGAAGATGTTTGAATATTATGGAGATATACATGTATATTGCCCCGGGGTGGGGGCGGATGAGCCCCTGGTGCCCAATTTTTTTCAGAATCATTAATATTCAGTCCTACTGCTCATTTTCTGCAAGATTTTTCCTTTAAATGACAATTTAACAATTTTTCCCATTCAAATGCATTCTCGACCTATGTTGACCTTGCCGTAAAATAGGTCAAGGTCATCATAGGGTCATGATTTATATACACATTGTAGTGCTTGAGCCATTAATGCTTCATGCCAAGTTTGGTTGAAATCGGTCCAGTGGTTCCGGAGAAGAAGATTTTTGAAGGGTTTTTACCATATATGGGCATGGCGGCCATCTTGGTCATGTGACCTGGATTATTTATATACACATTGGTTCCCCCTTCCCATAGATGCTTCATGTAAAATTTGGCTTTGATTGGCCAAGCGGTTTCAGAGGAGAAGATCTTTGAAAATGGTGGACGACGGATGGACGACGGACGGACGGACGACGGACGACGGACGGACGGAGCATGGGTATACTATAAGCTCACCTTGTGAGCCTGACGGCTCAGGTGAGC
Source organism: Rugalucina vietnamica (assembly GCA_964017185.1). Classification (NCBI taxonomy): domain Eukaryota; kingdom Metazoa; phylum Mollusca; class Bivalvia; order Lucinida; family Lucinidae; genus Rugalucina; species Rugalucina vietnamica. Next base: position 23,446,210 of record OZ024873.1, read on the forward strand.
TAAAAACCTGCAACCCCTGGTTTACCAGGCGAGTGGCTTAACCACTGCACCATGGAGACTTCATTAAAGCATTTTTGTAGAGGTACAGAAAAATTTGGTGTCAGACACAGCCAGGCACTCTTGAGACAGATTACGAGGATGATCCAATAATGATTGAGACTTTTCTCTTGTTTTATAAACCTTGTTGACTGGCTCAAGTTAACTAATTTCGTTCACTAGATACACATTTGATCTTTCTGCGGAGCGTGTTTTATCAAATTTGCTCATCAACTTTGGTTGCTATGGTTATGTAAGAACCACTCGTGCAGTATCTATGGCCACCATTTGCCCATTCGAACAAACATAGTCTATATAAATCTAGCTATGTCACAAACTTTAAAAACGGTATCTTATAATAATTGAGTATTGCCTGTGTTAACATTCATCTCTGAAATAATTTGCTTCGGTCAATTCGAGTTTTGCTCTAGTGCTCGAGACGTGGTTGCCTAGCAACCATTTTCCTCTATGAATTCTGGCTTATAGCATTTTCCAAATTCTATCGTTGCTAGGCAACATAAAACAAAAGGGCTAAGTGTCCCTTTTGAAATTCAAGTGAAATATTTATCCCATAATTGATCAGTTCTAGGTTAAAATCAATTAATTGTGTCATGTCTTCTCAGGTTATAAGATATTTCTCTCCCCTACCCCCGAAATCATTGATTTTTTTCACAACTAAAACACAGCTTTTTTCGCAAAAATGCTCAACCTACTTGAATTATCAGCTGTATGTAAATGATATTTGCAGAGCATAAAGGTATTTATAAACGCTATAAATAACAGTGTGCCATGATTGGAATTTTTATCACCAATTACCATGGCAACCCATTTTATAAGCATTGGTACCACGTGGCCAAGGACAGTTGACTCGCATTCTCTCGTTGCTAAGCAACAGAAGGCATTTGTCTAAGTGTGAATTTTAACCAGTGTCTCGTGTGCACAATACATTGAGCAATGCTAACAAGATATTCACAATAAGCCAAGTTTAATTACATAGGAATAATTCAAAAAGTCTCAATCATTATTGGATCATCCTCGTATCTACAGTAAAAAAACTAAAAACACACATTAATATACTACATCATCACAGGTGTTAACTATAAATTTGATATGTTTGTGGTTAATAAGCAAGTCATGAAAACCAAAGTTTTATTTGACATCCCATCATTTAAGCCACCTCATGGGAAAACCAACAATTTGCATATGCGAAAACAAAGGCGCAGATCAGCTTTGCGGTAACCGCGAAGCTGATCAGCGCCTTTGTTTTCGCTACTCGGATAGTGCTATTCCTCTTCTACTTAAATCCGAAATTTCAAGCTTCTAGCCTGCTTCTGTAGCTGTACAGGTCCGTTTGTGTCAGACCTGGTCGAAAACCACATTGTTGGTTTTCCCACGAGGCGGCTCATTTAACAGAAGGCAGAACTATGAATAGCAATTGAGAGTGATCAGTGACTCACTTCATTCACATTGTGATCAATGCCACTAATTCCTTGCCCAAATCTCTGAAAAGAAACATGTTAAAACAAACACATGCCAACACAGGTGCACCAATGCTTCTAAGCTTGTGTTACTATATCTAACAACTTCCAAAACTGTTGTTTTTATGTTTTCTATTAATATACTACAAACACATCACAGCTGTAGTCAAACATTTTGAAAAAAGATAAGTCCTATTAAATCAATGCATGAATATAATTTTCTGACATGACAATGATATATGTTTTTTAAAGCAATGACATAATTAATGTTTTCGTCTTCTGGTACACATGTATTAAAATGACATTATTTTGCTGATTGCTATAGTTGTTATAGCAGTATTTCTTTCAACTTTGCAATTGATTATGTTAAAGAAAATTCTCTATAGACTAAAAGAATCTTTGATGGGGTTGAGACCGAGACAAAGAAATCTCAGGCAAGTTTTCAGATTATTCAAGTCTCACCCGAGGATCTGAAAATGAGCCTGAGATTACCTTGTTATTTTTCTCACCCATCCCTTAAAGCATTTTGACTCTGAATAGGCTACAAGTGCTGTTCAGGTAGCCATTTTGTTTTGACATGAAACAATATGCAAATTAACCAATGAAAAAATAATTTTGTATTATGCACTCACCTTACAAAAAGATTCAATCAGCATTTTGTTTTGTGCATAAAAGTCTCAGCAAAATTTAATTTTGAGATTTTTATCAAAGCAGCAGACTAAAATTACTCCTGTAAACTTCCTGAAATTAACATCTCTAAGTTTATTTTTGTCACTGACAGTTGACACCTGGCTTATCATTTCCTTATATAGAAGTACACATGAAGATGTACATTGCTATTGGCCAATTACAGAAATGATTGGCATTTTGAGACAGCTGAAATCTACTAGTATCTCAGACAGGTACACAAAGGGATATGCTTGTCTGATGGGTGAGAAAATGCTATATCAAATCCAGTATCCTAGGTAACCATAGAATATAACCATGACAACACAGATGAACAAACTGTGCAAGCAGTTTGATGCTTGTGATCTTATTGACCTTAAAACCAATGTTGTTGGTTTTTTTCATGCTTATACATGTATGTGATTTTTATCTAAAGCATACCTACAAGAAAAACACTCTATATTATTTTCATTAATAGACTTACACACAAGAAAAAAAGTAAGTACACATAGATAAAAGTGGCATTAAATAGATAATATTTAGCAAAATGGCTATGTTTTTCTGGGTAAGATTTAACACCATTTAATTCTCACAACACTATGTTTATACATTAATAAGAATGTACCCGAATTGTTTTCACACCCTTTCATTGTAATTACTTAATAAGTCATATCATTAAATCGCTGAGTCTTTGGGCTAAATAAATAGACAGAACACCTCTGACCAGTGTCTACAATGTGATTCTATCTCCATCCACCATAAGTGGAACCAGAGGACCATCGGTCCTTAGAACGCTCACCTGAAGCCTGATCTTTGAGTATTTAGTCATCATGAAATTACCTTGACTACCCATATACCTTTAATGACTTCATCAGTTGTCTGTATCTGCCAAGTTTCAGGTCTCAGGCTGCAAAAGTTTCCAAAAAATCTATTGTTTTCACTTTTTCCCATGTAAAAGCCAGTATCCAAAATTGACTATGCTGTAAAATAGGTCAAAGTCATCCCAGGGTCATCATTTGAACAAACTATGATGGGCTGGAGACCCCGATGCTATATACCAAGTTTCATGGAAATTGGCCAACCAGTTCTGAAGAAGAAGATTTTTGAACGGTTTTTACCATAAATGGGTAAGGCGGCCATCTTGGTCATGTAACTAAAATATTGCAAACAAAACTTAAATGCCAATACCCAAGGAGGCTGCACGTAAAATTTTGTGATCGGCCAATCTATTTCTGAGAAAACCATAATCTTAGTTTTGATATTTAAATATTGGGTCAAGGTCAAGAAATGACCTTGACCTTAATTAATTACACACCTTCATTGTTTTCTGCATCTAGCAATTTTCAAGTCTCAGACTGCCATAGGTTCCAAAATATCCATTGTTTTTCACCTTTTCCCATGTAAAAGCCTATGTTTCAAAAATTGACCTTGCCGTAAAGTAGGTCAAGGTCATCCCAGGGTCATCATTTGATCAAACTATAATGGGCTGGCATCCCAGATGCTACATACAAAGTTTTGTGGAAATTAGCCCACTGATTCTGGAGAAGAAGATTTCTGAAGGCTTTTTTTACCATATATGGTCGTTGCGGCCATTTTGGTGGTCATGTTACCAAGATATCGCGAACAAAATTTAAATGCCACTACCCAAAACAGGCGCCACATAAAATTTCAACTTGATCAGCCAACCGGTTTCAGAAAAGAAGATCTTTGAAATTGTGGACGACAACTGATGGACGGATGCCGGATCATGGCCATCCTATAAGCTCACCTTGTGTGCCTTCGGCTCAGGTGAACTAAAAATTTAATTCATCCTGATTTCATCAAATTACATGGTCAAAAAACTTGCAACCTTAATTTACTCATCATATCAAGTGCTGTAACTCTCTACAGAGTCACTAACTGACCATTTATCATAAATACTAGTCAAAATGCTCAGTAACTCCCCAAGTCTGACAAAAGCAGCAACTTATTTCGTTTGTAAATGACCAGTCAATTACATTTAATCATATTTGATCTACAAGTTGTGGCGATGTTGTGTATTCTTTGGTCACATAATATTTTCAAATTGTGTGAGATACATGCAAGAAAATGGTAAAATTCATCTAAGTGACTCTATTAAACATTAAAATATGATAAATACCTGTTGGTTCACAGTAATCCCTAGTTTGTTATGATCACAGGTGTAAAGCTTGATACAAAAGTATTCCTGCCTAAAACTCAGTTCAATCAGGAGAACTCCCCCTGACACTGTCTTTTGAAGGTTATGAACTTCCGTTGGTTTGAAATCAGGATCTTCATAAGATGAATGTTCCTCTGGCCTTGCCCTGAAACAAAGATTACAGACTATAGCTTTCAGAGGTCAGTTGTTCAACACTTCATCAGCTTAACGTCATCATTAAGACCTCAACTTGTTAAGTAAATGGCAACTAATCAAATACACTGTTATTTTTTGTTGAAAAAAATGTGAAAATCAATGCAGAGGATTCCCACATTTTTTTTTTCAACAAAAAATAGCAGTGTATTTGTAATATTGCCATCTAAAATTTTAACGAATGGTTAACTAATGACATGTTAATTTTGAACAACTGACCCCTGGTTATTTAACCAAGGCTTCAAGGAGTAAGTGTCTTGCTCTAGGACACTAGATGACGGCTGTAACTTTCAGACCCCTATCTCCCACTTACTCTAGATACCACTCACATTGTATCAAAATTTTGTCCTAGTAATTCTTAATGTGTGGTGACCTTGCAACACTGTTCTTTGGTATCTAAAGGAAAGAGCCAAATTGCATACAGAGACAATTTAATTGCCTCATTGCCTACCTTTTCAAAAGTTTTTACTTCTTTTGCTTTATCTATGAGATTTTTGTTCCAAGTCTAAGTTATGAAAACATTTAAAGTTTCTCGCCTGAAACCGTCATTATAATTTACCTGTTCCTTGAGGCTGATTGTGGCCTCATCTGTACATGATGAAATCCTATGGACTGTAGATACTTAATATACTGGCACATTAATAATGCCCTCAACTGGAGATGCCATGGCTCCTCTTCTTGCCTGTCGGGCTGGCTCAGGGACTCAACAGACACACTCTTCTTGGAGGCTCCACTGAGCGTGGGTTTCTTTTTCTGCTCATTACTGTCTGCTCGCTTGGTGCGAGCACTACCAATTGAGGTGCCTGAGCTGTGCCTTGATCTCTGCAATATGGTGAGAACAATGTGCATCCAAGCCTAGATGCTATAAAGATATTTTCATGCTCATTATAAAAATAGTTTGGAATCAAGGGAACTTTAAAAATGAACCGTGAGGCCAGCTATTCATCTTGCTTGCTTATTACCATAAAAAGTTGTTCACATTGTCATATTTATGAACAGAAATTAGTTGAGCATGAAATTTGCAATACCCTAAGTGCCTCAGCATTATCTGAGACAAAATTGTCATGAATGTCATCTCTATTACCAAACAGGAAAGCCTTTACATTTGTTCATCATTTGATAAATTCCTAGCTAAGGGCTATTCCAGTAAAACATAAGTACGGGGGGAAGAAGGCACTTTGAATTTTGACCCTCCACCTATAGAAGTGAATTTCATCTTGACTGGGCCACCTACAGAACCGTTCATTTCAATAAAACACCCTCCTACAGAAGCAAAATTTAATACGGATAGAAGTAAATTAAGAGGGATTTTTTTAGGAACAGAAGTAAATTTTTGTATTGCTGTTTTACGGAACTGTATTGTGTGATTTTTGTCAAAAGTCATTAAAATAATGTTCTCACTTTAATAATAAAGACTGAATACCTATTTTTTGAAAATATATCTTCATTTTATCATCCTGATCAGCAAGCCATGTGGACAAGGAAGCTTGTTTGAATCTCATCAGCTTTCATGATTATTGTGCCTATTTTCAACAATGGGCTATATCCAATTAATTATATGTGTAACGTCACTCTTAACCGTTATCATGCTGAGATTTATTTTTTTCCAATAACGTGTGCCACTGATTTTTTTTTTTTTTTTTTGCAAAAAAATCGCTTTTTCGCCACTTTTCAGGCTTCAAAAAACACTATGTTGCATTTTCCAAAAAGCTAATACTTGCTTTGGGAGAGCGATACAAGTCGGTATATCGCTACGTTTTGTGTCTAAACATCATTAAATTCATCAATGAGCCGCCATTTTAGCTTTCAACAGGTCTGTAATTGTGATTTCTGACCAAAATCCCGGTTCAAATGCCTTTTCTAGGCTTAAAATGCCAAAAAACAACCTCGATCGCTGACAGTTTCCTGATTCAGTTTTTTTTTTTGCACACGTCACCAGCGCGAACGTGATCGAGAGCACTCTCACCATTCTCGCGAGATCAGACGATACCTCATCTTGATCTCTCGCATTTGACGCTTTGAATTATGGGATATAGCCGATTTTGGCTACAGACGACACACGAAGAAAGCTGGGGCATCCCGCATGAATTTCCCAGATCCCATTGGCCAACTGCGACAGGTCAGTGCGTGAAGCGCTACCTGGCAATGCACTCTCACAGGAAAAAATCAAAGTCGGATCGGGCGAACGAAAGGTTTTTAGTCTGTTCAATTTGCTTCTATGCATTGCATTGAATTTTACACCTTAGAACCGATTTTCAACACGAAAAATACCCCACCTCCTATAGAAGCAATTTTTCTCCAACTCCCACCACGTACAGAAGTATTTTAACCAACGAAGGACCCTACGATAGAAGTTTATTAAAGTGCCGTCTTCCCGGGGTACCTATGTTCAACTGGAATAGCCCTAAGCAGTGGTATTGGATAATCAAACAGTTGAAAGCATTGTCACACATTTTTTGCTCCTCTATTTTTCAAATAACTTTCTTATCTCAATACATGTACCTAATTTATAACTTTGGTGTCTAGTCTGGCAGCCATGGAAGTGATAGAAGCCAAAGAATCCTGTCGTGTCACCCTGTATTTCTCAAGGATAAAATGAGCCGCGACGTGAGAAAACCGGTCTTTGGGATTTCCGACCAGGTCTGACACAAACCGACCTGTACAGTCACAGAAGCAGGCTAGAAGCTTGAAATTTTGGATTTAAGAAGAGAAATTGTCCTATCTGTGTAGCGAAAACAAAGGGGCTGATCAGCTTCGAAGTCACTGCGAAGCTGATATGCGCCTTTGTTTTCGCATAGGCAAAAATCTGGCTCAAATTTCAATACAATGCAATTCAAAACAATAGAAAACATTACAATTTGAACTTACCACTTTGGTATCCGGCGTGGCAGCTGTGGTAGAAGTGAAAGAAGCCACTGAATCCTGTCTTGTAACCCTGTATTTTTCAAGGACATTGTGTCTCCAATGGCAGCTGAACAACAATGGTGTAGAACAATAGTGGAACAGTCTGGAAGCCTGCTTCAGTGTCCGCATTGTTTCCTCCTGTGTAAATAGATATAAATTTGTTGTTTTAATGACATGCCAACCTTGATGCACCATAAGCATCTTGTATGGATGAAAAGTGGACTTCAAACCAACACAGCAATATCCTGGCTCCCAAAATGATTATTTTGCTATTGTCTATTTAATAAGTAGCCTAATTATAACACAAATTCACTTATAACATGGTCTATTTCTATGGACCCCAAAGACAGCATTACATGGCAGTTGACCTCTATTAGGAATCCATTTACATTTTCTTAAAAAAATCAGAAATTGAATGTATGAAATCATAAATCAATTTTGGTTCATCTTTTAAGGTCTTTTAAGAGGTTGTTTTGTGGTAAAAGTCATAAAGTATAGACTTACAGCTATTGGGTAGTTAGGTGTCATCTTCTGTAGCCACATGACATATAGGTTACGGATGTTGTTAACTCTCTCAAACTCTGAAAGGAAAATAGGAATTACTTCTAAACCAGATAGTAAACATGGTACATCTATGTTTATTATCATAATAAATTATTAGACACAGGTAAAATCTTCTAATATAAATATTCCATTGCTACACATGATCTCAATCACTTTATAAAAGACAGTACTTTTTTGTCGATGTGTAGACACATAAGCACAAAAATAAGCCATATTCTATCAGTCATCTCAATACTTTTGTTTTCTTTTTGTGCCTTGAAAATTGTGTAAACAGCAAAACACCCTCTAATTTATTACTTTTAGTTTAAAGGTCCTATCTAGTTTGAAAAGCTGTTCTGTATATAAAGTCAGTTTGTTTGAACACAGATTCTCGCAACATTGTTAATAGGAATTCTTCCTTACCCCTCTTATAATCTTGCCTAATCTCCTGTGCCTGTAGACCATACTGCATCACAGGATCTCTCTGACATGCCAAGTGGGATACATGAAGAGCTTTCAGGGGGAATAAATCTTTGAAAGTTGTGTCAAAAGGGAGGTAAGTTTCCCTGACTGCTGTCATGCTGTTGGTACGTTTCACTGCATCTCGCTGGTGTGGGGCTGGGTATTTTATCAAACTGTCTATGTTTTCCTGTTGTTGTATGTAGGGATTGTTTTCCTGAAAATTAATGAATTATTTGAAGAAAAAACTGCAGTTAAATATCTTGACTTTCAATACGTACATACAAATGTTTTTTTTTGCATATGATCATTACAGCAATTTTCAACACATGGACAAAGCTTAAAATACAGAAAGCTACCTAATACTAGTTTTTCAAATTTGAGCCGCCTCGTGGGAAAACCAACAATGTGGTTTCCAAACAGGTTCGACACAAACCGACCTGTACAAGCACAGAAAAGAGATAGAAGCTTGAAATTTCGGATTTAAGTAGAAGAGGAATTGTACTATCTGAGTAGCGAAAACAAAGGCGCTGATCAGCTTCGCGGTTACCGCGAAGCTGATCTGCGTCTTTGTTTTCGCCTATGCAGATTGTTGGTTTTCCCATGAGGCGGCTCATTTATGTATCAGGGTCAACTGAGACACTGCATTACATTGCAGCGAAATCCGGTTCCGTACCATTCTTTCAATTTAATATGAAACAAAGGCACGCTGCCTTATCTGCAAACACACACAATAAACTTTACGCTAGAAACTTAACATTATCATTACGGTCGAGTGTATCCAGCTGTCCAGTGAGCGGGAGGGAAGTAGTTAGAGATGGGGGAGCGAGGGAGGAAAGGAGCTATGGAGGTAGTGTAAGGAGGGAGGGGTAGGTAGTGTAGGGAGGGAAGGACGTAGGTAGATATGAAGTGTAGGGAGGGACGTAGTGTAGGGAGGGAGGAAGGTAGTGTAGGAATGGAGGAAGGTAGTAAGGCAGTTAGGTAGTGTAAGGAGGGAGGCAGGTAGTGTATGGAGGGAGGGAGGGTGGGAGGTAGTGTATGAAGGTAAGTAGGGAGAGGGGGAGATAGGGAGTAAGGGAGGCAGGTAGTGTAGGGAAGCAGGTAGATAGTGAAGAGACAGTAGGAAGTGTAAGGAGTACTTACATGTAGTGAAGGAGGGAGGGTGCTAGGTAGTGTAAAGTAATGTATGGAGTGAGGGAGAGAGGTAGGTGGTTAGGTAAGTAGATAGGTAGTAGTGAAGGGTGTTAGTGTAGGGAGGTATGTAGGTAGGGAGGGAGGAGGTGTAGGGAGAGAGGTAGATAGTGTATTGTAGGGAGGGAGGTAGGTAGGAAGGGAGGGAGGTAGGTAGGTAGTCAGATAGTGTGGGGAAGGAGGTAGGTTGGAAGTGTAGGGAGGGAGGTATGTGGGTCGGTAGGGAGTGTTGTAGGTAGGTGGGTATTGTAGGTATGTAGGTGGTGAGGTAGTATAAGTAGGCGGGAAGGTAGTGTGATAGGTAAGCTCCTAGTGTAGGGAGGCACTAAGGGAGGGAGAGATGGAGGTAGTGTAATGTAGGGAGTGCTGCAGGTAGGTACGTGTGTATGTAAGTAGATAGATAGTAGGTAGGGTAGGGGGAGGGAAGGTGGTAGTGTATGGAGGTAGGTAGGGATGGGGTAATTAGATAGTGTAGGGAGGTAGGTATGTAGTGTATGGAGGTAGGTATGCAAATCTGTAGGGAGGGAGATATGGAGGGAGATAGGTAGGTATTTATGTAGACAAAGAGGTAGTGTAGATAGGTAGGTAGGTGGGTAGTGTGATAGACAGGTAGGGAGAGAGGGAGGTAGTGTAGGGAGCGAGAGAGGGAAGGAAGATAGGTACGGTTGGAGGTAGGTAGGTAGGTAGGCAGGTAGTGTTGGAAGGTAGGTAGGGAGGAAGGGAGGTAGGAAGGTAGATGGACCCCCAGCTTTCAAAATTCTTTTCAATCAGATTCTTGCTCTATATCTCATAAAAACCAAAAAAAAAAATGTTGTCATAGAGCGAGTTGACTTGGGTGTGAGCTGACTTGGATGGGAGTTGACTAAGGTGCGAGTTGACTTGGTTGCGAATTTATTTGGGTGCAAGTTGACTTGTGTGCGACTTGGGTGCGAGTTGACTTGAGTGCGACTTGGGTGCGAGTTGACCTTGGTGCGAATCAATTTCAGTGACAGTTGACTTGTGTACGAGTTGATTTGGGTGCAACTTGATGACTTGGGTACGAGTTGACTTGGGTGCGAGTTGACTTGGGAGCGAGTTGACTTGGATGCGACTTGACTTAGAAGCGACATGGGTGCGAGCTGACCTGTCCTGTGAACGAATTTACTTGGGTACAAGTTGACTTGGGTACGAGTTGACTTTGGTGCGGTATGTAGGAAAAGTGACTCATAGAGTGAGAACGGGTCGAATTGACCTGGTATGAATCTTATCTCATGCATTTGGGTACGAGTTGACTTGGGTACAAGTTGACTCGGGTGCGACTTGACTTGGATGTGACTTGACTTAGATGCGACATGGGTGCGAGTTGACCTGTGTACGAATTTACTTGGGTATGGGTTGACTTGGGTACGAGTTGACTTTGGTGCGGTATGTAGGAAGAGTGACTCATAGAGTGAGAACGGGTCGAATTGACCTGGTATGAATCTTATCTCATGCACTTTGGTAGGAGTTGACTTTGGTGCGACTTGACTTGGATGCGACTTGACTTAGATGCGACATGGGTGCGAATTGACCTGTGTACGAATTTACTTGGGTACGAGTTGACTTGGATACGAGTTAACTTTGGTGCGGTATGTAGAAAGATTGACTCATAGAGTGAGAACGGGTCGAATTGACCTGGTATGAATCTTATCTAATGCACTTGGGTACGAGTTGACTTGGGTGCGACTTGACTTGGGTGCGACTTGACTTGGATGCGACTTGACTTAGATGCGACATGGGTGCGCGTTGACCTGTGTACGAATTTACTTGGGTATGAGTTGACTTGGGTACGAGTTGACTCTGGTGCGGTATGTAGGAAGAGTGACACATAGAGTGAGAACGGGTCGAATTGACCTGGTATGAATCTTATCTCATGCACAATATCTATGTGAATAGAGAAATTGGAAAAAATATGCCAACCAATGAAATTACTTGTTTTTGAAGTGCCCGTACTGTCAACAAAAATGGCCGTTCTAAAGCTTAACCAAGCAATTTGAATTTCACGCTATGTAAGTTTATCCTGTATCATGTATAGCCTTAAAGCAAACACATGTGTGTTTGCTATGATACAGAAAATGCTTATCTATTTGTCCAGACAGCTAAGCTTACCACAGAAGAAGACAAGTCCCCAAACAAATAGTGGTTGTACAATCCCATCTTCTGTGTAATGATGCTGTTCAGTAGGTGCGCTCTAGCATTACTCCAGTTGATCAGGCGTGTCATGTACTTCGACAGAGAACCAAACATGTCATTGGTCCAGTTGTAGGTGTACACATGGATCTGAAAAACCAGAGTACAGATGAATACATGTACATGATAATCAAATAAGTCATGCATTTATGTGCATTCTATTTTAAAGAAAACAATTAAACAGGTTTAATGTAACAGTTACGCGGTAACAACAGCCCCATGTTATAAACAAGGATATATTGATTCTAAACATGCCTTTTGACTTCAGATTTTCACTTGTAGAAGATGGCTTGTACCTGTACAGAAAAGTGTAAGGCATCTTAATACATGTAATTGTATTTTTCAAGACTGAAAAAGTAGGCCAAACATGGGCTTTGAACAAATTTCATTTTGCTTTATTGTCAGCTGATAGGCATGCTAAATGACTCTTTTAATAATAGTTCTTATTTTCACCTCAAAGCATTGTGATTATGATTATACAAAAAGATACCTTGGTATTGTTCAAGACCAGCAGGATAAATCTCTGCCTGGGAATAATGGACTGAGAGTCTGTCAAGGCTGATACACTGGTCTTCTCTACTGAACGGTAGTGGGGTGAGAACTTCTGTAAGGACGGCTTTCCTACAGTACAAGAAAAAGTATAAAAGTATTGCATAAATATTTGGATCATTCAAGACATAATGAAATCAAATCTCTGTCTTGGAATGGTGGCACAAGAATATTACAATGCTAGCAACCGAGACATCATCTCATATATGGAATAAAGACTGTCATGATAAAGTACAAGTGACAGTGATGTCACTTAAATACAATACAGCCAGGGAACTGACTGTATGCTGTTATAAGTTTGGCACTATTTTCAAAACGCCCTACATACATAGGCATCACACATAATTTTTAACTTTTTGAAGTTCTTAACAAAATATTTTAATCATACACTCTTCATGGACTTCATGTATGAGTATTCATTAGAGCTTTAATGGGTTTCTTATTATTGTGATAAAGGCATTCATGCAACAGAGTATATAATATACCTTTTGGAGGGGAAACAGACTGTTCAAAAGACAATTCTTCTTCAGAGCCAGGATGTATGAAGGAGTACCACTGATTGAGGTTCCTCCCCACAGAAATAAAGTTACGATCCTCCCCCGGGCTCAGTGTGGTCCCCTGGCACACATCTAGGGACGTCTCTGACTTTCTTCTGCCAGCCTGGAACCAATAGTACAATGATACATGCAACCTGTAACAACTTTTACACAAAACAAGAACTCCGCGGAGGTCGATATCGCACCTGCATCGGGCAAAGTCAATGGAATGTGAAATATAGGTCAAGGGCACCGGGTCAAGGTGCATGCTTGAAGAGTATGTCAATGACAATCACTATGCAAGGTTTCACACTCGCAGCTATCAATGATGCAGAGAAAACCAAACTGCAAAGTAACTTTGAAGTAAAAATTTGCAAAGTCAATGGACCGTGAAATACAGGTCAAGGTGCGTGCTTGAAGGGTATGTCAAGGACAATTACTATGCAAGGTTTCACACTCGCAGCTATCAATTATGTGGAGGAAACCAAACTTCGACTTAAAAATTAACAAAGTCAATAATGGACCGTAAAATATAGGTCAAGGGCACTGGGTCAAGGGCGTGCTTGAAGGGTATGTCAAGGACAATTACTATGCAAGGTTTTACACTCATGGCTACCAATGATGTGGAGAAAACCAAACTTCGACGTAAAAATTAACAAAGTCAATGGACCGTGAAATATAGGTCAAGGGCACTGGGTCAAGGTGCATGCTTCAAGGGTATGTCAAGGACAATTACTATGCAAGGTTTCACACTCATGGCTATCACTGATGCAGAGAAAACCAAACTTTGACGTAACTTCGACGTAAAAATTAACAAAGTCAATGGACCGTGAAATATAGGTCAAGGGCATTGGGTCAAGGTGCGTGCTTGAAGGGTATGTCAAGGACGATTACTATGCAAGGTATCACAGTCACAGCTATCACTAATGCAGAGAAAAGAAAAACTTCGACGTAAATGTCAAACTTCGACGTAAATGTTGACGGACGGACGAACGAACGGACGGACAGAAATTTGGACTCCTATATCGCACCCTGCTATAAGCAGGTGCGATAATAAGAAAAGTTCTATGTCAAAGAAGTACTGCTTTGTATCCATGGGCTTAAAATTCATTGCATCCTTTTCAATATAAGCATGCATTTTTAAGCTTTGATAGAAAATTCCAACCCTTATCGAGGAGATCAGACTACCAAATGGTTATGATGATATATGATGATAAATGATACATGTAAAAAGTTGTCTTTTTATGGTATTACAAGTATATTGGTATATCTGGATTTTCAGCTAATATATTTTGGTATACCATTATTTGATATGACTGAGTGAATCAATTCAAATTGTTAAAGATAGCAAAGTTACAAAAAATACCTCAAATGGAGCCCTATGTGGGTTATACAGGACCCCTATCACTGGACCTGTATCTACGTCATCCTCTGGCAATAGTTTGAACACTTTTGTTGTGGTCACATGACTAACACTGGTCACGATGCTTTGGAACTCGTGTAGGACATAGTCGATGGAGAATCGTGACTTTAGGCATAGGTCAAGTGTGTGTACAGCAGGTGTTTCTGAAAATAAAAATCAACTCTGTAAATGTTTCTTGCCAACAGCAGCTTGGTAAAGCCAACAGATGATCAGTGTTCAGTCCAAAGCTCAAAATCAGCATTGGTTTACCCAAGAACCATCAAATTCACCATTTGCCCTTTGTTAGTTTAAAATGACTGGTCATTTACAAAGCTTCACATCAAGTCTGAGATGTGGAAAACTACAAATTCGTGTAAGATCCTTTTAGTCCCATCTATTTTGACAAGAGATGAGAGTGGGAAACCTACCTAGACTATGACAATACTTCAACCAGCCTTCCATCACTTCAGCATATATTCTGTGCAATGTCCCTTTTTCTCCCATTTCATACTTGGACAAGATCTTGACAGGATCTAGCCTGGGACTTGATTTATCTGGAGACATGGCCTGCTGTGGAGTCGCCTGACCTGAGCTGGGGATGTCAAATGATCTCTGAAAAAGATTATGTATTACATATTCCTAGAACTATTTTAAGTAGCAAGGTTTTAAACTGACTGGTCCAGCCTCCATATCCTAATTTTCTACAAGCCTCAGAGAAGTTTGATTATAGTCAAGACTTTTTTGGGTGCACAATTTTCTGCAGTTCTCAATAGTCAGGCCAATTTATCTGAATTTTTGGTCAATACAGCTCTATTTTGTAGGGATGTCAACGAATGCCGAAATTGGTATTCGAATATTCGCATAGGATATTCGAATATATTCAAATATTCGAATGATATATACATCTATGCCCAATAGACCCATTACGATGACTTTCTTGGTGGTACATGTATTGGAAATATGAGGTACATGTATATGCATGGTATCGTATCTGGGCTATACCAATGGCGCCATGTAAGAAAAATCAACAAAATTTCGAAGAAAACTAGACAATCTGGAGGTATTTAATAATGACAAATCTCTGGGGTTCCATCTGAGAAAGCAACGACTCACATTTATTGTCAAGCCAAGATTAAGTTCTGCATGCATGTCGTTGATATCCGCCACCAAGAATGCTTAGTGTCTATTGTAATCATGTGGCCTACATGTACTTTGTGAAAGGTCTGTTGTGACTGTGTTGTTCCTAAAGGATTTAGTTGTCAATCTCTATCCAGCCATCTTAAGTTTTCACATGACACAGCTCAAATTGTAGGACTTTCACACCTTAAAAACATTTATTGAAAGCGAGCAATGCTTTCTCCTCAACTTGAATCAACAAAGTGTCACTTGAATCAACAAAGTGTCACTTGAATCAACAAAGTGTCAAACTGTTAATTGAGCGATCTCAATTTGCAAGTGTGTCAAAATGTTGACCATCTTGAATTACTCATCAGACAAGCAGGATTACTGGTCATATTATTTTTCGACCTTTGGCCTTAAATTTGATCCTCCTTTAGACTGATACATGACAATGTTGCAGGTTAGAAAATTATGCGGATATTCGAATCCAGAAATCGCATTCGAATATTCGTATGAAATGCGAATATTCGAACATTCGAATATTCGTTGACATCCCTACTATTTTGTGTCTCTGAAAGTAATCTGGTAATCAAAACTTGGATAAGAAACTGCTTTAGACAGATACTTGTAGCTTAGTGCTCAATGATAATAAAGCCCTGTAAAATCAGTATTTCTTCTTTTTAATATAGCACTATTCAAAACTGTGACACAAACAAACCCTGATCTTACCCCAGCTGATACCCAACAGCAAATCAGTGTCTCTCTCTCTCTCTCTCTCTCTCTCTCTCTACTGCACTTTCTAAACCTGAATTTTCAAGTCTCCATCTGTGAATGTACATCCAGATTCTTTGGGCTCTAGTCAGACTCATCAAAGAAAGCTTTCTTGCAAAAATATTTATTGCAGAGCTTAAGAATATTCACTAATTACTGCTTTATGATGCTCACCTAGTCCTGGGACCTGGAAATATTATTAGAGGACAAGCCTCATAAAGTGCAGTTTATCTGCAAAAACTTCCAACGGTTGGGCCCAAATTAATGCTCACCTTAGTAGAGTCTGGGGGAGGGGACATAACTCTCTTTGTGGCCTGTATGATCTGTTGAATGGCTGAATGTTGCATGGACTGCTGAAGTGACTGCCTACGATCTAGGGACTTGTGGGATTCCGAAATCCTCCGTAGGTTCACCATAGAAAACTTTCTCTCACGGAACTCTTCAGCTGTAAAGAGTAATTGTTTGCTGGCTGAAAAGGTTATTGCACTTAAAACATACATACATGAAAGGGATAGTTAAAGTAAAACAGAGTGACTTTTACTTTTCTTGTCACAAGACCTGCATTTTGTACACTTAAGTATGGAAGCAGAGATAAGTCTATCCAAAACTCTTTGAGCTGGCTGCATGAATATGCTAAGTAGAAAAACATCAGTGAAGAATTCAACAAAATTACCTATAATGCATGAAAGAAAACATAACTTATATTATCAGATAATGTTACACATATGTTTTAGCTATTAACACACTTAAGAGTCATTACTAAACTAGAAAAAGTGCCTTGAGAGGCACATATACCCCCGGCTGGTAGCCACCAAGCCACCTTCCCTACCCCCTACCTAAACAACCCGGCACATGCTCACCCCTGACATTGAACCTCACATCACCAATGAAAGACAGTACCCTTATCAAGTACATTTTTTAAATAAGCCGTGTAAAGTACTTTACATACAAACATGGAGAAGTGTAGTTTTAGAATGACATATCTATTTGTCTGTTGCTTGGCCCACCGGGGTCCAACTGATGTTTTTCTTTAGCTCCGGAGTTAGTAAGTTATTTGGCGCCCAGGGATCTCTATCGTCGGGCAGCTTACTGAATCTGTGAGTCCTGGTTTTTGATTCATCGGGATGTTTATCATGATTTATTTGTTTGTTCTTGATGATTCATTTACTAGTTAGAGATTCACCACGAGGACCGAAGAACTAACTAAATGTTATGAACCAATGCAGAAGCTGAGGGTGAGGTTACGGCCGTGTAAAATCGATTTAAACCCGCCAGTAACTTTGTGTTACTGATCGTTCCAAGTCGATACTTCTGTGGTGGTTCTTTTTGTTTTATGTCTTGGTGTTTAAAATATTTTGTGCTGTTGGCACCTTATGTATGTTTGCATATTTTTAGTTAAGTTAAGGTAACTGAGTGGCCACCTATTGGGAAAAAAAAAAAAAAAAAAAAAAGTCCTAGATCTTGACCTCAGGTCCCACCCCTGTGCCTAGCCCTTATGTGGTACCTATGTTGTGTTGTAAGCATGAACGCTATCTAGTACATGGTTGTCAAGATATTAGACACACAGAATATTAATCTTGGTAACTATTGTATTGTATTGTCCTAGATTTTGACCTCCAGCCCCACCCCTAGAGTTTGGTGCCATGGAATTTAATTCAACCCTAAAGGTATCTATGATCCAAACAGGAATACATTCCTATAAGTATTTGTTATGATATGAACTTTAGCCACGGATGAAAAAACACTATGTAAATAGCACATTTTCAAGGTGACCTAGATTTTGACCTCTAGCCCTACCCCCGGGCATGGACCCAGAATCCGAACTGACAGAAAAAAAGCAAACCCTATAGGGTACCTATGGTTAAAATATGAATGGTTTCTGATCATTGGTTCATGAGATATACACCACCAGAGAAACTTAAACCAAAACTTTGACCCAAAGTAAAGGTGACCTAGATTTTGACCTCTAGCCCCACCCCCTGGCATGGACCCAGGGTCCAAACTCACAGAAACAAAGCAAACCCTATAGGGTACATATGGTTAAAATATGAATGGTTTCTGATCATTAGTTCATGAGATATACACCACCAGAGAAACTTTAACAAAAACTTTGACATAAATTCCACGAACGTTCCGGAATAACGAACGAACTAACGAACGAACGAACATACGAACGGACAAACGGAAAAGCAAAAACTATATACCCCTCGGCATAAATGCCGGGGGTATAATTAACAGTAAAATAAATTTATTGTGGAACATGTTTACAGGATTCATTTAGTTTAACATCCCGGTCAAAACATTCCAGTCATGTTGGAATAAGGCAACCACTCTCTGGGTATTAACCAGTACTACGGGTAGTTAATGTGTCTTACTCAAGTACACAACTCAGACCCAGTGGAGCTTGAACCCAGGACCTTTTGACTTAAAGTCTGATACTCTACCTTAAGTCACTACCTTACAAATTAAATAACTAACAATGTGGTCATGCTGGGGGCAACTCAGCCTGGCCTGTATGCCTTTCATGTTATGAAAAAAAGTGTTTAAGGATAACAATCTTTATGTTTATTTTGAGTCAAATTTAAGTCCATTTAGGTAGGGATATCAACCTATTAAAAACTCTCTAATACAGCATGCTGATTTTGCCGGCGCTAAGAGCACTAATAATATTACATTCAACTGCCCTTTTAAAAAAAGCAATTGGCTTTCCTACCACCACACAAAGCTCTTATATTAAATGATTTGTTTTGGACCAAAATCATATGGCTCCATGCAAACAAAAATGTATAAATACATTCATTGAACTGACAGTTCTAAAATACATGAGCAGGCATGATCTAAATGACTATGACCGCATGATTTCTAAGTGTTTTTGTCTTCTGAGCAGGGTGGTTTCTAGATATATGTATATGCTGGCTGTTTAAAATGTAAACTGAGTATAATGAATTCTAAAAAATAATCATGCAAACAATTACACATCTGCAATTACTTTCCCCAACATGAACACCTTGCAGGAGATTTAGTGCACAATTAGCAAAAGCTGAGAAGCCTGTCATTTTGGCTCTAGAATTTGTCATTTTTTCAAAGTGAAGGCCAAAATGAAAGTGTGGAAGCATTCTGATGTCTTAAATCAATCAAAAGCATGACAAAATCCCTTTCCGGAAAGTAATGGCAAATGTATCAAGCAACAAGTGAGAACCTTTTACGTGTAATTCAATTTGATAAACATATTTTGGTTAAGAACATGTACACAAATAATTTTGGTGGCCATGACATTTCTTTCAACTTTCATGAAGCACAAAAATAACTGAACAACTATCAGCTGGCTTTTGCAGAAAGACAGTTAAATGTACATTGTTTAAATTCAAAGCCAAGTCAGATTAAGTACCTATTAAACCTGATTTTTATCATATAAATCTTCTTTAAAAAATAGGAAATTTTCTGCAATCATTTTTCATAGAAGCTAAGTTCTCACTTTACTGCTTTTGAAAATATACACTAAATTCCATGTATGACTGTAAAAGAATTCAATATGATAACTTTCATCCATTCTGTGTACATTTTTATATCTTAAGAGTTAGACATTTTCAATAAATAAGCCACACAGAAAACAATTAGTTGGTTATGTTTAAGGTGCAAAGTTTAAGGAATTTGCGTGTCTTAGACAGGACCAAAGTCATCCTACCTGTGCAGACTGATTGCTTCTTTTATTGTTCACCACTTAGATAGAATTAGAAGAGTCAATTCTAGCTTCAAAATTTACATATAGATATAAATAGGAGTTGTGGAAAATTGTAGCAATTTATAACAAAGTTAAAACTGACAGTGCTTTCAATAGAATACTAGACTAAGAGCAACACTATTACAGAATATGCTTAATTTGAATATGATAGCTCATTAGATAGAGCTTTGCTTTATATGAATGTGGACCAAAGTTTGATCCTTGAGTCAGGTCTATTTCTTCTTTTGTTGTGGATACTTTTACTCTACTAGTATAAAGAGAAAAAAATAACTATTGGAGAATGATAGTGTTTAGTAAAGTTTAGTACCTGATGAAAAATAAGGTGAGGAGGGAGCAGACATGGTGGGGAGGGGAGATAAATCCTGCAGGCATTTAGGGATCTCACATATAGGGGCTGTGAGTAGGTAGTACTCCATCATCACGTCACACAGGGCGTGTTTCAGGGACAGGATCAGCTTGTCTTTCAGTAGGTTCATCTCGATGTCTCCGCAGGACCAGATATGGAACTGGACTAGAGCTGTTGGCCCTGGAATTAAATATATCAAAGAATAACTATTTTAAAAAGACCCTGGTTAATAAATGATCATATTAACACCTTGGGCATAAAATGAGAGCTCTTTGAAAGAGTTCTTTGCCCCTACTCTTAATCCTTAGTTCTTTGCTATCTGGCTTGATGTTATGAATACAAGAGTCAAGATCAACAGTCTATCAATTTCTTAAAAAAGCAATGTAAGACTGTGGATCCCGGACATAGGGGTCACAATCTCCTTTGACCTATCCAAATGAAAGGTTACCTGGTTTCTTGCTATCTGGCTTCAGATCAAACATCTGCGTAGCTATACAAGTTTTGAGGTCAGCGAGTGTGTCTATCTCTTCATAGGCAACACTAGACGGAGTGGCCCCTTGGAGAAGGGGTACCTGATGTCCTTTGCCATCAACCAGGCTCAAGCTCACTATGGCTACACCTGAAATATAGCATATCAAATTGTTCAATTGTAATATCAGGGGCATCCCGAAATGTAGTTGCGAAACCTCACTCCA
Source organism: Rugalucina vietnamica (assembly GCA_964017185.1). Classification (NCBI taxonomy): domain Eukaryota; kingdom Metazoa; phylum Mollusca; class Bivalvia; order Lucinida; family Lucinidae; genus Rugalucina; species Rugalucina vietnamica. Next base: position 23,467,226 of record OZ024873.1, read on the forward strand.
CTACGTTCCATGAGGTTGAAGCTCACTATATACTTGACATGTAGGACACAGCATATCAGACTCATCTTACGCTACAGATTTTTGAAAGACACTTCATAAGACACCAGTGTACATGTATAACAGACATTTTTGATTTTCCAAAAAGCGGATCTCTTATGGGGGGTTGTACTGGAAATATTTCCATCATCAGGAGGTCTAACTGGCCTCTCATGCAGGAAAATTTTAATTTAGAAAATTTTTAGAAAATTTTAACACTATTTGAATCCATAGCATGTTACATAAAATACCATACAAACATTTCATACCTATTTTGCTAGCTGTATGTGGTGAAACAAAGAGAAACACTTGATCAGATGGTATGGGCTGCACTTTTCCATCAAAGGTATCCTGAAGAAAAGGAAGAAATTCTACAGTATATGTGTATTTTTTCTTTTAGCATATCTCATCTAAATGTGTGAGTAAAAATCTTTTTAGCGCTCTTAAATAATGATAGAGTTCTAACTTTTATGGAGATGGGACCTCAAATTAAAGTCTCATCCAAAAGAAGAAAAAGGTAAATGCAAAAAGAAAGCATGAAGAAGATATTTTAAAATTATATTACCACAAAATAATTGTCCCGGTTTGTATCTGTATAGTTTGGTGTGTGCAAATATTGAAGCAGATTCTGTCTGAGATAAAACACAACAGCAGCCAAATGTTGACCAGCTCTGCCAGTAACTGTTAGGTGTAGCCTCTCAGTGGGAGGTGACCCCGGACGTTGGATGAACTGAAAGGAAGAAGAGAAACTATCAGGGCAAGACACAACAGCAGCCAAATGTTGACTAGCTCTGCCAGTAACTGTTAGGTGTAGCCTCTCAGTGGGAGGTGACCCCGGACGCTGGATGAACTGAAAGGAAGAAGGGAAAACATAACAGCTGATAGATGTTGACTAGCTCTGCCAGTGACTGTCAGATGAAGCCTTTCAACAGGAGGGGGTGTGGATGCTGGTTGCTAAATAAATTGAAACGGCAAAGAAAAATGGATTAAGAAATCAAATTTATGTGTGATTTAGTATTTTTTTAAAGACACAAATAACCATTCTTATGAAAATGATGACTTTTTTTTAATTCTCATATCATTACCGAAGGTCAGGAAATCACAGTCTTGCTTTAAGTTAGTCCTTAAGCAAATAGGACACTCATATTAATTTGAAAGGCAAAATATCAGATATGTATGATGTACCTGTACATCTTCAAGTGCAAGTTTACACATTGGGTTACGTCTCAGAGTCACAACAATCACATCTAGTGTAGCTTCGTCCACTTTTTTCTGTAGTGCTTGGACAAGACTTTCTTTTATCTCAGATCCTGAAATATATTAATTACTGTTTATTGTTGCTATGTGACAATAAGGGATCACCTCTTCTGTAAGTTTGAACAAGGCTGGTTTATGTTAGAGCCTAAGAACAAAGGAGCTTAAAGTTATGATTTTTTCATGATTTTATTCGTAGGAAAGTGAAATGTGCATTGAAAGAACTTTCGATAATGTAAAATATGATTTCATATTAAAATCAACCATTAAGTATGTAAATAGTGAAAACTGTCTGATCCCTTTGAGACTTACCATCAGGAAAACATGTGCAATGGATACCCCTTAAACCCCACTTTTATATAGCAAAACTGGGGTATGCAGGGGTATACCTATTTTCTTATTTTTGCTCAAAAACATAGATTGTGGGTGTTGGAACCGCCTCACCGAGGCAGTTTCTAACTTGCACCAACAATCTACAGCCCCTTTCACTCGAGTTTGCCATTTCAGCATTTAGGTCAATCAAGTTTGTGTGTAAATCAGGTAACTTTTAATTATATTTTAGAACTGAAACAGTGTCCCAGGTGCCAGGTGTTCTTAAAATCTATTCAGCATTTATCTTTAAGTAATGATGTCACCTCTCCTGATAAAAAGATTGTAATTGTTTGATTCAAGCACATTTTTATTTCAAAATTATTTGCACAGCACATACAATGCATATTAAGTACACACATTTAAAATAGGATAGGGACAAAAGCAGAATTCTATCAATTTTAGCAGTTAGCTATCGGTATCAACATGGCCAAAATTCCACATACAGGCCGACTTCGCTATCTCAAACTCGGTTGTCTCGAATACCCCACTTATGTCGAAGTGATCTCCCACTCCCGAGCGTCTCTCCCTATATGTTATTGTATTTCAACCTTGCTTGTGTCGAACTCGGTTATGGCGAAAACCCGGCTGTGTCGAAGTGATAATTCGATCCCCACAGAAAAAAAAATCTATTAGTTTCACCCTGTCTGTGTCGAACTTTGAAATCGAAAATTATCGGTCCGACTTCATGATCAGCGAAGAAGAAAAAGGAAGATGTAAAAAATCAAAAGACGATGGTCATTTTTGTCAATTTTCGGAACTGCATTTTTCACATTAGCAAATTGATACAAAGTCCGAAAAAATAAAAAAAAAGACAAATTTACCTCTAATGGAGTTTTTAATCCACATAAAATTTGTCATTTAATCCATCAAAATTTTAGTTTCATTTTCACTTTTCCATGCGGTATCCGATAATTACACACAACAATGGGGTTAATTGATTTGGTCAGCCGCTTTGTGTAAACCAATTGACCTTAATTCGTAATACGTCACACTAGCGACGCGCTTGATTAGACAATAAAGCAGTTATCGGCGCCTTTGAAATTTAATTGTTTGAACACTGTTAAGCGGCGGTGTTTGATGTTAGCTATCAGGGGTATTCTTTAACTGTCACAATATCGTCTCAAAATTAGTGTCATAATTGAGTAGGTCAGACTTACAATTCTCTAGTGCAAAATGGACTTACAAATCGCTAGTGCTAAATGGACTAGGTAACATGCGCTACATGTATAGCGATGAATGCATGTTTGGTTTTACAAATCACGAGTGCTAATTTTGACTGTGTAACATGTGCTACACGTATAACTACGAATGCATGTTTGTGTTTTGTGCTCTCGTTTGTGCATTTTATTTGTTATTCATGTGTGTTAAACCTTTATATGACATGTATTGAAAAAATAAAAACAAAGTGTACTGTTTTTGTTGTCTTTATTTCATTACCAATTTAATAGAAACAGCGTTACTACAGTCATGCTCCAAATGTGTTGTTGAAACGTTGATTCTATTTATATAGCGTAGATCGTACGTGACAATTTTCATGTCTCGTCACAATTTGTTTATCTCGAACTTCGGAAAACTCGAAGTGAATTCTCAATTCCCCTTGATTTCGAGATAGCGAAGTCGGCCTGTAGTAAGATAAAAATTTCACTCGAGTTAGCCGTTTTAAAGGTCATTTAGTTTGAAACTGTCACTAAAGTCAGCAGATCAGTCAATCCATATATCTTTATGGACAACATAAAGAGATACTCAGATCTTCAGAACACATGGTCTTCTTGTGTAAAACAAGTGCTCAAACGGCAAACTCGAGTGAAAGGGGCTGTATGTTTTGAGCAAAAATAAGAAAAAAATCAAAATTTTTCTACTGAATTTTTTTCATTTTTTAAAAATCTGTATATTACATGGGCATGTTTTCATAATGCTTTCTGGTCTAATCTGCAATATAACAGTTTGGGATCTTAAGTTTGTCCAACCAGAATATTCAAGCTGTTTTAGATGAGTTTAGAGACACACTGTCCATATCCTTCTCAAGCAGAGCATGACCTTAAGCCATATTTCAACACCCCACCCCCATGCCAGCTCGTGAGGGCCGAAAATTCACCAACCTGCTTCTTCGATGCCATGAACATCCAGTTCAACATAATCAAGTGGTCCTTTAGACAGAGATAGGGCACTACTGGATGAGCTTAAAGACACACTATCCATATCTTTTAGGGGCTCGGGTGGTGCAAGACTTCCACCGGTGTCTCTCCTAATTAGACCATAGGAAGAGCTTAAGTCTGAAATTTTGAATCAGAATGTATATGATGTTTATAATTTCATAGTATTTTTAGATACTGTTCATGTGTATAAGGACAATTTCAAAACTAGAAATTGGCTGCAAGCAAGGCTTTCAGTATACCTCCGCAAAATTATCTAAGGCCTATAACTTAAAGGCCTTTAAGTCAAACATGCAGAAAATTTGTCAAAAATATCTTTTCAGCATTATAATCCTTCATGAAAATCCTCCGTATGTCTGACTCATGTCTGTAAATATTACATAATATACTGAAAGCTCAGGGAGTAAAATTATTGTTGATTTCACTGTACACTGTTGATCATTTTTTATCATGAGAAATGGTCAAAAATTGGCTATGCTAAAAAAAAGCTGTATATTTGTCAGAAATAAATTATTCAGCATAAGATTTCTTCATGCACATCTGAAATATATCTGGAACAAGTGTGCAAAGAATTCAAATGAAACAATGAAAGCACTAGGAGGACTTGATTTCATAAAGTATGCACTACCAGCCGTATTGTATATTAGCGATGGTTGAAAAATGTCTAAGTTGAAAAATGCTGTAAATTTGTCAAAATTATTTTTTTCATCAATAAAATTCTTTATGCACATCTTCAATATGTCTGTAACATGTCTGCAAAGTATTGAAAAGAATTACTGAAAGCTCCAGGAGGAGTTGGATTTCATAAAGTATGTACTATCAACCATAATTGAATATAAAGCAGAAATGGTCAAAATTGGCTAAGTTTAAAAAGCTGTAAATTTGTCAAAACTAAAATTTTCAGCATAAAAATTCTTCATGCACATCTTCAATATATCTGGAACAAATCTGCAAAGAATTAAAAAGAAACAATGAAAGCCCTAGGAGGAGTTGATTTCACAAAGTATGCACTACCAACCATTATTGTATGTAAGCAATAGTCGAAAAATGGCTAAGTTAAAAAATGCTGTAAATTTGTCAAAAATTATTTTTTCAGCATTATAATTCTTCATGCACATCTTCAATATGTCTGTAACATGTCTGCAAAGTACTGAAAAGAAATACTGAAAGCCCTAGGAGGAGTTGATTTCCCAAAGTATGTATGTAAGCAATAGTCAAAAAAATGGCAAAGTTAAAAAATGCTGTAAATTTGTCAAAAATTATTTTTTCAGCATTTCAATTCTTCATGCACATCTTCAATATGTCTGTAACATGTCTGCCAAGTACTGAAAAGAAACACTGAAAGCCCTAGGAGGAGTTGATTTCACAAAGTATGCACTACCAACCACGGAATGACGGACAGGCTGAAAACAGTATACCCCCCTAAAACTTCGTTTTGCGGGGGGTATAATCAGATATAATGCAGATTTACCTAAAATAGTGTACAAAGAATTGTCAAGAAATATACAGATTGAATTGAAAAGGGCAAGAACCTTGACCACTTTATAAGAAGAGACCTGTAATGGCATTTATGACAGTTGAGTGAAAACTATTCCTTAATGCACATAACATATATGATATAGACACATAACATCACAGCAGTTGAATTTCAGAATCACTGTTTAGCAGATCCAGATAGTATATCACTCAATGGACCTTTAACATTTGATTTCTTATCTCAAATATTTTAAAACATCCCTTATCTTTTTCTTTGTCATGCCATTCTAAAATTTGTCAGTTTTTCTACCACTTTCGGTGTTTACAATTTACCTATGTTATCATCAGCACTAGGGGTTGGTATTTTCATAGATCCTTCAAACTCCTTGAGGCACAGATAGCTGACCCTGCCTGTCGATTCCCTGATGACAAACATGTTCTTTCTATTGTACACCGAGAATGGATTTAACACTGATCTAAGAGCTTGGATCCCTGTAAAACAGAAAGTTTGTGCACAAACGTTAAATTGTCATTAAAAATCATGGAAGTGTGATATTCCACAGTAGGGACATGATTCATGTTCTTCGTAACCATGGTAAAAGCTGAGGTCATATCAACAATATGACTAAATTAACAACACTGTCCTCAGACAAGCCTTCCAATGCAGTTTATCAGTCTGTAGACTGTAGTGTCCATTCTTTCAACAATAATTGACAACCTGCCCTTTTTACACTTTCAGAGGCAGAAAACTACAAAATTGTGCCACATGGCAATTTACCGCTGTTCAGCTATAACACTGACATGTACAATGCTTGCTATAAAAGAAATTTTAACATTACATCAACAAAAAGATTTCAGATTAAATGTCAAGAGATCTACCTCTGGACATTGTATAGCCTCTTGTGGTGGTGCCCGCCTTGAGTCTGGGATGGAACAAGAAGTATGTGGTCCAGACCACCTTACAGTTGAAGTGGCCGGGATCCAGGTCCATCTGGGCAGCCAGATATTTGGTGTCAAATATGTCGTCATCTTCTTCCCCATCAGAACCTAGCAAAGTAATTTACATACATGCAACTACTTTTCTATACGATAGAAACACAACAACAATGTTTTGATTGATAAATGATTTACCATTTTACAGCCCATCAGTGCATTTCAGGCCATATTTAGTGAGTTCAATTATTCTAATGGCATGATTCCCGGGCAAACCTCTCGGGGGAAGATTACCAGTACAGTTGAACCTGCGTTAAGAGACCACACAGGGGAAGCAGTAAAAGTGGTCTCCCATGACAGGTGGTCTCTAAAGCCAGGCTTCCAAAATTTGGGGAAAATTTGAAAGATCGTCTCAGGTCGCGAAAATACATTACAATTCCGATTTGTCTCTTAATAACTCATAGCAAATCAATTACCTCTATGTATCGTCTTTTTTTTAGTATAACTCATCCCTAGTGAGATATTATTATCCAAACTAAATTATTTCGGTGTATTTTAAAGTAGATTCAGTCCTCATTGTGTTTGTTTACATGAACCAAGGCAGGTCGCTTATTGTATTGAAAATTTTTATTGCTTATTATATTGAAAAAATTGTAAGGTATGAATTACCAAAATACTGGCCAACAGTGAAATCCCACCTTTCGTTGACATCAGCATACTAACAAGCGTTTGGAACAGGTAAAGTGTCTATAGATGTGATGTGGATGAAGTGTATTGGGTAAAACTCACAGGTACATATGGAATATGTGAAGCGAGTGTGTTACACACGCTTAGCTTCTTTCACAGTTTGCATTCCCACTCACGGTCTGCTGATCAGCTAGTGATAAAAATCATTTACCCTTATTGTGGATAGGAGTTGAAATCGTTGAATAGTGATATTAATTAAGTGTTGATTGGGTGTCGGATAGATAATTGGTCAACGTTTCAATTGATGTTTTGATTGGAATACAAATGTGACACTGAGACGATCTCAGTTAGTTACACAACAAAATATAGGAGATATAGGAAATGAAAAAAGAGACAATAAGCAATGCTTATTAAATACCCCCCGCAGGGTAACTGCACAAAAATTATTTTTTCACAATAACAATTCTTTATGCAAATGTCCAATGGGTGTACATCATGTAGGCATGATATCAAATTTTTCCATCAAAAACTGTGGTAGGAGTTGATCGGCCCGTGAAAGCCCTTACCTGTAAAAAAAACTAAGAAAAATTGTCTAAGTTCTCATAGCTGTAATTTTAACAAAAATTATTTTTTCACAATAAAATTTCTTCATGCAAATGTCCAATGGGTGACATCATGTAGGCATGATATCAAATTTTTCCATCAAAAACTGTGGTAGGAGTTGATCGGCCCGTGAAAGCCCTTACCTATCCAAAAACTAAGAAAAATTTTCTAAGTTCTCATTGCTGTAATTTTAACAAAAATTATTTTTTCACAATAACATTTCTTCATGCAAATGTCCAATGGGTGTACATCATGTAAGCATGATATCAAATTTTTCCATCAAAAACTGTGGTAGGAGTTGATCGGCCCGTGAAAGCCCTTACCTGTAAAAAAAAACTAAGAAAATTGCCTAAGTTTCATAGCTGTCATTTTGTCAAAAATTATTTTTTCGCAATAACATTTCTTCATGCAAATGTCCAATGGGTGTACATCATGTAGGCATGATAACAAATTGTTCCATCAAAAACTGTGGTAGGAGTTGATCGGCCCGTGAAAGCTCTTACCTGTAAAAAAAAGTAAGAAAATTGCCTAAGTTCTCATAGCTGTCATTTTGTCATAAATTATTTTTTCGCGATAACATTTCTTCATGCAAATGTCCAATGGGCCTACATCATTTAGGCATAATATCAAAAAGTTCCAACAAAAACTGTTGTAGGAGTTGATCGGCCCATAAATGCACTATCTTCACTGTATACAAAAGCCATCAAGAACTATAAAGGGAAGTAACTCAAAAGGGACTGGCCCCTAGCCCTTAATTTTTGCATGTACATATTTGCCCCATAGATATACAGATGCCTGCAAAGTTTCATGAAATTCCATCAATGGGTCTTCAAGATATTAAAGAAACAAAACGTTACGGACGGACGGACGGATGCACGGACGGACGCACGGACGGACGGACGGACAACGTGAAAACAGTATACCCCCCTTAAAACTTCGTTTTGGCGGGGGGTATAATAAGTGAGTGATTCACAGTAGCAGACTAAGATTAAAGGAATGCGACACAAATATTTTTAGATAAAATATGTTGATGTTGTTGTTTACTTTGTTAATGAATGAAACGAAGAATGGCTGCCTTATAACACCTCCCTGGCGGAAACCACAATAATTAAGAAACTGACACAAACATTTTTTTCTCTTTGATTCTATTGTTTACAATATCATTTCAATGTAAGCATGGTTGCTTACTGCAATTAATCTGTCATCTGTCAGAGTGGAAACGTACCGCAAGTCATTGTTGCAATTATGCGTAATCCGCCATTATCGCCGCTAATATCGGTCGTTTATTGCGACGAAAATGACCGTTTTTCTTGTTATTTTAGCAGTGGTTGGTCACGTATGACAGGGAATCGCTTAAGAGAGGTCAATTAACAGAGAAAAACGCTCCGGAGGATCATATTGTGGTCGCTTACAACAGGAAAACGCTAAAGACAGGTGGTCGCTAGGCCAGTCTAGACTGTACTTAGTGGACTTACTGCTGCTGTTGGCTGAATGTTGAATCTTAGGTTTTGGTTTCCGGTCCACATTCCATGACACCTCTTCATCAGCTTCGGGAACCAGTAAGGCATGACACATCCTCGACTCATACAGGTCATTCAGTAGCAGCAACTACAATTTAAAATGGAAATGATAAAGCATTGTTGTTAAAGTTTTATTTATAATACAGTTTTCTTATTTTCTTTTCTTTTTGCAATAGTATTGCTCATAATGCTGATGAAACACTACTGGCACTTAATTTGTTAGTCACATCAATGGAAGATCCATGGACTTAAAAACAATTTTCACTGGATCCATTGGAGTTCTAACTGATTTTGACTGGATCCACTGGACTTTAAACTGACTTTCACCGGATCCACTGGACTTCAAACTGACTTTCACTGGATCCACTGGACTTCAAATGATTTTTACTGGATCCATTGGACTTCCAAACTGATATTTACTGGATTCATTGGACTTACTGATTTTCACTGGATCCATATGACTTCAAACTAACTATCACATTTTAATTGGATCCATGGACCACAAACTGATTTCCACCGGTGTTCATTGGATTCAAAATAAATTTCACTGGGCATATGGACTTCAAACTGATTTTCACTGGATCCACTGGACTTCAAACTGATTTTCACTGGATCCATTGAACTTCAAACTGATTTTCACATGATCTAAGGACTTCAAACTATTTTCACTGCATCCAGTGGACTTCAAATTGATTTTCACATGATCTAAGGACTGGACTTCAAACTGATTTTCACTGGATCCATTGGACTACAAACTGATTTACTCTGGATCCAATGAACTTTCATATATGCACACAACTGCATTTTAATTTTGTTGTACTCTTGTTGTAGCATGTTTTGCCTCTTTAACACGGAAATTAGCTTTGATCACAAAATGGGTTATAATGAGATAATGGTGTATGATGCTCACCTGATTAACTTTCTTGCAAGTTTTCTCAACATTAGTTTTCATCTGTGTCAACAAGTCTCTCTGTTGTAGGATTTCCTCATTGGTCTCACCACCTGACTCCCTAAATTTTCAAAGTAAATTAGCAAGAATTTTGGTTTAACTTTGCTTGCTTGAACATGGTGATTCATAAGCTCTGATGCACATCAATATTATAAGCTGAATATAACCAATCATTAGATCAGTACTTGACCCAAAAATGACCATTCTTTGTTTCCCTGACTTGATGCTTTATGTCCACAGTCAACAGCAGAGTTAATGTTATATCTACACTGTTCCTAAGCATGCTAACCAAAGGTAGATTCCCAGTTGTTAATGCATATTTCTAATATCATTAACTTCAATGGCTCCTGTGGAATTGGCAGAAGAGGAAAACTGGCTATAGGAAATATCTTATTACCAAATCTTCAACAATGAAATGTGCCAAATGTGTGTGTGTCTTGGGGGCAGGGAGAGGGGTCTATTGTTTAGATCATCAGGAAAACATGTCCGTGAAATGTATACCCCCGTAAACCCCACTTTTATACAGAAAAACTGGGGTATGCAGGGGTATACCTATTTTTCTTATTTTTGCTCCAAAACATAGATTGTGGGTACTCGTTAGAACCGCCTTGGCGAGGCGGTTCTAACGTGTACCCACAATCTATGTTTTGAGCAAAAATAAGAAAAATAGCAAAAATTTTCCGATGAAAATTTTCATTTTTTACGACTTTAAAAATCTCTGTATATTGCATGGGCGTGTTTTCGTAATGTGATCTTCCTAACAAATTAGACATGTTACTGAAAAGTATGTCCATATTGCACACCATGTCTTTAACACCAACAAAGGAAACAAGCAATAGAAAAAATACAGATAATCATTACCTATTTTGGAAGTATATGTTCACACTGTCATTGTTGACCTGCATGATAAGCCAGAAGTTTGGCATGAGCCTCTTGATGTTACTGTCACTAAACGATGTAGCACTGTCATCCATATCATCTACTTCACTCATGTCAGCATTGTATGCTGAAAAAAAAGTGAACAATCAGTTATAATTTTTCAACAAAAAATTACTTTAAAGGTGTATTGTTTCTGACACCTTTAAAGCATGCAAATGGAACAGCAAGGCGCTCATCTAAGTTAGCCCTGTTAAATATTTTAGGATCAGTTATTCACTGTTTAGAAATAACAAGGACTTTCACATAAAAAATACATAAATTAGTACTATTTGATGTTGATTCAAATCAAGGGGCTATTTTCATTAAACCAGTTCCATTCAATACAGTATTAATTGTAGATGAAAGTATATTTAGCAATGCTTTATTCAGCATTTCTTTTTAAATCCAGTTTTTTATGTGAAATCATTGTATTTTAAAACATCTTACCATCTTCAGTAAAGCTGCCCCTGGAGGACATCCATGACGGTGTCTGAGGAAGTGTCGAGACCCTACTTTTAGGGGTCCCTTGTCCAGACAGAGGGGCTGAAAAATGCCTGAATCTCCCTACAGGCCCTATGAAGTTGGAATGGAATCCTTTCACTGGTGAATGAGCTTGAGATAAACTTTCTTCTTCAGATTTTATTGCACCACATGCTGTTTCAGTTCGGAATCCTGCAAAACTTGAGCATCTTTTCAATATTCCTTCATTATCTGGATCATCTTCAAAGCTGTTATCAACTAGCCCAATTTTACTCTCAGGCAATGGTATATAACATTCACTTCTACCATCTGTCTTAGTAAGCTGTATAGAGACATCAGTGACTAAAGGACTAGACACACTTCCTTCATGTATAACTGATACACTGTCATCCGAGTGTTTGGAATCTGAAGTAGCACTAGATCTCCTAGTCTCACCACCAGAATCCTTTTCCCCACTTTTTTCAAGACTAGACCTACTGTCTTCTGATCCAGCTCTTACTTTTCTACCTACTGCCTCAGCAATTGAGACTTTTGAGTCCTTTCTGTCACCAGATTCAACTTTAACTTGGTCTTTTCCAGTTTTTGATGACCCACTTCCAAGTGATTCAACAGAATCAGTTTTTGACTTAGTTCTATCTTTCTTTAATCCTGCTAGAGCATCCTCTATAGCCATAGAACCTGTTTCAGCTTTATGCTTATCAGATTCAGTAGATTCAATTTCACTAGCCCCAATGTTTGATTTAGCATTACCTTTTCCAAAACCAGCTATATCTGTTTCGACTTTTTCATTACTTCTCCTCCTCTCCAAGCTTTCAAGACTATCAGTACTGGATTTCTTCATCTTTAGGACAAGTTCTTTACTTTTCTGTCTATTCAATAAGCTCACTTCTTCTAAATTAACTCCCTCTACAAAAACACCTGACCGTCTGTCAACCGACCTCCTGTCTTCCCGCTTTTTCTCAGAACTTCCATCACTTTGAACACTCTGGGGTTTAACAGTAAGTGGACTAGATCGACCAATAATCTCATTCCCAATGTCAAATATTTTATCCTTTGCATTCAAAACCAAAGGGGAAATACTCTTGACTTGCTTTGAATCATCAGTGCTCTCCCCTAGTTTGCCACCAGGGGAAGATTTGTCTCCCCTGGGAGTGATCATCAATGGTGGAGGTGCAAGAGGTATGAAGTGACCGCCTAACTCTTTTAGCTCTACCAGTTTACTATTGAGAGCATCAGCATTGACATAATTTGTCAGGATGAACCGCCTCTTTGCCAAATAGTACCAATCAGCCTCTTTGATGAGCTGGTAGTTTGGGATGGCCATCTTTTCAAATTCCTGCCGATGAAGATATTCAACTAATTGTAATGTAAAGTCTAAGAGGCAATCAATCTAATATTCCTCCATATCAAAGACTGATAGCATCAAAATGTTATTCACCATTTTTGCATTATCCGCTGGTTCCCAGCTGAAAAAAAATCAGTATTGGAAATACAGGTAACCAATAACCCCCCTCAGGGGGGTTCTGGTTACCTGTTTTTCCAATATTGATTTTTTGTCAGTAGGAAACCAGCCGATAATGCAAAATTGGTGAATACACCTCATTTCCTATAGCATCATTTGTTATGACAGTGTTGTAAAACAGATCACTGCTGGACTCTGTTCATTTAGACTTATTTCATTATGATATTTTTATATTTTAATCCACTTGTATCATGAATTGGATAACTAACAGGGAAACTGGCTTGGATGCAATCGGTGCAATTAATAGGTTGTGGTGCATACTGTTTTGCAAGCTCTACATTATGATGAAGAAAAATATCGTTGGCTCGTTTACAAAATCTCGTAACTGCAAAAAAACAATTTTTTCAGGAGAAGCAAAACACTAAAACTTGTATATAAATATTATATAAATGTGCATGTTTACAAATTGTCGTATATCCAAAACTTGATAAATGAAAGCTAGAAGCAGATTCTAATGATGAATTAAAGAATGCATTTATGAGAAATCCTTCATATGCAACTTTTGCATATCTAAAAGATAAAGATTTTCTTGTATTTAAATTTTTTGAAATTGCATATATGAGGTTTTGTCACTTTTTTTTCAAGTCCGTTTACCATTTGTAGTTACAAGGTTTTGTAAGGTCATCGAAAAACTAACTTCCCATTGGACATAACCTACAAGGCTTTTAGTCACAAGCTGAATTTGAATGTTTTGAATCGCGCCATGTGAAAAAACGATTTTTTGAAAAAGTGCAGTTACGAGGTTTTGTAAACGAGCCAACGATATGTAGTATTGATGATTGTTTTGAAGACAGACTATAAGAATCTTATATGGGGTTCTGTTCTAGATGGAAGTTTCCCACCCAAGGGATGACCGTGCTGAGCGGAACCGAGGCTCTGCCGAGGTTCCGCTCAGCACGGTCATCCCGAGGATTGGAAACTTCCATCTAGAAAAGAACACCATATTAGATTCTTTTTCTTGCACAACAACCCCCCAAATCTGGTTTATTTCAAGGTTTTGCATAATTTTTTGGCGCACTTAGCCTGGGTGAGAACACCTGGGTGAGATGCAATTTTATCACCCAGGCAAAAAGTGTGGCAATTTCTGTCTGGTGTGCAAGAATGAATGTTTCAAACCACTTCTCTACTCTTCTGCAATGTTTATGCTTAAGTTTTATAGTGCTATTCATCAACTAATTTTATATCAAACGCTTCAGTCTGCCATTTACCTCTGTAAATTTGCACATGCTATGTTCAGGGCCATACACAAACTGTAGTGGCACTGTGTCAGTGCTGGTGTTTGGTTTCCCTGACAACGATTGGACATGCTGGGTCACATACTCCAGGGCATCGCTCCTGATTGGTGACAACATCCGCAGCGAGGAGACTATCTCATCTCGTAGCAGCAGTTCAATCTATGGTAGGAACACAATGTTGTAATAGACTGATTTATTTTTGCAATATTCATTTAATACCAGAAGATTTTTATTACAAAAAACATCATGAACATTGAAATTTACGCATTCAAAGCAAATCACTAATAATATGACAATAACATGTAACTGTCTAAAACCTGGTATGAAAATAGATACTGAAAATGACATCAGTCAACATGAAATGCCTGCATCAAAAGCATTTTTTTACTTTAAGCAGTACATGTATTTTATAGAGAGGTAAGCTTGATTTCTCTTTTTAACAGCATTCCTGCCAGGAGAAAAATAGCAATCTGTACATGTACCATGCTAGTATTGAACTAACCTCTTCCATACATTTGGTCACAGCATCAAGTTGTGGCTGGGGTAAATGGCCTATAACTTCTCCCATACCTTTAAGATCTCTGGGGGAAAGAATAAATGGAACTAACATTAGAAAATGTGAAGTATGTGTAACATGATATAAATTACCATTTGCAGGGCTGATTAAATGTGGCTACATGTATGTGGTTGTATCTGTATAACAGCGGTATCTTTACTTATACTTTTTCACTAGATGCACTCTTGAACAGATTAAAGTTGCTCATTTTTGAGCTGATTAAAGCTCAAAGTCACATTGATACTTTTTCAGATTGCAAATCAACTGGGCTTTAAGATAGTATAATCTCTCATTTAATAATTAGAATAATCTAACTTTTTGTGTCTGACCTAATCAGTGCCAGTGGACAAGTATTTGAGCCGCCACATGGGAAAACCAACAATCTGCATAGGCGAAAACAAAGGCGCAGATCAGCTTCGCGGTAACTGCGAAGCTGATCGGCGCCTTTGTTTTCGCTACTCGGATAGTACAATTCCTCCTCTACTTAACTCAAAAATTTCAAGCTTCTAGCCTGCTTCTGTGACTGTACAGCTTGATTTGTGTCAGACGTGTTTGGAAACCACATTGTTGGTTTTCCCACGAGGCGGCTCATTTGTAACAAACACCATCCTTTCTACTACTGACTGACTCACATGGTAGACAATCCACCTTCTGTCACAGATCCAGTGGGTGACTGGCCAGCTATACTTGAATTAGAAAACATCCTCATAAACGATGGTCTCTTTGGTGGCAAGGTCTCAAGGTCAACTGGCAAGGTCAGGCAATTCAGGTCAAAGGTTATCTTCAGGTCACCAAGGTCAAAGTCTGTAAATTCTTCCAAAACAGCTTGAAGGTCATCTATTGATAAATAACAAGTTCTTAATGTATACAAGTGACTCAAATTCACTGTGTATAACCGTACAGTGAGCCAAAACGGAAGTGACACCAACTGTACGCAAATAATCACTAGTTCCTAGCGATAAACAAAGACGCTCACGTTTTTCATATCGAGGTAAGTTCACTTTCACGCGACACTTTTAAAAGCGGTTTTCGGTTTTGAATAGCGAACTAAGCATAGTTTTCATACATGATTTTCAAAACACCCGAACATGATGTATCTGTCTGCAAATCAACATATAATGCATGGAATCACTAAGATTTATTATTTTTCGCCCGTAAGCACGACAGATTTTCCTCTATAAAGGTATGTTCTGATATACAATTTGGAAAGTTTTGCTGCTAGAACAGACCTATAATCTATTATCACAAAAACCCTTTACTCGATTTGGGCACAGAAACTCTAACATGTAAATAATTGGCTTTTGAAAACAGCCGCCCTGTTGCCAACAACTGTACGAGTAGTTACTTTAACGCATTTCGTGTCTGTACGAATAGTTCTGAAAAATATACATTTTTAACCATCTCCTACACTGATTTTAAGATGCTGACTGACACCCTATCTTTTGCTGCACTTGTGTTGAAGGGCAATCTCTCGCCTGCTGAATGTGTTGGGGTCCACCATATGAATGAGTCTTGTTTGGGCGCAATTACAATGGGACTCTATGGGAACTATAATTATAGGTCTCTGTCCATGTAAGAAATTAAATTTGGTGACCTCAAATGCATATAAAATAAATATTTTCCAGAATATATTGCCATGGCAACTTGGTATCTTCAATGTAATTATAGTCCAACCGTTCGTTTTGCATTCTAGCAAGCATCGGTCAAATGCCGCTGGTCAGTAGACTTAAGACCTAGGGCGCTACCTGGCGGTGACAATGTTAACTTTATTTTTGTTTGAATTGATGGATTGCGTCCCAGTGAACAGCTATGGTCATGTCGGGACGTGGCCTCAATTTTCTACACAGTTGAACTTCTTGACTGGGTTACCATGACGCCAAAACGATGTTGTGAAGATTGTGGATGGAAGCTTGCTCAAATGTTAAGCCGGGCTCTCAACTGTATGTTTATAATTTTTAATAAATAAAATAAAATGTTTCAACATGAACAGTGCTTTTACGACAGACTCTCTCTCTCTCTCTCTCTCTCTCTCTCTCTCTCTCTCTCTCTCTCTCTCTCTCTCTCTCTCTCTCTCTCTTTTGACGTCAGATATTGGTTATATTTTGGTCGCGACGTCATATAACCAATTTCCAACGTCTATCAGACGTCATTTCCTGACGTCTTTTGGACGTCTGGATTGGACGTTGTTTTGACGTCAAACTAGTTCGTCAGTTAGACGTCGTAATCAAGACGTGATTTAGACCTTGGCGTGTTTTTCATATATGTCGACAGAGTTAGCTGCCCTTAAACTGACATAATTTCTTACACATATTATGTAATAATATCAAAATTCAAATAATAATTTCAACCTTGCCACTTAAAAGTCATATCTGAGTCTCGTATGGGAAATCCCATATTTCGCCCTCATGCTTAATTAATGTAGAAAAAATAATTATTTATTAATCAAAATAAAGTCTTTCACTAAATTATCGAACTTTCAATTAATATGAAAATAAAATTTGTATATTTAAATATTTATTTCACCATTTTAAATAATTATTTGTTCAGAATAATCTTATTTCTTACACTAATGTCTTATGGGTTTTAGCACCATAAAGCAATAAAATTTTGCTTAAATAAGATGTACCAACATCAGGCTGAATTAATATTTTTAACATTTTGTATGTCCCGAAAAACTCTATCAAAGGAGTGAAAGGGACTATCAAAAGTGCATTACTGCCCTTCTGAATGCACTGTTATTCAAAAATGCGAAAAAATATACACCTTAAACTATTGATATGACATAAATTCAAACGTCGTTTTTAGAACGTCAGATTGACGTCAGCTTTCAGACGTTAAACCGACGTTGGCTTTAGCACGTCAGAATGACGTCTGTTTTTGACGTCAAACAAACTTTCAAAATCAACCTAACTCCAACATCATGATGACGTCGGAGACTGACGTCAATCTGACGTCCAACTGACGTCAAATGTCTGCTGGGTACCTTGCCATTGCTATCGATTAAGTTGAAGTGATGGTAGCACTAGCATTATAGCTCTCTCTCTCTCTCTCGTGTGACGTTCCTGCTACGTTCCCGTGGCGTATAAGTGACGTATAGATCTGTATTCATATGGAAATTTCACTTTCGTATGTACGGCGTACCAAGGCGTATGTGCTACGTACGTGTGACGTATGTAAGGCGTATGAAGTGTACGCGTGACGTATCTACGGCGTATGTACTACGTTCCATTATTATCTGTGGTGTATCTGTTCTGTACCATGCTTTTTAATACATATGAGAACAAATGGCTATGTTCACTTTGCTCATGCAATTTGCACATTACATGAACAGTTATAAATTATCAGAGGTCGAAGATACCACCAGAGAAATCTAGATAATCTAGATTAACACCGAAGAATAAACCCGAGGTGTGTGTTTGTGTGGGGGGGGGCATCTCCAAGCTCCCCATCCTGGTCGTAAGACGACTTGAACAAAGGCAGAGGCTACACCGAGCGTAGCCCTGAAAGTACACCGCACGGCACCCCGAACCGTGAGAAACATCTGATTCATGACTTCGGAGAAAAACGAAAACATTTAAATAGAAGCATTAAGAGTCTCTTGGAACGCCACAAAATATTCCTTATACTCCTAATACGTCACACATACTCCACAGTAGCGAAACGTACGTAGCACATACGCCATTGATACGTGAGATACGCCACACGTACGTCGCTGAGACGCCATAGATATGAAACGAGAGTCGAGGATACGCCACACATGCGTCACACATACGTAACAGATACGAAAGGTACGCTGTACATACGTCACGGTTACATGGCATGTTAACCGCGACGTACGTGTGGCGTATCAGGAGTATGCGCTACGTATCTACGGCGTACCTGCCACGTTGCTTTCGTATGTAACACGTATGTGTGACGTATGTACGGCGTATCGGACCTGCCACGTACGTGCTACGAATTTTAAGTGCACACATAAAAAACGTAGCACCTCGGCGTATAAGGAGTATGAGCTACGTATCGAGGAGTATGAGCTACGTATGCTCACATATGTACGACGTACGCGTGACGTACCTTTCGTATCTTGATACGCCGTAGATACGTGAGTCGATACACGATAGTGTGACAGTGGTTTAAAATCGCTCTCTTGGCGATAATACCTTGTCATTGCTATCGATTAAGTTAAAGCGATGGTTTTGGATATAAACAAGCATAAAATAGTCAACTATTTCACTACTGAGAATCACGTGGTATTGTCTGCATACAAACTGATAAATGGTCGGTGACAACCAATGTAATTGAGGCCGATGTTGAGTTTAGATTTTCGAGTTTTCTACTATAGCGTTTACTGTATTGACTGATAGATACATGTAGGTGCAGGCAATGCAGAAATTGAACATTTATGCTGCCACACTGTGACGTTTGGTATGTGGCTTTATCATATATTTACTACAAAATATGTTCTTTTTGCATATGCGATACAGACAAGAGTTACGTTCACGTATCGCGGCACAGTATCTCGAAAGCCGTATCCGTTCAAAAATTGATAAAACCCATATCACTCCCTTGGGAGAAAAAGCCATATCACCAAATGATTGGCTCACATACCCACGTGACCCATATCATCCCTAGGGAGAAAAAGCCGTATCACCAAATGATTGGCTAATAAAATTATATTCGGAGCACTCGGCTCCTATTGTATTGAGTTCATTAGGTAGTGTACCGCAAGCGTTTTAGATTTGTTTGGATTGTGGTTTTATGTCACAGGCAACAGTATTTTGTCATGTCAAGACGAATTTTCGATTTGTGCTAATGTGGAAATAATATGCGCTCTACTTCACGCTTTGGCGGTATGTCAAAATAAATAAATAAAATAAAATAAAATAAAATAAAATAAAATAAAATAAAACAAAGAAAGGGAAAAATGATCATGAATTAAAATATATGATAAAAAGATTACGACATGACAATTTTCATATCGTACCCACGTATCAACCCTCGAATCCCGTATCAGCCCTCGACTCTCGCATCAGCCCGAGGGCCTCGACTCTCGCATCAGCCCGAGGTTTAATGTGTCACTGTCAGTGAGCATGTCTGGATTGGTGGCGGTGGGCTGAGGGATGGGGGCGTTGGAGCTACCAGCCGGGGGTATACGTGCCTCTCAAGGCACTTTTTCTAGTTCAAATTACAGTGAAAGATTTCTTTTGATTTTTTTCAAGCTATAATCGGGGTCACAGAATAGAAAATGTTCCAATAAGAAGGCCCTCGGGCTGATACGAGAGTCTCGGGCTGATACGGGATTCTCGGGTTGATACGAGGTACGATATGAAAATTGTCATATGATAATCTTTATATATACGATCCATGTGGGCCCAAAAAGCATATCTATGTAATCTGCATATGCGATAACGGAATATTCAAAACATATTATATATAAATACGCACAAAAATGGGCGAAATCCGCTAAAAATAAAATTCAATGATGACACTAGTCGTACAGTTTTTTCTTGATACGTTTTAACTAGTGATACTGTACGCTTGTCACTAGTCGTACAGGCGATCGGAAGGGAGGCGTGCAATTCCTCGGTGAATACCCGGGTGAGTTTAATGACTTGGGGAATACCATGGTGTAGGGCTTCAACACAAATGATTTTCTTATCTTCCATCACTGGTTTGATATCAAAATATGTGAACTCAGTTACTCATAATGGACTTCAAAACACAGATTTGACGGGTCATAAAAATGAAAAGTCAGTGATTTGCCACTTAATTTACAAGATACTCTGTAAAGCGTAAACAAAATCACAATAAGCAACATATACGCTTATTAAGTTTTAAATTCTCTTTCCAACACCGAAAACCGCGTTTAGATTTGTTTCCTGAATTTTAATTTACATCGATATAAATGTTCACTTACCTAAAGAAATCCTAAGAGCACTAATGATGTATTTGCGTACAGTATGTGTCACTTCCGTTTTGGCTCACTGTACGGTTATACACAGTGAAATTGTGGATAAAAGAAATAAAGAGTACGCTTTCTATCACAGTTCTTATTGGAACATTTTCTATTCTGTGACCCCGATTATAGCTTGAAAAAAATCAAAAGAAATCTTTCACTGTAATTTGAACTAGAAAAAGTGCCTTGAGAGGCACGTATACCCCCGGCTGAGCTCCAACGCCCCCATCCCTCAGCCCACCGCCACCAATCCAGACATGCTCACTGACAGTGACACATTAAACCTCAATTCCTGATGAAAGAGAGCGCCCTCAACAAGTAAATCTTATAAATTTGTATTTGCAAAAAACACTGTCTAAAACCATGGGGAGGGGGGGGGGGGTGTAGTAGAATGACAGATCTATTTTAGAGCAGTATACAGAGCTGACTTGTATACTCAATCTAGGACTTGATCGCAGACATTGAGGGTCAGGTCCTCGGTCCTAGAAATAAAGTAGAATGTCATTCTTCAATAATATTAAAAAAAAAAAAAAAAAAAAAAAAATATGTCCTATATTTTGACCTCTAGCCCCACCCTCAGGGCACGGACCCTAGAGTCTAATGTCAGGAACAAGGCAAACCTTATAGTGTACCTTTGGTGCAAGTACGAATCATTTCTGAACATGGTGGTAAAGAAAAGTAAAGAAATACATTTTTTTTAAAGAAGTTCTAGATTTTGACCTCTAGCCCCACCCCCCGAACATGGACCCTAGTGTCTGAACCTTACATGGTACCTATGGTCTAAGTATGAATGCTTTCTGATAAAACTTTGTGGATGTCAAGAAAACAGACTTACAGAAAATATTTATTATGATATTTATCATATTATAAACAAGTCCTAGATTTTGACCTCTAGCCCCACCCCCCTGGAGATGGTACCGAGCATGGAGTATGAAAGCAAACCCTATAGGGTATCTATGAACTAAATAAGAATATACATCCCTATGATTGTTTGTTAAGATATGGACTTATAGAAGAAACATTAAAATTGTAAACAGCTTATTTTAAAGGTGACCTAGATTTTGACCTCCAGCCCTACCCCTGGGGATGGGCCCTGGGGTCCGAACTCATGGAAACAAAGCAAACCCTATAGGGTACCTATGGTCCAAATATGAATGGTTTCTGACCATTGGTTCATGAGATATACACCTCTAGAGAAACTTTAACCAAAACTTTGACATAAATTCCACGAATGTTCCGGAATTACGAACGAAGAAACGAACTAACTAACTAACATACGAACGGACGAACGGAAAAGCGAAAGCTATATACCCGTCGGCATAAATGCCGGGGGTATAATAAGAAATACTTAATGATAACTTTATCTTATTATCATTTAAGATAATCAAGAACTTAAATGGCAAAATCTGTGCAAGACAGTACCATAAACTCAACTTGTGTCACGAATGTTTCCTTCCAACAGAGAAAATCTGATCCATTCATCATTCTTATATTAGAAATGTACATGAACTTACGTAAACAAGGAGTAACTGATCTCACAGACACACTAGAATGTTCCAGCTTATTCTTGATGGTACACGTAAAGTTGATAAACAGTGGTACTTGTTCGATCCTCTGGTTGTCATCCAAGGTCGCTTCAAGGTCGAGTTCAATGTCATCCTCGAGGGACTCCTCAGAGTCAAGAACCGAGGTTGTGGAGATTTTCTCACCCTTCATACTGACACTGAGTTTGTCTTTGACAATTTCAATATCAGCTTCTGGGATGTCATCTTCTACTTCATCTTCTTGTTTTGCGGCTGATAAATCGAATGGACATTGTTTTGTAGGTAGTTTTTATTTAGGACTAAAATTTGAAAACTGAACTATTTGAGTTTTTTTTTTCTGTTTTCTATCCTTCAATTACTTTTTTTTTTTTTAGGACTGAAACTGGGAAAAAACATGTTTCTCTTTCACATTTAAACAACTTTCTGTTTTTCAACACTTGATATTACCTTCAAAATGCCATTTTTACTCCTTATGCATGTATATGCATTTACCTTTGTATTATCAATCAGTTATTTCTTTTTAATGTTCATCAAATCTGATATAATAGAAGTTTAGGAAAAGCCAAAGTGTCAAAATCAATGTCACACCAATTCAATTCACAAATAACGTCAGTATAAAAATTAAAGTTACTAGATGATGTTGGTCACCTAAATTCAAAATTTGGCTAGCAGTGAAAGTACAGTGAACACTTACGCAAAAGATGTGTCATTAACGCAAGAGATGCTTCAATGTAAAGGTATTGTATAATTACCTGCTATAGGATCTGACACAGTTGTGTCCCTTTCATCCGAAGATTCTTCAACCTGAATAAACAGTGTAAAACATATTCATCATAAATGTTATCACTCACTTTAGATGCGGTAGATAAATTTCTGATTGTACCAGCTCATGGTCACTGCTTTTTTTATTATTATTTGAAGTTATTTTGCAAAATAAAAGTCATTTGAAAGCAATCTTTTGCAAACTGACCAACAACTTCATGGCATTTATTGAACACCTGGACCTCATTATAACACAGTTCGTTGCAACATGGTTTTGGATATAACACGATCACTGTTGGATCTCATTTGAAGTTTTTTTGCTATATTACTATACAATTTACTCTCAGTGTAACACAAATTGGATAGCTAAAACGGAAATTAGTTTGGACCCCAGCAATAGTGTTATAAAGAGGTTGAGGTGTATTTGGCTTCATAAAATAATGCTAAAACTCACCATTAGTGTCTCAGGACAGTAAAAATAGTAGTCAGGACAGGAAGGCACTTGTCTGAACCATTTTTGTACCGCATCTGCAAACTTGTCCTTGATTAGCTGATGTAAACCCCTCACAGACTCACAGGGGTTCTCCAGTTGTAGTGCAGGGAGGTCCAAAGTCACTGTTTTACAGGGTAGAGCCAAAACAGAGGGTATTGAGGTATGGCCATGAGAATGAGATAATAACCTAAAAATGTATAAAACAGAAAACTGTACTAAATCTAAAGTGTTGCTCAGACTGGCATTGAATAGTTTGATCAATGCTTACACTTTGCACATATGATCAGGTTTGCATTTTTGCATTTCTTACTCTTTAGTTTACAATCTTTGATAAAATATTTGTTAAAGGAACATGGTACAACAAATTTATGTTATTAAAATTTATCTGAATAACAGTGCCTATGTTTATATTCTAAGGAGAAAAAAAGATTTCTGCAAAGAGAAATTGTATTTATAAATGGTAGTATGATAAATTGAGCTCATAATCCTGATCATTTCATCTAAAACTTATCAAAACCATCAAATATGAAAATAAGATGAATATTTACCCATCACTGTCATCCAGAAAGTCCATAAATCTCACAGAAGGTTTCTTAGGCAACTGTCCAGCTGTTTCTGATTCAGCTTTAGCAACAACATCAAGTAGATCCTCCTTAGCAACACCAGTCTTCCCCTCCTTAGCAACCAGATCACTAAACTCCTCCTCAGCAACAACATCAGTTGTCTCCTCCTCCCTAGCAACAGCCTCAAAATCACCCTTGGCAATGCTGTCCGGTTCCTTGTAGACCTGTGATTCTGTGACAAGCTTTTGGAAATGGGCACAAGTTGCATGAAGAAATGAGGTCATATTGGTCTCCAATGGCAAAGACTCCTCACAAATGTTGTTGATTGCTGCATCAATATCTCTAGCCTCTATGGTGTAGCCTTTCTGAAGGCTCTGAAACACTCCTGTAAGAATTGAATTACATGTACACTATCTTACTGAAATAAAATCATT
The DNA here is from genome assembly GCA_964017185.1 of Rugalucina vietnamica. NCBI lineage: Eukaryota > Metazoa > Mollusca > Bivalvia > Lucinida > Lucinidae > Rugalucina > Rugalucina vietnamica. The sequence goes on from OZ024873.1 coordinate 23,491,669, forward strand.
CCTTCAGATGACTTTTTTTTTTTTTAATTTTGCTTCAAGGTCACATGTTAAACAACCATACTGCATATATAACAAATATATTTCTATTAAGCAAGTGAAATGATTGATCATGCTTCTTATATGAAATCTTGATTTCATAATTTACATAATTATTCAAGATTTTCTGAACTCTGAAATTCAAGAAGTCTTGCTGCCTATGTTGTATTTTCAACCCTCAACAACTATACTCCTTTCGTATTAGCACGCATATGAAATGACAATCAATGCAAGAAGCAAACCTTTCACATAGCACTGGTAGTACATCTCTGAGAAGCTTGAACAGTGTTGCCACAGGTTTTCTGCACCATCAGTGGAACCTTCGGTGGACCGTCTCTCATGATGTCGAGTTGGAGATCTGGATGGACTTCTCCCTTCTTTCTCTTGTTCCTTTATCACACACAAAATCATTTTGTACTGCTTTGTCTTATTATTAAATTAAGATTATTATGCAGCAGTGGCAGTAGCTAGATGCTGATCAGTAAAATTTATTGTTATGGCCATTTTACCTGCAAATCAAACAGATGCATTTTTATTTTTTCTATGCACTGATAGGCTGCCTATGGGAGGCTTGTCAAGGTAAAGATAATCAACCTAGCTCAAAATGCCTGTCAGGGCCATTAAGACCTTATCAACAAATAACCAAGCTTTCAATTGGATCCAGCTTTTGCATCGTCAGAATAATATGTCTTGCGTGTGTGTCTGGAAAATAATTTTTCATTTACCTTTAGATTTTCAATACTGAAAGACACCCTCTTTATTCTCCCTCCCATGTCTGGAGTCTCCTCTGGAGGGTCAAAGGTCATATCTTGGTATGTATCAGCTGGTAGTTGGAAATCCCAGGGATTTATCAGTGAGTCTAACACATTGTGTATCACACAGTCATAGATATACACAGGGAGAACTAGAGGTTTACTCGCTGTTTTCAGTTTCTCATTTATTTGATCATCTTTCTCAACATGCTCAGCAATAACTTCTTGATCAAACACTCCTTCAGGATGCTCATGAACATCACTCTGATCTTTCACAACTTTTGGATGAATAGGCTTTTGATTGTCAATGTAAGCACTGAGTTCACTTTCACTGTCATCCTTAGCAGTTTCTAGAGCTGGTGTACCTGTGTCTATATCACTTTCAGCAGTCATGCATTCTGAGGACTTGTCTGATTGTTCAGCCTCAGATCTTGGAACATTGTCATCTTTACCCATAAGATCTGCACCTACTTTAGTTACTTCATCTATCCCCTCAGCCTTGTCATTATCAAATTCAATTTCATTCTCCTCTATTTTAGTTTTCTCATTCAGCAAAACTAAGTCATCATAAGAGGCTGGCAAGAACACTAGAATCATAGCACTGTTGTTCACAGACTTCATGAAACAACTCCATTCAGGAATGACTTTGCCCTTCGAATCTTGACTTTGGCTTTGACCTTGACCCAGGGAACCATATCCTTGGCTGCCAAGGTCACTAGACCTCTGACCTTGACTTGCATTACCACTGCTTTGTTTGGGAACTGACCCTGTTTGAGCATCTTTTTGACTATCATCACTTTTTTCTTTGGTTTGGGAAGCAAACTTCTCAATTTCGAATGAGAATGGAATGAGATCAGTCGACCTTGACCTAGCATACAGCTGGTCAAAGAAGAACTGGCTCTGTTTCTGGGAGAGTTTGACCTGTCTTTGGTAGGTGGAACAGAGCTGATCAAACAGTAGAGCAAAGAGAAGATAGTTGGAATCTCTTGACTCATGTTGACCTTCTGGTGAGTCTGTGAAAACAAAACAAATATTACAATAAAGCCAGCTAAAATAAAATTTGTATTTGATAATAATGTATAGGTAGACTCAGACCATCAGCTGTTGTTTACAATCTACGTGTAGTATGTTTACACACTCCGAATGTTGACACACATAGTGGAGTGAGGTTTTGCTACTATCCACATGGTACATACTTCTTGTCTGGCAATGTAAAAACTTACTGCTACTCGTATAAGTGGAAGTTTTTGTTTCTTATTTTGGGATTACATGTTAAAATGAACATAGGAAACAGGTATTCTGCTTATTGGCTTCATGGCAAGACTGACATGAGATAAAATGGAAAAGGTATGTGTTGTTTTGTTGGGTCAAGCTTGATCATATGATAAACTACCACTGAGCAAATGCCCTACTCAGATTATTATTGTAGAAACAAATACCTACCACAAGTATATGTAGGGAACAGATACTCTGCCTGCTGACTCCGTGGCAAGATAGACATGAGATCAAATGGGAAAGGCACATGTTGAATAGTTGGGGCAAGTTTGTTCAGTGTGGTCCCCGGCTTCTCACTGGAATAGAAACATAACAAAATCTTTTTAGAACTAGTTTGTTTTGCTGTTTAACATCCCAATTAAAAGAATTATGGTTACCAGTATGTCAGGATGTCATCTCTGACTTTTGTTTGTTTGTATTGAGGTTTAATGTCCCAGTCAACAACTTTCAGTCATGTCTGGACAGAGACCACACACCCCCCTTTCCTGGGCATTAATGTGTACTCTGGGGAGTTAATGTGTCTTGCTCAAGGCCACAACCCAGTGTCCCTAGTGAGAATCAAACTCAAGACCTCTTGATGTGGAGTTCAAAGACCTACCACGAGGCCACCACACTCCCCACATCTCTGTTTCTGTGAAAATTCCAGGCAACATTACCGTGGATGACATCCAAATGTCCTGCATGGTTCAGATAAATGTGAACAGAAATTCAAAATGGACGACACATTTTACATATTCAATAGTCCATGCTTTTACACTTTTTGGTAACTTAAGTTACTTATATTGTCACTTTACAGTTTTGTCAGTTTCTGCTTCCATTGGTTTGGTTTTTTGGACCAATTTATTAGCTTTTTATGTTTTTGTTTGTGTGTGTGTGTGTGTGTGTGTGTGTGTGTGTGTTTCTTTCTTTGTTTGTTTTTTACCTGGCATTGACTAGATCTTCAAGGTCTACAGGAATCACACTGTTCTGGCATAGGTACATCAAATGTTCAAATGAGATCAGGCTGGAAACACACTCTAGGTCTAGAGGGAAAAACTGAAAATATAATAATTGAAGATTTTCATTATTCTATTTCACTGACTATGTTTTACTGATTTTTGTCTTTGTTACAGAAATCACATTGTTCAGACAGATGTACATCAAATTTTCAAAATGATCAGAATAGAAACACACACTAGGTCTAGGTGTAAGGTTTTTCTATAGTTTTCTAACTGTTTCAGAATAAAATCATTATGAAGATGTACAAAGCTGGCACAAGAAATGCTTCACTCGAAATTATAATCCCTCAACCAATGAACCTTTCCATAATGTTATTTCTGTGTGTGGCTATATGTGGAGACTGATTTATTTGATTAATGTAACAGTGTTTCCATACATAACCAGCTCTATACAAGAAATTATATAGATAATGTTATAAAATGTAAGTCTTTGCCAGTGGTCACTTGCAAGGCCTACATTTTGTTCTGAAATATTGTGTTTTGTGGTAGTACAGTGCAAATGTAAGCCAAATATTGGCTCGTACTAACATTACAAATACATTAAGGATGTTCGCTGCTAACATTTGACATTTCGGAACTTCCGGTTTTTCTTTTCTTGAATATCTCGTTAACGGTTGCAGATATTTTCCTAATATTTTATATTTGAATACATATTGATAATATGCATTGAATGAGCCATGAAAATTGTCAATCTGAGAAACTTCATTTTTTCACCCAATTTTCTGCAACTTTTCAGAAAATTTTAGTTGTCAGTAAAATTTAGGGGGTAGGGTAGATTAAACTTGAATATTACACATCTTCAAATTAATTGCACTAGTTCGATGTTTATTTTAGCAGCAGTATATGTGTTCATGGTCTTCTAAGTCATTCTTTGTGTCTTTGGTGTGCTGGTTTAAAAATTTAAGGTGGTTTTATGAAATGGGCTTTTAGAAACAAAACTGCCGAAAAAAGGCTGAAAATGGCGATTTTCAAGTTGTTGGTTCTCTCTTATATGCTCACTACCCTATATATTTCTTTCTTTTATTCGAACAATATCACCAAGTTCTATGTTGTGTGAAAATACAAGAAAAAGTTTGAATCAACAAATATTGGTTTGGTATATTTCAAAATATTGATTTTTTCCGACTTTTCAAGTTTGGGGGTAGGGTTGGAAAAGGAATCGTAAAATTTTGTCATCCACTCCAAGTTGCAAAATTTTCTATGCTTTTGGTCCAAAATTGTCTGCGCTACGTAAATATTGTGACTTTTGAAAGCATTCTAGGTGTATTTTTGTTCAAGACAGGTATGTTTCAAAGAATTAAAAATTAAATTAATTTTACCAAATCTAAAACATGGTGCTCAGAGGTCTCATTCGGAGGCCTGTAGCTTGAAAAAATGCACACTACCCTATATTTATTTTGTTTTCAAATGTCTTGTGTTGTATTTTGGAATCAAAAAAGAGTGGTTAGAAAAAAAGTTTGAATACTTTTTCATTGGCAGCGAACATCCCTAAGTACATGCACAAGGTAAAATCACTGCACCATCAAATACTGGTCACAGTGACCTATAATTACGTCAAGGTCAAGGATTATTGCATACTAGAGGTTGCAGATGGCATCAATTTTTCACAGCATGCAGTACAAACATATTAATTTACAGTGTATTGACCTGAAATGCTGTTATCTTATTTTTGAAGATGTTCTTTTCATCAAAATATGACCAAAATAAGATAAAATAGTTTGATACCTAGTTTCCAATATATTAATCTCTTAATATCTTATTTACAAAGTTTTTAATAAGACTCTTCATGACATAACCTGCTTTTCGCATATGTGACAAAGCACAGATCAGCAGTGTCTTTACCATATATCTGCCCAGTGTCTTTACTTTAGCTACAAAGTACAACAGCTGTGTGTCCAAGATCAAAGTTTAAAGCCTTAAGCCAACATGTGGCTATACAGGTAGGTCAATGTCGGACCAGGTCCAAAGCCCAAAACCCAGATTGTCTTGCTGGGCTCATATTTGTTCAGATACTATTTATCACATCAAAGACTTCAACAAGTTCAGACGAAGTGTGGGTAGCATTACATAGTTATTTTGCAATAAAGGTTTTATATTATCATTATTAATCAACAAAAAAATAAGAAACATGATTGGTAATGCATCCAGTCACGTTCACAACCTAGAGGGTACTGACATTCAACATGGAGATTAAAAATAAATGCCATAGGAAGGTAAAAGAAGGCAATGATCAGGAAAAGGGACAATCAGAAAGAAATTCCCACTCCAAAAACAGAGGTGGGAAAAAACAAAATTGACAACCAGGTACTTATACTAAGAAAGCATATTTTAAGCCGAAAGAGCAGCCATTTCCCAATAGTAGGCAGCCACTCAGTTACCTGAACTTAACTAAAAATATGAACATGTACATAAAGTGCAAACAGCACAAAAATTCAACACCAAAACATAAAACAATTAGAGAAGTATCGCCTTGGAATAATTAATCAGTAAGATAAAATTACTGGGAATTTCAAATTAATTAATAAATGAATCATTAATTATAAAATTAATGATTGAAAATAAACCCGGCTTATTCTCAACGATTGAGAAACTGTGTTAAAGGGAGTCTGGTTTAGGCTGTGAGACAGGTGCTTAGGCTTAAGTAGCTGAAACGGCAGTATGACCATTGCCTGTCTAAAAATATTTTCACCACTCTTTAAAAGAAACTCTCTGAGCTTAATGTGGACCTTTCAATTGTTTTCTATACATAACATCAGTATCAAATGCTTAGCTAAACCTCATTTTACAGTGCAAAACACCCTTCTGTAGTTCAAAATCCAGTATTATCCTCTATATGCATGTCTATCTATGTTTATCTATATTTAATTTTGATACAACCAAATTTGTTACTGCGCAGATTGATACAATATCACATGTCATGGACAAAAAAATGAGTGTGGTGACAGGAAGCCAGATCAAATAGGCAACAGCCAATAGAGAAGAGTTTATTGCTTTGCTGTAGGTGGTATGTTGCACATGCAAACTGGCTTCCAATTACCACACCCCATTTCATCAAGTCACAACGTGTGATGATGCATCAATCTGCGCAGTAACAAATTTGGTTGCATCACTGGTATATAGGGTGTTCTAAAGAAGTGAAAAGCTACAAGTGAAGAGCTTGCCTTAGAATAGGTCAAGGTCATACCAGGGTCATGATTTATTTAAGCATTGTGGAGCTTTAGTTTTTATAGCTTCATGTAAAGTTTCATGATCATAAGTGTTTGGATTCTTGAGAATAAAGCTTTTACCATATATGGCCCTAGCCTCCATCTTGGTCAGGTGACTGGTAAAATTTTGTTCCTCACATACCATGGAAGCTACATATATAAAATATAACTTTGATTTCTACAGAAGATTTTAATAGGTTTTTACCATATACAGGCATGAAAGCCATCTTGGTCATGTGGTCTCGGTTATTTTTATACATTGTATTCTTTATTTCCTCCTTTCTATAGCTGCTTCATATATAAAATTTGGCTTTGATCATTGGCGAAGTGGTTTCAGAGAAGAAGAACTTGGAAAATATGACAGATGTGCGACAGACACAGCATCATGTGTATACTATAAACTCACCATGTGAGCCCTAGGCTTGTTTCTCAGGTAGGCTAAATCTCCAGAGTTTTCCGACCAGGTCTGACACAAAGCGAGCTGTACAAGCACAAAAGATGCCAGAAGCTGGAAATTTTGGATTTAAGAAGAAGAGCAAAAACAAAGGCGCTGATCGCAGTTACTGCGAAGCTGATTGCCTTTGTTTTCGCATGGGCAAAAATCCAGTTTTCTCATGACGCGGCTCAAATGGTAATTGTTCCTGCATGAGTTTATCTGGAGGACAATATTAAGGTAGAGCTATCTGATATGGATTTGCAGGCTTATCTGTATTTGATGTAGTTTGCAATATGCATCAGTCCTTTGTAACCACTGTAACAACACCTAAACCACATAGTGGGATTATGATATTTCAATTTTTAAAGCCCTACTATAAGTCCCATCCCAGGGGACAAATACATCATCTTTCAGAAACTGCCTTTTTCAAAATAACCCTTTTCTGAAACACCTGCAGAAAATTATGACCCTGTCATCCCTTTGCATCCAAAAAGTCTTAAATTTTTAAAGTGCCACAAAACTTTTGAAAATCAGTTCACTGATAAAAATTTTATGCCCAAAAATTATTTTGAATAGGCCTTTTGCATGTGCAAGAGAGGTAATCCAAGCACCTTATAAAGTTGAAAATCTAGCGAATTTGTGTAATTATTTAAAAAGTATGAAGCTCAGCTAGGTATACTAAACAGTTTTTTTTTTTTTTTGTTTTTTTTTCGTTTAGTGCATTTTAAAAATAATCAATTTAGATTTTTCAAGGAAAATAGTTACTTCCCTTGCTTACATTTTCACAATGGAAAAAGCCCTATTCAGAATTACTGTAAAGCGATTTTCAATTTTTTTGCGGCACTTTTGAAGACTTTTAAAATGCCAAATGGTGACACAGTCATACTCTTTAGGTGTTTCAAAAAAGTGAGATTTTGAAAAAGGCCGTTTTTGAAATATAGTATAATTCTGCAAATAGGTCACTGTATGGGCCTCACCTCATGAATACCTTATTGGGTATGGTCTACCTTTGACTTAAGGTATACAGTTAAAAGACTCAATCAACTCACTTGTTTTCATAAACATAAACCTTCAGTCCATTGGCTCATTCCCAGCAAGTTTTTAACCATTAAATAACATTTTCCAGCTTTTAACCATTCAAATGCATAGGCAACCTAAATTGACCTTGTCGTAAAATAGGTCAAGGTCATCCCAGGGTCATAATTTATATAAACTTTGTAGAGCTCCATTACCCGAGGCTTCATGCCAAGTTTCAGAAACACAGGCCTTCTGGTTAAGAGAAGAAGATTTTCAAAGATTTTTTCTATTTATAATCATGGCGGCCATCTTGGTCATGTGGCCTGGATCATTTATTCAAACTTTCGTTCCCCCCTTCCTAAGGATGCCCCACATAAAGTTTGGATTTGATTGGCCGAGCGGTTTCAGAGAAGATGTTTGAACATTATGGTCATATACATGTATATAGCCCCGGGGCAGGGGCAGACAACCCCCTGAGGACAAAATGTTTTCATAACCATAAATCTCCTGTCCATTTGCATACTCCCAGCAAGTTTCCCCCATCTAATTACATTTTACTAAATTTCCCCATTCAAATGCATTGGGGACCTAAATTGACCTTGCCGTAAAATAGGTCAAGGTCATCCAAGGGTCATGATTTATACAAACTTTGTAGAGCTCCATTGCCTGATGCTTCATGCCAAGTTTCAGAATCATAGGCCTTCTGGTTCTGGAAAAGAAGGTTTTTAAAGGTTTTTGCTATTTTCAGCCATGGCAGCCATCTTGGTCATGTGACCTGAATCATTTATACAAACTGTCATTTCCCCTTCCTAAGGATGCTCCACATGAAGTTTGGCTTTGATTGGCCTAGCAGTTTCAGAGGAGAAGATCTTTTAAATTGTGAACGACAGACGACGAACGGACACCGACGGACGACGGAGCATGGGTATACTATAAGCTCACCTGTGAGCCTTCCGCTCAGGTGAGCTAAAAAGTAATTGCCCCACATTTTAGCCTGGCAATTCCTAGCATCCTACCCCATACACTAGGGGCGGGGTGGGGGTGGCGTGAATACAAATGTCTGGAGCATTTGATAAAAATCTTTCCATCACATGGTCCATCTAGTCATGACAAGTTAATTAAGATATTTAGTATCTGGTGTTCAAGAAAAATGTGTCTTTGGCTACGGCAATGAATATTGCAATATTTCACTGTGTCCTAAAAAAACTGTTGGAAAAGAGATTATAACTCCTGATTCGCAGCCTCACATCCGACAGTCCTGTTGGTTCTCTCAGACAACTGTTTTGTCTGTTTTGAGCTAAAGCTTTCAAGATGGCCAGTAAACTTGTCAGCCTGTGCTTTTTCTCTTATGAGTTGTCTGGCAATGTCTGGTAGAAAGTTACTCTTGCTATAGAGATGTCTTCACTATGACTCAGCAAACTTAACAGATGAAGAACGTGGTAACTATAAGCTCACTTGACTGTCAACAGATGGACACCAAGGGATGACTTTACTATGAAGGTACTAAGCCTACAGACAGATGCCTTTACTATATCTTTGCTCAAAGAGCTTTGACATCAGTGGGGGCCTTTACTACCAACACACTTTCTGAGCTTTACGATTCCTAGCTTTGCAACATAAGCAAAGATTGAGGTGATCTAAACAACAATTTACCATGATTTCTGATTTCATGACCAAATCTAAACAAAAGAATGTTTCTGAATGTGAATACGGAACTAAACATGACCACTGTGCTCCTGGAATTGTGATATTTGGAAAAAGTGTGGTAAAATAAATAATGGTTTCTGATGTATTAGTTAGCATCCTCTTGCAAGTCCAGAGGCTCATTCCCATAGTCCTGAGAATCAGACCTTACGGTTATAAAACTTTTTCCATGCTCAACTCAAATTTATCCTGCTTATAAATGTTAAAATGCCAACAACTGTTGGCATTTTAACAGTTATTAGCATGATAAATTATATGCTTTTGTATATTATACATTAACATTCCAATAGTTTTGACTATTTCAATACTTATGAGCCATTAAAATTTCAAGTTCAGCTGAGCTGAGCATGTAAAATGTTTTATAACCTCAGGACCAGGATGATAGTGTAGTTCATATAAACCTCAGTATATACCAATGTTTGGTCGCATAATGAAATGCACATATCAGTATTTTCCCGGGACATGAGACCGACCATTGCAACACCTTGGGACAGGAAGTAGATACTTTGCTAATAGATATTTGACTGATGTAAGCTCATATTTAACAATCTTGAAGACATTTGACACCAAATTTCAAAAGAACATTTTTATCCCCTCTCCCCTTGTGAGACAAGAACTCCGCGGAGGTCGATATCGCACCTGCATCGGGCAAAGTCAATAGACCATGAAATATAGTTCAAGGGCACCGGGTCAAGGTGCGTGCTTGAAGGGCATGTCAAGGACAATTACTATGCAAGGTTTCAGACTCGCAGCTATCTCTGATGTCGAGAAAACCAAACTTCGATGTAAAAATTTTCAAAGTCAGTGGACCGGGTCAAGGTGCGTGCTTGAAGGGTATGTCAAGGACATTTACTATGCAAGGTTTCAGACTTGCAGCTATCTCTGATGTCGAGAAAACCAAACTTCGAAGTAAAAATTTTCAAAGTCAGTGGACTGTAAAATATAGGTCAAGGGCACCGGGTCAAGGTGTGTGCATGAAGGGTATGTCAAGGACATTTACTATGCAAGGTTTCAGACTTGCAGCTATCTCTGATGTCGAGAAAACCAAACTTCGACGTAAAAATTTTCAAAGTCAGTGGACCGTGAAATATAGGTCAAGGGCACCAGGTTAAGGTGCATGCTTGAAGGGTATGTCAAGGACAATTACTATGCAAGGTTTCAGACTCGAAGCTATCTCTGATGTCAAGAAAACCAAACTTCGACGTAAATGTTAACAAAACTTCGACGTAAAAATTTTCAAAGTCATTGGACCGTGAAATATAGGTCAAGGGCACCAGGTTAAGGTGCGTGCTTGAAGGGTATGTCAGGGACAATTACTATGCAAGGTTTCAGACTCGCAGCTATCTCTGATGTCGAGAAAACCAAACTTCGACGTAAATGTTGACGGACGGACGGACGAACGAACGAACGAACGGACGGACGGACGGACGGACAGAAATTTGGACTCCTATATCGCACTCTGCTATAAGCAGGTGCGATAAAAATGGAGATATGTGCATAACAACTATATAAACAAATAACAATGTGGAAGATTATAGTTTTGACATTTATTCTGATGAATTATACAAGAATGTTTAAATAAAAAATCAATCCAGACAAGGCACAAAAAATGGCAGAGATATTGGCGTCATCTTGTGAAAAAAAAAGTCCTGAAACATTCTAGTCTGATACAGATCCTCTTCAGATTCTCAAAAAACTGATATTTTGAGAAAAACTTGGGTCTCAAATATGCTATTACATTGATATACGGTATTGGCTACCATTTGATGTAGAAAGGGCCAATTTCTACTGAAAAGACACATAAAAGACAACATTGCATTTCAGCTAAAAAAATGCAGCCAGTTTAAACTTCCTTTGTTGGTTTACACTCAAAAACATGTTAGAAGGTTTATGTTAACACAAGAAAATTGACATAGGGAGACACAGATCTACGTGCAAATTTGCCTCAAAGTAGTTTTTGGCATAAGACAGCTCAATTATTTCTGAATTTGCCTATCTTCTTAAAGTCTTAAAGGCTTCACCAGGCTATCTCTATTATCAATGTACAAGGACTTTCAAGGTGTTTAAATTCTCAGTTGCTATGGTAACAGTAAAATATGCTAGTGTTTTAGGAAGTGTCCTATATACATTGCAGGTCAAAAGTTTTGAAACTGACATTCACGAAATTCAAGATTTATTGCAGAAAACATTTTGTAATCATGAGCAAACAGGAAATGGTAGGACTTATGCTTCTCTCCAGTAATGGCACTGTGGAATAGCTAGGCTTACATTTCAATGCCAAAAAGATTTTCACATTAAGGGACCAGAACAAAGTTGACACATTGGTAGACTTCCTTTGGAAGCAACTTCAATCAAGGAATACACCAGATTGTTGCCAAAGAAATGTTATATGACACTGATCTGGCCAATTTCAGTAACACAGTTTTTGTTGTCTGTTTGTTGTTGCTGTTTTTTTCATTGTCATAAGGAAAATGACCTAAAATAAATCTAATAATTTCAATGAACGAGAAAATTTGATATAAAAAATGCACTGAACTTAAAAAGATGTATGGGGTGAAATTAAACAGCTGCCACATGAAAAACAACTGTAGGTGCTGCTAAGAAAATTACTGAAAATGTTGAAAAACTGCAGAGCCAACAAAACTGGTGGGAAATGGGAAATGAGGACATTAATGCAGGACTGCAAAACTGCAAAAAGCAATAACTTATGAAGAATCTGATTGGTCCAATGTCAATGAAATTATTTCCTCATCATCACCTATGCAACTCTGTCAAGGCCACAGTACGGAACATATTTTCTCATGAGAAGGCTCACATGGTCTATGTCAGCCTAATTTTGTTCATCTTTGGACATTTCCTATCAGTTTAAGATTAAAATTGAGTCAACTCATTAGAAAACCTGTTGTTTTAAAGGTGCTACAACAAGGATGAAGATCCGCTGTGTAGTAACGACATAGTTCATCAGTACCTTTCTCTGCTCTTCATAGAGATAGAAGAATATCTCTTCTTCGGCTATCTGAAATTTTAAGCTATCTTCTATGCTTGTACAATCTGATTCGTGTCAAAAATGGTCTAACATCTGGACAAGTAGGCTTTCTTGCCACATGGTTGAATTCATGATAACTGTCTATCATTTTAATGTATATGTCACCAAAGGCTGATAATGTTCCCATCTTCAAGTAATACAAAGTATTTGCACAGTCTGGCTTAATACGATATTAATCAGGTGCCCCATATCAAAGTACGCCCCTGATATGAGCGACGGCTACCTTGCACATCACGTGTGACAGTGAACACTAAGCATCATATGGGTAGCTACCTTGAACATCATTATGCACATCATTATGTGTGTGACGGTGAACATACAACCATCCATCAAAAGCAGAGCTCAGCAATCTGTCAAACAAATGCATGTAGTAGATGTTGCAAAGTCAAAACAAGCTAACTGAAAAAAAAAAAGAACAAGGCAATAATCATTGAGTAACTGCATGTCACAGCCAACAAAGATCAATAATCATAAGGAACAACATAAATGCTTTCAGAAAACATCTTCAACCTGTTCAGACATTCTGGTGCCAAGTCATTTGATCTGCAGATTCCAGGGCATCACTTATTTTTCAGATTTCCAGTGGCAGGTAACAAAAGTCATGTATTGTTTCTTAATTCTGCACTTAACTTGGTCATAGGCTAAAAAACAGCATCAAAGAGACTGCAATACAGACACTCACTTTTGTGTAACTATGAAGCTGAACTTGAACATTTTGTGTCCATGCATTCCATTATATCTTCTTGTTATAAGAAGAAAATAATGTGCAGCATTTTCACTTTTCATCAGTATAGTTTACAGACAATACAATTTTAAAGTTGCCATGGTCATAACAGCATGCATTGTCAGTTTTCTTCATCTGCTTCCTTTTGTTTGAAACAATTTAAAAGTTTACATGAAAAAAAAAAGACCAGAGGACCAATGGTCCTGTAAACGCTCACCTGAGATCTACTGTATATTCCAATAAACATGTTTGAATATTATGGAAAATAGCCCCAGTAAAGGGGCAGATGAAGCCCTGTGGCCATTTCTTTTTCTTCAGAATAATCAATATCCTGTCCATTTGCCAATTTCCTGCAAGTTTTTCCCTTCAAATGACATTTTAACAGTCTTACCCATTCAAATGTATAGGGGACCCATGTTGACCTTGCCATAAAATAGTTCAAGGTCATCACAGGGTCATGATTTATATACACATTGTAGTACTTAAATCATCAATGCTTCATGCTAAGTTTCGTTGAAATCGGTCCACAAGTTCCGTAGAAGGGTTTTTACCATATATGGGCATGGTGGCCATCTTGGTCATGTGACCTGGATTATTTATATATACATTGGTTACCCCATCCTATAGTTGCTTCACATAAAATTTGGCTTTGATTGGCCGAGTGGTTTCGGAGGAGAAGATGTTTGAATATTATGGAAATATACATGTATACTGCCCTGGGGTGGGGGCATATGAGTTCCTGGGGACCATTTTTTTTTTTTCAGAATCATTAATATTCAGTCATACTGCGCATTTCCTGCAAGACTATAACTTTAAATGACATTTTAAAAGTTTTCCCCATTCAAATGCATTGGCGACCTATGTTGACCTTGCCATAAAATAGGTCAAGGTCATCACAGGATCATGATTTATATACACATTGTAGTACTTGAGTCATTGATACTGCCAAGTTTCATTGAAATCGGTTCACCGGTTCTGGAGAAGAAGATTTTTAAAGGTTTTTACCATATATGGGCATGGCGGCCATCTTGGTCATGTGACCTGGATTATTTATATACACATTGGTTCCCCCTTCATATAAAATTTGGCTTTGATTGGCCAAGCGGTTTCAGAGGGGAAGATCTTTGAAATTGTGGACGGATGGACGGACGATGGACAGACGGATGCCAGATCATGGCCATCCTATAAGCTCGCCTTGTGAGCCTAACGGCTCAGGCGAGCTAAAAAAACATAGCAAATTTGTTACCTCTTTTCCAATACGGTGCACAACCACTGACCACCAGGAAATGTGTTTCCAGTGTACAATGTACAAAGTTACTTCTCTAAATCAATGGCTACTGAATAAGATCCTGACTGCAGACTTCCACTTTATGCTGACTGCTGATTGTTGACTGCTGAATAGTTGTCAAGTGACTGCTGCATAACATTTTTGGATGTCCATAAAGATGCTGAGTACCACATGCAGCCAGAAGATGTTGACCACCATATTGATATGTTGACTGTCGAATTTAGATGTTGACTGCAGTTGGAGGAGTTGAATCTCACCATTTTACCATGGGAGGCGATGAGATAAAACTCTCTCCACTAAAGAAAGCAACACCTTTCTGTTTCAATACTCAAAGATATATCTTGTTCCAAACAGATGTCCAATCCATGATCCAATTGGTTTCCTTCCTCTTTTTTATCAGTTGATGTTTGTTTGGTATATGGCTGCATGCATGTTTGTATTTTTTTTTTTTTTTTTTTTTTTTTTGTGGTTGCTTTGTTATTATTGGTGGTGGCATTCATTTGTGGTTTGCTGTTGTTGTTGTTATCAGTGGTGACACTGTGGTTGTCATTTTGTTGTTGTTATGACTGACACTGTTTTGATGCTGCGTTTGAGTTTGATTGGTGAAAATCATGTTGAGCAATAATGTGATAAGTACTATCAATATTCATATTTTCAGTATAAGTTTTTACATTAATAAATTTAGCTATGATTTTAAAAGTTTATTGTTTTCAGTTTCTTTTAATAAAAATTATAGCAAGTTACATCGCCCCATCTAAACCCTGCTAACTTACTATTTGCCTCATTTACCAGGTGAGTAACTAGCAACTAGGTTTAACATTTTACATTAGGGATTAGGGATACATTAGACATTAAACAAATGGTGTTTAATTTATTTTACCCACCCCTATGGATAATGTATTCTATATTTCTGTAGTCAGGTTAAAGACAGGCCAAATTCTTGACTCTCTTTACTCAGAGTATAATTTAATTCTTAATTATTATCATAAACTCTGTGTAAATCTTGATAGGCTCATAAAATGATAAGTATTTGAAGAGTTATAAGATTTTTACAGTATTTAAATTAAAGTAACACAAGTATGCCTTATCTACAGAAGCAACCATAAACCTGACCTTTATCTATGACACTGTACATACCGAGCTACCATAATGCCAAAACTATATAGCCTGAAGATATGCTACTGAATACACAAGAATGACATGCAAGGGGAAAATGATGAAACAAATAATTTTGATTCTCTGGTGTAAAGTTCGGATGCCAAAGAAATATTGATGCAGCTTATAGAGCTATACCCCAAATAGGCAATAACGTGGTCAAAGTTAGAGAGACCTTGCTTTAAATCGGAGGTGTATGTTTGAAATTCCTAAAATCTGCTTGAACATTTAAGGTGCAGTACAAACATTATTCATATCACAATCATGACAAGACATACACGCAGTACCACAAACATTATTCATATCACAATCATGACAAGACATACTTATTGTTAGAATAGCAGAGAAAAAACATTTGAACAATGATTGATAAGAGACAATGTCAAGAAATGAACAGAAGAGATTTGCAAGTCTACATTGAAATAGACAATACTTAAGCTGTGGTTGTACACTAACCAATTGGCCCTTTAAGTCATCAAATTTAAAGTTCCCCCCAATATCTGAACTGTCAGGTTTTAACTGATAAAACAATCTCTATGTGAAAGAAAATCTCTAAATCAATTGATATTTAAAGTCATTTATCAAAGATTTCTGTCTAAAGAGTGAAAAATTACCTTATTCTACACCTTTGGAATCACATTTTGGTTAAAATTTTTGTTTGCATTATTTGTTTAAACCCATGCAGCATGAAACATCTGGAAGGATAATGACTTGTATGAAAAATAACGCAAATAAATGCTGTCTGACTCAGAGAAAAATTACAAGAAGCACAGTCTCATTTAATTATGTTTATGTCAAAAGATACTATATTCTGATCTGGAATAGAACTTTGCCTATGTTTCCAAACACAATACAGATGGTGATATTAACAAATCAACAGCTAAAACAACTTCTTTGCCTGATGACCCAGTTGCTTCTATTGCAAAGCATACAGGGTCTACCATAATACTACCATAAATGAGATCTTCAAAAATGAAACTTCCAAATTTCAGATAAGGCAAATGTTTTAAGAAATGGCAAAAATAAGAAAAACCATAGGGTGATACTTAAAACAACTGCCAAAGCCTTGAAAATAGCCACTCTAAAAGTTTTTCTCAAGTATAACTATGCCAAAACTAGATAAATTTGATCCTCAAGTTGACAGTGAAGGGGTAAATTTTTGCTGCTCTTGGTTACCTGAAGGATTAAATTAACTGCCAAAACTGGTAATACAAAAACAGACCCCAAAGGAGCAAATGGATTTAGAAAGTAGCTACAGAAGTATGTGTACACATGGTATTAGTATAGCTTGTCCAATCTTTGAATTAAAAGTCCTTCACCATCTAAATTCTTCATGTGACCTGTATATATCATTTACACCACCCCTACATGTACAAATGTCCAAGACAGAAAGGAATGTCAACAAAGTTTGGAAGAATTTAGACTACTCTGATGGCTTCAAAGATTATAAACTTCAGAGGTTTACAGTTAATGGAAGCCTAATGTCAATAAACTATAATTATATCGTGATGACACACATACAAGGACCTGGCCCCGATGTAAGAAAATGCTTTCTCATGCTCATTTCAACTGGGTAGATATTCAAGTTGTAATCATCATGGAGGTTAATTTTCATTCTATATATTAAAACCTGTGCTATTATCATGCTCAGCAGAAATGCCAACTAATGATCTAGATAAGTGTCATGCTCTGAACTGGAGTGAAAATGAAAAACTATAATGACAATAGGACCATTGGATCTCCCTGTGAGCCCATGTTTTTCACACACCTTATTCTTATGAAATGTTTCTTTCCAATATGATTTATTTCTAGTGAAACTAAGAACACTAATTCCTGGTATGGCAATTATCATGATAAGACTTAAGATGTTATAATAAATTACTCATTGATATGATCATAAAATACTTGAATTCTATTATTTCAGCCCCAAAAATGCCAAAGTCATCAAAATATTTAATAAGACCTATCAAAAGACCAGATAACTTTCAAACAGAAAAAGTTTTCTGTTTGTTTAAGACAAACAGATCATTCATGAATTTGTCCCCTTAATGTGTTAGTTTAATTCGAAAGTCAACATTTGCCTTAGGAAAACTTCTCTATGTCTGTAAAAAAGTGCAGCTACATTTGCATAAGATTGATTTATAAATATTGTAGAAAATCCAAGCACAAAAGAAGTCAGCCAAGTTGAAAGTATTACATACATTATAACACACAATATAACAATCACTAACCCATATGATGCTTGCATCCAAAACATGACTGATACTTTACTGGAAAGCACTGGAACAATTGATAAATATAAATACATTCATAATTAAACTATTAAGAAACAGAGAGCAATATTTAAAAAATAAAATCAAGACTTTGATGCAGAGAGAGAGAGAGAGGGAGAGACAAACATACAGATGGACACTGAGACAAACAGGGACCAGTTGTTCAATACTTCGTTAGCTTAACTCATCCTTAAGACCTCAACTTGTTAAGTAAATTCTGACTACATAAGCAAATACACTGTTATTTTTTGTTGAAAAAATGTGAGAATCCTTTGCAGTGCAAAGGATTCTCACATTTTTCAACAAAAAATAACAGTGTATTTGTAATATTAATGTTTGAAATTTTAACGAAAAGTTAACTAACGACTTCGTTAGTTTTGAACAACTAGGCCCTGATAGATAGACAGAAAGACAGGGAGAGATAGACAGACCATGAAGCAAAAATGGCAAATCATAGCCACTAAAAGGGTAGTCCTCTCAGTTATAAAGAAATGGCAGTTTCAATGACCATCTGTTGGGACTGAAGACAGGGAAGTAGAAAAGAAAATAACAATGCAAAGAAGGAAGAAAAGGAAAGCAAGAAGTTTATGGTGCAATTATTTGCACTACCTGACCTTTTCAGGCTTGGAATAATGTTTCCTTTTCAATGAAAGATGAAAATCATGAGAATAAATTTCAAGGAAGGTCTAATGACAATGATAAGTAACTCTAAAAGCAAGACTACTGTAAATGTTCCATATGTTGGACACATGCAATACTGCTGTATTTATTAAGGAATTAAAACAATTGGCCCTGATTCAAGCACCAAAAAGATACAGACAGCACAACTAACAGAACAGATCTTGACCAGACAACTACAGGACCCTTCTGATGTGGGTCTTCACTGTTTGCTGTGTCCTTGCTGTCCAAAAATTTATGAAAACAATGGTTTGAGTTGTGACACAGACAGATACCATGGTAAATCAGTCACACTATTTCAAGGGCTTCCATAAAACCATAAAATTTATTCCTGAACACACAATCAACACTGAAGAGCTGTATACTAAAATTCTAGAGAACAGATTTGAATATATAACAGTGTTAAATACATATAGGACTTTAAGTGAATGAACTACCAAAACTGAATAATGTGCATAAAGAGCAAGAACACAAGTAGCTTCACTTGACTTTATAGCAACTCAACAGGACGAGCTACAATACTTGCCTCATAGAATAAGAAGCATACATGTCCAAATGCCATAAACTAAAGTGCTGATTCTCAAACACCTAAAACGCTACAACAAACAAATGAAACTGTAAAACTTATTTCATGCACCAGCATGCCCAATGTACCGTCCTGCTAACAAGTGGATAATGGACTAAAGAAACCCACCCACCCCACTTTACCCAGTCTTTTCTTTGCAGACTTTTAATGTAGTTAAGCATAGACTTTGCTCATTTAGAAGTCATATGCCCTTGAAAGTTTCAGTGCTTTTTATGGAAACTGTTGAAAATTGTTTATGGTTAAAGACTTCAACTGACACTTGTTTCCAGATTTCATGAGTAATTTAGACGATATACTTTTTACATGCTTTTCATTTGGCTTTTGTCTAGTGGGTCACCGACTAGCCATTTAAATGCAAATGAAAGTTATACATGGGGAGACTGATATGTGCATGCATCATAATGAACTGCAAATAGTATTCTTCTTGTCTGTGAATAACATTAGTACACTTTACAAGTTGCTACTGAAGTTTTCATGATCGGGCACACCAAGCAAAGGGGATAAAGTTTCAAAGATTCTCACAAATGGCACAATTTATGCAGATTCACTTTGTTTGATAATAAGCTGAATCACATGCACTTGAATTGGAGGCAGAGAAATTAAATTAATATTTTCATGATCACTACAAGAAATCTAAAGCTAATTAGATATTATGACCAAACATCAGAATTTAAATTTATTTCGCTTTATTTATTTATTTACTTATTTTTTATTTTTTCAAATTAAAGTTTTCTTTTCATCAACACTTATATTTTAAAACATGCAATTGTATAAGTACACAAGGAAAATCTTTATAATTTACCTATAATATATTTTCGTGGAATCATAATCGTGTGCTAATGCAGGTGAACACCAGAAAATATTTGCATGTAGTGTATGCAATTAATAAATGCACTATATACTATATGTGTAGTTTCTGCAAGCAACAAATGCAACTTGTAAAGTCCATTATTGATGCTATTGTAGTGTCTGCAATAAGAATGGTAATTATACAGCTTACAAATCTGCCAATGTGATATGTAGTGTCTGCAGGTAATGCTAAGTAGTGTCTGCAATTCATAATACTGTAGTGTCTGTAATGCATCATTATATGTAAATGGTAGCCTTTTTGCATTTCTGTGTGTGTTTTGCATGAGTGTGTGTTTTGCATGTATGTGTTTTGCATGTGTGTGTGTTTATTTTTGCTTCATTTAATTAAAGATCACTAAGGGGAGGTAAGTGTCAGCAACTATGAGCTGGAAGAGTTAGATCTGGCATGTTGAAGGACTGCAAAGACCTAATCTTCCAACGTATAGTCACTGACAATGCAGCCCTTGTCAGAGAAACAGTCTACCATGAGTTCTATATCAAAAAGAAAATGTATGATAATTTTAATATGAAAAGCCAGACAAAAATCATCAGGAAAGTCTTGTTTCCAGATACACTGGGTACTCTAAAATGGTTATTTACAACTTACATAAATTCATTATTTTTCAAATCAATTTTGCTTCTGTTTTAAGACACAATATTCCTTGCAATATTTGGATTTCTAAAATAAAGCTATCTTTTTGCAGCTCTTCTTCATTTTCCAATCTTATACAAAGTTTTAGACAATATTTCTTTTTATTCTATAGCGACAAATACCATATGATTAAACAATAGGGATAAAAGCTGAGTAACAAGTGTGCAGATATCAGACGATATCGGCACACTTACTTGATATTGCACACTTTGTTAAAAGCGAAACATTCTTTTTGTAAAAAAAGGCAAAAATGTTTACTTGAGGGCCATCGTGCAAAATTGTAAATTTGGGACGTCAGCTCTAATGACGTCATCCTCGTCTGACGTCGCGTGGAAAATGACGTCATACAGGCCCGAAACGTCAACTGAAGTTTGACACTTTCAGATTTATGCAATTTAAGCAAAAAAAATGAAAATAAATGTCAGAAATACTGATCCAGCTGCAAAATTTGCTTCTGAAAAATAACAGTGCAAAAATGATATCATTTGATATTGCACTAGTGCAAAAATGATATAACCTATGGATATTATCGCGGCATTTGTGTAGATATTTAATTTTTTTAATGTAACTCTCAACAAAGCATAAAATATGAGAAGCAGATATTTATAGCTATATAATAAAAGGGTTATCGCACTGATATCGGCGAATACTGTCCCTCGTTTGGATATCTACGGACGCTCGCAAGTTCGTGTCCTTCGCTATCCCAACTCGTGACAATATTCGCCGATATCAGTGCAATAACCCTATAATACTCAAGAAACAAGACTTTTCCTTCTTTTGGCCTAACTTAGGACGAAAATTATTTAAACTGAAACAAAATAAATATAAGTATCATTAAATAAATATAAGTATCCTTGATCTGAAAGTGTATTTTTTTATAAACAGGTGAATGATATTCACCAAATAAAGGTGAAGATTATTTAGCCAAAATTTTAATATTTGCATTACAGTAACTTATTTCAGTAATGAAGGCCAAACTGTAGAATATTTGTTTAAAGTTTTCTTTTTTTTTTAAACATTTCCAAAATAATTTTTCATTAAATCAACATTAAGAAAGAAGAAAAATTAACACTTACCAAAATCCCTTACATTGTAACTCCTATATGAACAACTCAATTTTCCTTCAAACAGTTTTTGTTTTCTTTTATTTTTCTTTTTAGTTTATTTATGACTATATTTGCACATGTTCACTCCCACTCGGGAAGCCATCATATTTTACATCTACCTGTCCTCTGACTGGTTTACGAGTCTCTGAATGATACAGGTAAATTTGGTCTGGTTTTATGGCCAAGTGCCATGTGCTGAAGATTCAACTTTGTACTTTGAGATGTCACTTAAGATAAGTTCAAATCTTTATCAGGGGTGGCAGACTGTTTCTCACAAGGGAATGTTTATCTAAAAATGGACTAAACTTCCCTAAATATCAATATTTTATTCTTAATTCTTCCTTTTAAGGTTTGTTCCTTTTCTCCATTCATTATCTAAAAAGTGTTTTTATTAGTAAAACATAAAGTATTGTATAGCAATTATCCCCAAACCCCTGCAAACTTGGACTAGTCTAAATCTTAATCAAACTTGTATAGACATTCTTATTGAGCAAAGTCTATATACTTAGATAGTCAAGCTTAAGTACTAACAACAGATAACAGGTTTTTAGTAGTTTGATAACACAAAACTACCATATACTTTGACTTTAAGAAAGCTGGGTATAGTGGGGTATATCAATTAATTCATTAAAAGATTCATAATTCAACTACATGTATAATATTTACATTTCTAATTCAAATGTGACTCCTTTACTACTCAATCTAGATTACCACCTAATTAAGGCCAATAATTATCTATCAACAGCAGTCAACAACTTAATTTTGTCAACAAGAAACAAAGATATTTTGCAAGTTAACAACTAGGATTCAGAACTGTAAATATCATGCACAAAAACCAAGAGATTCAATGGCGTTGAAGCCAAAACAGTAAAATGATGATGCTGATGGCGCAGAAAAACAAACTTATGTTCTATCTACTATGAAATATAAGTCTTCTTTTTTTAAACTCAAGTGCATGAAAGATTATTTTCAGTCCATCTATCTTTTCATCATGTAACACCTTGAGAATATGAGTGTTTCGTCAGTTGTAAAAGCTGGCAAAACAACAATGTTTGATCGCAAATACAAAAGCTGAGGAAGTTCCTGGTCATTGCTTATCTTCATTTTTTTCTTTTCTATGCACTTGTGTACTGTCCTTATAACATCTTTCAGAAACCACATCTTTTTCAAAATCACCCTTTTGTGAAACACCTCCAGAAATTATGACCCTGTCTTCAATTTGCATTTCAAAAGTCTTAAAAAGTGCCCAAAAAGTTTATCGGTTGACTAATTTTATGTCCACAAATAATCTAGAATAGGTCTTTTGCATGGAAGGTAAACCAAGAACCTTAATATTAAAATCTGTGGAATAATTTTAAGTGTTTGGGCCTAAATTATGTATACTGCATGATTTTGTTTTGATTTGATGCATTTCAAACCAAATTTTATCAATTTAATTTTTTCTGAGGGAAATAGTTACCATACTTCCATTGCTCACATTTTTACAATGGAAAAAGCCCTATTAATAAAAAAGATTTTTTGGCACTAAATTTTTATATGTGAACCAATTTTAGAAACTTTTGCAGCATTTTTTTAAGACTTTTCGAATGCAAAAGGGTGACATAATCATTTTTATCTTGAGGCTTTTCAAAAAGTGTGGTTTTGAAAAAGGCAGTTTCTAAAAGATGTTGTAAGGACAGTAGAAGATACTTTTAGTACAAAAAACAGTACAAACCTTTCCATATGTCTTTGTGTTAGGTCTATCTATACTTCTTTGGTATTTCTCACATTGATTTTGTGCACCGGTCATATGTTATCACCAAGCACACTCAACCCACCCCCCCCCCCCCCACACACACACACACAGATACACACATACCTCCCTCCAAGCTTCTGGTGAGAGAGGGAGAAATGAATGCTACATAAAGACTGCATGTAAACACCAGTACATAAAATTATCTCATTTTTAGCTCACGAGCCAAAGGCTCACAAGTTGAGCTTACAGGATGGCTGATGGTCTTTGAACCAGCATCCATGTGACCATCTGTACTTGCATCCGTCTACACTTTCAAACATGGATATTTGTGAGGCCAAAATTTTATCTGTAGCATCATCATAGTAGGGTATTGCCTGCGTGAGTTTTTTTAATCAGATCAGATCATAGACAACAGATAGCTCAAATATAATGGGGAAAATGTTGTGAACACTCTAGCACCCAAGTTTTTTTTTATCAAATCTTCTTCATTCTTGCAAGTACTGTGCGACACCTGTAAAACAATATCACTTCACCTTACCCCAAGAAATTTTGGAAATTTCATCCACAATTTCATGTTTGATGCTTTTCCTGCATTCTGAGTAAAATCCCACATTTACTACAAAGTACATGTATCACCATAATGCTTCATGTTAGAGTACAAATCACCATTCCAAAATGAACTACATGTATATCTCATCAGGGTAAGACCACCCAATGCTAAAATCCAGACCATTCTTGGAATACCGGAAAATCTAGAAAGTAAACCAACCTTGGTAGTGGCACCTTTGGGTGGAGATGTAGCTTGGCTATTATTATGCAGAGAAGACCAAAATACATGAACAATTTGAATTGTTGGATACATAAACAGTTTTGCTGGCAGGCTCAGATCTTCTAAATGACTTGTTTAATACTCATATCGTTGGCTCGTTGACAAAACCTCGTAACTGCACTTTTTTCAAAAAATCGTTTTTTCACATGGCGCGATTCAAAACATTCAAATTCAGCTTGTGACAAAGCCTTGTAGGTTATGTCCAATGGGAAGTTAGTCTTTCGATGACCTTACAAAGCCTTGTAACTACAAATGGTAAACAGACTTGAAAAAAGGTGACAAAACCTCGTATATGCAATTTCAAAAAATTTAAATACAAGAAAATCTTTATCTTTTTGATATGCAAAAGTTGCATATGTATGATTTCTCATAAATGCATTCTTTACTTCATCATAAGAATCTGCTTCTAGCTTTCATTTATCAAGTTTTGTATATACGACAATTTGTAAACATGCACATTTATATATCATTTATATACAAGTTTTAGTTTTTTGCTTCTCCTGAAAAATTTGTTTTTTTTTGCAGTTACGAGGTTTTGTCAACGAGCCAACGATATGATCAAATGGTTAGCAAATCTGCAATCTGATCAGGATCTAAAATGCTGCCATTCTGTCTGCATCCTAAGGGGCTAATACTATACAAAATTACTGATTTCTTTGAATTTCAAATTCTAAGAGTGAGTAGCATGATGGCCCAGTAGAACAGTACAGGACCAGTCAAGTGAGAAGTCATGAGTGCAATACGTACCAGCCACTGATGTGAAGTGTCCTTTAGCAGGTCACCCTAAGCTCCCAAAATTACTGGTAGAAAGCCAGGAAGCTGTGACTCCGGTCCAACATAACTGAATAAGAGCTGTCGCAGGACAGCGTAGCTCGCCTGACTTGTGCTTTGCCACTACATCTGTTAAAATCTATGACCCATGACCTTGACCTCAAGGTCACTCAGGTGGGTCATCATGGTACAACATAAAACTTCAGACCAATGCAAAGTATCAACTTGATAAATCTACATGTTCAAGAGATATAGACTTATAAAAACATTAACCAAAACTTAAACACAAAACTTCCAAGTCCGTGACCCTGACCTCGAGGTCATCCAGGTGAGTTGTGATGTACAGCATAAAACCTGAGACCAATATCTATCAACATGCAAGTATCAACTTTATCCATTAACATGTTCAAGAGATTTAGACTTTAACCAAAAAATTTAACACAAAATTTCTAAGTCTGTGACCTTGACCTCAAGGTCACCCAGGGTAGGTCATGATGGTACTGCATAAAACTTAAGACCAATATCTACCAACATGCAAAGTATCAACTCGATCAATCAACATGGTCAAGAGATTATAACTTATATCAAAAACTTAAACACAAAATTTCGAAGTCTGTGACCTTGACCTCAAGGTCACCGAGAGTGGGTCATGATGGTACTGCATAAAACTTTAGACCAATATCTAGCAACATGCAAAGTATCAACTCAATCCATCAATATGGTCAAGAGATATAGACTTACAAAAACTTTAACCAAAAACTTAAACACAAAATTTCTAAGTCCGTGACCTTGACCTCAAGGTCACCCAGGTTGGGTCATGATGGTACTGCGTAAAACTTCAGACCAATATCTAGCAACATGCAAAGTATCAACTCAATCCATCAATATGGTCAAGAGATATTGACTTACAAAAACTTTAACCAAAAACTTAAACACAAAATTTCTAAGTCTGTGACCTTGACCTCAAGGTCACCCAGGGTGGGTCATGATGGTACTGCGTAAAACTTCAGACCAATATCTATCCACATGGAAAGTATCAACTTGATCCAGCAACATGGTCAAGAGATATAGACTTCTAAAAAACTTTAACCGAAAGTGTGATGCGGACGTAAACGTGGACGACCGAGGTGACTACAATAGCTCTATGCACTTCGTGCAGGCGAGCTAAAAATTATTGAGTGGAATGCCAAGCCATAACCAAACCATACCAATGCTAGAGAACATTTTCCCATTACTTTTGGTTAAAATATCTTGGTTGCCTGAGTTTACACATCTTCTTTCTTATCAGAGTTCAGAATGACAAACTTATACTCTGTTCAAACATGACCTGTCATATTTTAAACTTGCAAATCTTTCATGGATAGTACAAATCAATGTGCAAACATGACTTGTTTTAATATCAATAATAATAAAAAAAACTGTGCTTCACTAAACATAAAACCAACCAAATACATGTGCACTTGTACTTAAAAATTTATGCATAAAAATTGGTCATCTTATTAGCCTATTTCTAAAGGTTTTTAACCAATTATTAGACATGCAGTGCTCATAAGATCAGTGGACCATTTCCCTGTGGACTTCCCCTTTGCAAGGAGGCTCAGATTTGTCTAAGGCAAACCAAACAATTTTGGAAAACAAAGATTTGGAAGCAGTGTTTGCATACATAACAAGCATATAGTCCCAAAAAATGGACTTATCCATGTTAAGCCTAATCTACATCAACCTTGCAGCTGCTGTGAAGGAAAATGCGCAGTCTTGTGATGTGAACAACACCAAAAGACTGTTGAACAAAATAATAATGTTGCACAGCTGACCAATGGTCC
The DNA here is from genome assembly GCA_964017185.1 of Rugalucina vietnamica. Taxonomy (NCBI): domain Eukaryota; kingdom Metazoa; phylum Mollusca; class Bivalvia; order Lucinida; family Lucinidae; genus Rugalucina; species Rugalucina vietnamica. The sequence goes on from OZ024873.1 coordinate 23,518,608, forward strand.
TGTAAATGACATCAGGAAAACATGCCCGTGCAATATATACCCCCTTAAACCCCACTTTTATATAGAAAAACTGGGGTATGCAGGGGTATACCTATTTTTCTTATTTTTGCTCCAAAACATAGATTGTGGGTACTCGTTAGAACCGCCTCGGCGAGGCGGTTCTAACGTGTGCCCACAATCTATGCTTTGAGCAAAAATAAGAAAAATATCAAAATTTTTCTACTGAAAATTTTCATTTTTTACAACTTAAATAATCTCTGTATATTGCATGGGCAAGTTTTTGTAATGAAACCTTGTTACACTGTCACCACATGGCTGCTTGAACATTAGCAAGTTGTTTATTTAGCAAATGTTTGGAGTGTGCATCTAGGTATAGTTCCCGGACAATCACAGTAGACTTAAGTCACAGGTTTACCATTATACATATCTAGAATTTGTTTTCTATGTGAAAACTGATGTCTCCCCCCTTTCTACGTGCATGTCCAAAATATGCAAGCAAGAGTTATAGTTCTTGTGCATCACATATCCTGTCATTCTGTTTTATAAGTCTACCAAGTTTCATTGAAATATCTCTTACGGTTTTCAAGTTATAGAGGGGGCACGAAAGTGTTTGGAAAATAATCAAAGGGAAATAACTCCAAAGATATGAAAGCAAGAGTAATGATTCTTGTGCATCATGCTTTATAAGTGTACCATGTTTCATTGAAAAATCTCTAATGGTTTTTGTGTTATAGAGCAGACACGAAATTGAATGAAAAATAATCAAAGGGAAATAACTCCACAGATATGCAAGCAAGAGATGGTTCTTTAGCATGACACATCATCTCATTGTGCTTTATAAGTGTACCAAGTTTCATTGAAATATTTCTTATGGTTTTCAAGTTATAGAGTGGACATGAAATTGTATGGAAAAATAATCAAAGGGAAATAACTCCAAAGATATGAAAGCAAGAGTTATAATTCTTGTGCATAACACATCGTCTCATCATGCTTTATAAGTGTACCAAGTTTCACTGAAATTTCTCTTACGGTTTTCAAGTTATAGGGTGGACACGAAATTGTATGGAAAATAATCAAAGGGAAATTACTCCAAAAATATGCAAGCAAGAGTTATGGTTCTTTAGCACAACACGTAATCTCATCGTGCTTTATAAGTGTACCAAGTTTCATTGAAATAACTCTTACGATTTTCGAGTTATAAAGCGGACAATGAATTGTATGGAAAATAATCAAAGGGAAATAACTCATAAAATACACAAGCCAGAGTTATGGTTCTTGTGCATGACACATCGTCTGATCATGCTCAATAAGTGTACCAAGTTTTAATGAAAAATCTTAAACGGTTTTCAAGTTATACAGCGGACACGAAATTGTATCGAAAATAATCAAAGGGAAATAACTCCAAAAATACTCAAGCCAGAGTTATGGTTCTTGTGCATGACACATCGTCTCGTCGTGATCTACAAGTGTACCAAGTTTCATTGAAAAATCTTTAACGGTTTTCAAGTTATACAGCGGACACGAAATTGTATCGAAAATAATCAAAGGGAAATAACTCCAAAAATACTCAAGCTAGAGTTATGGTTCTTGTGCATGACACATCGTCTCGTCGTGGTTTACAAGTGTACCAAGTTTCATTGAAAAATCTTTAACGGTTTTCAAGTTATAGAGCGGACACGATTTGTGACGGATAGACGGACAGACGGACGGACGGACGGACGGACAGACAGACGCACGGGGAAAAACAATATGTCTCCCGACCCTGTCGGGGGGAGACATAATGACTGAAATGAATGTATTTGACAAATAGGAACAAGGGTGTCATTCACAATTACAATGGTTAGTCTGTGACGAAAGTCTACTATGATCATCCGGGGTCTGTACTCTCTTTTGAGCATGGTAAGCTTGTGGCTCCATTATTATGTATTTTTATCCTAAGGCTGACACAAGATAGCTGTGAAACCTCATGTACAGGCCACCTTCACTATCTCGAAATCAAGGGGAATGGAGTTTTGTGAAGTTTGAGATAAGCAAATTGAGACCAGCCAATGTTCTTAGAAAATCTCAACTCTTTCACATTCTCAGACTGAGTGGTTCTCCTTTCCACCATGTTTACCACATCGATAGTGATTTCAAACGTATATTCCCCGACCTGACACATGATTTCAAAACGTTCTTTAACAATTCCAGTGATGAAAGGTTGTGTGTAGACATCAAAGACCGATTTTTGACTTCGAAGTTTGACACAGGAAGGGTGAAACTAATGTTCTTTTTTCTGTGGGGAGCGAATTATCACTTCGACACAGCCGAGTTTTCGTCATAACCATGTTCGACACAAGCAAGGTTGAAATACAATAACATATAGGGAGAGACGCTTGGGAGTGAGGGATCAATTCAACATAAGTGGGGTTTTCGAGACAACCGAGTTTGAGATAGCGCAGGTAACCTGTAGTTGGTTTTTGAATGATTTCCTTCTGACTAAAATGTGTTAACCATACAATGGCCCTCTTCTTTGCAACAGTCTTGAAACAGATCCCCATGGGAAACGACCATCTTACAAAAGCCTCACGTGTGTGTAAATAGAAGAAAAACATACCAACATGGTGCACCCACCGTATATTCTAATAAGGTCATCATGAATTGCTTGCAAAATTGTCAGCATGCATAGCCTACTGCCTGTGGCAAAATTGCATGCCAAAATGTTGTGCATTTCACAACAGTTCTTGTTTGAAAGGGAGGCAAAATTTAGAAAGAGACGATATTGAAATATGTCAAAGCTACAAACTGCAGCAACTGACCATGTCTTCACATGCTGAAATTGTATCATCAAAACTTGGTTAACTCATAAGTATCTTCTTAATCTGACTGTAATAATTATCAATGAAAAGTCTATATGGCTTAGATAAGCTGATTTGGAGAGCTCAAAGTTTTGTTTTTAGATCATCTTATCAAAATTTGGGTACTTGAAATTGTGAGAACTGTTCATAAGCCAGCGAAGAGCTGATAAGGGCAGATAACTATGTTTGTCCTAAGATCACAAGTATCAGGGGCTAGATAATAGAGGGGGCAAGATTTGATGGGAGGCTACCTTTGTACAGGATTAGATTAGCTGCATTAGGGAAAAAACTGTCCGACCAAATCTGACACAAACCGGCCTATATACCCATAGAAGAAAGCTAGAATCTTGAAATTTTAAGAATAAGTATAGGAGGAATTATACTATCAGTGTAGTAAAAACAAAGGCGCTGATCAGCTGTGCAGCAAAGATCAGTTGCTGCACAGCTGATCTGCATCTTTGTTTTCGCATAGGCAAAAGTCTGGTTTCCACATTATGCTGCTCCGATAATGACAAATCAATAATGATAATAGTAAAACTTTGATGAAAAAAATGTTTCTTTGTTTTATAGTCAAAACAAAGCATAACATGTTTGATAAAGACAGAAGACAGGCTTACTTAGTTAAGAGGGTTGTTATGGTTTTTGAACTGAGTACTGATCAAGAGTATTATACATGTATATACATATCTTTCTGTCCAGGTGCAGACATATTTTGTTTGGATTTTAGATTTATGACTCTGCCAAGAATATGGTATCATAGCAACCTGGTCAGTAACCTAACTACTGGTACACAATGTCTTTTTGTGGCTATAAAGCTGTTAACCAGTTCTTGATGCACTTTATTAAGGCAATCACTGACGAGTCAGTGGAACAGCTATGGTCATGTCGACATTGCCTCCATTTAATGACACTTTTACCCAAAATTAGGATATCATGACATAAAAAAATGCTTCAAATAAAAACCACCCAAGCACGCCAGCGGCCACTAAGGCTTAAATGCTTGGATGATTTGACTTGAAACCACTTTTCCTGGGCAAGCTTAGACGTGAGCGGTAAAGCAGTAATCAGATGGTCAGTCAGTAGCATATAAGCTTTGCCTGGAGGCACAAGCTGCCCATCTATTTCTTTAGGCCCCACTGGGCAGGGTCCCATATTCACACCCGGTAAGTACATTTATGTGCCACACATGAGGTCAAATATGCAAGTCTATGGTTGCATATGCTGAAGTCATATGTTTTTCTCTATCAAAAAGGAAAATCCCTGATTTCTAAATCTGAAATTTATACTTCAGAAGCTGAAATCATGGCTTATTTGTATCTCAATCATTTGTAAGCCATGCTTTCTACAGAAGGGGCTTCTAAATTTTGCTCTAGGAATCAAACAATCCAGTCTTCACAGATAAGACAAAACTTAGGGTCAACATTTTCAAAAACAACACACAAACATGATGAAAGGCAACATGATTATTTGTAAGCAACATTCCTCATATGTTAAAGGCAAGTTGCCAACTCCTCTGGCTTTAAGCCCCTTGTGTCTTAGAAACAAGAAGATGTGGTCATCTTAAGTCCACTTGGCAGTCTTAAGGGCCAAGCTCCTGTGAATATATAATCTAGATCAAGTCTTGAACAGTTGATGATATGTACATCTGAAGAAAACCTACCATTGAGGATTCTGAAGAAAAAAACACTTAAATTTGTCAAAATGTTCTTTCAAAACTTGAGAGATACACTGTGATTGTGCATCTTTTTTTTTTCAGTCATGTTAGGATGGAGGCAATGTTTCCTGAGTATGTAATTAACTAGTATTATTGGCAATGAACAAGTCTTGCCCAAAGACTCAACCTGGTGGAGGTAGGTAGACCTTTTACTCTTGAGAGTCTGGCACTCTACCCTTAGGCCAATCACAAATAAGCTTGCATTTAATCAGTAACTTATGATAAAGATTGAACTTATACCCAAAATATTTTCGATTTGTCTAAACAGAAATTTTTCAATTGTATCTTTCTGACAAGTCTAAGATTCCTCAATCTTCAAAGTTCTATGATTCTTGATTTAAGACTCTTGAACCAGTTAACTCATGTAATAAGAGCTGTCGCAGGACAGCGTAGCTCGCCTGACTTGTGCTTTGCCACTAAATCTATTAAAATCTATGACCCATGACATTGATCTCAAGGTCACTCAGGTGGGTCGTGATGGTACAGCATAAAACTTCAGACCAATATCTACCAACATGCAAAGTATGAACTTGATCCATCAACATGTTCAAAAGATATAGACTTCTAAAAACTTTAACCAAAAACTTAAACGCAAAATTTTTAAGTCCGTGACCTTGACCTCAAGGTCACCCAGGTGGGTCGTGATGGTACCGCATAAAACTTCAGACCAATATCTACCAACATGCAAAGTATCAACTTTATCCATCAACATGTTCAAGAGATGTAGACTTCTAAAAACTTTAACCAAAAACTTTAACACAAAATTTCTAAGTCCGTGACCTTGACCTCAAGGTCACCCAGGTGGGTCGTGATGTTACAGCATAAAACTTTAGACCAATATCTACCAACATGCAAAGTATCAACTTGATCCATCTACAACTTCAAGAGATATAGACTTCTAAAAACTTTAACCAAAAACTCTAACATTTGAGCAACGCCGACGCCAACGCCAACGCCAACGCCGACACCGACGTGACTGCAATAGCTCTTCCTGTACTTTCGTACAGACGAGCTAAAAACAAGCTGGCAACTGGTCACCTTCCATAGCTCTAGCTCTGCTACAAAACTTAATACAAGATTTGTCTCCCTTGGACAACAAATTCACAAATCTCCAGTATGATTTGAGCTACGTTACAAGAAATAGTCTTCAGGACTTCCAAACAGGTCTGACAAAAATTGGTCTGCACAGCCACAGAAAAGTTAGTGTACTATCCAAGAGATGCAAACAAAAGTGCTGAACAGCTGTGCAGTTTCTGCAGAGCTAATGCACAGCTGTTCTGCGTTGTTTCACATATGCAAAAAGCTGGTGATCTCATGATGTGGCTTATTTTAGTAAAGGTTAGCTACCAATACACCCGAAGTGATGACCAGAAATTGATCGACTCAGTATCAGAAGATAGATAGATAATATTCTTCCATATGTAAGGTCCTTTTTCAAACTTATTTCAATAACCTTATACAAAGCTAGTGGAACTCACTGGCCTATCAAGGTTATGGGCCTTTGATTCTTTAATTTCCATCATTCTAAGGGGTCTGGATAATTGGTTTTCTAGCAAAAAATACATAATCACACAAAAAAAAAATATTTGCATGGTATCACTAGGAAAAACTGTGAAATATGTTTAATATCAATTTTACAGGAATAGAATACAGAAAGGTCTCTACTGATTCTGACTATTTTTTATTGGTAGAGCTGCACCCAAATACAGTTCTCCTGACTCACATAAGGTAACTTTGGTTGGTTGATTGGTGTTTAACGTCCCACCAACAGCTAAGGTCAAATGGAGACAGACCTTGGTTTATAGTTTCATCTGACAGACTGGAGAAGCCCGTGATCGAACCTGCGACCCCTGGTTTACAAGGCGAGTGACATAACCACTGCACCCAGCGGAGGCTTCTATAAGAAACTTTGATATGGTTTTCACTGAAAAACTGTCAAAAATGACTAAATCAATTCACAAAACAGGACCTCAAATGATCGCCACAAATGAACAGGACTTAGAGGATAAAAGACAGTCATTGGAGAAATAAATCTGAATGCTATATGGCTGGGTAAAGGTTCTGTCCATGGTCTTTGCTTTACAGCTCAGCCTCTGATTGTCTTTGATTGTTCCTGTCAGTTGATCAAAACTTTTCTTTACCCCACTTACTAACAGATAGTATAATCACTCTTCTCGCTAAATACGAAACTTCAAGCCCCTAACCATCTGTTTTTTTGCGCAGCCTAGTATGTGATTGAGCTGGCTAGAAAACTCTGTCACTAAGTTTTGTGATAAGAAGGCAGCTCATAACATTCATTTTACACTCATATTACACACATATCACACACACATTATTAAGGACTATTCTCTCCTCCAGGTGAATACCTTCTGATAAGCCTTCCAAACAGACTCTCAATGCAGAATGGTTCTGATGTAATGCAGCATCCATTTCAAAGCTTCACTTTGTCCATCTTCATCGAACCTTCTCCACAAAGTAGATCATATGTTAACTCAGTAAAGAAAAGAAGAAAACTTACAGTATTTGCCATCTCATAGCAGGTGAGGCCCTGAAACTGTTCCCTCTCTGCCGTATTGTTGACACTGATGCCATTCTGTGGCTCTATCCAGCATTCTGTAACAATCTGTAACTCGCCGTCTGCTTCTGTGGGCTCCATTTCATCTCCTTCTTCATCACTCAGGCTGAAAATAGACATGGGTCCAACTCAGTGATTTGGAGGCAATCTCAAGATTAGACATGGGTCCAACTCAGTGATTTGGAGGCAATCTCAAGATTAGACATGGGTCCAACTCAGTGATTTGGAGGCAATCTCAAGATTAGACATGGGTCCAACTCAGTGATTTGGAGGCAATCTCAAGATTAGACATGGGTCCAACTCAGTGATTTGGAGGCAATCTCAAGATTAGACATGGGTCCAACTCAGTGATTTGGAGGCAATCTCAAGATTAGACATGGGTCCAACTCAGTGATTTGGAGGCAATCTCAAGATTTAATCTCAAGTGAAGCATTTTTGTGATTCAGTTTTATTTCTTTTCAAAATTATTTTACTCATAAAAATGGGCAAATTATTAAGTGGGGAAGTGGGGAAGAAATGGGAGTTAACAGAGAAAAAAACCCGACACACCCAGAAGCAGAACTTGGCTTGTTCCAAACCCACACTGGATGCAGCAGTAAGATGATTGGTGAAAATCAGAAGAAAAATCAGCAACCTTAGCCACTCAGCAATGAAAGCCATGTGAAAGCAACTGTTCATCTTTTACAGTAGGTCTCCTCTGATTATAAAGTCTCATAAACACTTTTTTATTCTGTTATGCTTGTCCTGATTCAGAAATTTGAAAATGTGCAAAATTATTGCAATCTCTGTCAGATAGGCATTTTGCATTTGCAGGGGAGATAATCCACAATCATTTTATGTAAATATTTTTCTTGTCCAATTTTAACAATATATTTCATATAAACTCTTACCTTTCTGCAGTTGTTTTCATATGTGGAGGAAACAAAACATACTGTAATATACAGGTCGGCCTACTCTTACTGGTGACTAGCTTGTTGTCGGGATCCTAAAATATCATCATAAGTCAGAACTAGAATATATAACCAAACCTTCTTTCAAAATACATAACAGTTTTCAAGTAATAATGTGTGGCCAAGAACATAACATGCAGAGAAGAGCATGAATTTCAACTGCAGATTACAAAAACCAACTTTTTGTGTTTTATTACAAACTTTTCAATAATTTTGAAGACTTATTTCATCTTCTGTATTTCCGTCCAACATCCAGGCCTCTTCGAGTCTTCATATACACTTATGCCACTTTTTTTACTTCATACCATTCATGGTTTGATATACAAACATTTTTATATTTTTGATAAAGCAATACCTTCATGTCCATTTCGAGTCCCATGTTAACAATACCAGATTCACTGAGACAGAAGTGAAACCCTTGCTGAAGACGAATCCTAGAAAATAAGTCACATTAAAACTTTTAATAATGAAAAATTCCATTATCAAGGTGGACAATCAAGTGACTAAAATTGATTTTTGTGTACTAGTATTCAGACACAACCATTTAGCAAATTGGCGGTATTTTTCTTAAAACTGAATGAAATTTCATGGGGTAAAGTGCACATCCCCCGGAATGGTACCCTCTAAACTGTAGTACAACAGTCAGTATAATACATGCTTCTGTTTACCAGATACCCCATAGAAACCTCAGTGTTAAAATAATATGAAATAAGGCACCACCTTTGGCGCGACGCTCTGCTCCTATTGCGCCAATGATTTTAAAAGCTGATAAGTTCCTCATCCTCACCCTGGGGCCCTGCCAGGTGTCTTGTGGATCTGGGGAGGTCATTTATTTTCAGGGATCTGGGGAGCAAGCACTAACGTTTGGAGATTTAGGGTGCAGAGGAAATGGGCAATTAGGAAAACAATATTCTTTCAGAGAGCAGGCAGTAAAAAGACCCACCGGGTAGGACCTTACCCAGATGATCATGGACACACAAGGGCATGGGCCATAAAATTCTTCAGTTTTTCTTTTTGCACAATTTACAATGATTTCCGTACAACATGAAGTTCTAGATCTGTATTTTTAGGATAGACCTAGACCATTCCGAAATAAGGGAGGTTGTTTTGTTTCATACGAACCTTCGTCGCTCGGTGCGACAAAGGTAATCCTCTGTGCAGTTAACCGAACGCAACCATGTGACGTCATACTAAGCAAAACTGTGACGTCATGTTGTCATGATCTATCAGGAACAAAAACGACAGATATTCTTGAGTAAGTATCTTTGTTTAATTCGTCCATTTAGGACAGCCGCAGTTGAACAAAACGTTTGTCAACACAATATTTCGAATGTTTCGACGTGAAGAGTTGTTGCTATTCGCTACCCCAAAATTCCAGTTCCGACTGACGAAAGATTTTTTCTCTATCAATGTATCAAGAACAGAATAGAACAGAACATTTTTACTACGTTCTACCATAAGAGCGACCCCTGCGTCGCTATAAATCCAGTTGCTCGGGAGAATCTAGTAAATTATAGAGCACATTAAACCAACAGTTGTATAGCAGGTTAGAACATACCGTATCGGGGTATGTGCACTTTACCCAATGAAATTTCATTCAGTTTTAAAAAACTTACGGCCGATTTGCTTACTGGTTCTGTCGAAATACTAGTGCACAATAATTGATCTTTGTCATGTGATTGTCCACCTTGATAATTCTAATTAAAAAATGATAAACCCCACTGTTATAAACTGAAACTTGGTTGATATTTTTGCTAAAAACAAATTGTGAACACACAGCGACCTAAAAAAATTTAGCTGGTTCTAATAAGCATTCTTTTAATTTGAAAGATAATGGTTAGAACAAAGACACAGTTTGCTTTCTAAGCTTTCCTAGCATATAAAGGGTAAACAACTATAATATTCTCAGTAGAACATACTTCATCTGTTCATGTGGATAGGATGAATGTCATACATCAAATTCAGCTAAAATAATAGTCTGTAAAAAAAAGTGAAGTGAAAACTCACTTTGCCAGTGTGGACAGTATTCTACCGATTCCCTGCATACTGATACTGTTCACCGTAGGCTGCTGTACTGTCCATACCCAGCGTTGATGAAGCAGGTACCGACACAAGAAGTTGAACAGGTTGGCTGCCGACTTGGTGGTCGTCTGCATCTGGTGAAGCGGCAAGGATGGTATATCTGTTGACTGCTCTTCCAGCCGTGACATGTCTCTGGGAACTCTCTCATACCTGTTGAAGAAAGCAGTGTTCAATGTCAGATTGCATTTTTTGTTGTAGTTTAGTGTACGTGTTAACAACTTTCAGTCATGATTGGATATAGATATAGCTTCCTGGGGATAAACACTTCTCTACAGTTTGAATATGCATAATAAAACGAACTCATTCCTTTTTTTCACACAGGTGCAATCACATACAATCCCTGCCTTCCTACTTACTCTTTCTTCCCTAGCTTCTCTATTCAAATTTTAGAAATTACACTGGCTAGTGTGTATCTTAACCTATCAGAGACAGAGGCAGAGACAAGTCTTCCAAGCCATCTGTCATACTTAACTGGTCATGCTCCTAAACTTTCACTTTTCTGTTTTCAGGTTTAACATCCCACCAAAAGCTTCAAAGGATCATCCAAAAGACTGAAAAGGCCTGGAAACAAACTTACAACCTCTGGTTTGCAAGGCAGGTGACTTAACAAGTATGCCAGTCAGACTTCTATATGGGAGATAAGATAGTGCTTGCTCTATAATGCTTGATGCCAAGCAAGGTAGCCATTAGTATGATTTTAACACCTTTGGAATGGAATGACACAGCCAGTTACCTAAGCCAGAACCCTATCTCAAATACCAATGGTATGCATTATTGTGACTATAGCTGACCTTATCAGTACACTTTCAACAGGCTTTCTCAACAAGACACAACACAGGATCTCTGACCACTCTCTCTGTAATGGTGCCTTCTGTCTTCTACCCGGCCCCTCAAGCCTGCGTACATTTGTCCCTCGGCGGTGTTTCTCTGCAGCCTTGGCTCCACGCTTCGGAAACTTGAGCTGCGTAACTTTCTGTTTGAGTTCCTTGACGACTTCATGTCTTTGGTAACCGGGGGTTCCCCCTAGGAAGGCAAGGTAGACAACCAGGCAGGGAGTCTTGGACGGAATCTTGATCAGGATGAAAGACGAAGGTGGGTCCTCAGGTTTGGCATTTTCTCTAAAATAACAGATAAGAATAGGAATATTCAGCTATCAGGACATGAAGAATTAAGCTGTTAATTTAGTATCCCTGCTTACAGTTTTGAGGAAAATATAAGAAAACATTGAAATCTAGTTTACTTTGCATCCTGTTGCCAAAAAGTCCTACTCTGTATTATTTATCCCAGCTTAAAGTTATGAGGAAAATAAATTTTGCAAACACTGAAATCTAGTTTACACTGCATCCTGTTGCCGAGAAAATCCTACTCTTTTGTTCTTGCTCTAGAGATGAGAAAAATTTTCTTTTATTCATGTAGTTTCGAGATTTAAATCAGGACAAATATTTTAATACCATATACACTGGTACTAAATAATATTTAAGTATAAATATCACATTTTTCAGAAAAATGATCTGAAAAGGGCTAAAGGTAATATACGAAACAGAAGACATATTTCATCAGATAAAATATGTATACAGCATGTTCTCATTATAGAGCAAAACTACCATCAAAATGTGAGTAGAATAACAGTAAAATTTCCCACTTACTTATGCAGAAACTTGATGTACGACTGATTCTCCAACAAGACAAATGAGCTCCAGTCCTTGAGGAAGAGATGTAATGACGTCATGGATTGTCGACACATCACCATGCTGAATCTACCACTAGAGTTGGGAACGTGGACATTCTTGTGTAGGGGGATGTCGTGTTCTAGCACCAGGCACACTCTGTGGGTGTGCATCCATTTTTGCCTACAAATATGAACAGTATGGATTATCAATACTGAGCATGGCTTAAAAGCAGTAACTGAACAACAGGAGATGAAATTTTCTTGCTGTGGTCTTACTTTTTTTCCTCTTTCAAAATTCATGTTTGGACTAATAATGCTGTATGTGACAGTGAAATATTAGGAGTTTATTTGTTTCAAATATGGAAATATGGCAGACATACGGCAAAGTGCAATTATACATTTCAGTCTATTCCTTGATCAACTGGCTTGTTTGCCATTTATGGAAGCAGTGTTTCACATTCTTTTAAACATAGTACTGTAAATTTGAAAATTTTCGCATTACCGGTACTTTTATTTCACAAATTTTCTATTTCTGAATAATTGGCAATGCCCTGAACTCGCAAACGAGTGTTCGTGTAGTCTTTATGACTTATAGAAATTTTTTATAAGCCAGAACCTTGAATTCACAGGGCATAAAATTTATGTATTTTCACAAACATTTTAGTGCTTGCAAACATTTCAGAATTTAGAGAATAGCCTTACCAAACTTTCCTGTCCAAGTTGACAACTGGAGTCCAAAATGAGGCAAACTGGTTTAGACTAGCATCTCTGAAAGATATGGGAGAGTAAAAATAAGCAAAACCCTGTTTTCTTAGTTTCACCTATATAAGAAGTACAAATTGCTCTAAACAAGGCCTCTACTGTTCATGATTCGGTCATCTTGCTTGGTAAGATTATCGTTCTGCAAAATTAGTGTTCCTGTGCAAGCTTCCACAAGGAACATAGCCCATACTATGTGCACTATTTTTCACAAGGCACAGAAATTCTTTTTCATCAGTGAAACCAGAAGAATGGCTGAACAAAAGCTTTCATGTACAGATATTCATGAACAAAGACAGTTCAATATTGCTTAAGAATGAATTGTGTTACTAAACAAATTACAGAGGCCAGTACTGGTCACATTGTTATTGTCGCCTCCCAGTGACTAGCTGTGTCCCATTTTCACTGTTAAGGGAACATGGAACCAAAATGACCTATGGCATGACATGTTTACAAAATGGCATTATACAAAGCTTCATGCATTAAAGTAAATATTGTTTACTCACTTGGAGTTAAGCTGTGTATTCAATGATGGCACATTGGAATTAAGATGTGCCAAGTAGAATAGAGGAACTCCATTTTTTATACTCTCTGGCAGATTGAAGATGACAGGGTTGGTGGCAAAGGATTGGAGATGGACTAACAACTGATCTGTCTGAGTTAAACTGAAAAACATAGGTAAAATAAACACATTAAGGATATTAAGAATGAAAAAACTACACAACATGTAAATATCCATAGGGATTTAAGAAAATTTGCCTTTTTTTTCTGTCAATCAGCATAATGCAAGCAGTAAAACCAGATCAGGGCACTGGCCATTCTGATGACTGAAAAAGTTAGCACGAAAGAACTTCTCAGTTGAATAGAATTGATAACTGTAAAAGTAGGTGATAAAAAGCTTAAACAACTTTATAACAATTACCTCTGTAAGGCCATTCTAAACCTCTGTATATTGGCCAGTCGGAATCTACTCATCATAGTCTTGTTGAGTTGACAGCAGGATATATCATGGAGAAAATCATAGCTACCCTCGATGATTATTTCTATTTGTGTTAGATTCCTGAAATATGAAATATAAGAATACAGGGCCTAAATTATTAAACCATTCTAAACTTCTGTTAGGCCATTCTAAACCTCTGAATGTTGGCCAGTCTAAATATACTCATCATAGTCTTGTTGAACAGACAGCAGGAAATGGAATGGAGAAAATCATAGCTGCCCTCAATGATTTGTGTCAGATTCCTGAAATACAAAATATAAGGATGTAGGTACTAAATTATTAAGCCATTCTAAACCTCTGTAAGGCCAGGCCATTCTAAACCTCTGTATGTTGGCTAGTCAAAATCTACTCATCATTGTCTTGTTGAGTTGATATGTCATGTCAGAAATCATAGCTACCCTCAATGATAAGTTCTATTTGTGTCAAGTCTCTGAAATAGAAAATATAAAATTGGTAGGCCATCTAAATCTGTGTTCCATTTTAAAGCTCTATTGCTCATCACAGTCTTGAGCTGACAGCATGATAATCACAGCTACCCTCAATAATGATTTCTATCTGTGTCAAATTTTTGAAATAGGATAATATTAAATTTGTTGGGCCATTCTTTATCTCTGTAAAGCCATTCAAAACCTCTGAATGATGGCCTGTCGGAACCTAATCGCCACCATTTTGTTATTAAAGCTGTCAGCTACCCCCTATGTTTATTTCTATTTGTATCAGGTTCCTGAAGCAAGCAACATATGATATAGCAATGCCATTATGAATATGGAAATGTAACCCTGTCTCTTTTTAAGTGGGCATTATTTTCTATTGTGAATAAAAATATGCAATCAATTAAGGCAACAGTCAGACATCAAGACATTTGCTAATTCTTGGCTCTAAAACCTAATATGAAATAAGGCACTACCTTTTGCGTGACGCTCTGCTCCTATTGCGCCCATAATTTTAAAAGCTGATCAATAAGTTCCTCACCCTGGGGACCTGTCTTTTGAGGATATAGAGAAGGCCCAGCTGTTTTAAGGGAACAGGCAGTTAAGACCCCCCTCCCCACACACACATACGGGTAGGACCTCTCCCAGAGGATCAGGGACACACACGGGAATAAGCCCTAAAATTCTTCCGTTTGTCATTTTGCACAATTTACAATGATTTTGACATATCTAGATCTATAGTCATAGATCTGCATTTCTGAGGATAGACCATTCCAAAATAAGGGAGATCATTTTATTTCATACGAACCTTCGCCGCTTGGTGCGACTAAGGTGGTGTTTAGTGCAATTAACCGAACGCAACCATGTGACGTCATACTAAAGAAAACTGTGACGTCATGTTGTCATGTTCTATCTGGAACAAAACGACAGATCTTGAGAAAGTATTTTTGTTTAATTCGACCATTTAGGGAAGCCACTGTCGATGAACTTTGTCAACACAATATTTCGAATGTTTCGACATGAATAATTGTTGCTAGTCACTACCGCCGAATTCCGGTTCCGGTCGACGAACAATTTTTTTTCTATCAATGTTTCTAGAACAGAATAGAACAGAACATTTACCACCCTTCTACCATAAGAGCGATGCAGGAGCGTCGCTATAAGTTTGGACAAATTCTCAAACAAAACAAGACTTAGTTTGTTGAGCTTGTGCTGTCTCAACTTGCGTGACAAAGGAATACATAGATATCTATGTGCATAGCAGTTTTCAACTGGGCCGAAACGCCCTGTTCAAATGGCAAAACCCATGTTCTAATCATGAAATTTACGTTTGAACATGGGTTTAGGCTAAAATCTGTCGATGTCATTGGTCAATGCGAAATGCGTCATTGTGTTCCGTAGAAACAAATTGGTTGACATTGCAGAAGCTCCAGGGTTTCGGTGAGTTTTTACGTTGTTAAAGTTATTTTCAAGATATTTTAAGCGAATTTGTGTGAAAATGCAACAACAGTGATCTACCATGTTTTGTTTCAGTGTTCAAACATTCAGAAGGGGTTTGAACATGCCGCCTTTGGCCTTGTGTTCAAACACCTTCCTCATGATTCATCAAATGTTTGAACACTGAAAACCATGGTTGATCCCTATATCCAACAACTTACTTCTGTTTATCCAGAGGCCATGCTGCCCTCACAAGGTATTCAAACCTGGCATACTCTCGCCATGGAAACACCAGTCGAACATCAATCTGAGTCTCCCCTAAAATAATGTATTAGAAATGAGCCTGTGCATGAGAAAACCAACAATTTGGGTTTCAGACCAGGTCCGACACAAACCAGGCTGTACAGTCACAGAAGCAGGCTAGAAGCTTGAAATTTCGGATTTAAGAAGAAGAGAGATTTTACTATCCGAGTAGCGAAAACAAAGGCGCTGATCAGCTTCGCGGTTACCGCGAAGCTGATCTGCGTCTTTGTTTTCGCTTATGCAGATTGTTGGTTTTCCCATGCACAGGCTCAAATTTCTTTTCAACAATGAAAATAAAAGGGACATAGCACATGTCAAAATTATTATGTAATTTATTCCATCTCGAGAGATCTAAAGCATTGAAATCATATTAGATCTTTCAACCCCTGCAATGTTTTTGCCTGTAAGTAAATGATGTGAGATAATCGGATTTTTGCCTATGCCAAAACAAAGGCACACATCAGCTTCGCAGTACTGGGAAGCTGATCAGCGCCTTTGTTTTCGCTACACGGATAGTACAATTTCTCTTCTTCTTAAATCCCAAATTCAAGCTTCTAGCCTGCTTCTGAGGCTGTACAGGCCGGTTTGTGTCAGACCTGGTCGGAAACCCTGAAGACCGGTTTTCTCGCGTCGAGGCTCATATGATGCAGACAAGTTTCAATGTAGGAAGAAATATAAACAAGCTAATTTAGATAAACATTTGACATTCAACGTTTTGAAAAAGCTCACTAAAACAATTTACAAATCACTTAACAAGTCAGCTATCGATATTCCATGTCAGAATATATAACTACATAAATCCACTCCATACCTTTAGTAATTGCTATTTCCTTAAAAGTATATCTCTCTCTCAATCTGACAGACAGAATGCTGAACAGTGAGGTCTGTAGTTTATTGTCGGTGTACCACCACCCAACAATGTGTCAAAGAGACTTGAAATGGTCACACAGACTCAAAATCTGTCAAAAACACTCTAAATGTGCCAGATAGATTTAAAATCCTACCTTTGGTAATAGCTATCTCTCTAATGGTATATCCCTCTCTCAATCTGACTGACAGAACGCTGAACAGTGAGGTCTGTAACTTGTTTTCTGTGTTCAATTTCCTCATGTTCGGCATCACACTGGCCAGCTTACCATGGATAGGATGTGATAGCAGTCTAAAATTGAATCAGGGTTCATAATGGAAAAGCAAAATTCCAGGACTTTTCCAGGATACTTTCACCTTTTTCAAGGATAAAATTTCATCGATGAAATCAATTTTTCAACTTTTCTTTAGCAGAAAAGGGAAAACGGATGATAGTCCTATTTGATTTTGCGGTCCTGTGTTTTAGTCATTGTGGTGATAAACGAGGTGTATCATATTTTCTAGAGCAAATCTTGAAGTTTCAAGATCTTCATTTTCAAGACCATTTTTTTGAAATTCAAGGACAATTCCAGGAAAAATGGCAGTTTTACAAAATTCCAGGAGTTTTCCAAGACAAAGGTCAAATTCAAGGATTTTTTTCAGGTCTGTGCCAACCATCCATATACATACATGTAATAATTGCAAATTTAAATAGTGTTTTCTGAGGAAAACTATGTCCCCCCAACCGTTTAGTAATTGAAGTGTAGTTACCTTGTGATATGAATTTTTTCTATGGAAGACACCATGCCCATCTTGTTCTGTATGGTGTGGTAGTTTAATCTTGTTTTGGACCCTGTCTAAAATTCGGTCACGATCACCAAATTCTTATAACCTCCTCACAATAATGCTTTTGTGCGAGTTTGGTTAAAATCCATCAATTGGTTTACAAGTTATCGCGTCCAAAAGACTTATTTCAACAGTTATGAACTAGTAACCTTGGAGATTAGGTCAAGGTCACCAAAATCTTATCAACTCTGAGCCTCCTCCCAACAATGCTTCTGTGCAAGTTTGGTCAAAATCCATCAATTAGTTTACAAGATATTGTATCGGAAAAACTAATTTCAACAGTTTTTATGGACTCGTGACCTTGATAATTAGGACAAGGTCATCAAAATCTAACCAACTCTGAGCCTCCTCCCAACACTGCTTCTGTGCAAGTTTGGTCAAAATCCATCAATTGGTTTACAAGATATTGCGTCGGAAATACTAATTTCAACAGTTTTTATGGACTCACAACCTTGAAAATTAGGTCAAGGTCACCAAAATCTAATCAACTCTGAGCCGTCTCGCAACAATGCTTCTGTGCAAGTTTGGTCAAAATCCATCAATTGGTTTACAAGATATTGCGTTGGAAAGACTAATTTCAACATTTTTTATGGACTCGTGACCTTGAAAATTAGGTCAAGGTCACCAAAATCTAATCAACTCTAACCCTCCTCCAAACAATGCTTCTGTGCAAGTTTGGTCAAAATCCATCGATTGGTTTACAAGATATTGCATTGGAAAGACTAATTTCAACAGTTTTTATGGACTCATGACCTTGAAAATTAGGTCAAGGTCACCAAAATCTAATAAACTCTGAGCCTCCTCTCAACAATGCTCTTGTGCAAGTTTGGTCAAAATCCATTCATTTGTTCAGAAGATATCGCGTCGGAAAACCTAATTTGATCAGTTTTATGGACTCGTGACCTTGAAAATTAGGTCAAGGTCACCAAAATCTAATCAACTCTGAGCCTTCTCCAAACAATGCTTCTGTGCAAGTTTGGTCAAAATCCATCAATTGGTTTACAAGATATTGCGTTGGAAAAACTAATTTCAGCAGTTTTTATGGACTCGTGACCTTGAAAATTAGGTCAAGGTCACCAAAATCTAATCAACTCTGAGCCTCCTCCCAACAATGCTCTTGTGCAAGTTTGGTCAAAATCCATTCATTTGTTCAGAAGATATCGCGTCGGAAAACCTAATTTGATCAGTTTTCATGGGCTGGTGACCTTGAAAATGAGGTCAAGGTCACCAAAATCTAATCAACTCTTTCCCCCAACCATGTAATGTATCTATGCAAGTTTGGTCAAAATCCATCCACTGGTTCAAAAGATATCACGTCTGAAAGAAGCTACGCGGACGCGGACGGGATCCGCACCAAAAACAATATGTCCCCCGCCTTCGGTTGGGGGGACATAATTGTGATTAAGTATAAATTTTTTATTCATAATGGAAGAGAACTTACTTTTGTACCAGCTGTGTTGGAGAGGCAGTGTTTCTTATTAGATTTTGGTCACCCAGGTCAAACCTGAATCCTTCTAAACCTCGCTGAAAATTCCACAGAAACATGGCCTTGTGGTAGTCATTTAGCATGTTCTTCGTCAAATGGGTCTGTAAAATAATATTTGAATTTATAATTGAGCCGCCGCATCAGGATGCCAAAACAAAGACGCAGATCATCTTCGCAGTAACCGCGAAGCTGATCAGCATCTTTGTTTTCGCTACACGGATAGTACTGTATTCGTTCTAATTAGCACACATGCTCCAATAAGCGCACATCCTGGTAGTTTCTCAACAACATATGCATAAGCGCACACTGCTCGACTAGCATATTGGTATTTTATACCAATTTTACACATAAATACCGTATTAACTGCATCACAACTTAACCTTAAATGATCAAACACCATTTTTGCAATATTAGGAATTCTTAAATGACTCTATGAATGATATGTTTGACATAATTATTAAAGCAGTTTATACTTTGTTTTCGTTCGTAGTGTGCGCTTATTAGAACGATATTTTGTGACCTTAACTTTCAGTTATTTTGGAAAGTTAAGTGCACTGTGCGCTAATTAGAACGAATACGGTATGCTTCCTCTTCTTAAATCCGAAAATAAAGTTCTCCCTAATAAAGAATTGAGCCGCCTCATGGGAAAACCAACAATCTGCATATGAGAAAACAAAGACGCAGATCAGCTTCGCGGTAACCGCGAAGCTGATCAGCGCCTTTGTTTTCGCTACACAGATAGTACACTTCCTCTTCTTTTAAAATCCGAAATTTCAAGCTTCCAGCCGGCTTTTGTGCTTGTACAGCCCGGTTTGTATCAAACCTGTTCGGAAACCACATTGTTGGTTTTCCCACGAGGCGGCTCAATTACTATAAGCTTTATAGACTGCAATAGTACTCGCTCACTAATTTGCTAATAATTTGAGCCGCCTCGTGGGAAAACCAACAATGTGGTTTCCGAACAGGTCTGACACAAACCGGCCTGTACAAGCACAGAAAAGAGCTATAAGCTTGAAATTTCGGATTTAAGAAGAAGAGGAAGTGTACTATCCGTGTAGCGAAAACAAAGACGCTGATCAGCTTCGCGGTTACCGCGAAGCTGATCTGCGTCTTTGTCTTCGCCAATACAGATTGTTGGTTTTCTCATGAGGCGGCTCTGTTAGAAAATGAAAATTCGGGAAATAAAAGTCACACAAAAATTTCTGGACTTACAGTAAGTTGTTTGTGAGACAAACAAGTTATTATCCTCGGTTGAGCAATGGTTTAAGGTATGATTTTTTTTAGTGCAAGGTAAGATTAACACTTGTACTGCCTCGCGGCAAAAGCCAGTTCTTTTATTGTAGAGTTAACATGTAGTATGCAAAGAAGACCTGGTAGTCTAATGGATAGCTTATTTTCTTAGTAATCCAGAAGTTACATTTTTGATACCTGAATATTTTGTTCGCCAAACAGTATGTGTGTTTAAATTGAGCCGCGTCATGAGAAAACCAACATTGTGCATAGGCGAAAACAAAGGCACAGATCCATTTTGCAGTAACTGCAAAACTGATCAGCGCCTTTGTTTTCTCTACAAGGATAGTTCAAGTCCTCTATTTTCTAAATCCAAAATTTCTAGTCTCTAGCCATCTTCTGTGCTTTTACAGCTTGGTTTGTGTCACCACTGTTTGGAAACTACATAACTGATTTTCTCATGACGCGGCTCAATTTTTTGTTTTGTTTCAGTGAAGGCTTGGCATCACAATCAGCAATTTTTCAGTCATGTCAGGACAGACATATGAGCCACCTCATGGAAAAATCAACAATGTGGTTTCCGAATAGGTCTGACGCAAACCGACCTGTACAGTTACAGAAGCAGGTTAGAAGCTTGAAAGTTTGGAGTTAAGTAGAGGAGGAATTGTACTATCCGAGTAGCGAAAACAAAGGCGCTGATCAGCTTCGCGGTTACTGCGAAGCTGATCTGCGCCTTTGTTTTCGCCTATGAGGATTGTTGGTTTTCCCATGGGGCGGCTCATATTTAAGGCTTAACTAAATGGCGATATTTCTTTAAATCTAAATCTTTCCCATAAAAATACATTAACCAGGCAGCTACATATGAGCTGCATCATGAGAAAACCAACAATGTGGTTTCAAAACAGGTCCTACACATACCCACATGTACAAGCACAGAAGATGGCTAGAGGCTGGAAATTTTGGATTTAGAAAGTAGAGGAATTGTATTATCCGTATAGTGAAAACAAAGACGCTGATCAGCTTCGCAGTTTTTGTTTTCGCTTATGCACATTGTTGGTTTTCCCTTGCGGTGGTTCTTATATTAATTCCTAAGAAATGAATTCTAGCTTGACATACAACATCCGGACAGCTGTCAAAGTAGGACCCAAACGTTGCCGTGGCGATGAATTGCATGAGCTCTGTATGTGGTATATGTCCAAAGTGTCCGGAGTGTGAGCGGTCCTCCCCTGTCCTGATGAAGGTACAGGAAATGGTGCTGGTCCGGAGATTGGTCAGGATGGACTCAAACATGACCGCATCATGGACTCCTATACAGCCATCTGTTATTACTACCAAACCTGTAATAAAGGCACGAGATGAGCAAACTAAAATGTGTTTTTAGTGTCTGATTCTGTTATTTTACAGATATTTTCTAACTGGCTTTGTTAAGACAATATTTTCTCGGCAAAACTAAGCACTTGGTCGAAAAATGTGCAGCTAAAATTTTGAAAATCTGGTGACAATTAAAAAAGTTCTGGCCCATAACAATTTTGAATAGGGATTTCCTGCACACTAGAGTTCATGTGCAGTCTGGACACCATCTTCTAGAAACTGTGTTTTTCAAAATCTCATTTTTCTTTTCTAAAACACCTCAAGAAAAATATGAGCATATCATCCTTTTGCAACCCAAAAGATCAACCTCTTTATAATGCGCCTCTCTATAGTGCGGTTTTCAATATAACACGGCCATGCCATGGCTCCCAAAATGATTATTTTGCTATATGTCTATTGTAAATAACCTCATTATAACATGGTTCACTTATAACACGGTCTGTTTTCATGGACCCCAAAGATAGCATTATAATGAGGTTGGCCTGTACTAATAAAAAACCAGAGGACCAATGGTCCTGTAAACGCTCACCTGAGACCTGAGATATATACCAATATTCTTGTTTGACTAGAATGGTAATATACATGTACATAACCTCTGAGTCAATTGCTTTTTTAAATCATAAAGATTCAGTCCATTTGCCGATTTTCTGCAAGTTTTGCCCTTCAAATAACATTGTAACAATTTCCCCCATTCAAATTTGTGGGCAACCTAAGTTGACCTTGCCGTAAAAAAGGTCAAGGTCATCCCAGGGTCATGATTTATACAAATTTTGTAGAGCTCCATTGCCTGATGCTTCATGCCAAGTTCTAAAATCATAGGCCATCTGGTTCTGGAGAAGAAGATTTTTAAAAGTTTTTGCTATTTATCACCTTGGTCATGTAACCTTGACCATTTATACAAACTTGGTTTCAGAGAAGAAGATGTTTGAATATTATGGTCATACACATGTATATAGCCCCGGGGCAGGGGTAGACAACCCTCTGGGCCCAAAATATTTTCATAAACATGAATATTCTGTCCATTTGCTCATTCCTAGCAAGTTTTTTGCCATTAATTGACATTTTCCTATTTTTTCCCATTCAAATGCATGGGCGGCCTAAGTTAACCTTACCGTAAAAAAGGTCAAGGTCGTCCCAGGGTCATGATTTATATAAACTTTGTAGAGCTCCATTGCCTGATGCTTCATGCCAAGTTTCGAAATCATAGGACTTCTGGTTCCGGAGAAGAAGATCTTTAAAGGTTTTTGCTATTTATAGCCATGACGGCCATCTTGGTCATGTGACCTTGACCATTTATACAAACTTTCATTCACTCTTCCTAAGAATGCTCCACATAAAGTTTGGCTTTGATTGGCCAAGTGGTTTCAGAGAAGAAGATGTTTGAATATTATGGTCATACACATGTATATAGCCCCGGGGCAGGGGTAGACAACCCTCTGGGCCCAAAATATTTTCATAAACATGAATATTCTGTCCATTTGCTCATTCCTAGCAAGTTTTTTGCCATTAATTGACATTTTGCTATTTTTCCCATTCAAATGCATGGGCGGCCTAAGTTGACCTTGCCGTAAAAAAGGTCAAGGTCATCCCAGGGTCATGATTTATATAAACTTTGTAGAGCTCCATTGCCTGATGCTTCATACCAAGTTTCAAAATCATAGGCCTTCTGGTTCTGGAGAAGAAGATTTTTAAAGGTTTTTGCTATTTATAGCCATGGCGGCCATCTTGGTCATGTGACCTTGACCATTTATACAAACTTTCGTTCCCCCTTCCTAAGGATGCTCCACATGAAGTTTGGCTTTGATTGGCCTAGCGGTTTCAGAGAAGAAGATCTTTGAAACTGTGGACCACGGACGGACGACGGACGACGGACGCCGACGGACGACGGAGCATGGGTATACTATAAGCTCACCTGTGAGCCTTCGGCTCAGGTGAGCTAAAAATGCCCAAAATGATTTTGAATAGGCCTTTTTGCATGTGCAAGGGAGGTAATCCATACACCTGCCCAAAGGAAAGCAAGCAAATCTGTGGAGTAATCATAAGTCTGTAGTTTGGCCATCAGCTAAGTATACTGTACAGTTTAGATTTGGTTTGGTGCATTTTACATGAAAAATGATCAATTTAGAAATTTTACGGGAAAATGATTACTTCTCTTGAATCCCTTGCTGACATTACAACCGAAAAAGCCCTATTCAAAATTATTTTCTTGCATAAAATTATTTGTTAACCGATTTTCAAAATTTTTGAGGCACTTTTTACGACTTTTGGAAGGCAAAAGTCATATTTTTCTTGAGATGTTTTCAAAAGGCCAGTTTCTGATAGATAGTGTATAGACAGAAGGTATCCCGATATCATTGTGTATACAACACAACAGTAGGAATATTTTCTACTTCACATATACATGTATCGTCATATGTTCCATTGCCTAACCCACTTTAGAGAAGAAATAGATGATGATGATGATTATGATGATGATGATGATGATGATGATGATGATGATGATGATGATGATCATCATCATCATCATCATCATCATCATCATCATCATCATCATAACTCACCTGCACTAGAATTCTCTGGTAGTAACTGTAGAGCTAGGTCATCATCATCATCATCATCATCATCATCATCATCATCATCATCATCATCATCATAACTCACCTGCACTAGAATTCTCTGGTAGTAACTGTAGAGCTAGGTCATCATCATCATCATCATCATCATCATCATCATCATCATCATCATCATCATCATCATCATTCCTCACCTGCACTAGAATTCTCCGGTAGTAACTGTAGAGCTAGGTAGCCAGATCTAATCATGTTGACAATGCCAACAGCTGGGTTGTTTGTTACTTCACCATCCTTGGGTAGTTGAACACAGGCCAGATCTCCCTGGTGACTGTCAAAGAAACTCTGCAATAGCAAAAGACCAAATCAATAATTATTTAAAGTAGTTTTAATTTAAAATATTTCAGAAGAAATGTTAGTCTACTGTCTGTGAATTATGTGACAAACCTTCAGAATTAAACGCAAGTAAGTTTGTGAAAGACTGTTTGTCATATTGTAAACAGTTTGGCCAGGTCAACTATTTTCTATAATGATGTTTTTGAGCAGTATCCTACATTTTTTTTCCTTATTTCCTCATTAGTTGTTGTTAATCTGGTACCAAGGAAATAGTTTAAGTGGTTGAGGTATCATCTTTTAAAATTTTGTTTGAAATGTTGCTTGTTATGCAACATGTCAGTAATCAAGAGACAACCAAAGTGACTGAGAACGGCCAATGCAGATGGAATCAATATAAGGCACACACGTCTAAAAAATGGAAAAACAATCTGTGGCAAGTTGTTCCAGACAGCCATTATCTCTCTATGTCACAAATTGATGATATGCAACATACCCCACTGTTATCCACCAGTTTACTAAAGTTTTCAGCCAGTATGGACTCTAACAACTCTAGTTTCCTAGTCACAGTCTGCAGGAAGTTGTCAATGTTAGACTGGTTTAGCACCACACCTTGAACCAAGGCCTACAATACATTACGAGAACACACACATGTAATACACGAGATTTTTTTCAGCCTTGAAAATGAAAAAAAAAGAAGAAAATCAGTTTTAAATAGTCTCAGTATTTTTGCTGAAAACATTGTGTAAGCACATTAGAACTGCCTCAGCATGTTCTATATACCTTAGTTTTACTATATAAAAGTGGGGTGTAAGGGGGTATACACTACACAGACATGTTATCCTGATGAAATTTATACAAAGCTGCATTTCAGAATTTCTTTTTTTTCAAATCACACATTGAACCAAATGTGAATAAACAATGGCAAAATGCGTAAATACAGCCCTCTTGACGTTGTTTCAACACATTGGTTTCACAGAACAAACCTGATTTTATTTGAGTTGTTATGTATAATGGGAGCTATGTTAATTACAGATGATTGCAAAAGACTCAAGTTATTCAGCTAAAAAAATCACCACCCTAATTCGACAGACTTCAATCTTTCATGCTACAACAAAGTTGAAACAGAGATACATGTAGTCAAAACACTTTGTTGTTTCTGAAGGCGACAAAACCATCAATCTTTGTGGCTGAAAGCGACAAAACCATCAATCTTTGTGGATATTATCTTTGTGGTATGTTTTATGAAAACTTGTTGGTCAGCTAATAGTTACCTGATTATAGAAGAAAGACTTGACTGGGGTGTACCCTATCACAGTTACATGGATTTCTGGAGACAGAACAACACAACTTCCCGGCAAACAGAACTGGAAACATGAAATTTTAGCATTATCATGGATTATAGATTTCACAGTTAAGACCGAAGTTATTGACAAATTGTCATAATGCAGACCAGGCTAAAATGGGTCTTATTACTCTTAATGGAGTATTTTGGACAGGGTCTTCAGTTTTCCCTTTTGCCAATCATTGTACCACCATTTGGTGACAATATGCTTTGGTAAAACAACTTTGTTTTATCTTCCATTTGTTTACACAATGTATATAATGTCAGACAGAAAAAAGTATTTCTGACAACTTCAACAATCAAAATTTCAAGCCCATAGCCATCTGCTCTTCAGTCAGACCTCATCTGACACCCTAAAGAAGGTACCCTTGTGTCAATTCACCTTGTTCGTTTGATTATGTTGTATTTAACTAGTTAGCTTGTGATACTTACAGGTAGCACAAGACCTCTCAGAAAGGATCCCAAAGTTTTCTGTAGTTTCTCAAACAGCATGGAATTTGACTCAGTGTCCTGTAAAACATTGTATGTATAATTTTGTCAATGTATTGTATAATTTTGGCAATGACGAATTGACAAGGTATTGTATAATTCTGTCAATGACAATGTATTGTATAATTTTGTCAATGGCAATGTACTGTATAACTTTGTCAATGGCAATGTACTGTATAACTTTGTCAATGGCACTGTATTGTATAATTTTGTCAATGGCAATGTACTGTATAATTTTGTCAATGACAATGTATTGTATAATTTTGTCAATGGCAATGCACTGTATAACTTTGTCAATGGCAATGTACTGTATAACTTTGTCAATGGCACTGTATTGTATAATTTTGTCAATGGCAATGTACTGTATAATTTTGTCAATGACAATATATTGTATAACTTTGTCAATGGCAACATACTGTATAATTTTGTCAATGGCAATGTACTGTATAACTTTGTCAATGACAATGTATTGTATAACTTTGTCAATGACAATGTACTGTATAATTTTGTCCATGACAATGTACTGTATAACTTTGTCAATGGCAATGTACTGTATAATTTTGTCTATGGCAATGTACTGTATAACTTTGTCAATGACAATGTATTGTATAACTTTGTCAATGACAATGTACTGTATAATTTTGTCAATGACAATGTACGGTATAACTTTGGCAATGTAGTGTATAATTTTGTCAATGGCAATGTACTGTATAACTTTGTCAATGACAATGTACTGTATAATTTTGTCAATGGCAATGTACTGTATAATTTTGTCAATGACAATGTATTGTATAATTTTGTCAATGACAATTAAAGAAGGCAATACAACTCAAGATTGCAGAAATTTTTTGTGCAGCCTTTCCTTTTCAATGACCACACCTATGTGTGATTTACGTGTTGTCAACATTTGACTCTGCCAATATCTGACAACCGTTTCATGTATTAAACTCTCTTGCTCAAAGATATGAGCATTGGCAGAATAAAATAAATAATTCTCTTCCATGTCTATTATTTCTTTTTGTTGTTGTTTAAATCACACATTACATACATTAGACTATATTAAAACATGTTTGAATAGCCTGAAATTTATCTTCGTTCCAGTCTTTCACAACTGTAGTTTTCCAAAACCTACCACAGAGCTAATGGATGGACTGAGGTCAAGAACGATGACATATCTGTATCGCCTAGCAACATATGTAACCATGGTGCTGGGGAGCAAAATAAACTTGTACTTGTTGCCAGGGTAACACAGGGATCCATCAGTTGGAACAATTGAGCCCACTTGAAGTTCTTCATTTGTCTCAACCTGTTGGAGGAAACTTTTGAGATGTAACTACATTTAAATTAAATTAATTTGGCTTTGTAGTTGTAGTGAAATTAAATCAGCCTAACATTATACAGAATACATTACACGGAAATGTTTTCGTGATGTAATGTGACTGGCCTTTTTTTCACAATAAAAGTGCTTTGGATACCAATCAAGTCCTCAACAAAGACAGTTGTTCCTGATAAGGGTCTGCAAAATCAAAATAGTAGGTTCTGCTTCTCTAAAAATTGGAACTGATGTGGCAGAATATGTAATTTACCAAATAAATAAATGATTTTGTGTGTTCAAAACTGTTTTGAATTAATTTGATCTTTTGGAAGAGGACAGTATTTCAATTAAAATACAGTACACTGTTAACATGATCAAAGTCTGTTTCAAAGTATTATGCAAAAGAAACAATTGTACAGCACTGTATATATAGATGTACTACATTATTATTAGTATGGTGCAAAATCAATTAATTTTGAATGCATTAGCATCTAATAATTACTCAAAACATACTTTTTTGTGAAAATTTAAAGGACCAGCAAATACTTTAACATACCAAATGATCTTGGGGTTCATACTCAATGACGGTGTTCAGATGTTCAAAGAACCAGGAAGCTCGGATATTTCGGGAGATTCTGTAATCTTTCTTCATAAGAAGGTAAACCTCCTTTGTCTTTAGAACCTACAATACATTGTGAAAGAAAAACATACACATAGAGGTTATTCTAAAGGAAGTGGTATTGACAACCAGTTGTGAATAGCAGAAGTTTGCAAATTTATTTAAAAACCATATTCAAGAATTTTGTTTCATTTTTAATGTGTCAGTTATGGCAATTAACGGAAGATGTTTGCGGGCAGAATATGATGCACTGATTCTGCCAGAGTGAATCAATAATCTCATTCTGCCTGACAACATCTTGTTTTAATCAAAGAAGTAAAACTATTTTTAACCAACAACTTTTTTAAAATTCCAATGGATAAAAAAAAATAATACTTTTGCTCAAAACAGAGATTGCAGGTACATGTTAGAACCGCCTCTGCAAGGCTGTTCTAAAGAGTACCTGCAATCTATGTTTGGGATCAAAAATAAGAAAAATAGGTATATTCCTATAGACCACAGTATTGCTATGGAGAAGTGGGGGTATACATTACACATACATGTTTTCCTGATGCATGCACATTTGTACGCAATTATAAAGTATGTAAGTTGATCATACAGTCTCAGGGTCTGCATTCTCATTCTCTGACTGTATGCAATTTCAATCTACAGTTTGGCCAGACTAGCACAGTGGTAGAGTGTAGGGCTCTGTTCCAAGAGGTCCACCCCAGGTTGGATTGTCCATCCAGGCGATGTTACACGTTCATTGTGGCTTTGAGCAGAGTTCTCACTAAGATTTTGAAAATTGGAGTAAAAATGAGGTATTTCCTAATAAGTTGGAGTCAGAATCAAAAAGTTGGAGTTAAAACTCCAATACTGGAGTTAAGGAGAACCCTGTTTGAGCAAGTCACATTTCCACAGCTCCTGAGGTATGGTCAGAATTCAACCAGCTCAGAAAAAAAAAAAAAAAAAAAAAAAAAAAAAAAAAAAAAAAAAAGCAAAACCTTCTTTTGGGAACCTTGGGCGACTTCTTTGAAAGTTTGATCAAATGAATTCTCGCCACACTTGCATAAATGTTGTTTGGCAGTTTGGTGATAAATATTGCGAAACAGTCTATCTATCTTTTCATATGATACTGCAGCATCCTCTCATGAGACTGATTATGTAAGTGCAGTTGTGCTGTCAATGCAGAGATAAAGCTAATTTAGATTCTAGCAGATGTGAAAGTAAAAATTGTGAGACTGATTCATTTTTTATAGTGTTCGTGCCAGTGAGATACAGCTTAACATTACTTTGGTCTTGACAGTTGACACCATCGCATGCATATGATAGAATGCATCATCAGATCATGCATGAATCAAGTGATCAAATCATGATGATAAAAATGACAGGAAAAGTAGAAAAATCTGGTCAAACATAGGGGATCTTGACGTGACAACAATTTTACCCTGTGCTCCGGTTCTTCCATGTTTGGTTTGCATCTGATTTTAGGTTATTAGCTACATTTCAACGTCATTTTTTGGAAGTTTAAAGCAGAAATAAGAAATGTTTATTTCTCTCAGCTGACATTTTGACGATAAAGGCAAAGAAATCCGAAATTCTTTGATAAAGCGAATCGTCCTTTAAAGAATGGAATCTTCGGTCCGTGTGATTACTCCAGACACGTTGAGGACTTTTAGCACGCCATATGAGAACTCAAAACAACACATAGAGCTATAGAAAATCAAGTAAGCAAACAGAGTAGACCCATATCAAAAGAGCCTGTGTACATGAGGGTGGAGATCAGTCCTAAATTTTCCTGGGACAAGCCCTAGGCCTGTGATAATCCTCACAATGTATGGCTTACCAGTAAAACGACAAAAAGCCTTTTTCACAACAAAAGGCCTACAGCTGTAGAGGATGCTGGTCTGTATCTCTGTATCTGTATCTGTGTCATAAGAGACTGCACTCTTTCATGAAAATTATGTCTCTGGTGGTGGCTTAGAAAAAGACAAAAAGGGGGGAGATTGGAAAGGCAGAAGTATAGGGATAGTGAAACGTAAGAAAAATAGCAAAGGTTGCAACCCAATTTTTCAGATCTTCATTGGGTCTGCAAATGCCTGAACCCCGCTATGACCAGGCTAACTGTCACCTTAGAGCATTGCGAATGGTGGAAACACAAGCACCCCCTGACTAAAATCCTGACCGACACATTCTCCAGACGAATACAGTATACAGTACTGGTATTTAGGCAAACTTGGGGACTAAGTGATAACAGATGCACACATCAAAGTAAATCATGGAAGTGAAATTTCATCCCCTGGTGTACCTGCTAGGTTGCATCTGTTTTGACCTGGATCCCTAGTGTATTTGTTGAACAGGATGCAGACTTTTTGCAGACAAGTTAAAATTGGAGTAAAAATTTCAAAATTCCGTGATTCTGTCAAAAATGACAGAAAATCCTCAAAAGTTAGTCAGGCGAACTACTTCTCAGCCACATTCAGTAGGCCTGTACCAAATATGAAGGACTGGCACAACGAAGTCTCAATAAGCCCTTGTCACCAGTTGGTCTTGGAAATTTGTCATGGAACCTTGCGGCTTAAGGTCTCATCCTAAGTATTAGAAGGGTACAAGTAGGCAAAGATCAGGAAAAGGCGCAATCAGAAAAAGATTCCCACTCCAAAAACCAAATGCGAGACCAAATGCTTACAAGACAGAAAATCAAAGTTCTGTAGGTGATACAAAAAAAAGGTACAAGTAGGACCTGGTCGAAAACCCCGAAGACCGGTTTTCTCGCGTTGCGGCTCGAACTATTTAATATGATTCTGCATATAATAAGCTACCTGACCCTTTACATAAAATAATGATAAAAAGGAAATGTTAGATGATATATATCCATATAAATATCTAACTTTAAATTTATCTTTTTAAGGAAATCAGAAATAAAACTAATTAAATAATAACATTATTGAAATAGAAAGACGGGGACCTTTCGGCAAACGGTTTGCCAATAAAAATGTGCGGTTTGCCTTTGTCAGGACCGGCGAAACATATTAATCCAAGGTCAGATGAACATTTGTCAATGTTTGTCATCATGGTTTAATAAGATAGACATGTACCAGCCGGGTATCGAATCCACAACCTCCGACTTGCTTTGGCGAATACGCTAACTATCGTCAATCTAAAAAAATGGATTCGCCGGCAAAATCGTTAAGAATTGCGTTACACCACACCCTAAAATGCGTTTTGGTCGTATATATATATATATATATAATACGAACTAAAGGTCGACTTTGAAAGTCGGCGTCCGCTTCTAATGATCTGCAAAATGACAGCCTCTTTAATTTTGGTACTACTGAGAAGTCATCCAGAATCCTTGCCGGATCATAGTTTTGGAGCTAATAGTTTAAAATTCGTCTGAAGGTGCCATTGGAAACAGCTGTTTTCTTATTGTGCTTTTATACGCCAATTTCTTGAGCACAAACTATACACTGATGAGAAAGAAATGTTTTCACCATCACGATCTGCATTCGCTTAGATCGGATAGCTTACCTTCACTCCACACTTCTTGACATCGCTCCAATTCCGTGACAGAGCTAGGAGGTTTCGCGAAACACCCACAGAAAAAATGAATGTCTATCATCGCTATATTCGATCATATTACGAGACCAAATGCTTACAAGACAGAAAATCAAAGTTCTGTAGGTGATACAAAAAAGGTACAAGTAGGCAAAGATCAGGAAAAGGCGCAATCAGAAAAAGATTCCCACTCCAAAAAACCGAGGTGGGAAAAAACCAAACTAACAATCAGGTACTTATACCATGAAACA
Organism: Rugalucina vietnamica; assembly: GCA_964017185.1. Classification (NCBI taxonomy): domain Eukaryota; kingdom Metazoa; phylum Mollusca; class Bivalvia; order Lucinida; family Lucinidae; genus Rugalucina; species Rugalucina vietnamica. Next base: position 23,550,603 of record OZ024873.1, read on the forward strand.
TATCGTAAGCCGAATGAGCAGCTATTTTCCCAATAGGTGGCCACTCGGTTACCTTAACTTAACTAAAACTATGAAAACACACATAAGGCGCCAACAGCACAAAAAAATTTAAACACCAAGACATAAAACAAAAAGAACCCCAACACAGAAGTATCGCCTTGGAACGATCAGTAACACAAAGTTACTGGCGGGCTTAAACCGGTTTTACAGGTACCTAACCTCACCCTCAGCTTCTGCAGTGGTTCATAACTTTTAGTTAGTTCTTCGGTCCTCGTGATGAATCTCAAACTAGTCAATGAATCATCAAGAACAAACAAATAAATCATGATAAACATCCTGATGAATCAAAAACCAGGACTCACAGATTGAGTAAGCTGCCCGACGATGGAGATCCCTGGGCGCCGAATAACCTACTAACTCCGGAGCAAAAGAAAAACACCAGTTGGACCCCGGTGGGCCAAGCAACAGATAAGAAGCTCCGGCCCCAACCAACTAAAATGAATAGCTTTAAGTCGGGGCCATCATAGAGTCTGACGCCCGACCCACCGGCGTGCAATTAAAGAAGGCAGCATAGTTATCAACCATGATTGGGTTAAAAACAAAGCATGCAGACTGTCTGACGCCCGACCCACCGGCGTGCAATTAAAGAAGGCAGCATAGTTATCAACCATGATTGGGTTAAAAACTAAGCATGCAGACTAGAGAAGCCCGGGATCGAACCCATGGCCCTTGGTTTACAAGGTGTTAGCTTAACCACTACACCATGGAGGCTTCTTAAAATTAGCTGGCACATGGATACCGTTTAGCCAAATCGACCAGAGGCAATGGTCCACGTGACGTCTGTGATTCTTAGGTAAAACTGCCCGGGAACAGTAGCTCGGTCAGTAGCGCAGTGGCTTTATAAGCAGCGGACCAGAGATTAATCCCTGCCCCCGAAAGAATCATTTCATAATTGCGCTGATTACTTTCTTTCTTTCTTTTTTTTTTTTTTTTTTTGATACAATATCACGTATAATTTGCAAATCAAATGAGAAAAAATACGAAGACGAACGTGACACGATAAGGCTTTATAAAAATAAGTTATATTTATCCAATAAAATCAAAGGGAATGCGTAACGAATGATTTTATTTTGCCTCATAAAGTAATGATCGATTTTGCAGGTATTTTGTCACGGTACACTAGCATCTCCACATCCTCTCAGTTTGAAAAGATATCTTCATGGTGTGTAGCCATGGTTTGATAATCAGACAAATCTTTTTGATATGATTATTTCTTAAATAAAAAAATAGCACAATCCATGTCGGATAAAAAGGGAGAAACAGATGAAAATAAACGTAGATACCTATCAGCACTACCATTAGACATGGAATACAAAATAACACATATTGAAGGTCCTATCAAACGGTATCATGCAAAGGAGCCCGTGACGGTTATTCAACTCATTTTGTTTTCAACATTTGTTTTCATTTATTTTTTCATGGACATCACCCCCGAACACTTTTTCAGTCATGATACATCAATATTCAAGGTGCATTAGGTGCGGGAATTAACTGAGTATTAATATGTTTACCATAAATCGAATTATGCAAATTACCCGATTTTTTTTCTTTCACCAACGATGATGATGAAGTGTTTAGCAATAAATGATGTGGAAGTAAGCAGCGAAAGGAACATATTCTGTCAAAAGGACTACTGTCTCTCAAAAAGGTATTTCAGTATAGTTAAACTTGGGCATTCGGCTTTTTCAGAAATTGTAGCACTGGCACTGAAAAAAGCATGTAAAATCAGAAATAACTGAAAATATATGTAAAGACCTATGAAATGAAAAAAAAAATGCTATAACCCATTGTTTCTTGCAGAAACGAATGTATCAGATTCAAGTCACCAATTTCTAAAACAATGTGCTTTTTTTTTCTTATTCTGATATTTTGTGCGTATCTGTAACCATGTACATGTATTTGCAATTTTGTTTATATAATCTATGATGCGTATAACTATTTGCATTTTTGTTAATATATAATCTATGATACGTATAACTGTTTGCATTTTTGTTTGAAGTGATAGTTGTAAAAACAAGTGCGTACACCATTTGTTTTTCAGTATCATGAGCAATATCAAAAGCTGACATCCGCCCCAGAATGCCAAACGATGGTGACCAAGACGCACCGAATAGGTCGCAATGTTGTGCGAGCATGTCCGTATACTTCGTTGCATCTTTGGCGGTTCTGGTCTTGGCAGCAGTTGCATTCTTCATATCTCTGACGTCCACAAATTGGTCTGCCAGTGGGCAACAACTGAAAATGGGAATATGGGACTTCTGTGTACACCCTAAACAAAATACTACGTGGAGTTGTTACCCCGCTAATGCAGGTGAGCTACTTTAACAAATCGCTTAAATTGCGTCACACGTTGGAGCCCGATATCTGTATCCCTGTGTGCTGATAAAAGAATTCTTATTTACAAATAGCCTTTCGACATTTATAATGTTAAGTTTATATTTGTGAATCGATGAATACATACTCGTACTCCGTTCTACACTTCTGAAACAGGAAAGAAATCAAAACACTGGTAATTTCATTTCAAGTTCTAATATTGTCACCTGATCCATGATGTAATCTGTAAATGGTCTAAACGAAATTAGACTATATTTTCTTTTCAGATTTCAGCGTAGCCGTCCAAGCTTTCTCCATTCTAGCTGCCATGGGGTACGCATGTGCGTTTGTCCTGTATGTTTTATTCTTGATATTTGAAATACTCCACAAATCCCGTCCACTACTCATCGGAATGTCTTTCATCGTATATTGTATAGGTCAGTATCATTAAGCATTGTGTTTATTTTTTTACTCAGAGACACGTTTGGATATAGTGCGGCGTCAATATACGTCTAAACATCTATCAAAATTAAGTTTATGACTGATAGATTACTTTCTAGATCAAAATGTCGTCTTTCTTTTGTTTGTTTTCGATTATTGTTTGTTCCACCTAAAGCCCGGTGTTTTATACTTCCATCAATATTATTAAAGTGTTTTATGGGCAAAGTTGATAAAAATGTTTCATACATATATGAAAAAGTTGCAGACTGTTTCAATTGGAAAGTTTAAAACTACATTTTTAAAGAAATTCAGAAACGAATATTTTTCCGTCTGTTCACATACCACAATTACGCCATTCTTTCGTTTCAGTTTGTCTACAGATTATGACCCTTGTTGTGTATGCGTTTAAAAATGGAGAGTTATACAGAAAAATCAGGAGACAATATTTTACCGAGGAGTTAGAACCACTTTACGTTTCCTGGTCCTACGCTTTCTCGGTGGTATCCACCTTAATTGCCACAGCCAGTGCATGTTTACTGTTTGTGGAATACAAAAACGTGATGTACCAAACTTTATATTCGGAAGTGAGTGACCAGACTGATTCAAAATAGTGATTTTTTGCACTAGTGAAATCTTTGTTATGATTCGTATCTTGGTTACGTTTATTTTCCTAGATGTTTCATGGATTTATTGTATATGCAACTGATGGTTGTGGAGTTGCATCAGTTATGAAAGTGTTTAATTGATTTTGTTGCGCATGAGCTTTGTAAACATTGGCAATGTGATTCGGGAAGTGGCTGACAGGTTTACAGCACAATTCTCGCAATGTTGTCTAAGATATAAGTCAGTCTATCTAAAAATAACGGAGAGAAATAAGATACATAAACTCGGATCAAGCATGTCATTTTATAGGCTCATGTATATTTTAGCTTTCTGATTAATTTTGGGTAAATAAGAATGTTACATGAATATTTAACGAGTGTCTTACTTGTTGTAGTCTAAACACACCTTGGTTTGGCTCTGAATATAAAAATATATACCGGCGAAAGAACAATATAAGGAATAGAGTTATGTATTTAGTAACTGTATAGATAAATCACTGAAGCAGCGTCTTGGAACGTCAGTGAGAATACCGATTTCACGTAGTAACCCCGATCTTTGCCATTGCTGTGATTTAACAACATATATTTGTTGTCTATATTAAATAGATGTTTTCTAGTTCGTTTATGGAGCATCGCAGAAAACATCCGAGTTTGAGTGTAAGCTAGATGTGATGAAGCAGAACAGATGACTCATTGACTCAACAGTAACGCTGTTCAAAATGCTATCTAAAGCAAACGAAAGCTAATAAACCCCGGTGGACCCGACCAGAGACAAACGGTAATCCCGTCATCTATGAGTAAACTAAAAATTCAGGTCCCTCCCTACAACTTTAAGTCGGGAGTCCTGGTAAAACCAAGCTAAGGATGCTGTATGTTGCATTTTAAATAGACCATCTTTCGGTATTTCAAGGTGTTCGTTTTCAGTTAAAGTAAATAAATAGAACAAAATAAACACGTTACTAATTTCAAGAAAAGTTTTACAGTAGGGCCTATACCTAAAAATATATTCATATACTTCTTCTCCTTCATGTTTTAAACTTTCAACTAAATTTTTTTTTTCTGATACGTGATGAACTGTTTTGTGTGTTTAAAAATCGTGAAAGAAGTGGTATAACTTAAAAGGGTGCATTAACAAAATATTAAAAAGATAGTGTAAATTTTATGAATAATATTTGAATCATTTTATATCGTGATTTGAATAGTTTTAATCTTAGCTCCAATGTGCGTCACCACAACCCACACTGATTTTACACAGTGTTGGATATGTGCAACGGTTTATTTTTCTCCCGAGCAACTGGTCTCGTTGATTTGACTTGTCTCGTTGATTTGACTGGCAATGCTTGTCATCGGTTTAAAAGCTACGCGCCAAGTTAACCGATTTCTATTGTCCCCTCAGATTATCCCTCTTATCATCAGAGTTTATATATTTTTACTACATACTGTTTGCGTATAAAGCCCAGGGGGGTACTCTGAAATTTTCTGTATACATAGGCAAGGCTGACTTTTTTGGGGTCAAAATTTTGAATTTCCATATTTTTTGGGGTTTTCAGAAAAAACAGTTATTTTTTAGGGTAGTTAGCTTTTTATGGATATTTTTTTGGGGGTCATGCATTTTCTGAATTATTTTTTGGGGTCATCTATAATTCTAAGTAATTTTTTGGGTTTTGCACATTTCTTGGGAAATATCTGTATTTCTATAAAGATAAGAATTTTAGAGTGAAGCAATAGTGTTGTGAGAATAAAATTTTACCAATCATGGTTACGGAGACAACAGCATTAGCAGCATTCCAGGCTATTATTTATTGTTTTTTCACAAGGTGCTAACAGGTTACATGTACTACAGATCACTACAGGTGAAAGTCCAGGGAAAATGTATATTACGGGTTATATTATTGCATATGAGAACACAAAATCTTGCACACATTAAGATTCAATTTTGTTTGCGACCATGCCTTATGACTGGTCTCCGTGAAACTTTGGAAGCTTGATCATGATGATGTTGTTTGAATTGCAAACCAAATGGAATCAAAACCATCATTTAGAAGACTTACACTTTGAGAATAAATAAAATCATTTACGTACTCGTACTTCCTAGTTCCTACATATACTAACTGTATTGTGACGTGTTCTGTTGGTTGGTTGATTTGGGATTTAACGTCCCACCAACAGCTTAGATCATATGGATGTGATAAAATTTCATCAATAGGCATTTAAAAAAGATGAATAATTTTTTGGGGTAAGCTAAAACTTCAAGTATTTTTTTGGGTATGCCTGATAGGACTGGTATTTTTTTGGGGTGGTCAGTAAATCTCAGTATTTTTTTGGGTTTGGGGGTAGAAGCTGGGGCCTCGCCTATGTATCCACAAAAAATGAGAGTACCCCCCCTGGGGTATAAAGATTGATTGATTTTATTTGGTAAAATCAGCATACACAATGTGCATACATAAGCAGAAACATTAACATGTTTATGTCATGAAAGTCGCAATGTTTATTGCCGGAACACAGAATCAAAGGTGACATCCGACACGACATGTTTGCTCAATCGTATTACATGTATATAATGTCTTAATGATTTGTTTGATGAGCAATTTGCTCGTATACTAACTATCGTAGTGGTTAGGCAGAGCACATCTGTTAGCCTGTCTGTAAAAATAAAATATGCATCAGGAAAACATGTCCGTGCAATGAATACCCCCTGAAACCCCATTTTTATATAGAAAAACTGGGGTTTGCAGGGGTATACCTATTTTTCTTATTTTTGCTCCAAAACATAGATTGTGGGTACTCGTTAGAACCGCCTCGCTGAGGCGGTTCTAACGTGTACCCACAGTCTTTGTTTTGAGCAAAAGTAAGAAAAATATAAAAAAAATTCAGCTGACAATTTTCAACTTTTAAAGCTAAAAAATCTCTGTTTATTGCGTGGGCAGGTATGAGGCAGTTGCCAGGAACTGACTGGAACTGGATCGGAATCTAAGCATTGCCCTCTAAACCAGTCCAAACCTGAAAAATATATACGATATAAATAAGAGTATGTGGTGAAGCTAAATAACTCGGCAAGAACATCCCAATTTTAACGATCAGTCAAACAAATAGCGGGTGTGTAAAACTACAGTCCTAAGCGTAATAATTGCAACTGATTTAAGAATATCTTGGAACCTAGATGGTCCTAAACTTATGGAAACAATTACATTCGTCTATCAGTTGTCTGATGGTAACTAGCGGAACCAGCGTGGAACATGATTTGTATCACCTACAGAACTTTGATTTTCCGTCTTGTAAGCATTTGTTCTCGTAATATGATCTAATAAAGCGATGATAGACATTCATTTTCCCGTGGGTGTTTCGCGAAACCTCCTAGCTCTGTCACGGAATTGGATAGGAGCGATGTCAAGAAGTGTGGAGTGAAGGTAAGCTATCCGATCTAAGCGAATGCAGATCATGATGGTGAAAACAATTCTTTCTTATCAGTGTATAGTTTTTACTGAAGAAAATCACATTAAGAAAACAGCTGTTTCCAATGGCACCTTTGTTCTCTACTGACAGGACGTACATGTATTTTAAACTATTAGCTGGAAAACTATGATCCGGCAAGGATTCTGAATGACTTCTCAGTAGTACCAAAATTAAAGAGGCTGTCATTTTGCAGATCATTAGACGCGGACGCCGACTTTCAAAGTCGACCTTTTGTTCGTTTAAGGATGTTCGCTGCCAATGAAAAAATATTCAAACTTTTTTTCTAACCACTCTTTTTTGATTCCAAAATACAACACAAGACATTTGAAAACAAAATAAATATAGGGTAGTGTGCATTTTTTCAAGCTACAGGCCCCTGAGTGAGACCTCTGAGCACCATGTTTTAAATTTGATTAAATTAATTTAATTTTTAATTTTTTGAAACATACCTGTCTTGAACAAAAATACACTTAGAATGCTTTCAAAAATCATAATATTTATGTAACACAGACTATTTTGGACCAAAAGCATAGAAAAATTTGCAACTTGAAGTGGATGACAAAATTTTGCGATTCCTTTTCCAACCCTACCCCCATACTTGGAAAGTCGGAAAAAATCAATATTTTGAAATGTGCCAAACCCATATTTGTTGATTCAAACTTTTTCTTGTATTTTCACACAACATAGAACTTGGTAATGTTGTTCGAATAAAAGAAAGAAATGTATAGGGTAGTGAGCATATAAGAGAGAGCCAACAACTTGAAAATCGCCATTTTCAGCCTTTCTTCGGCTGTTTTGTTTCTAAAAGCCCATTTCATAAAACCACATAAAATTTTAAAACCAGCACACCAAAGACACAAAGAATGACTTAGAAGACCATATATACATATACTGCTGCTAAAATCAACATCAAACTAGTGCAATTAATTTGAAGATGTGTTATATTCAAGTTTAATCTACCCTACCCCCTAAATTTTACTGTCAACTAAAATTTTCTGAAAAGTTGCAGAAAATGGGGTGAAAAAATGAAGTTTCTTAGATTGACAATTTTCATGGCTCATTCAATGCATATCATCAATATGTATCCAAATGCAAAATATAAGGAAAATATCTGCAACCGTTTACGAGATATTCAAGAAAAGAAAAACCGGAAGTTCCAAAATGTCAAATGTTAGCAGCGAACATCCTTAAGAGAGAGAGAGAGAGAGAGAGAGAGAGAGAGAGAGAGAGAGAGATATCTACGACTAAAACGCAAACGGTGTGGTGTAACGCAATTCTTAACGATTTCGCCGGCGCATCCAAATTTTTTTTAGATTGACGATACCGGTAAGGTCCCCGTGTCTCTATTTCAATAATGTTATTATTTTAATTAGTTTTATTTCTGATTTCCTTAAAAAGGTAAATATTTATATGGATGTATATCATCTAACATTTCCTTTTTATCATTATTTTATGTGAAGGGTCAGGTAGCTTATTATATGCAGAATCATATTAAATAATTCGAGCCGCAACGAAATTTTCATGTACACTTGTTGTAGCCATAGCGGATCTGTAGATGATCGGGATCAAAATAACTTTCAAAAGAATTTTACAAAAATATAAACAATATTTTTTTTTAAAAAAACGAAATCACCCCTGTTGAAATAATGTCATTTGACGTGTCACCAGTAAACTATTCAGATTCAGATTGTAGTTACTTCGAATCACGTTTAACCGCATACTGTCAAAGGACTTTGATTGTTTGATGTTTGGAACTAAAGGTATATTTTTACATTCTGGGTGTTAATGTTATAAAATTAAGTGTAAGCAATGAAATAATCTGCGTTTTAACAAGCATCATATAATATTCCGATGTTATTCAGATCACCCTTGGAACATTGTGTGTTCGGTGTGGGTGGGGTTGAGCAAACATGGCTATGGGAAAATGCCGCCGAAAAAGGCATATGTTTTGTTCCTCGGAATATTTAATAAGGTTTATTGTATGACAACATGCACAGAATTTGAAGGATATAAACCCATCGGTGGTGATATATAGTCCATTATTCGGATTACCTCCAATTGATTCGCTTTGACTTCAATTATGCATAGACTTTCACGCCCCAGTGGTCACAGTCGCGGTAACTAAATTGGTTTCAACATAATACTAAGTTTATAATATTCGAATCATTCATATGCGCATGCACAGCAATTTTCATGAACTTGATCCGGAATGGGTAGAATAAGTGTAGGCCTACTGGAAAAAACGCATATGCGCTTGTGATTCTGAATGACTTCGTGTGGCAAACATTTTGTGGAGCGGGCTGGCGCATCGGACTTTGGACCGATGGGTCCCTGGTTCGATCCCCGTCAGGGGCGTCGTCTGTTAATTGTGGCCTTGAGCAAGTCACATTTTCACAGCTCAATGTATATAGTGTACATATGTTCTTAAAGAGTCGCAATAAAAGCTCTACAGAGCTTATGTTAGTTGTTGAATTATTATTATTGCCGTGCTTTATGTCGTAGACCAATTTCTGTCCCCCTTATCTGGTGTCTGGGTAGTTAGATTTAATTGTACAACATCTGTGCCATCTATTCTTACTTTATTACACGTATTACCGACAGAATATCACACGCACTGTAGTACTATATTTTCTTGTTTATGTACAAAAATGCATGTATGTGCTTAATCAAATTAATTATATGCATGCAGGTCGAAATAGCGCACATTATTTCTGCTCCGTTCTTTATCCCACACTGTGATTTTTTCATATACCTGCGAAAAAATCGAAAGGCCTCATGTCCTTTTGAATTCCGACTTATAATAAAAGGTTTCTGCATTATTTGGTTGTATAATTTACATTAAAACACCGATACCAATAAATAAATTATTTTATCTTGTAACGTTGCATAAATCTGAATTTTGGTAGTTTTTGGACATTTCAAAAGTTTACAGGATATCGGATTTGAAAAAATTTCTCCTTCGCCATTTTACTTCCGCTTAATGACAGCCATCTGAAAAATTTACACCTTTTGTAAAGGTATCCAGGTAAACGCGACTTAAACCCCGATCGGAGGGGAATCTAAGCTTTAAATTAGTTTGGACATCTAGAAAATATATCAAAATGCCACTTTTTGGGGGCAAAAAGAACAGAAGTAAAGAAAATATCGCCGATTCGGTGCCTAACGCGACACAAAATTCGTCGCCCCGCCCAGCAGAATCACCGTCAACAAATGGAAGTGCGGGGCAAACACAGAGTGACGTCGTTCCTAGACATGATCCACCACCCCCACCGAGACCTAAGCTTGTGTTCCACTGTCAGCAGGCTCATGGGAGCCCCACAGGAATAATTTCTGGGTTCACAAACGTCAAGGAACTGTACCAGAAAATAGCAGAATGCTATGACATGAAAGTGGAGGATGTAAGTATTATTTTCAAAACCTTTGATTTTGAAATCGTGAACGGTTCTTGCAGCAGTCAGGATGCCAAGGAGGTTACAAATAATATATAGGAAGCATGATCATAAACATTATCATGACTATAACTTATAAGCATGATACATTTTTCATTTAAATTGCCAGTTAGAGCCAATAAATTTGCCAATTAGAGTCAATTAACAGTACAAATGATCTTTTTAAATCTGAGACATACATGTTTGATCAAGCAAAATTCTCATGAAAATGTCTTGAAAAAGCATATTCCTGTCCTCCCTATTCTGGCACAGTTTAGTATTGCTACCTTAGCCTGTTAAGACTATTAGGCTAATATAGAGATATCATTTCAAAGTTTTGTACAGCTTTTTGCCAGACAGTACACAAAACTCCAACATATCTGTTTTTATCTTTTAACCCTTACCGCGCGTCAAAATATTTTACCGATTGGGTGCTCACCGCTGACAAAGTCGGAGCCATTTTGTGATTTTCTACTGTTAGTGTTTAAACCCATATAACTTCTTTCACAAACAAGCTACATTGAAAAACCAAATAAGAGATCGAAAGGCCATTGAATTATCTATCAAATAAACCAAAAATTATAAATGGATGTCTGTGAATAATACTTGTAGCGATGGCACAACAAGTCAACTTCGCCGAAAAAAATCAAAATTTCCATTTCAAATCTGTTACGAAAGCTAATTTCGTATGAAAAAAGATGATGACGGGAGATATTTCCAATTCAATTTACCTTATTCATATCCTCTGACATCCAAAACACAAGAAATCCTTGTCAAAGTCATTATTTTGAAGTAATATTCAACTTTTTATCACCCCCGTATCGGCAATATTTCCTGTGTCCGCCAAATTGCAAATTCATGAATGAAATCCAAAACGAAAGTAATATTTTATTGATTTCATTCCGCATAACAAAAAATTCCATTATATGTTCCGTATAAACCTTACATATGCTCAGTACAGGGCCTATTGAGGAAGTCTCTGTATTATAAAATGGGTCCTCCCATAATTCCTCGGTCAGACTCGATCGAAAACGAAAGTAGGGAGAAAAACGACTTCAGTTGTTTGCCGCGTTGACAGACCTTACATTCGAGTACGACTTTAGTCGTTCACCGCGCGGCAAGGGTTAACTATACTAACACCTTTGTTCACACTGTACAAATTCGCAACACCCACTTTCTTTGCTTTTATTTCGATTAACACCTTCAGCTTTTAATATACCTGGACACCATCTGAAGTCCTCTTCTTAGGTAAGATGTAAAGGAAGATATACTTTTTTTTTCATAACATGACATGGAACAGTGCCTATGTGGGAACTCACCATCACCGAGTTCATATTATGCCGCTATATGTAACTTCTAAAGACTCATTTGGATATCTTCTCTGGCAGCTCGATGTAACTGTTTCACCTAGGATGGAGCGTGACAAGGCCTGAAATTTGAGCCTATGTCTGTACTTATTTGCAAGTTGCAGTACTTGATATTTTTATGACATTTTCTGTGATTTTTTGAACTTATGAGTACAATTTGAGCCCAGATTTCCTGGCATTCTCATATTTTTGCTTTGGACAGTTAGAAAGCGGCACCAGGGATAGTTTTCCTTTTATTTCAGGAAGGTTTTTGAAAAATATATAAAATGTAGCCTTGAATTCCTAGTTCATTTCAGGGAGATTTGAATTTTCTTGTAAACATGTTATTATACCCCCGGCATTTATGCCGACGGGTATATAGTTTTCGCTTTTCCGTTCGTCCGTTCGTATGTTCGTTCGTTCGTTAGTTCGTTTCTTCGTTCGTAATTCCGGAACGTTCGTAGAATTTATGTCAAAGTTTTGGTTAAAGTTTCTCTAGAGGTGTATATCTCATGAACCAATGTTCAGAAACTATTCATATTTGGACCATAGGTACCCTATAGGGTTTGCTTTGTTTCCATGAGTTCGGACCCCAGGGTCCATGCCCGGGGGTGGGGCTGGAGGTCAAAATCTAGGTCACCTTTAAAATGTGCTGTTTACAATGTTAATGTTTCTTCTCTTAAGTTCATATCTTAACAAACAATCATAGGAATGTATTCTTATATAGTTCATAGATACCCTTTAGGGTTTGCTTTCATATTCAATGTCACCAAATCCTGGTTACCGTCCCCAGGGGCGAGGCTAGAGGTCAAAGTCTAGGACACATTTTTATATGATATATACATGTACCATGATAAACTTTCTGTAAGTCTGTTTTCTTGACATCCAGTAAGTCTTGCCAGAACGCATTCATACTTAGACCATAGGTACCATGTAAGATTCAGACTCTAGGGTCTATGGGAGGGGGGAGGGGGGGGGGGCTAGAGGTCAAAATCTAGAACTTCTTTAATAATTGTATTTTCTGTACTTTTTTTTACTATCATGTTAAGAAATCATTCATACTTGCCCCATAGGTACTCTATAAGGTTTGCCTTGTTTCTAATGACATTAGACACTAGGGTACATGCTGGGGGTGGGGCTAGAGGTCAAAATTTAGGACATCTTAATTTTTTTTTTTTTTTTTTTTTTTTTTTTTTTTTTTTTTTTCAAGAATGACATTCTAATTTCATTTCAATCTAGGACTGAGGACCTGACCCAAAATGTCCGCGCTTATGTCCTAGATTGGGTATACACGTCAGCTCTGTATACCGCTCTAAAATAGATATGTCATTCTAAAACTACACTTCCCCATGTTTGTATGTAAAGTACTTTACACTGCTTATTTCTAAAATGTACTTGATGAGGGTGCTGTCTTTCGTTGGTGATGTGAGGTTCAATGTCAGGAGTGAGCATGTACCGGGTTGTTTAGGTAGGGGGTAGGGAAGGGGGCTTGGTGGTTTCTAAAATGTACTTGATAAGGGTACTGTTTTTCGTTGGTGATGTGAGGTTCAATGTCAGGGGTGAGCATGTGCCGGATTGCTTAGGTAGGGGGTAGGGAAGGGGGCTTGGTGGCTATCAGCCGGGGGTATACGTGCCTCTCAAGGCACTTTTTCTAGTTACATTTTGTGCTGACATTACGAAAACTTGCCCATGCAATATACAGAGATTTTTTGAGCTTTAAAAATTGAAAATTTTCAGCTGAAAAATTTTGATATTTTTCTTATTTTTGCTCAAAACATAGATTGTGGGTACACGTTAGAACCGCCTCGGCGAGGCGGTTCTAACGAGTACCACAATCTATGTTTTGGAGCAAAAATAAGAAAAATAGGTATACCCCCTGCATACCTCAGTTTTACTATATAAAAGTGGGGTTTGAGGGGGTATACTTTACACGGATATGTTTTCCTGATGGTTCAGATCATTTTAACGCTAATTTCCTGAAGTCTCTCTGATGATCAGGGAAATATCAATTGTATGGTCTATTAATTAATAGGAGGATAATAAAAGGACTCTTTCTTTAGGATTTAGTCCATATAATTTAAAATACATGTATATCACTTTATCAGTTTCACTGTATGATTATGGCAAATTCCTCGCTCAGCTGAAAGTCTCCAAAAATCAATGAATCATGAAATTACATGTAAGTTATAATAAAATTATGATTCTGTTTTGCATTGGTAATACAAAGGACCATTAGGGTAATACAGGAGTGTGTATTAGTTTTTTCCCCAGCTCTAAAAAAGGGCATGACAAAGTACTCAAGAAAAGGGCACTTTGAGCGCGCGGCTACATACCAAAAGGGCATTTTGAGTGTGCAACGGCAAGTAAATAGGGCACTTTAAAATGACATGCAGGAGGGCACATTTAAACACACTAGTCATTAAAATTAACTCTGTTGTTATATTTTCTGTTTCTATCCTCACTTCCCATACCATTTCAGGATTCTATTTAGCCGGAGAAAACAGAGAAAATTTCTTTTCTCTCAGATTACTTAGATACTGACTTGTGTACATCAAGTTCAGCTATGTTTTGAAAACTTTTGCAAACTTATATCACCAGGTAGAACATTCAATTTTTGCACCTATGCTGATGAACAACTCATTTTTGTGTCATATAGTGTATTGTCATCAAAATATTATCAACTTCCTACTGCATTAATAACCTACTGCAATTACTGTAATTGACAATAAACAAAGGATTATGTGACAATAAACAAGGGGTTAAAGCATTCAACAACTTTGGAAGTCATTAGTTGCCATATTTGTGTCTGCAGACATCTAACCATGTAACTTCCTTATTTTTTCAGATTTTGACATACTTTTAATTAAAATGTAGAGCACATAATATAGATTGAGAAATAGGGCATGACTCTTGGAAAAAAAGGTCATGGCGCGGCGCCATAGTGAAAGTGGCTAGAGGAAACATTATGTATGTAGACACATTTTACAATGGCCAATATTCCACAAACTGTTCCAGAAGTCTCCATGGTGCAGGGGTTGCAGGATAGATCCCACGTTTCTCCTGTCAGTTAGATGAGACTATAAATCGAGGTCCCGTCTCCATATGACCTTAGGTGTTGGTGGGGTGTTAAACCCCAGTCAACCAACCAATCTATCAATCATAATACACGGTAGTTATCCAGGGACAACAAATGAGACTGCAAACACTGACACAGAACAAATCAATATAAATTGTCTTACCGGTATATGAGACTAATATTCAAATACCTGTCTGGGAACAACTTTCCACAGATCATTCTAAGTTGTTGACAGACAGGTATTCATTACGGTAATTTACCTATTGTCGAATATTTATCAAATTATTTGAACATTGAAATAGTCAGTACTACCTGCATGTATACGTATATTCAAGGTCTAAAAATCAAATCCAGACATCAAAGTTCCCAAAAGGGTTTGGAACTTATGCAAGTGTTGTTTTTGCACTGTAAATAAATGTATCATTCTATGCTAGTTTAACCCATATTTTATTTGCTTAAAAGCCAATTGATAGGTTTTTAATTTGTTTACAAAATGAAATATGGTTTATGCAAAGCATTTTCTATGTCTATAGAGTATTGATTGGCATTTAAAAAGCATCTCTAAAAGCCACATTACTGACTTGCAACATCATTAAAACTGAGCCATGTCACAGGACACTGTACTGTTGGGACTTTTCTTCAGATAGATGCTGCAAAAAAAAAAAAAAAACAAAAAAAAAAGAAAAAAGAAAAAAAAACATATCTTGTTCCTGATTCAGCCTTGTGCTGATACCAAAGACTACATTGCGCGTGTGCACCCTTTACACTCATGCAAAACTTCAAAAGCATGATTACCCATAGTGTGGCTCTATTAAAACATGCAATTTTCTTTGATTTCTTGCCTATGGGAATCTGTCACATCGACAGCAGGCTTTTGCTGATTTACACATTCTTCTTAGATAGTAACTGTAAATATGCTGAATCTTAATTACTAATTTAACATTATATGTAAAATGTACATAAGTAAGCCTCTTCCCATCAAGGTTTGGAGAGAACTGATTCAAAGTTGTGTACTACACAAACTTAACAGAAGCATATCACTAGTCCTGGTTAGAAACATTATCAAGAGACAGGCCTGTCTTCTCATGCAGTGGTTAATTGTACAATTTTGTCTTTGTTTTAGAAGCCTCCGTGGTGCAATGGTTAAGTAAGTTAACTTCAATACTTGTCTTGTAAACCAGGGATAGCAAGTGGCTTCTCCAGTCCAGATGAGACTTTAAACCAAGGTCCTATCTCCATATGAATATAGCTGTTGGTGGGATGATAAAACCCCAATTCCAGTCTTTTCAGGCAGAAATTACTAAAATTACAAAAAATTGCAGTCTACCAGACAGCAGTCCTGCAGCTGAAAAATGATTTCATGAAGACTGCAATTCAACCTTTCTTCACAGGTTAAAATTTCTCAAATGTTTTGTTGCAGTTATGACTATCTTTTACTGATTACTTTTCATTTCTAATTTAAGCCTCGACGCGAGAAAACCGGGCTTCGGGGTTTCCGACCAGGTCCGACACAAACTGGCCTGTACAGTCACAGAAGCAGGCTAGAGGCTTGAAATTTTGGATTTAAGTAGACGAGGAATTGTACTATCAGAGTAGCGAAAACAAAGGCGCAGATCAGCTTCGCGGTTACCACGAAGCTGATCTGCGCCTTTGTTTTCGCATAGGCAAAATCCGGTTTTCTCACGATACGGCTCATTTGTGTATTTTCAGATTCTTTTTTGCACCTTAAACACACACAAAATTGACATGAATCGCCTACTTGGTGGTCAAATCGGGCTGGAGGATTTTATATTCGCACACATCAAAGGCCAACCGAAAGAAGTTGAAGTCACAAAATCAGAAGACGCTCTTGGACTCACAATTACTGACAATGGCGCTGGTTACGCCTTTATCAAACGCATCAAAGAAGGAAGTATTATGGACAAAACACCCCTTATAGCAGTAGGGGACCATATTGAAAAGATAGACGGGAAAAGTTTAGTTGGTTGTCGACATTTTGAAGTAGCCAAAATGTTAAAAGAGATACCGAAAGGAACATCATTCTTGATACGGACAGTAGAGCCACTTAAATCAGGTTTTTGTAAGTATAATTTATTTGTTTTGTTACCCTTTGAACATTCTGTTTATATCTTTTGATAAGTATGCATTGAAAAAAAACAAACAATTGCAACAGTTTAAAATATGTACCTGCAAATAATGCTTTTTTTCGCAGTCCCGCTTCTAAAACAGACTCTAATATGCTAAAATTCGAGACCATAACTTTACCATGACTTTTTGAGTAAGATTTTCAGTAGACAAAGACAAGTTTTAGTATATGATTCAGTTAAGATTCATGTATATAGGTAGAACATATACCTAGTGCATTTCATATGATATGGAGGTACCAGAACAATAAATGAAGTATACACTAAATAATAAAAATATTGCGGATGTGAAAGCATTTTAGTTTGATTTTGAGTTTCTTTGATTATGACAGGTCAACATTGGAGCACTATAATTTACATGTAAAATGCATGAAAATATGACATTCACTCAAAACCAACTAAGAAATATGTACAATTTTATGCATAAAATTATCATTATTATTCTTTTGACATCTATCATCAAAGGCTTTGTTGGTAACCTAGATGTCCCCCTAATGTCTAGTGAAAATTGTCTTTCCACAATGTCAGGTTTAATTCCAAAATGTCTTGTCTTCTTAACTTACTCATACTGTTAAATGTAGTAACTATATACGTTAATTTATGCAGTAGGGGGTATGAGGGCATGTGGTTAGTGCCCCGTTCATATGATGCAGAGTTAGAAAATGAAAATTAGTGTGAATTATCCAAATGAATTTGTGTGTAAAACAAAGACATTTTTAAAGCAGCAATGTACATGCACGCTTTCAACACTGCACATCACGTCATTATTTTTGATGCATGATATATTAAAGCAGCATGTGGCAGTTGGAATGATATTGAATAGAATTTCTTAAAAATAATATGAAATAGGATGAACCCTGGATTTACAGTCTGTGCATGTTCTGGAGGCAATGTCTGCTGAAGACCAAGGCTAAAAGCACATGGACGTATAGTATTACATCATGTATTTGCTGCTGTCAACTAGTTGGTTTTCAGTCATCTTAATGGCATTTCAAGTCTGTTTCTGTAGCTGTGTAAAGCAAAAACACTTTCTATTATTCAGCTCATGCTTCTTGTAATGTAGCAGAAAGGGCATATATATTTTATTCTAGAACCTGACATTGTGTATGATTGTGCTCCTGTTTTGACTTGACATAACTTTATATGTGTTGTTTGTCTGTGGTTCTGTCATGACATTTCTTTTCATATTGTTCCTTTTCTCTGTTGCTGGCATGCTGTTTTACACATTGTTGAAAAAATATGTATGCATAACCTTGCTTTTTTTTAAACAAAAAATATAACATAAACAACAGAAGGTGCCGTATGTGTGGTTGACTTCTTAATATTTGCCTCTCTCTCTCTCTCGACAGAGCTACGTGTATAACATGAAGTGGCAGCTCAAGAATTGGCCTAAACCTGACATGATTTTGTTGGTTTTAATTTTTAGCATGTAACTGCCATTTTGATAATGTTCTCTGATGCAGTTTGTGATGATGGTAGCATCAGATCTTTTTTATTGTCTTGTACGTATTGTTTGCTGGAACTTCTGAAAACCATGCATGTTTTGTTATCATGGAAAATTGTGGAACTGCCAATTTATCAAAAAGGTCTACAATAATGCAGTCACAGAGATTCTGTAAATACACTCATTTAATAAGGTGTCTAATGTCATATGGTTACCGTAAACCATGACAAAAATGTGTACACCAAAATATTTGCCATAAACATCATTTAATTATAATAATTTTGAGCTTAATTTGAGTAATGCCTGAAAAAGATAAGACAAAAGGACAGACAGTGTAAACAAAGTGTCTGATACAGGTCTATAATGTTTGTTTGTCTGCGTTAATGTCATATGAATTGGTTGGAAATTATAGGATAATTACATTACTTTTGTTATTTGATTCCTATTTGTCTAAGCAATTTGAGTTCCATTATTGGAAATGGTAACAATACCTTTCCACAAACTGGTTTTACAATATATTAAATTCCATATTGTCACTGTCAGAGATGAAATGTTACTATGGAAACTGTATTGACATTATAGAAATCAAAGCATAATAGTAGAAATCTACTAGCTCTTTGCACATGATCACTGCTTCTATTGTTATTTAATATTCATGAATGTCATAATTTAGGAAAAAATCAGGAAAAAAAAATAACAGACTTTAACAGGGGTTAATGGCCCCTTAAGTTTGGACTCGGTCCCTCTTGAAATTATGTCATGTGTACAGGCTCCAGGAACATGTATACACATACGGGGAGGGCGCTCATTTGTCATGTGTACAGGCTCCAGGAACATGTATACACATACGGGGAGGGCGCTCATATGTCGTGTACAGGCTTTAGGAACATGTATACACATACAGGGAGGGTGCTCACTGATATCACATAGGGATAATTGTTTTTTTTTCTCTGATTTTTCTTGGTGGATAATCCACTGGGAGTACTTTTGAGTTGTTATTAAAGTGGTTTTAATAGACCCCACAGAACATACGATGTTCATACATGTATTCCTGAACCTTGTGGCCATCTACATGTATATTAATTTGAAATTGGACTTGTATTTTTTTCTGTTTACCTGACCAATATTTCACCATATCATGTTTTCATAACCTTGCCATGTTAGAAGATATTTTAGCTGCGTCAAAAATTATTCTGTCGCTAGAATTTCACACCAGGTCTGACACAAACCAGCCTGTACATGTATATACTGCCACAGAAGAAGGCTAGAAGCTTGAAATTTCTGATTTAAGAAAAAGTGGGAATGCACTGTCCAAAAAGCAAAAACAAAGGCACTGATCAGCTGTGCTGTTACTACACAGCTTATCTACATTTTTTTTTTTTCAACTTTATACATGCATGTATATTAAATGTAAAAAGCAGGTTTTCTAATGAAAGTGATGTGGCTCAATTCATTTGTAAAATCACAAGAAAAGCTGCTGTATGCTGGAAAATAGGACTAGATAAGTCTGTGAAAATGTGCAGCTATCTCATCACTTCTTGGTATTTGGTTCCAGGATATCACAGAATCTGTTTTGCATTAAGCTTTAATAGTACATGTACATGTACTTGTCTGTGTGGTTTGATTAGAGCTTGGTTTATAAGGATCTAAATTATATATGTGCATGTATCTGCAGCGATGTCATTGTGACACATTTTTGACATGGGTCACCCTGATGTGATGTAGCTGAGCACAGTTTAGAAAATTGATAAAGCTCACTGTTAACACTGTCGTTAGCCTTAAATTGTACTTATCACATTGTCTAATAAGGAACACACTTTATATACATGTAGTTGCTTACTAGGACTCAAGAGCGAACATCAGACCCAATGGATTCATAATTAATATACATACTCATATTTATTTGCAGAATTACTTTTCAGAATATAAGATAAACGATTAACTCTTCACGAAATCTTTTTTCTGCTGCTGGACAGCTGTCCCGCAGACTTCAATTTCGGCTGGACAAAAGCTTATTTTGCCAGACGGGCCTTTATATTAACATTATAATCTTGTAAATTTCTGCTGGACATGATAAAATTTTGCTGGTTTTGACTGGCAGATCGGCATTTTTCACAAAGACTGTAAACTGTTTATTTACTCTGCTGTATGATCTTGTTTTCAGCTTTTGTCGGTCAGGCAACAGGAAAGAAAGGCAGTAGTAGTATTGGTACAGGAAAACAGACTCTGAGAATTAGCTCAAAGGGCCAGGCTAAAGTGGAAGTGGTAAGCATTTTATGTGGTTTTGGCATTTAAGGCTCATAATTTTGACAAATCGAACAAACATTTATAATACAGTGTCATTTTGTGTAACTTTTCCCATTTGAATATTGGAACTGGAAAACAGACCCACAGATTTGACTCAAAGGGCCCGCCTAAAGTGGAAGTGGTTAGCATTTTACATGATTTTATTATTTACGCTGCATAAATCATGCATGTGTGACCAACAGAATCAGCGTCATTTAGGTGGTTTTAAAAAACGTAAATATAAATTTAAGCTATGGGCGATGTTTTAGTTGATTAATTATGGCTACATGTATCATGTTAATCTATCATTACAGATCCTTGGCAAATCACAAAAATATTTCTACATGCTGTATTTAGGAGCCAGTTGTACTGCAACCAATAATGTGCAGAACAAGACAGTGCTAGGCAGGCAGAGATTAGCCTGACAATATTCAAAGATTGTATCCTGGTTAAAATGAAAAGCTCTATCTATTGTAACGTTTTGTCTTGTGTTTTCAGCCTGATGATGTAGTAAATGTTGCAACAGATAAAATCAATGGTTTATTAGAATCCTTTATGGGAATAAACGACACAGACCTTGGTATGTATTAACCTGAGAAAGGTTCTAAAAGATTTTATCTGTATGTTTTTTGTTTAGGTGACTTTAAAAGCAGCACCTTATCTTTTAAAAAATCTAGGAGCGGCTGTCTAGTGGTTTAGTTTAGGACCATGAATCAAGAGGTCAGGGTTTTGAACCCCACCGAAGCCAGGTAATTGTGTCCTTGAGCAATATCCCAACAGTACTGGTTAGAATACAGTACGACATGACTGAAAAACTGTTTACTGTGGTGTTCATCAACAAAATAATCAAAATGTTGGAACTGTACCTCAAGTCTTCTAATGTGAGAGGAGATGCCAATTTTCCTCCATCATTCAATGAAATTTCACTGTAATCTCTTATCTGACTGAAACTTATTTTAGCCCTAAAATATTGTTCATTTCTTCAAAGCATGAATTTATGTTTTCCAGCCCAGTCAATATGGGAAGCAGGCTGCAAGAAAGAAAATCCTCATGATTTCGCCGTCGCTATAGATGAATCCGATCTTGGAGAATTTGGTTTCACAGATGATTTTGTTTTCGATTTATGGGGTGCTATATCAGATGCAAAAGGGGGACGGCTTACAAAACCAGACATTAGAGATTTTAATGAACAATTTTGAAGACAAAATATGTGAAAAGCTAAGCTTTAAGTTGTGCCAATGTTGTAATGTGGTTGTCACGTTATCTTGTGATAAATATTAGGCTTAAAATGCCAGATCGGTGAATTACCAAGTAAGATACTCCCTTTTGTTTAAATACTATAATGACCATAAGTTTTGGTACAATTAGGTCTGATATAAGATGACTCCTTTCAAACAGAAGCTGTCTTATCAGGGACATGTATGTTTGTCCTAAATCCCTTTGCATCTTTATGAGGCCTTACACATATTAAAGTTAAAACCAGAATGTTTGACTTTACGGTGATAAAGACTAAATATTACATCTTATAAATACCCTTCTTCTGACCAAATCCAACACAGTCTGAATTGTATAACCACAAAAGATGGTTTGTGGCTTAGAAGTTTGTAAATGGAGAAATTGTACAATACAGTGAAAACAATGTAGTAAGCTGCATAGTAACTACCTTTGTACTGGCATATGTTGTAAAAAGAAATGTTTTTCTCACTTCAGATTCTGTTGCAAAAGAAATTGTGTTGTTTTAACTTTCTAAAATGAGATTGAAACTTACACACCATTCGTCCCTAGTTAAATTTTAGCAGACTCCATAGACTTTGGTACATTTTATGATTAGAGTTTCTATCAGATCTTAACCTGTTCGTTCAAGTAGAGTATTCAGCCTCCACTTCGTGCACACATACATGTGATACACTTGAGAAGCCAGATAGGGAGATTTCCCTTTCCAATTTGGGAGAATGATTAAACAAAGAAGCAATTTCTTGATTTGAAGTAGGGAGATCCAAAATTCCAAATAGAGAGATGTATAAGATATATAGGGAAAATCTGAAATTCAAAATTGGGAGATTCTGTCCGAAATAGGGAGATCCCTCTGAAATAGGGAGATATCACATATGTGCACATGCATGGGACAGGCTTGTGGATAGTAAAAAGTGGCAAAATCTAATGAGTAAAATATTCCACATTTAATCTATGTTAAAGTAATGTTAGATGGTTTCACATTATGCCCTATGTACAAGGGTAACTTTGGATTGTTTTATTTTACCCAATAGATGTAAGAGAGTAACAAGACCTTTAACTTAATGACAGAAATCCATGGATAGTGTTTAATTGTACAGAATCTTTGTTTTCATTGTATAACAGGAGTTACCAGAATTAAATGTAGATATATTATGTACATGTTAACAGGGATAAGGTGGCATTTAAAAGTACTTACTATATACGAGCCACATCTTGAAAAAAACAGGATTTTTGCCTATGCGAAAACAAAGTCGCAGATCAGCTGTGCAGTAACTGCACAGCTGATCATCGCCTTTGTTTTCGTTACACAGATAGTACAATTTCTCTTTTTCCTAAATCCTAATTTTCAAGCCATCTTCTGTAGGTGTACAGGCCGGTTTGTTTCAGACCTGGTCGGAAACCCTGTTTTCTCGCGTGGCAGCTCATACAGTGTCAAAGATGAGGTTGGCAAAGAAATTTCGTGTAAACCTGGTTGAAAAATGTTACTTAAGCTGTCGAAATTGAAATTTATTGGCAAATACATGATTTCTAACCAGTTAGAACAGTGTTTGTCAGTTTGTAAGAATGGTTGTGAATGCCACATATCCAATGTGATATTACGGGCTTTAAAGTGAAAAGCTTGTAATTCATGTATATGAGCCGCCCCATGGGAAAACCAACAATCTGCCTAGGCGAAAACAAACCGCGAAGCTGATCAGCGCCTTTGTTTTTGCTACTCGGATAGTACAATTCCTCTTCTACTTAAATCTGAAATTTCAAGCTTCTAGCTCTTTTCTGTGCTTGTACAGGCCGGTTTGTGTCGGACCTATTCGGAAACCACATTGTTGGTTTTCCCACGAGGCGGCTCATATGATGTATTGTGATGACAGGGAATAGTTGCAATATTCTCTGTTTGTTAAAATCGTTTATACTATAAACCAGATAGAGATGGGATTATGTGATATGTAGCGGAGCATTCTAGTCCCATTTGAATGATGTCGCATGTAGGTGATCACTAGTGTCACAGTGTGAGGTACATGTATGAGAAAAACATTCTCTGCAGGTGGGACGCCTGCCCATTGGGGCCGTGAGAAATAGATGGGCTGCTTGTGCCTTTAGGCAGATCGTATAATCGACTGACAAATCACCTCATTACTGGTTAACGACTTAGTAGGTCTGACCCAAGAAAAGGGTTTAGTCAAACCATCCATACATATTATTTGTTTACTTTGAAAGCATGTTCTGCATGACGTCTTAATGCTGGATAGAAGTCCCATATAATAGACGCAACATTTAACAACAAATCAAACAAACAAACACACTGTTCAGGAACATACCTGCCAAAATATGTTGTATAATAACACAGATTACCATGCTTGAAACATAAAAAAAACTGTTGTAAGTCATTATTATATTCATAGGGAAATGATAAGAACACATAAAAACACATAAAAGATCACACTTCACCATAGGCCTTGGGCTGGACCCAGAAAGATAATAAGAATTAATATCACCCTATATACCCACACTGCAACCAAATTTGTTACTGCACAGATTAATGTAACATTACATATTATGTGATGACATGCAGAGCAGTGATTTGAAGCCATATTGATTTGATAATTACTGACAACAAAGAGTTCAATCCCTCGCTGTCAATTGTTGCCCAAATGATCCAGCTTCCAGTCACAGCACTCCATTTCATCATGTGATGTGTGATGTATCAATCTGCGCAGTAACAAATTTGGTTGCATCAGGGATATATAGTGTGAATATACCCCATAGATTATCAACGTTGATTAGTTCCACCCAAGAGAATAATTTTATCATTAGAATATGTTGGTGTCTATTTACACTCATTTTTCTTAAAGTACATGAACCATATATAATTTGCATGTTATGATTCAACTTTCCAAGCAGTGCACATCATTTGTTTTAATCCAAATAAAACATTTAGGTTAATCAGGAATGAACCATCTTTTTATTTCATTTCTGGGTGAAACTTCTTGAAACAAACAGAATAGCAAACCTAAGTTTTTGCTAGACACGAAAAATATTTGTGAGGTTACCCATCGCTACAAAATCTGATACTAACAACTTTGATCTGATATACTATTTCTGATCATTTCTCAATGTCACTATTTAAGTACTGAGGGATCGTTGATGTGTACAAAGATTGTTTTGATTTTTAAAATAAGATAGATTGACTTGATGCGCCTTAATTTAATTTTTGGTTGCCTTCACTGATAAATGTATGGTCAATTTGCTTGCAGGAAAGAAGACGAGATAAATATATGAAAACAAAACAATTGGTAGAGATTAGCTATTAATCTATTGTCATGTTAATTAGTTGTGGCTGGTCCACACTCCTCAATAATTGAGTAACAAAGCGAGAAGAACATTTGATAGGGTTTCTGACCAGGTCCTACACAAAACAGAAATGTATATTTTATACAGATGATGGTCTTTGCCCTCTCGCACATGCAAAAGTCAGGTTTTCTCTACACTGCTCAAATGAGCCGCCCCATGGGAAAACCAACAATCTGCATTTGCAAAAAACAAAGACGCAGATCAGCTTCGCGGTAACCGCGAAGCTGATCAGCGCCTTTGTTTTCGCTACTCGGATAGTACAATTCCTCTTCTACTTAAATCCAAAATTTCAAGCTTCTAGCCTACTTCTATAGCTGTACAGGCCGGTTTTTGTCAGACCTGGTCGGAAACCACATTGTTGGTTTTCCCACGAGGTTGCTCAAATTATCTTGAAAGATGTTTTCTTTCCAATTTAAAAAACTCAGTTAACTTACATCCATTGCTCAGTTAAAAGCATAAAAGCACATGGGCTTGTAAATTTATGATTTTATTCATGCAGTTTAATTAATTCACAGACTTAAAGATGTAGAGTAAAGGTTTTAATCTAGGGGTTGCAGTATTCTTAAGAAAGAATCTGTGACGAAACATGCTACGTCCAAGGGTAAGATTTTTTCCTCTGAACAAAATGAATAGCCTTGAATTTCAAGTTTTTTAGCTTAACTTTGGTTAAACATGCATAAAAAAAATAATAAAAATTGTTTATAAGTACTTCGTTTTTATTTCAAAAATTATAGCAGAAGATATAGAAATTAGTGACTGATTTCTTAATCTACTGCTAAAATTTTATATTCATACATGAATGGGGGTAAATAAGTCGAAAAACTATTGGCTCAATGTTTAAGATTTTTTTGCAAAAATGGCCAAAAGTTTGGCTCAAATTTGGCTCTAAGTTAAAGAAAATGGCACAAAAAAATCAGATTGGCGAAAATGGTGGCGAAAGAAAAAAAATCCTAGCACAAACCCTGCTAAAGCACTGACTTGCAAAAAACAAGAAATAAACATTCCATATAAACATGTGATGATCATTTCAATATACGTGTACACAATATAGATTTTCAATTTTGACACTTTACAGGCCAACATAAATGTCCATAATTTTTAGACATTCCAGTTGTATGTGCATAATTAAGGTTTTGATTTTCATTTAGGTTTTGCTCACATGTTTCTTTAATTCTTAATTTGACCCTTTGCATTAGAAAACAAGCAATCTGCATTTCCGACGAGGTCAGACACAAATCGGCCTGTACATGCACAGAAGCAAGCTAGAAGCTTGCAATTTTGGATTTAAGTAGAAGAGAAATTGTACTATCCGAGTAGTGAAAACAGCACGGCTGATCTGTGCCATTGGTTTTGCATATAAAGATTGTTGGTTTTCTGATTCAGGGCTTAATATACAGTTAACATATGGACAGTTACAAAAACTGTTGATTATAGAAAGTATATTCCACTCTTGTTAAGAATAATTTTGACTGTTTGATATTTTTTCTGCTGTTTGTTGCTTTCATATTTTAAGATAAACTTATTAAATTCTATAGATTTATGTAGTAGAAGTAGATGGTTGTCACTATTTATTAGTAGTTAAGAAGTTTTTAGTGATATTATTTGTTGCGGTGGATTTTACATCTTCATTGTCCCTGCTTTGAGTCAGAAAATGATGTTCTTGCAGGAGGACAAAACTTCAAGTGTTAGTTTTATTAATAGTTTTAAAATTGCATTGGTTGTATATTTGGTTGGCACAGAGTTAATAAACTTGTAACCAAAAACAATTTTCAATATTAAATACATGTATCTGTTTTGATGATGTTTGAATTGCATATTGAAACCATGTTAAGGGAAAAAGTGTGCCCGCTGTAAAGTCATTACAAAAACTTGCCCATGCAATATACAGAGAATTTTTTCAGCATTAAAAATTGAAAATTCCATTGAAAAAAAATTTGATATTTTTCTTATTTTTGCTCAAAACATAGATTGTGGGTACACGTTAGAACTGCCTCGCCGAGGCGGTTCTAACGAGTACCCACAATCTATGTTTTGGAGCAAAAATAAGAAAAATAGGTATACCCCTGCATACCCCAGTTTTACTATATAAAAATGGGGTTTAAGGGGGTATTCATTGCACGGGCATGTTTTCCTGATGGGTTATTTTACTATCATGTTATGAACAACCATACTGCATTGATTGATTTGTGATTTTATCAAGGCCACAAACATAAAACAAAAGTAGGTTTTGTTGTGATTCTTGCTCATATCAGAGCTTAATTTAAAATGAGCCACTGCACCAGAAAACCAACAATCGGCATATGCGAAAACAAAGACACAGATCAGCTGTGCAGTAACTGCACAGCTGATTAGCGCCTTTGTTTTCGCTGCACAAATAGCGCAATCCCATTTCTTCCTAATAATCTTAACAAACTTCTTACTATTTTCTGTGGCTGTACAGCCCATTTTGTGTCGGACCTGGTCGTAAACCCAGATTGTTGATTTTCTCCCGCAGTGGCTCAAATGTTGTCTGGTCATTTTATCACAAAAATTGCTCATTTGTGAATAACATCTATGTTGTTCATTATGTTTGTTAGTTATTGTTTGATATTTTATCAAATGAGCCGCCTCGTGGAAAAACCAACAATGTGGTTTCCGAACAGGTCTGACACAAATGAGGCTGCACAGTCACAGAAGCTTGAAATTTCGGATTTAAGAAGAAGAGGAAGTGTTCTATCCGTATAGTGAAAACAAAGGCGCTGATCAGCTTCGCGGTTACCACGAAGCTGATCTGCGTCTTTGTTTTTGCATATGCAGATTGTTGGTTTTCTCACGAGGTGGCTTAAATGTTAGCAATTGACATAGTGGTTGAAGGCATAATTTTGAGTTATAAAGCAGTTTGGCTCTTTCAGAAGTTCCAAGTCTCTGCAAGTTTTTAAAACCTTTGCAAATATTGCTATAATAAGCTTTGATGCTCTCGGGATATAAGTAAAACATCAATTAAGCATAGCTGCTATTTATAAGATATTTTAATTCTCTTAAATCTGTTGTTTTACTTAGAAATCCACCAGCTATTTACTAACATGAATTTTGTGCACTTTTGTTATAGTGACCAAATTTGCATATATTTTTTGCACCTTTCAAATTGGCTGCAGATTCTGTCAGCAAATTGTACCTTTTTTTTTTTTTTTTTGAAAATTAGTTTGTTTACTTAAATTTGTTCAATATCTTGTGAGCTTGAAGAAAACAGCTATATTCATGATACTGATCAAAACCATTATTGATTTCACACCAAGGCTTTTATACATGATTTTTACTTAACTTACATAATTACATATAAATACATGTACATTTAAGAAATGGCTTACAATTACATGTACTGGTCCCTGGAGGTTTATACCATATATAATATTATTAAGGAAATCATTCCTTCCTTTTATCACTTGTACTTTTATAATTCATTGTCATGACACACGTATATTTGTATCAAGATGAAAATTTAATCATTTTTCTGAGTCTAATTGCATTGCAGTCAAGCTAAGTCTTGAACAAACAGTAAATGAATCATAAACCAAAAACTATAGATATTGGACATATTGTCCTACTGTTGTACTTAAAATACTGATTTACATATCACTGGTATAATTACACATATCAATTTAATTGAATCCATTCCAACCATTTTGATCATTTTATGTAATATTGTAATGTCCCTTGTTTATGAGCCACATCGTGACAAAACCAACATTTAGCATATGCAAAAACAAAGGCGCAGATCAGCGCTTTTGTTTTCGCTACATGTCTTCTACTTAAATACAAAATTTCAAGCCGCTAGCCATTTTCTGTGACTGTACAGCCTGGTTTGTGTCGGACCTGGTCGGAACCCAAATTGTTGGTTTTCTCACGTACAGGCTCATATCGTAATGTCCCTCCCTGTTTAAGTTAACGTCCCATGCGATCAAACCATATAAAAAAATGACTGATTTTTATGACAAAGTAATAAATGGTGAAGTAAAGGAATATTTGTGTGATTTTCATCCTTTGCCGTACATTTCAAGTATGAGCAGAATATCCAGGAATTGGTAAAATTCATGGGTGGATCCAGAGGAGGGGACAGGGGGTCCAAACCCCCCCCTGGAATTGCCAGATTATTAATTTTTGCCATGTTGAAATTTTCTGTCAGACCCCTTCTGGGAATTTGGACCCCCCTCTGAGAAAATTTTCTGGATCTGCGCATGCAATTGAAATTCAAAATACCACCAAAGATGTTAAGTTGAAAGGAATAACTACATTTGAAAGATTTCTATGTAAACAATGTATTATTGGACATGTGATCAAGTGAGAACCAGTCAACTCTGATCATCAGGAAAACATGTCCATAAAATGTATGCCCCCTTAAACCCCACCTTTGTAATATAAAACTGGGGGATACAGGGATATACCTATTATTAGCTCACCTGAGCTGAAGGCTCAAAAGTTGAGCTTATAGGATGGCCATGCTCCGTCGTCCGTCCGTCGTCCACAATTTCAAAGATCTCTGAAACCGCTTGGCCAATCAAAGCCAAACTTCACGTGGAGCATTCTGAGGAAGGGGGAACAAAAGTTTATATAAATGGTGCAGTTCACATGACCTTTAAAAATCTTCTCCAGAACCAGAAGGCCTACGATTTTGAAACTTGGCATGGAGCACCAGGGAGAGAAGCTGTACAAATTTTATATAAGTCATTACCCTGGGACGACCTTGTCCTATTTTATGGCAAGGTCAACATAGGTCGCCCATGTATTTGAATGGGGGGAAAAAGTGCAAAATGTCATTTGAAGGGAAAAACTTTATGGAAATGGGCAAATTGACTGAAGATTTGTGATTCTGAAAAAAAAATGGACCCGACCCAGCAGGCACATGACGTCAGATCGACGTCGATATGACGTCATTTTGACGTCATGTGCCCGCTGGGAAGGGGCAGGCCTGCCCCCACCCCAGGGCAATATACATGTATATTAACCATAACATTCATAGATCTTCTCTGAAACCGCTAGGCCAATTAAAACCAAACTTCATGTGGAGCATTCTTAGGAAGGTAGAATGAAAGTTTATATAAAATAGTCAAGGTCACATGACCAAATGGCCGCCATAGATATAAATAGCAAAAACATTTAAAAATCTTCTCCAGAACCAGAAGTTCTGTGATTTTGAAACTTGGCATGAAGCATCATGGAGAGAAGCTCTACAAAGTTTATATAAATCATGACCCTGGAATGACCTTGATCTGTTTTATGACAAGGTGAACATAGGTGGCCTATGCATTTGAATGGGAAAAATTGTCAAAATGTCATTTGAAGAGAAAAACTTGAAGGAAATCGGTAAATGGACTGAAGAGTTATGATTATGAAAAAATGGACCCCAGGGGCTGGTCTGCTCCCACCACTGGGCAATACACATGTATATCACCATAATATTCAAAGATCTCTGAAACTGCTTGGCCAAATTTGATATGCAGCATCTATTGGAAGGGGGAACCAATGTGTACATAAATAATCCAGGTCACATGACCAAGATGGCCACCATTGTTGACTAGAGTACTACATTGTATACATAAATAATGACATTGTGATGGCCTTGACCTATTTTGCAGCAAGGTTAATAGGTCGCCCATGACCACATACATGTGATACCTCCCTCATCATTAGGGAGACTCCAGGAAATGAGCCATAAAATTGATCGAAATTCTTCTAAAATATACCTATTTTATAAACAAATTTCAAAATCTCCCTGAAATGGATCAGGAAGTTTCCTATATATTCTATAATAAACATTTTTCAAAAACCTCCCTGAAATGAAAGAAAAATCTCCCTGAAGCTCCTTATATATTAACTCATCACATGTATGTGACCATAATAGTCAAACAAGATTATTGGTATCTCGATTGGTATACATCCCAGATCTCAGGTGAGCTTTTACAGGACCATTGGTCCTCTAGTTCTTTCTTATATTTGGTCCAAAACATAGATTGTTGGTACTAGTGAGGCGACTCTTACATGTACCCACAATTGATGTTTTTGGCAAATCGTGGGGTGAATGCAAAACTGCGGTAACTCACATTTTTGAGAAAATAGCTTTTTTGCAAAACTGGAAGCCATATTCTATAATGCAGATACTGACAAACCCTTATAACCATCGCTTAAATAGTTTTTATGATGTTAGACATTGAAAAAATGTTGTATCTCAGTGGCCCATATTTTTGAATGCAATACTGTTGTATCTTGACTTGCAACATTGTTGCATCCAAAACTGTGCAAAAACAATAAAGAAGTTAAGTGCAAGACTGTTGTAACTTGACTTACAACAGTCTTGCATTAATATTTGACTAAGCGATGCAAAATATGTGGATGCAAAACTGTTGTATCTTAACTTACAACATTGTTTTATTGAACTTTCTGTTAGATCATAAAAACTATTGAATGCAAAACTGCTGTATCTTGACTTAACAGTAATGTTGCACTGAAAATCTCTCAAAATCACATAAAATTTCTGAGTTGTATCACAATATACAACAATATTGAAGCTAATTCTATCTTAATATCAAAAGAATTTAAGGTTGTATCTTTGTTTGCTCCAGTATTATGCTTATTTGGACAGTTCTGAACAGTTTAATTTCAGTAAAAATCATGTAAAGATGGGTGTACTTACAGTCTATGAACCAATCAAGAATGCTGGAGTGGTATGACTCAGTCTAAGAGCTTCCAACTCCGGAATGAGATGGAAGTTTTTGCTTGCTCCCCAGATCCCTGAAAATAAATTGCCCTTCCCCACAGATTCCCAAAACACGATAGGGCCCCAGTTTTGAAAATATATCGGTTGTAGATAGTTGTAGACCCTCTGGCATAAAAATGAATTTAAGTGATCCCAATCAAACTTATAGTAGTATCAAGAGCTCATGACCCCTCATAAGCTACTTAATATCAAAAGTATCTTTGTTTGCGTCAGTGTTAGGCATAGTTATGGATAGTATATTTTATGTATACATCGTACAGAGATTGGCACAAATACAATTTTAGACCCAATCAAGAATGCTGGAGTGGTATGGCTCAGTGTAAGAGCTTTCAACTCCAGGAGAAAATGGGATTTTTTGTGTGCTCCCCAGATCCCTGTAAATAATGGCCCTTATACCAAGATCCTCCAAACCCCTGGTGAGGAAATTATATATTTTCTGTCCCACTTGAGATATAAAACAAAAAGATCAGTGGACATGAAGACTGAAAAGAGGGGAACAGGCAGATAGGTTAGTTAGTTGATTGATTTATTTGTTGTTCACCTAAGGTCGTATGGAGATGGGACCTCGGATAATAGTCTCATCCGACAGACTCGAGAAGCCAGGGATAGAATATGCAAACCCTGAATTACAAGGCGAGTGACATTACAACTGCGCCATGGAGGCTTCTACAGGTAGATAAGTAGAAAGGGATATTAAAAACTGGAGACAGGTGTACATGTATGTACACAGGTGTACAGATAGACAAGACAAAAAGACAAGGGTACTAGAAAAATAAAACGGGCAGATATTATATGCATGGGGAGATCACCTGAGATGTAGCAAGGGCCATGGGAATACAGGTGAACAAGGATACCATAAAACACTGAAACAAGTATGCAACTAGACAAGTGGACAGGTAGAAAAGATGGCATGAAAACAGGAGTACTGAAGCACAAGTGGATAGTAGGGCTATTGGAAAACATGGAGAAAGGTAAACAGGTGTAGAGGTAGACATGGATACTGGAAAACAAGGTGACGTGTAGGCAGGGATATGTGAAAACAGGGAGAAATAGGGAGAAGGGTGAACAGGCAAACAGGGACACCATAAAAAATTGAGACAAGTGGACAACCAAACAGGTGGACAGGGGTACTACAGCATGGGTTGACAGGAACAAGACAAGTGGGCAGGTAGAAAAGATGACAGGGTGATAGGGGCTCTAGACATGTGGAAAACAGATAGTGATATTGAAAAAAAAAACAAGGATCAAGTAGATGTGTATAGGTAGGAAGATATGGGTAAACAGGGAACTGGTGTAATAGTAGACAAGTGGACAAGTAGACCGGTAGAAGGGCTACTGGAAAATAGGGAGACAGGTGGACAGGGAGGCAGATAGAATGGAAGTCAGTGGTACTGGAAAGCAAAAAGACAAGTGGACAGGTAGAAAAGGATATGGGAACACAGACTGACAGGTTGGGGGTAGCCATAGACATGGGAAATCAGGTAGACAAGTTGATGGGCAGACAAGGATATGAAACGGGTGGACAGGTAGACAGGGGTATGGGAAACAGGGAGACAATGCTATGGAAAAAAAGGTAGACTGGTGAACAGGTAGACAGGGCTAGTGGGAAACAGCTAGACAGATGAACAGTTTGACACTGACATGCCGAAAACAGATAGACAGGTGGACATGTAGGCAAGAACATGGGGATACAGGTAGACATGGACCAGGGGAAAACAGCTAGACAGATGGACAGATTGACATTCGGAAAACAGATAGACACAGGTTGACATGTAGGCAGGGACATGGGGATACATGTAGACATGGACGGGAAAAACAGCTGGACTGGTGGATAGGTAGACAGGAACATGGGAAACAGGTGAACAGATGGACATTGGGAAAACATGCAGACAGGTTGACAGGTAAACAGGGATATGGGAAAGCAGGTAGACAGGTGAATAGGTAGCCAGGGATATGGGTAAACAGGATGTCAGGTGGATGGATAGCTATGGACATGTGAAAACAGGTAGACAGGTGGATGGGTAGACAGGAATATGAGAAAATGGGTAGACATGTGGATAGGAATATGGGAAAATAGGTAGACAGGTGAACAGGGATAGGGGGAAAATAGGAAGACAGGTGGATAGGTAGGAATATTAGAAAATGGGTAGACATGAGGATAGGGAAATGGGAAAATAGGTAGACAGGTGTATGGGTAGACAGGAATATGATCAAATGGCTAGACATGTGGACAGGGAAATTGGAAAAAAGGTAGACAGGTGTATGGGTAAACAGGTATATGGGAAAATAGGTAGACAGATGGATGGGTAGACAAGGATTTGCAAACAGGTAGACAGGTAGATGGGTATACACAATACAATGATATAGGAAAACATGTAAGCAGGTGGAATGGTAACCAGATACATGTGAAACAGGTAGACAGGGATATTGGAAAACAGTAGACAGGTGGATGGGTAGACAGGGATATGGGAAAACAGGTCGATAGGTGGATGGGTAGACAGTGATATTGGAAAACTGGTAGTCAGGTGGATTGGTATACACTATACAGTGATATAGGAAAACAGGTAAGCAGGTGGAATGGTAAAAAGGGACATGTGAAAAAGGTAGACAGTGACATGGCAAAACAGGTAGACAGGTGGAGGGGTAGACAGTGATATGGGAAAACAGGTAGACAGGTGGATGGGTAGACAGTGATACGGGAAAACAGTAGACAGGTGGATGGGTAGACAGTGATATGGGAAAACAGTAGACAGGTGGATGGGTAGACAGTGATATGGGAAAACAGGTAGACAGATGGATGGGTAGACAGCGATGCAGGAAAACAGTAGACAGGTGGATAGGTAGACAGTGATATGGGAAAACAGGTAGACAGGTGGATGGGTAGACACTGATATGAAAAAGCAGGTAGACAGGTGGATGGGTATACACTATACAATGATATAGGAAAACAGTTAAGCAGGTGGAATGGTAGCCAGGGACATGTGAAACAAAACAGGTAGACATTGACATGGGAAAACAGGAAGACAGGTGGATGGATAGACAGTGATATGGGAAAGCAGGTAGACAGGTGGATGGGTATACACTCTACAATGATATAGGAAAACAGTTAAGCAGGTGGAATGGTAACCAGGGACATGTGAAACAGGTAGACAGTGACATGGGAAAACAGGAAGACAGGTGGATGGGTAGACAGTGATATGGGAAAAAGTGTAGATAGGTGGATGGGTAGACAGTGATACGGGAAAACGAGTAGACAGGTGGATTCGTTGACAGGGATTCTGAAAAACAGTGAGACAGGTGTTCAGATAAACAAGCTAGTGAACAGGTAGAAAAGATGACAGGGAGACAGCAGTACAGTTTGTAGATAGGGCTACTGTAAAAACAGGGAGACAGGGTACATGTGGACAGGGATATGGGGAAAACAGGTACATGTGGACGGTCCAATGTGTATCAGTATATGGATATCAAGTATATTGGTGCATTCATACATGGGTATTGAGGTGCATCATGATTAGTCTTCATGACTTGATGTGTATTAAAACATGGGTGAGATAAACAAGTGCATAAATACACTTTTAGATCTAGTCCGACTTTAGTCTCATTATGTACTTGAGCCTGATGGCCTCGGGTAACGTGTAAAATATGATTAATTTTGTCTAGCCTCATCCAGTGCCTGCCATTTCCATATTGTGATTTTTCTAGGACCAGAAATTGGGCAAGCACATGTGAAATTTCATTTTTAAACTGCCTATATATGTATCCAATGCAAAAATAGTCCAGTAGCCATAACTTTCTTCATTTTTGACAGATTCCAATAAAATTCATATCAAAATTGACGGTTTATGTAGCTCTTTAAAGACAGGGCTGGACTATATAAAGGGGGTTAGCATTCAGTTGTCATTTTCTCAGTAGACTTCAGACCATTCACATCAAATTTCAGCCAATAGATGATATATAGTCCTAAATATTGTTAGAAAGCATATTTTGGTTACCAGGTATTACATAACTTTGCATAAGAATAATAGATGTATATTATAATATTTAAAATTTTAATTTAATATTTAAGATTTCAAGTCAAAATTGAAATTCATTATTTCATTTAATTTTCATATTTGCATAACAAGACTCCTGCTATGTACTTTCTTTCCACTTTGTATATACTTCAGTTTTGGATATTTTTGAATTTGTATTTTTATTGGAAGTATATAGATTTCAAATGTCAGGCTAGACTACAAACATTTTCAAAATTTTATAAGGGACTGCAAGAAATTGTGGACTTTGCACCTGTGCAGTAAAAGATTAGCCAAAGCTTCCATAAAGCTGCCACAATCAGAATTATCCCCCTGAGCCATCTGATTTTATTGGAGAACAAACTTCTAAAATTGTTTATCATAGTTAAGCCTGATATTATGAATTCTAGTCTGTCTGATGACAGATATATAGTAGGAAACCCTTTGATTAAGTTACCTGGCAAGTCTGATAGTTGTGTAACCCCTGATTGTTTCTTTGTTAGGGTAGAAAATCCCTATTAGCTTATGCAAACAGAGGGGCCATTAGCAAGCCCCCATAAAATGTGACAAAAAGGGGGTTGGCACAGTGAATTTGATATTTAGAGCCAACCAATGAAAAATGGGAGATTTAGAAGATTTGTTTGTGAAGACTGATCATCGCCATGGAAACAGATCCTATACTTAAGCAGAGTTTTGGTCTTTCAGGTTGCACTTTGCTGTAACCTGAAGAATTACATACATTTGTAAAATAAAGGACCAAAACTCTAAAAGTTCTTGTGGATTGTTTCCAGGTATGTTGGCATATTTTACTATCTTTATTCCTTCAGTCTTTGTCTTTAATTAAATATTTTCCTACTATTTTCTTCTTATGTTGATGTTTATGTTTGTACATTTTTCATGTTTTAAGTATTGCACAGTCATGCAAGTTTTAAAGGAATATTAGTATTTAAGGTTACTTCGTGTAAATTGATAATTTCAAACACTTTGAGTGAAAAGCATAGTGACTGTAGTTCTACGAAATAGTTTAAATAAATGATCTATCCCCAGAAAATGGGTTTAGGTACCTCGAACTGCAAGTGAGTTATTTCCCCACAACTGCTTGAAAAGTTGAGAAAATAAATGTCTTTTGAACTTCCGTTAAAACTGCATGACTTGTGACTGAAACAATTTATGTTTATTGCCTCCATTTCTTCATTTTAATGACAATTTACTTATTTCCATAAGTTTAAAGAAAATATAAGATAAATGCAGAAAGAGTGTTTTTAAAGTTTCAATTAAAGTAAATTGATATTTGTACATGAATGTGAGAGTAAGAATATTGGCTTGTTGAAAAGGGTGTGCTTATCCGAAAGGATAGAATATGGTTTAAGAAATCATGCACATGGTACATGCTTCTGATAATGGGACACATTGTCTAGGTTTGACCCCAATGCATATGTGAAGCAGTCTCCTATATCACACCCTTGGAAACAAGCCGATCATAGATCAAAACTTCTTTTCAAGGTTGATCCTTCTAAATGTATTGAAAGTTTTAGTTTAATTTTAATTTCTGGAGGCTATTGAGAAATTCTTAAATGTTTAGAACTTTCTTTGAGGATTAGGCTTCATTAAATGACACAGGGCAAAAAAAGAAAATATGTCCCTGTACTAGTGCCTTTAATTTAAAACAGTTTCAAGCTTTCAAAATATTCAATAATAACTATCAGATGCTATCATGGCAACAGAAAATATCAGCCAGGCAAAAGTCGGAATTAGGGGCCTGTTGCAGGAGTTCATGCGTCAGTCCGTCATAAAGGTGCCGTCACCTGAAATTGAAATGTCCTGGAGCTGATGTATTTTATGATTGCCAAATAGCACCTGAATGTTAGCTAAATTATTAATTCATAAATCTTTCTAATTTTGGACTATGAGAATAGAAAGATAAAATTTCAAAAAGGCACTGGTACACTGTTAAGTCTTTCTAACATGAATTGAGCCTACAAAACTATACCTGTAACATGTCCCGGACTTTTGGGATATGCCAGTCAGGCTAATTAATGCTCAAATTTCCTCAACCGGCGGTATCGGGTTGCGACAAAATGAACAAACAGTTCAAAATGAACGCCAACAAGGTCAAAGAATGCAAGACGATGGGGCGAGAAATCAACCTGTCCCCAGAGGTGACCCAACAACACAGTCAAGGGCACCTAAGAGAAGGTCACAAAATCAGAAAAATGAAGAAATAACATGTGACAGGCAAGCAGCCAGAATTTTGAGATTAAGAAGTGATAACAGACAAAGACAGTATTTGGTACGGTGGGAAGACTCTTGGGAACTGGAAGAAAACTTAACTAAGTTAAGAAGAAAATTTCCCTGCCGGGTCCTAACTAAGAGAATAACAGCCGGTATACCATACTGCAATGTTAGATGGTACGACACTTGGGAGCTAGCGCAAAATTGCAATGATGAACTCATACAAAGATTTAATATAGCTCGAGCAGATAGAAAGCGCAAAATAAGAAATCGCCCACGGCCTAGGCATGAACACTTTCTCCGGAGTAAAATATCACAATCGGATCAAGGGAAGAAACCCACAGGGTAATATACTGTAGTCGACCTCATAGCTACTCAGATTATGCTTTAGACTGTATGCATACAGCAATATTTAATTTTTGGCTGATTTGGTTTAAAACACCTCAAACTAAGTTGATAGGCAAAAAGCTTTTTCCATGTAGTGTCAGCAAACCCTAACAAATGAAAATTTGTTGTTATATAAGTGCTACTGATGGTTGCCGGCCCATCAACCCCGCTTTCACTGCATGTTCATTTTTTTCTCGTTTTAGGCCCATTTAGTCTGAGTATGCTGAGTGTCTTCCTATGGTCCCTGATCCTTCTGTGTTGTCTGATGGGTGAAGTAAATGGAAAAGAAACGATACAGCGCATGAATTATGGAGTATCATTCCAGTATAGATCAGCCATACAACTATCCAATGAATATTGGCTGCACACATTTAAAATACCATTGCCAGCTAAGCTCCAGCTACCATCAATTGGAACATGTCACAAAAACAAAGAAACCTGTGCCCTGATAAGCCACATGTTAGCACAAATAAACACAGTCCGTGCAGAAATCTCAACCAGACTAAATAACACCCTCAAAACTGTATATAAACTGATTCCGGAAACTCAGCATGTAAAGGGCAGAGGAAAGCGCAGCCTGCTGCCATTCCTTGGCCAGCTGTCCCGCTCGATTTTTGGGACGGCCACGCTCAATGACATCAATGTCCTCGCTAGGCACATCAATGAACTTAGCAAACGAACCATGAAAATTTCTAACGCTATAGAGCAACATGGTGCCCATATGAGCTCATTTATGGAAAAAGCAAACAAGCGCATGGATAATTTAATGACAGGAGTTAAAAATAATGAAATGGCTATAACATACATACACACGCAACTGCAAACAAGCATTAGGGATCTTCAAAATAATTTTGAACAAATGACAGGCATTTTGGTAAAACAAATTCAAAATTCAAACCATCTCAATCACCTATTAGATGAAGTTAAACTTGGAATCATAGATCTAGTTAAGGGCAAATTATCACCATTAATACTTCCTCCTGAATTACTAGAGGCCACTATTAAGGACATCCAAAATCTTCTAAATTCAAAATATCCAGAATTTTATGTGGCACATACACAGGTTGACCAGATTTATAAATCTGACCAATTTCTCTATGCCCGTCAGAATGATAGTCTATTCATAACCATTAAATTACCAATCTCTGCTCATAAGCATAACATGAAGCTTTTTGATATTATTTCTTTTCCTGTACCAGTGAATAGTACAACAACTCAAGCCACACAATTACTAGATTTGCCAAGTCATTTTGTAATGTCAGCTGACCAACAATTTTATACAACATTAAGTAATGTAGAATTAAACAAATGCTCGGGACAAAATCCTACGCACTGCCTTTTTAATAAGGCTTTAACACCAATCACTACTGAGAGTTGTGTTCTAGCACTCTTTACAAACAGTAAGGAAAAAGTTCATGCTCTCTGTGATTTTCGGTTTCTGCATGATGCAATTAAGCCCAGTATTCATGCATTAGGAGTAAGCTCTGTAGTAGTGTATCGCAGTCCAATACTGTCTATGGAGTGCTCAAAACAGCATAAAATGGTTAAGGGATGTGACTACTGTATTTTGTCACTGCCATGTAGGTGTTCAATAATAACAGAAAAAGTTTTCTTTCCTCCAAGGCTGACTTCTTGCCATAACAAATGCGATAACATTACTAAATTACATCCATTCAACTTAGTACTGCTTCAAGAATTCTTTGACAACTCTAAAATTCAAAATGTTTTCGCAGATACCACTTACGCCAATCCATTAAATGTGACCATACCAGATTTCAAAATATATAAACATGATATGCACCAAATAATTGCAAATGATAAAAATGACCATCTTAGCTTAAGCAGAATGACAGATCAAGTTAAAAATGACCAAGTGATATTCCAATCTCTTACAGAGCCATTATTGGAAGGCCAATTGACAATTGAACCACAATGGCCTGACTTCAATGCCATTCTTATTTTTGTCACAATGGCAGCTGTAGCCATTTGCACTTTATTCATGTCTTGGACATTCTTCAGAATGCGAAAATTAACTGCATTGGTAGCAGCCTTAAGTCAACCAAAACTTGCAAAAGCTATGCCAACGAATGTACCATCATTCATTTATAAGCAGCCTGTAAAACCAGTTGAAACTTCTGAAACATTCCAGTTTGATTTTGAAGTAGCTTGGGATCATATTATTTTCTTGCTTTGCTTGCTTAACTTTATTTGGTTTCTTTTAAATGCATATAGTGTCATTAGACGCAATAATTTAAATAAATCTATGATTAAGCTTGAGATAACTTCTGGTGATCTATGTGTTTTACTGTCAGTAGTGCAGTTGCCACTGTGTCCTGTAAGATGCCATATTGAGCAGCCCAGTGATGTTACAAATTTTTCTATTCATGGGCCTTTTTATGCTCGTAGATTACATCTAAACTTAGAGAACTTTTCGGTCACAGATACTGCGACCCATAAAGAGTTGAAAACTCCTAAGTATTTGAAGCTTAACTTCTTTGAAAGTAGAAAACTTAAGCAAATTTTAAAGAAAACTTTCTTTGTGTATATTCATGTGCAACATAATGGCTTTCTTAGGTTGCTAAGCGCACATCATTCTGATGTCAGTACTCTTTTAGAGAATCCTTAGTCAAATAAAACACATGATGTACAGAAATCAGGAAACAGTTTATATCCTCATGCTACATGTACTTAATATTTACCAGTGTTCTGTGTTGAGGGAAAAGGACATTGAACTATCATGTTCAAATGATAATGTACATAAATGATAAAGTACACAAATGATAAAGTACATAAATGATAATGTACACGAATGATAACGTACATAAATGATAATGTACATGTACATTGTTTTTCATGTGATTTTTTTCTACTGTCTTAGAATATTGTAGCATATTTTGATTACCAGGCATTACATAACTTTGGGGTCCAAAGTTTTCGTACAACAGGAGTATTGTTAGAAAGCATATTTTGGTTACCAGGTATTACATAACTTTGCATAAGAATAATAGATGTATATTATAATATTTAAAATTTTAATTTAATATTTAAGATTTCAAGTCAAAATTGAAATTCATTATTTCATTTAATTTTCATATTTGCATAACAAGACTCCTGCTATGTACTTTCTTTCCACTTTGTATATACTTCAGTTTTGGATATTTTTGAATTTGTATTTTTATTGGAAGTATATAGATTTCAAATGTCAGGCTAGACTACAAACATTTTCAAAATTTTATAAGGGACTGCAAGAAATTGTGGACTTTGCACCTGTGCAGTAAAAGATTAGCCAAAGCTTCCATAAAGCTGCCACAATCAGAATTATCCCCCTGAGCCATCTGATTTTATTGGAGAACAAACTTCTAAAATTGTTTATCATAGTTAAGCCTGATATTATGAATTCTAGTCTGTCTGATGACAGATATATAGTAGGAAACCCTTTGATTAAGTTACCTGGCAAGTCTGATAGTTGTGTAACCCCTGATTGTTTCTTTGTTAGGGTAGAAAATCCCTATTAGCTTATGCAAACAGAGGGGCCATTAGCAAGCCCCCATAAAATGTGACAAAAAGGGGGTTGGCACAGTGAATTTGATATTTAGAGCCAACCAATGAAAAATGGGAGATTTAGAAGATTTGTTTGTGAAGACTGATCATCGCCATGGAAACAGATCCTATACTTAAGCAGAGTTTTGGTCTTTCAGGTTGCACTTTGCTGTAACCTGAAGAATTACATACATTTGTAAAATAAAGGACCAAAACTCTTAAAGTTCTTGTGGATTGTTTCCAGGTATGTTGGCATATTTTACTATCTTTATTCCTTCAGTCTTTGTCTTTAATTAAATATTTTCCTACTATTTTCTTCTTATGTTGATGTTTATGTTTGTACATTTTTCATGTTTTAAGTATTGCACAGTCATGCAAGTTTTAAAGGAATATTAGTATTTAAGGTTACTTCGTGTAAATTGATAATTTCAAACACTTTGAGTGAAAAGCATAGTGACTGTAGTTCTACGAAATAGTTTAAATAAATGATCTATCCCCAGAAAATGGGTTTAGGTACCTCGAACTGCAAGTGAGTTATTTCCCCACAACTGCTTGAAAAGTTGAGAAAATAAATGTCTTTTGAACTTCCGTTAAAACTGCATGACTTGTGACTGAAACAATTTATGTTTATTGCCTCCATTTCTTCATTTTAATGACAATTTACTTATTTCCATAAGTTTAAAGAAAATATAAGATAAATGCAGAAAGAGTGTTTTTAAAGTTTCAATTAAAGTAAATTGATATTTGTACATGAATGTGAGAGTAAGAATATTGGCTTGTTGAAAAGGGTGTGCTTATCCGAAAGGATAGAATATGGTTTAAGAAATCATGCACATGGTACATGCTTCTGATAATGGGACACATTGTCTAGGTTTGACCCCAATGCATATGTGAAGCAGTCTCCTATATCACACCCTTGGAAACAAGCCGATCATAGATCAAAACTTCTTTTCAAGGTTGATCCTTCTAAATGTATTGAAAGTTTTAGTTTAATTTTAATTTCTGGAGGCTATTGAGAAATTCTTAAATGTTTAGAACTTTCTTTGAGGATTAGGCTTCATTAAATGACACAGGGCAAAAAAAGAAAATATGTCCCTGTACTAGTGCCTTTAATTTAAAACAGTTTCAAGCTTTCAAAATATTCAATAATAACTATCAGATGCTATCATGGCAACAGAAAATATCAGCCAGGCAAAAGTCGGAATTAGGGGCCTGTTGCAGGAGTTCATGCGTCAGTCCGTCATAAAGGTGCCGTCACCTGAAATTGAAATGTCCTGGAGCTGATGTATTTTATGATTGCCAAATAGCACCTGAATGTTAGCTAAATTATTAATTCATAAATCTTTCTAATTTTGGACTATGAGAATAGAAAGATAAAATTTCAAAAAGGCACTGGTACACTGTTAAGTCTTTCTAACATGAATTGAGCCTACAAAACTATACCTGTAACATGTCCCGGACTTTTGGGATATGCCAGTCAGGCTAATTAATGCTCAAATTTCATGGTAATGAAGCCTTCTCCTAAATATATCATCAAGTTATAACATATGCCATTATTGGCACTTTGCTGTAACCTGAAGAATTACATACATTTGTAAAATAAAGGACCAAAACTCTAAAAGTTCTTGTGGATTGTTTCCAGGCAAAAACAAACAAGAGTTACAACGGATTTTACCCTTGTAACAATACAGTAATGTGATTGGCTTATTCCTGTCACCAAAAAATCAATAATTGATTACCTGTGTTTTACCTGTATTTTGACCCCCCGGCACAGAAACCCTGTCTTTAAGTTAAAGCACACTATTATTTACAAAAACAGTGTTCCCTTTTTGGGGAAAACTTTTCAAAGTCAGATACAGCACTGTTGCATCAAGTTATTTATCAGAAATTTTGATAGAAAACATGATGTAACTCAAGATACAACATAAAAAATATAGTTGTTGTGAGCCCTTTTGAGCGCAAATCTGTGGTAACTCAAGATACAACACCTTTTATATAGTAAATTATTTAATGTTTGGAATGCAATACTGCGGTAAGTCAGTTTTTGGCATTTTTCTCTCTTATTTGAATAATCTGATTATGTATATCACTATCATATCAATATTTATGCTTTAGGGCCACATCCCCATAACTTTCAGTTTCATGCATCAAATAAGAAAAAAATCAGACAGTTTTTTGTCTCTCCTGAAAAATCACAAAAATCAAGATACCACACTATTGCATTACCCCCACGAAATATATTTAAATACCAAAATTTTTAGACTGAAAAAAAAAAAAAAAAAAAAATACATCCCTAGAATCCTCTTTATATTGCATGGGCATGTTTTTTTATAATGTAAAAAAGTCAGAAGAATCATGATGTGGCTTAGTGGTAGAGTGTCGCACTCCAGATTGAGAGATCTTGGGTTCTCACCGGACTGGTGTCCTTGAGCAAGACGTAAGGTGTACTGATTAATACTCAAGAAGCGGTAGTCCCTGCCCAACACAACTGAAAAGCTGTTGACTCTGGATGGTCAAACCA
Organism: Rugalucina vietnamica; assembly: GCA_964017185.1. NCBI lineage: Eukaryota > Metazoa > Mollusca > Bivalvia > Lucinida > Lucinidae > Rugalucina > Rugalucina vietnamica. The sequence goes on from OZ024873.1 coordinate 23,595,221, forward strand.
CTATACAAAGAATTATTAAGAAACATGTTACACACACTGCAATGATCACAACCCAGACCAGCATAATTCGTAGGTTGTCTAAACTTGTGCAATGTACATGTACTTCCCAGTATTGATTTTAGAGTCTTAGTTTTCACTAGGGCCCAATGTTTGACCTAAAGGTAATCTTCAGGTCAGATATTTGGCCCCACTGACTTAGTATAAAATCATAAAATTTACACATCTATTGGTCTAACGAATATGAGAAAAAATCACTGAACTTTGAAATATAGATCTGCATGGTACAATGCTTTGCCTTATATCATCAATGTTTCAGAGATATAAGATATAATGATCTAACTACGATTCAGAGTTACCTAGTGTTTGACAGACCTAGCCAGATGCAGTAGTGCATGCTGTCCTGACTGTGACATATTTATTATGGAGAGGTTTATTATTTTGGGGTGTCACTTTTCATGCTCCAATCAATTTTTACTCAAAGAGGAAACAACAGGAAAACGGTGTTGGGATGACTGTCAGATTAGCTGTTTTGTCTGGTTATAGTAGGAATTCTGGGAACTAGCCTAAATGTGTAGCTATTGGAATCTTGCAGAGATTATAAATGACATCTGTATTAGAATCTGATTCACTCAGGTAATGAAGCTTTCTATGTAATATGTAACAATTTTGATTAAATTTTAGTTGTAAAACCTTTAATTCAGTCAAAAATTGTGATTTTAAAAACAAATCTCGAGGTTTTTGAAGTAAGACTGCTCCAGAGAACTAGCTGCGTATATATAGATTAATCGATCAAGGTGCGCCGAAAAGTCAACGGCGGAATTTGCGGTTGGCCTACACTGCTCCAAGAACGGCGTGTAGATTTGTAACATTAAACAAAGTGATCCAAAATTATCGAAGGGAAGCGAAACAAATGTTAGAGTCTTTGAAAGGTCATTATCGGATAGACGTGGGATGATTTATGCTAGATAATCTGTTAAATACACTGAATCAATCAATGGCCAAATTGTAAAAAGTTTTAATGGAAAAATGAGTCCCGTATTGAAAATTCTGAGGCAGGATTCGCCACCTCACGATTCGACCTCAGTCTCCTCTAGTCTGGCGGGTCAGCCGTCAAAATGAATTTTTGATAACTGATTTATCATTTTGAAAATGAACCACTGGGTATGATACTTCATTTTGACGGCTGACCAGTCAGACTAAGTCTCCTCAGTCAAGTCAAGAGAGACCTTGGTCTCCTGACATTAAATCCACATATTATATTTCACAGGGCTTTTTCTCTTTACAAAACTGGGTCCGGTTTCCGGTACCAAATTTTTTCCCAATTGACCTGGAATATTCCTAGTTGCGGAACCTCACTACACTACGTTCCGTTGCGGACCTTGATGGTTCTATTTGATCAAAACAATTTCTGAATAAAACAGGATTACACATGGTTGACACGTGGTCAGTGCATCCGAACTTGACCTTGTTGATGTCACGTGTGTGCCTTGACGTCACGGTGCGCTCTTTGTCATGTGAGCATGGAGAGCTTATTTCTGATTGGCTTAGCGTCGTGTAAAAAAATGAGAGCAAACGACTCGCAGACCTGGGTTAATCTTATTCGTTAATCACGATTACTTTTATTCGATTGAATTTTTTTTCAATCAAAAATTATTCTGTAATCGTAGATTTTTACGATTGAAATTATTCTTATTCTTATTCGATTACTTTTCAAATTTGCCTGTAATCGTGATTAATTTCACGAATAAATTATGATTGATTTTTGAAATTTCTCAAAAAAAGGGGAGTCTGGAGAAGTATTATAAAAGATAAAACTTAATGAAGTATGTTCCCTGCAGGAAAAATGTAAAAATCCAAAGAGAATTTTCTTTATTCAGTTATGGAACAGATTATGGTTTCATTGACATGGGCACATAATAAAGTTATTCATGCATACTGATCAACAAATTTATCATTATTATATTTTTTCTTTTCATCTTTGGGTAATTTTTTTATGGAAATCCTCTCTGGCATTTTCCAAATCATTTCAGAACTCTTTTTAGAACACTCCTTCTTTTTGCTTACATTTCTTTGACCTCACCATGCTTATTAACATAATTATGTTAGACGCATGTAAACATTCTAAATAGGTTTTGAAACCTATTGCAAAAGTTTAAACCTATTGTTACCTGGTAGAACTTAAAATCACACCTTTACAAATTAACTAATAAACTGATGCCATATGGGTTATGTTGTCAAAACACCCTAGAGCAAGTTAGTGACAATATACAAAGGATTAACAGAATCAATGTCTCTCTACCTATAGAGAGACCATGACAGAATAAACAACTTTGACAGTAATATTATAAAAATTGATGCCAAAATTACTGCAGCATTCAGATCTAGTAACATATTTTGGTACAATTTGGAGTTGCTACCCAAATAAACATACACACAGCATCATGAGACCTAAAATTATGTTTATGATTTACTGTTTTGTAATGTCTTAAATCTTAAGATAAAGTGCCCAATACCCAAGAGGATTCCTATATGCCAACATGATACCAAATACAATGTACAGTCAAAATCATAACTGCGTAATTCAAGACTGGCTAGATTATAAATGCAAAACTAATCGATTGATTATTCGATTACTTTTGCAAATCAATTGTAATTGTAATCGATTACATTCAGGAAAAAATTATTTTTAATCGTAATCGTTAATCGTAAGATTGAAAGTAATTGTAATCGTTAGTGATTAACTTTGAAAGTAATCGATAACATAGACTAGCTACTAGTCTGTAAAACATATTTATGTCATATGATTATTGTTTTCATTTTTATTATTTTCTTTATATTGAAATTTCTCGAGTCTCTAAGCTAGTCTATCAATGAATTTTTGTTCAATCATCTTGGCTGAGTTTTACAGACTAGTAAAAAGCAAAATCCCTCTGAGAAATGATTGACAGTAAATGGCTATCAAATTGACCATCTCTAATTCCTTGATGGAGATTAGCACCAGTGTTTATTTATATTTCAGTAGGTTGATGGTTTTACAGCCTTGAAAGTTTCTTTGATGAAATGAATTGAGCATTCAGAACCCATTTTGCCCTCATGAAACAATGAATGGGATTTTTTTTAAATTTTTACTTATTGTTTTCCCAAAATACTTTGCACTTTTTACATACACTGATATTGATGCAATTTTGAACTTAGTTATTGTCAGAGAACAGCAACTACACCAATAATTATAATATCTATTATTAATGATAATATCTTTACTTAAGCATTAATGCCAGTCTTACATATGGTCCTCGTGTTAATACAGACATTTGCATTGTTATACCAGACCTTTTATTTGTTTGTTTGTTTGAGTTGTGGTTTAGCGTACCAGTCAACAGCAATGGTCATGTCGGGACATTGTCTCTATTTTGTGGGGCTTGTACCTAAAATTGGACGTCATGACATCCAAAAAGTGCTTCAAATATAACCACCAAACTAAGCCAATAAGGCTTATATGAGCCACCTCGTGGGAAAAACAACAGTCTGGTTTCCGAACAGGTCCGACACAAACCGACCTGGGGTGGGTAACAAAAAGCTTGGTTAGCCCAATTTTCTTAGCTATGTCTTCGTTGGACCTTCGTTAGCTAAAATTTGGTTAACAAGAACGGTTTCGTAAATAACGAAATGTGACAAATCTTCGTTATAAGGCCTAAAAAAAAAAATGTTATGTTTCCGATTTCATCATAAATTTAGCATAGGGTCGGTTTTTTTTTTTTTTTTTTTTTTTCCTTGGAAAATCGGGATCGGTAGGTATTTTTTTTTTTTTTTTGACCGGACTTTCTTCTTACCGCACATTTGACTCCAAATCGGAAACCTTTACACCGAGGATGGCCGTCTTCGTATAACAGGGATAACGGGACATTGTGCCGCAAGGCTTTTATTACATTTGAAGCAGGTATGTGGCTACATTTGTCGAAATAAATGGCGACTAATGTGCTTGGTCGTGTCAACACACTACACAGTAGCCATGTTGTTGTTCTTGATCGTAATGTTAAAGACCGAAAATATCCGAAAATCGGCGCGGACAAATTCTCGTAACGAAATGGTTTTGACTTTTGATAAAAACCGGAATCGTTGAACAGGGTCGGTCGCCGACTTTTTTTTTTTTTTTTTCTGAGCGCTAAAAAAAGTTGCAGTCGGCGCAGATTTTGACCAGTCGGTCGGGAAATCGGAAACATAACATTTTTTTTTTTAAGCCTAAAGTCTAACTATTACGAAGGATCTGAGGCTGTCGTTAAGCATTCGGTAATGGTATATTGTCATTCAAAATGGTATTATTTCCATTTTCGGCTATGTTTTGACCGATTGTATAAATTTTTATGTCTGGTGGGATTCTTACTGACCCCACCTCTGATAATATGGAATTTCTGAAAAAAAAAACAAAACGTTTTTTTTTTTTCCCTCAAAAAAAAAAGTTGTTTTTTTTTCCCCTCCATCTTCGAACTGTCCAACATGTCGACATTACCACAAAACAGGTTAGCATAATTCTGATTTTTTCCCAAGAAACTGTGCACCCTCATTTTAGACAAAATCGACTGGCTGTAATGAAGAAGGAGCGTCGAGTTTTGCATTGAAATGTTCAATTTGCATTTAACTTTAGAAATGAAAGAGTTGTGCGGATTAAACAATTTATTTTTCAAAGTACTTTGTGAAAAAAATTTGAAAATGGGATACCAATGTTAAACAAGTCATCCTGCAACCAGTTTATTCACATAAAACAGCCAGCGATTTGAACATGCTTTGTTACCTTGACCATGACGAGATCTCTACGACTGAACAAATCTAGTGGATGTTTCTGTGTGGTTCATTTGCTTTCATTTTTCATTTTTCTGTTTGTCAAAGTGGATAAGTGAAGGAAATCCAAAATAGCCCAAAACACATTTTAATATCTGGACATAGTGCAAATTAACAATGATGGAATGTTCTGCGCTTCGTTCCGTCCCTGTCATATTGTTCTTAAATATGATTGTTTGAGGTAGAATGCATGAATTATTTTTTTCGGCCATTTTGGAAAGAAAAAATAAACATTGGAAGTATTGACAGGGGCCTCTTTCTTCAAAGCATCTACGACATATTTTTGTCCTTAACGTGTCGTACAGACATTGTTTGAGATACGAGTTAGAGTTAAAAAGAGTACAAAGAAATAAGTATTACAGCGAGACGAAGGCGAGTTGTATTTACTTATTTCTTTCTACAAGTATCTTTTAACTAAATCCCCAGTCATTTGTATCAACGGCCCCTCCACGGCATGAGTATAGCAGGGCTTTGAATTTAATTTTTAAAGCCCTACTGAAAGTAGGGATTTGTGGTAAAATCAATGCTAGAAGCTCCGGATCCCCGGAGGCCTGACAAAATCAATGTGAAATAATAGCCGGGAGTTGTTCTAATGAAACTGAATCATGACAGGGGGAATTGAATTTATGCATGTAAATGTGCAGGTACTTTTGCAAATTAAATAAGGACCATAAATGTTAACAATGCGTACAATTAACATTAAATGTTAATTAATGTGACCATGTATAGATGGGGCATTAATACTCCCGCACATCCCCTATACTGCCGTCAAAACCTGGGACTTTAGCCCCGCTGTGTCCCCGTTATCCCTGACCATAGAGAAACCGGGATGAAAATGACTGATGCATAACTTGTAGTATATATCAGAACAATCTGTACTGTAGTTTTTGAAATCGGGACGTACACTACAACCATTCGGTGGACGATTCATTTGCATGTATTTACTTATTTTTATTTATTTTTAAATGATTTCAAGCCCTAAAATCGAAGCATATTGTTCACGTCAAATTCGTAATAAAAAGAGCGTACGATAGCTACTTGGTAGTAGGCTTTAAAGTACATGTAACTTAAGCGTGACCCTTTTTATCCTCTCTCTCGCTAGGTTGTACGTACGGAATTCGTACGAGCTAGACCGAGACCAATTCGAGATGTTCAAAAACAGCGCTAGAGTCCAACTGTCTCAAGTCTGTTATAGACCAAGACCCCCACTTCTTAACGCAGCCAATAGATTTCTAGTTTTGAAGCACCGCAAAAAAATAAATAAATAAATGAATAATAATAGAAAATAATAATGATAATAATAAAAAAATAAGAATAAAAAAAATACATTCAACACCTCTTAAAATCTAAAATATGTTATTGTTTGTAAATTTATTTCATTGTATCTTATTTATTTATTTATTTATTTATTTATTTATTTATTTGTGTTTTAATTGTCATTTTCTCCACATTATGTGAGCTTTTGATTAGTGCGTGTAATGAGATTTTTGTTCTACATAGCAACTACACATCTTCGTTATTAACTAACGAAACAGAAACTAGCGAAGGGTTTACGAATCGATATTGTTTTCCGGATTTTCGTATTCGTAAAGTCTTCGCTATCCATTCCTTGCTGCTTTCGTAAAGCCTTCGCTATGTATAACTAACGAAAATATTCTTGTTACCCACCCCTGTATAGTCACAGAAGCAGGCTAGAAGCTTGAAATTTCGGATTTAAGAAGAAGAGACATTGTACTACACGAAAACAAAGGCGCTGATCAGCTTCGCGGCTAATGCGAAGCTGATCTGCGTCTTTGTTTTCGCCTATGCAAATTGTTGGTTTTCTCACGCGGCTGCTCATAGGTTTTCTTGGGTAGGCTCAGACCTGGGCAGGCTCAGACCTGAGTGGTTAACCAATAATCAGATGGACATTTTGTTGTGTGGAAGCTTCACCTGGAGGCACAAGCAGCCCATCCATTTCATAAGGGCCTAAAGGGCAGGGGCCAAAACTTCTTGTTATGCATATAGCAGCTATGCAAAATGCTGCATTGGTTTGGCCCTGAAAATAGCTTTTTGATGATCAATTTTTAAAAGAAATATACACTAAATATTGGTAATTGCCTAGAAACTGAGTTATTTGTATAACAGACCTCAGGCTACTCAGCTGATGACAGTGGGTATGAAGCATCAAATCAAACCAGACAGACAGACAGAGTACACCCTAACTGATCAGCAGCATAATAAAGCTTAACTTATGCATATTCTTCTTATTTGTTTGCCTAAATCAATAAACCATAAAAATTCATGAATGCACTGCTTCTCCAATGTTCTACAAATTGCTGGCACCTTTGTAACTTGCGTAATGACAAAGGTCAAACTCACTTTACAAATCTTCATGTGGAATATTCAGGATGTTATTCTTATCAGGTGCAAGATGGTGTTGAATATCTGTCTAAATACAGGGTCATAAACCTTTGAATACCACTAAGCACTTTGCTGTTAAGATTTTGACATTGATAAATGTGCCCTACGATTTCTGAGGCTGCTGATTTCGGATTTTACAAGGCTTAGAAATCGAGCCCCATCTATAGACTAGACTAGCCGCAGAGATTAAAAAAAAACACGAAAATTACGAAAGGAGTTTTTCTTTATTTCTAAGCCTTGGGCAAGGCTATCGATAACAGGTCTGCAAACGAGCTAGGTGAATGTGTAAATCTCACAGAAATTATGGATTTTAAGCTGGAAATCGGAGACTTTTCTTATTGAACACCACCTGGAGAGAAAATTTAATATCTCTGTGAACAGTATGCGAAGTTAGGGTGAGCGGGATTTAGTTTCTCACAGTGAATTTCGGGTTTCAAAATTTGATGTGTAAAGTAAAACTATTTTTGACCGGTTAGTACACGCTTGGCACTGAGGCTGTATGGCACATTCGGAATGCTTTTGTGTAAACATGCATGGAGATTGTACAATACCAGCTGAAGGTCTGAGTCTAGAATATTCCCAATTAGCAGAAAAATCCCAATTTAAAAGGTATACTTTCCCAATTTTGCTAAAATTGCACTATTTTTTCCCAAAATCGTCATACTTTTTCACCAAATCACAGATTTTTTTCCCAATTTCATTGGTACCAAAAATTTCCCAAAAAGGCCAGAAAATAGCCCTGTTTCACTCTTTTTATTGGTACATGGTGAATTTTTAGCTCAACTGCACAAAGTGCATAGAGCTATTGCAGTCACCCCGGTCGTCCACGTTCCTGTTACCGTTCCCGTGCGCATCACACTTGCTTTAAAGTTTTCTAGTCCATATCTTGCCAACCACTCATCAGAAAGCATTCATACTTGGACCATAGATACCCTGTAGGGTTAGCTTTCATTCCATGGCATCGGGCCCCTGGGTCCAGGCCATGGGGTTGGGCTTAAGGTTAAAATCTAGAACACCTTCGAAAATGGCCATTCTTGTGTTAAAGTTTTCTAGAAGTCTATATCTTGACAACCACTCATCAGAAAGCATTGATACTTGGGCCATTGACACCCTGTAGTGTCAGCTTTCATTCCATGGCATCGGCTTCCTGGGTTAATGCCAGGGGGTGGGGCTACAGGTTAAAATCTAGAACACCATTAATAATAATGGCTTTTCTGTGATATAGTATTCTAGAAGTCTATATCTTGAAAACCTTTTATCAGGGGGCTCTCATACTCGGACCATAGGTACCCTGTAGGGTTGAGTTTCATTTCATGGCATCGGATCTCTGGGTCCATGCCTGGGGGTGGGGCTAGAGGTTAAAAACTAGAACACTGTAAAAAATAGATGTACTGTTGTGTAAATTTTACAAGGAGTCCATATCTTGACAACAACTTATCATAAAGCGTTCATACTTCAAGTTCATACACTTTAGGTTCCATGACATCGGTCGGACCTCTGGGTCAGAGTCAGGGGGGTGGGGCTAGAGGTCAAAATCTAGAGCTCTCTGATTTTTTTTCTTTTTATTTCTTAATAGAAACAACTTAGGAAGATGGTTGGTCATTCATCTTTTGACTTTGCGACACTGACTTGTGTGTCATGACGGTAAGGATCGGTTGACCTACTTTCCATGGTTCAGTGATTTTGCCTTATATCTTGACACTCAATTAATATATTTTCTTACTTCTTTCAGATTATGAGTGAGTATGACCAGGCCTTTGACCCCAATATACTTATAGGTCACTGTGACCTAATTTCACGGTTCAGTGATTTTGCCTTATATCTTGACACTCAATCAGTATATTTTCATACTTTTTTTCAGATTATGAGTGTGTATGACCAGACCTTTGACCCCAATATACTTATAGGTCATTGTGACCTAATTTCATGGTTCAGTGATTTTGCCTTATATCTCGGCACTCAAGTGGTTTATGAACAAACTTCTTTCACACTATGTTTGCGTATGACAAGATTTTTGACCCTAAAGTAGTCCTAGGTCATTATGACCTAATTCCTTGGTTCAGTGATTTTGCCTTACATCTCAGCACTCAATTGGTACATGAACATACTGTTTTCGGGATATGTTTGCGTATGACAAGACCTTTGACCCTGAAGTAGTTCTAGGTCACTGTGACCTAATTTCATGGTTCAGGTATTTTGCCTTATATCTCGACACTCAGTTGGTATTTTTTCTTACTTTCTTCAGATTATGAATGAGTATGACCAGACCTTTATCCCAAACGTACTTATAGGTCACTATGACCTAATTTCATGGTTCAGTGATTTTGCCTTATATCTCGGCACTCAATTGGTTTATGACCAAACTTCTTTCACACCATGTTTGCTTATGACAAGACCTTTGACCGTAAAGTACTCCTGGGCCACTGTGACCTAATTTCATGGTTCAGTGACCCTAAAGTAGTCGTAGGTCATTATGACCTAATTTCACGGTTCAGTGATTTTCCCTTATATCTCGGCACTCAACTGGTATATGAACATACTTCTTTCACGATATGTTTGTGGATGACAAAACCTTTGACCGTAAAGTACTCCTGGGCCACTGTGACCTAATTTAATGGTTCAGTGACTTTGCCTTATATCTTGACACTCAGTTGGTATTTTTTCATTTTTCTTTCTGATTATGAATGAGTATGACCAGACCTTTATTCCAAACATACTTATATGTCACTATGACCTAATTTCATGGTTCAGTGATTTTGCTTTATATCTCAACACTCAATGGGTATATGATCATATTTCTTTCACATTATGAGTAAGTATGACTAGACCTTTGACCCTGAAGTACTTAAAGGTCAGTGTGACCTTATTTCACAGTTCAGTGATTTTGCCTTGTATCTTGGCACTCATTTGGTATGTGAACACACTTCTTTCACAATATGAGTGAGACCTTTAAATCTTAGGTAGTTATAGTTAACTTTCATGGTTCAGTGATTTTGCCTTATTGCATCAAGGCAAAGAGATATATGAGCATAATGCTTTGGGTTACAGGTCGAGTTTGGCCTTATGTTTGACAAAGATCAGAAGCAGTCGAGCGCGCTGTCCTGCGACAGCTCTTATTTGGTGTTGCTGTGACTCAACATAATTAAATGGCAACCATATTTTACTCTCCGCTCCGCTATTTAAGCGAGGTAGCCGAGTGGTTAGCGCACTGGCTTCTTGTGCTAGAGGTCCCGGGTTCGATCCCCGCAGGCAGTGAGGAAAATTTGTTGGTCCTGTCGTGTCATTTGCAGAAATGACATGATACAGTGCGCCGTCCTTCGGATTGGGACGTTAACTGGAGGCTCCCTGTGCAGGGACAGTCATCCCCTGTGCAGGTTAAAGATCCCAACACAGGTTCTATCCTCATGCATGTAGGCTCATCCTGCAAACACACTGGGGTGTACCATGTACACCTCCCAAGAATAATCAGAAATTGATTGATGGGAGTAACTAGAAAACAAAACAAAACAAAAACAAAAAACATATATGGCCTCTGTGGCACTGTAGTCTCTCTTGTAAGGCTGCTAGTCTCTTATGTAGCTAGAGTTAAAGACTCAAATGTACTTCCAAGAGGATTGAATAGCGGTCACAGACTCAGGGTGGGGGATGCATGGGCAGGAGAAATCTTCCTGTGGCCTCGATGAATTCAACAAGCTCCCTTCTGATGGTGTCTCTATATTCAGGTATGTTCTCATTGTCGTCAGATCCACTTGACCACACTGGCAGAGATTATTGTCTGTCTGGCCTATCTTGGATCTGTACTGGTTCAGGATGCTATAACCAGTCTGTAGTTGAAGGATTCTGCTATAGGCCTGTTTTGTTGGTTTGTCAGTGGCGTTTCATTGTCACTTGGGGTGTGTACTTGTAGTTACTAACTTACCGACCTCCCGACCTCCGCAAACTAACTAACTAACTCCCGACCTCCGCGTATCCCAGCAGCGCTGCCAAAGTGATATGCTGGGTACTTGCTAGGTTGACCTCCGCCATAAACGTAGAGCTGCTTCCTTCCTTGAATTTGCTGGCGTATGTTGCAGTCTCTTTAGCAAGTCTGTACACTTCATTTCCAGCGATGACGCTATGTCCTGGTGCCCAGCTGATATCCACATTGTTTCCTGAGTCATGCAGGGTATTAATGGCACTCCTGATGTCCTTGGTGATAGATCTATAACTACTATCTTTCCAATTCAGGGTGAGGATACCAACGGATGACTGGCTATCGCTGAAGATTTTTAAGAGACTGCATTTTATGGTGTTAATGTGTTGTACCATGTATTCTAGGATGATGAGTATGGCAACCAGTTCTCCTAACAGTATTGAACCTCTTCTGCATACTGGTCTTTTCAAACATACTGGTGGATGGTGTTCCTGGTAGATAACTGCCCCTGCCCCACATGGGCCTGGATTTGTGAGGCAGCTACTAGTGGTAGGATGATTAATCGAGTTCATCGAGCATTACTCGCTTTTTGGCTTCCGATTTGATGATAAGTGCTTTTTCCTGTGGTCGATTAATCAGTTCCAAATTTTAACAGCATTTGAATGTTGCAGTTTGTTTAGATCGATTCATTTTTACTGGCAAAAGCACTTCCAGAAGGCTGAAAAAGCCATTAAAACAGCCTAATGTTTTTCATCATCCACTGAAAGCTAAAATCTGAATTTCATTCTTTAATTGAATATAAAATACTCTTTTTGCTTGAAATAATAGTACTGAGAATTTGTTAATAAAATTCTGCCTAGAATGTCCGCGAGGGCGTATGGCAGTATATAGAGATAGATAGATAAATAAGCTTCACCAAGCAAGGCCCATTACAACACATGAACACCCAAAACTACAATTTTAATTCAGAATACGCCTGGATTTTCTGAATGACTGATTTAAGGGAACTAAAATGATGCATTTGACAATGAACATAATAATGAACATGATTTACAGACACAAAACTGAACAGGTAATAGAGTAGTTGACTAATTACTTCGTATATATATATATATATATATATATAGTTTACCAAAACATTTTCATTTGATCGATCATTGGTCACTGGTCACATTGGTCTTCATTGGTCACATCTTCCGATGATCAATCATGAATTCTTTTTCTGAACCCGACCACTAGCAGCTACCATCTGTGAAGGCGAATGATTTCCTTCTGGCGCTTTCCATCATCATCATCTGCTACAGAATAAACTGCTTCTAAAGTAGACTCAGACCTTCAGCTGTTGTTTACAATCCCATGTATACAAAGTAGCATTCCGAATGTGTCACACAGCCTCACTACCAAGCATGTACTAATTCGGAAAAAATTGTTTTACTTTACACAGCAAATTTTCAAACACAAGTTTCACTGTGAAAAACTAAATCCTGCTCACCCTCACTTCGCACACTGTTTGAAGAGATATTAAATTTTGTCTCCAGATGATGTTCCATAAGAAAAGTCTCTGATTTCCTGCTTTAAATCCACAATTTCTTTCAGCTGACGCGTTTGCAGTCATTTTTGAGCTGCAGTGCTAAGCCAATCAGAAAACGGCTCTCCAGGCTCATGCAATAAAGGATGCGCTGTGACGCACCCCCATGACATCAAGGTCAAGTTTGGATGCACTCACCTCGTGTCAACTATGTGTAATACTATTTTATTCAATCGGAAATTGTTTTGATCAAATAAAACCATCAAGGTCCGCAACGGAACATAGTGGAGTAAGGTTTTGCAACTACATCTAAAGTTGTTCCCCTTTACAATTTAATGAGCAAATAATATACAAGTTAGGTTAGTTCCGTGTTAAATATTTCATTTATTATAAGTCTGAGAAATCTGGAGGTTGGGTGGGTATGATGGGAGGTGGTGGAAATGTAGCGCGGGGAAGAAGATGGGATATTGCCAAAAATAAAATTTTGATAGAAATTTTGCTACATGTTTACATTTTTAGATCTTTATTATTTTGTCAACTCAAGATACGGAATCCTTAATAATTCTGGCAAATTATGATTTTATAAGCCTCTAAAAATGATTAAATCACAACAATATTGCCCATGTTAAAGGCTCGACTGAATGAGCCTCGGTGAGGTGGTTCTAACGTGTACCCACGATCTATGTTTTGAGCAAAAATATTACAAATATCAAAACTTTTCTCATGATATTTTCAATTTTTACAGCTGAGAAAAATCTGTATTTTGCACAGGCAAATTTTCATAATGCTAACAAATATTTCAGGTGTCCGAGACATACTTGAGATGATCAGATGATGGGTTCCACCTACGTTGATGTTGACGATGCCTATATAGACAGGCTGAAAGATGATATCAGGATAGCAGTAAGTTTTGAAGCCAATCAGGAAAAGCCAGTCATAGTTCTTGGTTCAAACCTACCTTCAATCCTTCATCAAAAAGTCCATGTCTTTGAGGAAGACATGTTTTCCCCTCATATTACAAATGTACTTTATCACCAAAGATGCCTTGGCTCTATGGGGACATAGCTGAAACAATTGTTGACCAGGATGTTTAGTTTTGACCCTTCCACCCGCCCGGGCACCCGCCTCTTGCACCAAAATATAAAATAAGGTAATTAAATAAAAATAATAATAATGATAATGATAATATGAGCAGCACCTTGAGTAAACTTCTGAGTTTCTTGAACTAGGTCCCGAGGTTATGAAACTTATTTTATGCTCAACTCAGCTGAGTCAAAAATTCATCCTGCTCATGAATGTTAAAATGCCAACAATAAGGAAGAAAGCGAGATAGCCGAGTGGTTAGCGCACTGGCTTCTTGTTCTAGAGGTCCCGGGTTCGATCCCCGCCAGCGGCGAGGAAAATTTGTTGGTCCGAACTTGCTTCCCTTCGTGTCATTTGCAGGAATGACATGATACAGTGCACCGTCCTTCGGATCGGGACGTTAACTGGAGGCCCCCTGTGCAGGGACAGTCATCCCCTGTGCAGGTTAAAGATCCCTACACAGGTTCTATCCTCATGCATGTAGGCTCATCCTGCAAACACACCGGAGTGTACAATGTACACCTCCCAAAGAATAATCAGAAATTGATTGATGGGAGTAACAGGAAAACAAAAAAACATTTTAATATTTATCATCAGGATAAATTAAAGGCTTTGCTGATTTCAATTTATTTTGGCTATTTGTCATTCCTGAGCACTCAGCTGAGTTGAGCATGAAAAATGTGTTATAACCTCTGGGCCAAGTCTGATAAAAACTGGTTCATACTTTCACAGAAGATGGCTAGAGACTTGAAATTTTGTATTTGAAAAGAGAAAGTAGAGAGTTCTACATATGTGGTACAAGCCAGCTGCTTGCAATAGCATGGTTATGGATCCGTTGCTCTGCAACTTTGTTCTCAGATAAATGAAATGCAGTTGCTTTTATGACACAGCCATATTAATTGTATTTACATAGTTATAAAAAAGAAGACAAAATTAATGAATGCACAGCAAACTTGCACATGTTAATTTATTCAGTTAAGCAAATTGTTTTTAAAAAAAGTACATGTAATCGGGGAAAATAGAGAAAAATTCTTAACTGTTCTATTAGCTGTCGCTTAAGAAAACCAACATGCATAGGCAAAAATAAAGGCTCAGATCAGCTGTGCAGTAACTGCACAGCTTATCATCACCTTTGTTTTTGCCCCCACAGATGTTGGACCTGGTTGGAAACCTAGATTGTTGGTTTTCTCATGCAAAGGCTTATTGATCCACTGCATAAGAAAACCAATAACATGCATATTATGTGAAAACAAAGGCGCAGATCAGCTGTGCAGTAACAGCACAGCTGATCTGCGCCTTTGTTTTCGCTACACAATTAGTACATAAATTTAAAATTTCAAGCTTCTAGCCTGCATCTGTGACTCTACAGCCTGGTTGTGTTGGACCTGGTTGGAACCTAGATTGTTGTTTTTTTCTCATACAAAGTCATATATGAGCCACTGCATAAGAAAAACAAAAAAATGCTTGGGCGAAAACAAAGGCGCAGATCAGCTTCGCGGTAACCGCGAAGCTGATCAGCGCCTTTGTTTTCGCTACACGGATAGTACAATTCCTCTTCTACTTATATCCAAAGTTTCAAGGTTCTAGCTTTATTCTGTGACCGTACAGCCTGGTTTGTGTCAGACCTGGTTGGAACCCCAAATTGTTGTTTTTTCTCATACAAAGTTTTATATTTCAGTGTCATAGACTAGAAGAGCATGGCCACGAGAGTCTGGTTATCACAGTGAAGGGCAGTAATCATGACCTCATTGGATCAGAGATAGGAATACATTTTCTCCGGGATAGATCCGTGTTTGTGAATGACTTTGTGCTGTACTCCGTTGGTATGTAGAGCTTCATTCCAGTTTTGACTGGTTGTTATGGTTGATTTATTTGAGCTGCGTCACAAGAAAATCAGATTTTTACCTATGCGAAAACAAAGGCGCAGATCAGCTTCGCAGTGAATGCGAAGCTGATCAGCGTCTTTGTTTTTGCTACACGGATAGTACAATTTCTCTTCTTCTTATATCCGAAATTTCAAACTTCTAGCCTGCTACTGTGACGGTACAGGTCGGTTTGTGTCAGACCTGGTCGAATACCCTGAAGACCGGTTTTCTTGCGTCGCGGCTCATTTTTAGCTCACCTGCACGAAGTGCATAGAGCTATTGTAGTCACCTCGGTCGTGCACGTTTACGTTTACGTGTGCGTCCGCGCCCGCGTCACACTTTCGGTTAAAGTTTTTTAAAAGTCTGTATCTCTTGACCATGTTGATGGATCAAGTTGATACTTTGCATGTTGCTAGATATTGGTCTGAAGTTTTACGCAGTACCATCATGACCCACCCTGGGTGACCTTGAGGTCAAGGTCACAGACTTAGAAATTTTGTGTTTAAGTTTTTGGTTAAAGTTTTTTAAAAGTCTATATCTCTTGACCATGTTGATGGATCAAGTTGATACTTTGCATGTTGCTAGATATTGGTCTGAAGTTTTACGCAGTACCATCATGACCCACCCTGGGTAACCTTGAGGTCAAGGTCACAGACTTAGAAATTTTGTGTTTAAGTTTTTGGTTAAAGTTTTTTAAAAGTCTATATTTCTTGACCATGTTGATGGATCAAGTTGATACTTTGCATGTTGCTAGATATTGGTCTGAAGTTTTACGCAGTGCCATCATGACCCACCCTGGGTGACCTTGAGGTCAAGGTCACAGACTTAGAAATTTTGTGTTTAAGTTTTTGGTTAATGTTTTTGTAAGTCTATATCTCTTGACCATATTGATGGATTGAGTTGATACTTTGCATGTTGCTTAGCAGCTAGATATTGGTCTGAAGTTTTACGCAGTACCATCATGACCCACCCTGGGTGACCTTGAGGTCATGGTCACAGACTTAGAAATTTTGTGTTTAAGTTTTTGGTTAAAGTTTTTGTAAGTCTATATCTCTTGACCTTATTAGCTCGCCTACACGAAGTGCACAGAGCTATTGTCACCTCGGTTGTGCGCGTTTACGTTTACGTGTGCGTCCGCGTCACACTTTCGGTTAAAGTTTTTAAAATTGTTATATCTTGATAGTCACTGACCAGACATCATTCATATTTCGAAAATTGCTGCATATGAGGGTCCTCTGTGATTTTGTGTGAAGGGACCCGTAGCATCCCATGAACGAGGCAAATGCAAGCAGAACTATATCTCCTGCTAAACATTTTGGCAATAGATCAATGTGATCATTGTTAGCTTATTTATGCAAATAGCTCCCTATACAAAATGCATCTACAGGCAAGGTCAAGGTCACGGGTCATAGATTTTAACAAATTTAGTGGCAAAGCACAAGTCAGGCGAGCTACGCTGTCCTGTGACAGCTCTTATTATTCATAATGATTCTTCCAGTTCAATATGAAACTTGTTTATCTATGTGTCAATTACTGAGATCATCTTGCTATATACAAGAAGAGCATTGGTGAAAAACAAGAAAATAAGCAAGCAAAATAATCTTCTAATTTCTCATAGGGTGTGTTCACTGAAATCACACTTGACATTTTAATATGGATCAGATTAATCCGGATCAACTTGATCTAGATTCAGCGGCCCCCGTGGCCGAGCAGTTAAGAGCGCTGTTTCTTAATCACTCAATCATCTCACCGCTGTGTCTGGTGTGGGTTCAAGCCCCACTCTGGCCACATGTGAGACAATCCAAGTTCTGCTTGCGGGTGTGCCAGGTGGTTTTTCTTGGGGTTCTCCCGTTTTCGCCCCACCTACTGATTGGCCGGTCTCGTATGAGCTGAAATAATCTTGAAAGGGACGTAAAACTGAATAAAAAACTAAAAAATATTGCATTCACACTAAAAAATTTTTAATCTGGATCGGAGTGATCCAAGGAAATTAATGTTTTGTTGAATGTGAACACTAATTACGTCTGGATCAAATTGATCTGGATCAGTCAGACTCAGATTAAAATGTATTTAGTGTGAACATACCCCTATTCTTAATCAAAAGTAATATATCATAGCAACTAAGTGGTTCTTCTCTGTCCTTTAATTGTTCTTTAGTTTTCAGATACAGAATGTTTTTCTGTATTAAATATATGAACACGGATCTGACAAAAGGGGTCTTCTGGCATCCAAGTACATTTTATGCTATAAAAATCTAAAAATGAACTAAATTTGAAATATTTGGCATACTCTCATATTTATGTCAAACTGCTTTAGTATTGTTATACGATCTAGGACACATATATTTCTTACAAAACAAGGTTATTTGTATCATGTATGTTGCCATGGCAACCTTTGCGCCATAAGGACTACCCTTAATTATGTATGTTTTATCAAAGGGTATGTGAATTTGTGGCGATTGCATAGTTTGTACAGCGGTATAGATGTTGAACTTCAGTAAACACACAGAATTTCGAGAATTTTAGTCCTAGCTTCTTTTCATTACAGTGATGTAAAAACGTTAACTTCATCAACGTGAAAACGTCATCAATATTTTATCATGACGTCATGTTTAGATTGCATCAACTACTCACATTGCAATTTGCAAAGCTCATATCTTTGCTATTTGTGAAGATAGTCTCTTCAAACTTTCAGGAAATACTCAGAGAAACTTGGTCTTTGACATGTTACTAATATCTAAATTTTGAATTTTTGGCCATAAGACCCCTTTGTCAGATTGTGGCACATATGTTCAGTGAAATTTTATCAGGATTCTGTGCCCAGAAATGCAGATGGTTTGATTGATTGTATTGAAGTTTAACGTCCCAGTCAACAATTTTGCAGTCATTTCAAGATGGAGCCACAGCTTCCTGGGTATTAACCAGTACTGTTGGGAGTTAATGTGCCTTGCAGCCAGTGGGGATCGAACCCAGGACCTCTTGATTCGGAGTCCGATGCTCTACCACTATGCCACTGCGCTGCCCGAAATGAAGATGGACTAGCAACCAAAATGGACGAGCCTCTGGTCAGGATTACATTGGGTGCCATTTGGTTTCAAAAATTTTTGGATCACCTATAGCCAAATACTGATACAAGTTCTCATGTTGTTTACTTTATTGTAGCTAGCAAACACAGAGTTAAACAGGAGGCTACAGTTGTTGAAGTTCCGGTGAAGAAACCAATCCCTGTACATTCCACCAAGATCTTTGATGTACCAAATGTACCTGACTCTCTCAACACTCCTCTCCCTGCAACTGAGAATGGAGATGATGGTGAAAACAAGCTATTTGATGATGACACTGATGATTATGATGATGGTGGTGATGATTTCTCAGGAATTCTTGACACTTTGGGAGGAGTTACTGAAAATCAGGATAAAATGGACACAGAACTGGTCGGCAGTAGTGGGCCAGAGGCCAAAGTCAACAAACGTAAGGTGGAAAAGAAAGGGAAAGTGAAATGTAGTGATTTTGATTTGAAGCGGATGCCGGATGTTAAGGTTGTTTTAACAAAACTTGAACATGATAAGGTTAAAAATGAGAAATCAACTGGTGAAACAGTTGCAACAGCAGTTGGTAAGATAGTTGCAAGATCGGCAAAGAAAGCAAGGAAAATAGATGGCAAAAGTGAAGAAAAAGCTGCAGCTGGTGATAATGCAGAAAAAACTAATAACAGTTTTGAACATGACATGGATGAAGTAATGGACAAAGATGAAATACAAGTAGTTCAAATTCCTGTAAAGTCGAAAGTGCAAATAAAAGAAATAAAAGCTGAGCAGACACCATCAGGACAGTATAGGTGCAGTCATTGCTACCAGTTTCTCTCTTCCAAAGACCACATCACTCAGCATATTCAGGATCATACAGCTTTTGCCTGTACGTGGTGTGGAAAGCTGTGTAGATCCTATGAGTCTCTAGAAAAACATAAAAAGTTCAGAGGATGCTCAAGGCATTTGATTGACTTCGAATGCAAGCCTTGTGGGGAAAAGTTTGGCTCAGAATTAGATCTTAAGGCTCATGTGGAAAAAGTTCATGATAATATACTGAAGGTAATGAAAGGTACTTTCAAATGTGAAAAATGTAATACTATATTTGATTATCAGGGACATCTGAGTGAACATAATCAGAAAATACCAGATTGTGATAAAGTGGTTGATAAAGATAACTCTGAGGATAATGATAAGAAGACAGATCGCAAACAAGAAGTCAGTTACAAAAACCCGGATACAGGTGAAACGAAAGTAACAACTGTTGGGCAACTTCTAGATAAGGTGAAAAACATGAGCAGAAAAGGCAAAGTGACCTGTGAGCTTTGCGGGAAATACTACGAGTCTAAAAGTAGTTATCAACGTCATATTAGAATACATTATGAGTTGAAAATGATTCCTTGCAACATTTGTGGAGCAAGTTTCACAAACATGGACAATTACAAGAAACATATTAAAATACACAACGAAAAACCATTTTGTTGTCTGACATGTTACAACAGATTTAGTTGCAAAATATTATTGGACAACCACATGAACTTAAACTGTAAACCATTCCCTACGAAAGAAGAGCTGGTTTGCAAGGATTGTGGCTATCAGTCCTCAAATAGGTAAAAAAAGCTTTGATTTTCACCTCACCCAAGCCATCAGGCTAAAAAGATGATTTGATACTTATAGTACCCAAGCTTCGTCGTTTTTAGCTCACCTGAGCTGAAGGCCCACAGGTGAGCTTATAGGATAGACAGGCAGCTGGCGTCGTCCACAATTTCAAAGAATATTTCTGAAGCTAGTGGGCCAGTCTTGATCAAATTTAATGTGAATCATCATTGGGTTGGGGGGTGGACTGCATTAGGTTTTGTAGCAGATTGTATGGCAACAGATAGCTCCCATAGACTCACAATGGGAAAATCTAAAAAAAAAAACTTCTCTGAAACCACAAGGCCCGGTAGCAATGTTTGATAGTTCCCTTAATAAATCTTGCCAGCCATGAAGTACCATGCCCCTGGGCCTTAGGCTTATAATGGGGATAAATCTTCTTCTTAAAACCACAAGAGCTGGAGCTTGTGTATTTAGGATGTAACAATGTTTAGTGGTACATGTGCCTAGGCTACCTAAATCCTGCCAATCATGCCCCTGGGATCGAAAATAGCCCCACAGTGGGGATCATTAGCCTCGATAGACTTAATACGAAAAACATACAAAATCTTTTTCTGTAAAACCATATAGCCCATAGCTTTTACATTATATAATGTATAGCAATGTCTAGTGGTTCCCCATATAAATCCTGCCAGCCATGCCCCTGGGGTCCAAATTGGCCACACCCTTATAATAGGGGAAACATGAAAAAATCTTCTTCCCTGAAACCACAAGACTGAAAGCTTGTATATCAAGTATGCAGCAATGTTATGTGGTGCTCTACATAAACCCTGCCAGTCTTGTCCCTTGGGTCAAAAATGGCCCCACCCTGGGGGTCATTAACTCCCATATACTTACAATGGGAATAACACAACAGACTTCTCAGAAACCATGAGTCCTATAGCTTTTATATTTTGTGTGTAGCAGTGTTAAGTAACCCTCTATATAAAACATGATAACTGTGCCCCTGGGTCCATACGTGCCATGACCCAGGAAGGCCCGTATCTGTCATAGGGTCATAATAGGAAACATATGAAAAAATTTTCTTCCCTGAAATGGCAGGACCCAAAACTTGTTAGCTCAAGCTCACCTGAGCTGAAGTTGCAATGTAACTAGGCATTGTGCAATTTCTTGCTCTGGTTTTCGACGATGTTCTGAGACAAAGCGGCAAGGAGATGGTTTGGAGATTGTATGGTCTATGCAGACTTTAGTGCAAATCATACAAAGCCTGTGCGATATCGGTACAGTGTCCCAACGACTTCTGATTGAGCCCTTGCAGTGTCCGTACAATAGTCGTACAATGTTAGGTGGCTGTCTGTTTTTAGCTCACCTGAGCCGAAGGCTCAGAAGGTTAGCTTATAGGATGGCCATGATCCGGCGTCCGTCCGTCGTCCGTCCGTCGTCCACAATTTCAAAGATCTTCTTTGAAACCGCTTGGCCAATCAAAGTGAAATTTTATGTGGAGCATCCATGAGTAGGGGGAACTGAAGTTTGATCGCGAGATCCGGGTCACATGACCAAGATGGCCACCACACCCATATATGGTAAAAACCACTCAAAAATCTTCTTCTCCAGAAGCGGTGGGCCGATTTCCACGAAACTTGGTATGTAGCATTGGGGACTTCAGCCCATCATAGTTTGATAAAATGATGACCCTTGGATGACCTTGACCTACGAGGGATGTTCTTTAATTCTGGTCATTTGCTTGATTACTTTCCCCGTGGACTAACTGCGAGACAGTTGTTTGTATGTGGTGAAAGCCCAATCTTTTCTGATCAGATTGGTATCAAAATTGTTGCTCTCTGACGCACAAGCCTATAGTAATCGCATTCTAAGACAGTGCATAGTAATGACACTGCGTTATTTTCCAACTGATTTACAATAGGTAATTTCGATCACAAGTATAGAAAATGCTATAACATTCGCAACACTAAATATAGGCC
This sequence comes from Rugalucina vietnamica, assembly GCA_964017185.1. Taxonomy (NCBI): domain Eukaryota; kingdom Metazoa; phylum Mollusca; class Bivalvia; order Lucinida; family Lucinidae; genus Rugalucina; species Rugalucina vietnamica. The sequence goes on from OZ024873.1 coordinate 23,617,452, forward strand.
CACTTCCATTTTACACATAAATTTGCTATTCATGTGAGCATCAGAAAACACTTTTGTAGAATGTTTTCACTTTTACTGGATGGAATTATTGGCCCTGCTTTGTGACGTCATAATAATTTGAATGTACGCCATTTCAAATCACTGCACAGGCTACGCAATTGAATATTTTCATAATTTTCAAATCAGATTGTCTAGTGAATATATCAAATTTATTGTTATCTTAATTTTGTCTAAAATGGTCGATATGGATATTCGCTGTAAATTGCTAAACTTGCAATTTAACTTTTACGACAGGTTTAAGGTAAAGCATGCGCCTAGTTTCTAGGGGAGCTGTTAGTCTCTATCGTAATAGAATTCCAATCAAATTTGTTGATTGAAAATGTCTACCAAAACGCTTCTTAAACATATCAAGTAAAGCGATTTTGGGACGTTGTAGTGGTATTAGCACATGATTTTTTGTTGTATGGACGCCTCTTTCAAATAAATTTTGTGTTATTTTTCAAAATGTTACAACTCATAAATCAAGGTTTTAGAGGATGAACAATCCAAAACTTTTATAAATGGAATTAGCAAAGGTCTGGTACAAATCAGCATTAAAAGTTTTGGATTAGCCATAACTTGAAATGGAATTATGAGGCTCTGAAACTTCCATACCGCGCTTCTATCAACTTAATAATTCATAACAAACAGGTGTAGTGCTATGTTACAGTTCTCGTAAAAATTGCAATTTCTGTTTTAGGAAAATAACTTTTAGCAAGGTAATGAAGACTCCGCAAGTATAAAATCGTTCTTCTAACCCTTCTTATTCAAACATTATTCTGCCTTTTGTGACTGGCTGAAGTACATGTATGTAGTGTCATAGAGGTGCCCCTCTTCAGAGACTCAGTTTGCCATGATTAATCGTATCATCTTAAAATAGTTGGGTGATTTCAATATCGCAAAGAACCACTCTTCAACTAGCAAGTAATTTTCTTCTGGTATAAATGATGGTTTAGGAGAAAATGAGTCAATGACAAGAATTAAAGAACATACCTCGTATTTTACGGCAATGTCAAATTTGGAAACACAGGCTTTTACATGGGAAAAAGTGAAAACTATGGATTTTTTGAAAACTATTGCAGCCTGAGGCCTGAAAAGTGGTAGATGCAAACAACTAATGGAGTAGATGAAGGTTTGTGATTAATTTAGGTCAAGGTCATCTCTTGACCTTGGCCAGTCTGTTGTCCATACACACTTTTCAAAGATCTTCTTCTCTGAAACTGCTTGGCCAATTAAAGTGAAATTTTATGTGGAGCATCCATGGGTAGGGGAAACGAAAGTTTGATCGTGAAATCCAGGTCACATGACCAAGATGGCTGCTACGCCCATATATGGTAAAAACCACTCAAAAATCTTCTTCTCCAGAACCGGTGGGCCGATTTCCATGAAACTTGGTATGTAGCATCGGGGACTTCAGCCCATCATAGTTTGATAAAATGATGACCCTTGGATGACCTTGACCTATTTTACGGCAAGGTCAAATTTGGAAACATAGGCTTTTACATGGGAAAAAGTGAAAACTATGGATTTTTTGAAAACAATTGCAGCCTGAAGCCTGAAAAGTGGTAGATGCAAACAACTAATGGAGTAGATGAAGGTATGTGATTAATTTAGGTTAAGGTCATCTCTTGACCTTGGCCAGTCTGTCGTCCATATACACTTTTCAAAGATCTTCTTCTCTGAAACTGCTTGACCAATCAAAGTGAAATTTTATGTGGAGCATCCATGGGTAGGGGAGACGAAAGTTTGATCGCGAAATCTAGGTCACATGACCTAGATGGCTGCCACGCCCATATATGGTAAAAACCACTCAAAAATCTTCTTCTCCAGAACTGGCAGGCCGATTTTCATGAAACTTGGTATGTAGCAAATGGGACTCCAGTCCATCATAGTTTGATCAAATGATGACCATAGGATGACCATGACATGTCAATTTTGGAAACATAGGCTTATGCATAGGGAAAAAGTGAAAACTATTGATTTTTTGAAAACTATTGCAGCCTGAGGCCTGAAAAGTGGTAGATGCAAACAACTAATGGAGTAGATGAAGGTATGTGATTAATTTAGATTAAGGTCATCTCTTGACCTTGGCCAGTCTGCCATCCATACACACTTTTCAAAGATCTTTTTCTCTGAAACTGCTTGTCCAATCAAAGTGAAATTTTATGTGGAGCGTCCATGGGTAGGGGGAACGAAAGTTTGATCGCGAAATTTGGGTCACATGACCAAGATGGCCGCCATGCCCAACTATGGTAAAAACCACTCAAAAGTCTTCTCCTCCAGAACCGGCTGGAAACTTGGTATGTAGCATTTGGGACTCCAGCTCATCATAGTTTGATAAAATGATGACCCTTGGATGACCTTGACCTATTTTACGGCAAGGTCAATTTTGGAAACATAGGCTTTCACATGGAAAAAGGCGAAAACAATGGATATTTTGGAAACTCTTGCAGCCTGAGACCTGAAAGTTGCTAGATGCAGACAACTAATGGAGTCAATGAAGGTAAGTAATTAATGAAGGCCAAGGTCCTTTCTTGACCTTGACACAAGGTCATTTAAATATCAAAATTAAAATTAAAGTTTTCTCAGAAATCACTGGGTTTGGAAACTATTGCAGCCTGAGACCTGAAACTTTGCAGATGCAGACAACTTATTAAGTCAATAAAGGTGTGTGAGTATTCAAGGTCAAGGTCATTTCATGATGACTTAATTCTCCAAGATCAGGCTTCAGGTGAGCGTTCTCAGGACCAATGGTCCTCTGGTTTAGCTCACCTGAGCCGAAGGCTCACAAGGTGAGCTTATAGTATAGTAGTCGAGCAGGCGTCCGTCCGTGCGTCCATTCACATTTTTAGCTCACCTGAGCCGAAGGCTCACAAGGTGAGCTTATAGGATGGCCATGATCCGGCGTCCGTCCATCGTCCGTCTGTCGTCCACAATTTCAAAGATCTTCTTCTCTGAAACCGCTTTGCCAATCAAGTTGAAATTTTATGTGGAGCCTCCTTGGGTAGTGGCATTGAAATATTGTTCGCGATATCTTGGTCACATGACCAAGATGGCCAGGACGCCCATATATGGTAAAACCCTTCAAAAATCTTCTTCTCCAGAACCGATGGGCCGATTTCCACGAAATTTGGTATGTAGCATCGGGGACTCCAGCCCATCATAGTTTGATAAAATGATGACCCTTGGATGATCTTGACCTATTTAATGGAAAGGTCAAATTTGGAAACATAGGCTTTTACATAAGAAAAAGTGAAAACTATGGATTTTTAGCTCACCTGAGCCGAAGGCTCACAAGGTGAGCTTATAGGATGGCCATGATCCGTCGTCCGTCCATCGGCGTCGTCCACAATGTCAAAGATCCACTTGGCCGATGTAGTTGAAATTTTATGTGGAGCCTCCTTGGGTAGTGGCATTGAAGTTTTGGGGATTATAGGATGGCCATGATTCGTCGTCCGTCCGTCGTCCGTCCATCGGCGTCGTCCACAATTTCAAAGATCTTCTTCTCTGAAACCACTTGGCCGATCTAGTTGAAATTTTATGTGGAGCCTCCTTGGGTAGTGGCATTGAAGTTTCGGGGATTATAGGATGGCCATGATCCGTCGTCCGTCCGTCGTCCGTCCATCGGCGTCGTCCACAATTTCAAAGATCTTCTTCTCTGAAACCGCTTGGCCAATCAAAGTGAAATTTTATGTGGAGCATCCATGGGTTGGGGGAATTGAAGTTTGATCGTGAGATCAGGGTCACATGACCAAGATGGCGGCCACGCCCATATATGGTAAAACCCTTCAAAAATCTTCTTCTCCAGAACCGATGGGCCGATTTCCACGAAATTTGGTATGTAGCATCGGGGACTCCAGCCCATCATAGTTTGATAAAATGATGACCCTTGGATGATCTTGACCTATTTAATGGAAAGGTCAAATTTGGAAACATAGGCTTTTACATAAGAAAAAGTGAAAACTATGGATTTTTAGCTCACCTGAGCCGAAGGCTCACAAGGTGAGCTTATAGGATGGCCATGATCCGTCGTCCGTCCATCGGCGTCGTCCACAATGTCAAAGATCCACTTGGCCGATGTAGTTGAAATTTTATGTGGAGCCTCCTTGGGTAGTGGCATTGAAGTTTTGGGGATTATAGGATGGCCATGATTCGTCGTCCGTCCGTCGTCCGTCCATCGGCGTCGTCCACAATTTCAAAGATCTTCTTCTCTGAAACCACTTGGCCGATCTAGTTGAAATTTTATGTGGAGCCTCCTTGGGTAGTGGCATTGAAGTTTTGGGGATTATAGGATGGCCATGATCCGTCGTCCGTCCGTCGTCCGTCCATCGGCGTCGTCCACAATTTCAAAGATCTTCTTCTCTGAAACCGCTTGGCCAATCAAAGTGAAATTTTATGTGGAGCATCCATGGGTTGGGGGAATTGAAGTTTGATCGTGAGATCAGGGTCACATGACCAAGATGGCGGCCACGCCCATATATGGTAAAAACCCTTAAAAGACCCATACCGAATAGTCGCATTTGACGATTCTCTTGTCGTTAATATATCAACAACATGTTTCTTATTAGGCTAGAAAGTCAAATTTTCTAATGTTTTACATTTTGAACACCTTTTTATCGAAAACAAAAATGCTCTTTACGCGGTGTCGGAAAAGGGCCGAAAAATCAAAGGGGAAAAACTCTAGCGAGACCAAACCGGAAGTGACTTTTAGTCGTACAAAATATCAGCCATTTAAATGAAAGACACACAAAGTAAATGCTTACACAAAACATTTATCACAAATTTTACACCATGCAATGCCGATGTTTTACTTTTTCTTGTTCTTTGATAATTATCAACATTATCGGAAACATTTCATAAACAAAACATAAAAGGAAAATAAATTATGGTACATTACTTGCATGAGAAAATAGCAATTCGCATAAAGTCCCGCATTTGAACCAGTTTTTATCACTGACAACTTCTCATAGTTCATAATCTTTCTTTTGTTACGGCCGCTAAAACAACAAATTTGAATACCCGACACTTTTATTACCTTACCTTACGCGGTGTGTTTTTCGGTGATCTATGATGTTTTTATGTGACACAAGCCGACACACGCCGCTAGATTGCGGCATATATCACTCGGCGGCACGTGGCAGATACTCAAAGACATCCCAATCTCATTGAGTAAACGAGTCTACCGACATTGACTTTCGTTCTAGATATCCTAATGCTTGAATTCAGAATAGACTAATATTATTTTGATCTTTCTTTCTACATTTAATAAAATGTACACGCATTTATTATGATATGATTTTTAAGTAAGCGACGTCATGAAAAGAATTGCATAAACCAAGGTGGAATTCCTATGATTTTATGTGACGAATGTATAAGTTGTATTTAAAATGAGACGTTCAAGCGCAGACACAACGTAATTCATTCATCCCGCCCTTCTTGACCTTTATTCATATTTTTAAAAAGGTAGAGACTATGACCGGCTAGCTGTTAAGTGCCGATCCCACTGATTTGTAAGGAATCGTACGATTGTCTAATTATAAGTTTATTGATAAGACTGCGTATGCAAAATATTTATTTTCTTTTCCAACGAGATTCTGCCTTCTTAATTTGCACATCGGTGTCAAAGAAATGATTCCCAAATTAATATTAAGACAATCGTAGAGCAATCTTAAGCGCAGTAGGACTGGGACTTTACGCGGCTACATTAAAATATTAACATACACAGAGAGAGAGAGAGAGAGAGAGAGAGAGAGAGAGAGAGAGAGAGAGAGAGAGAGGGATGTGGTTCGGAAAACACGGCATATGACTTACATGAACAAGTATATCGTAATGTTTTCTTATGAAAACATAATGAGCGCTCATATACCCATATTTACGGTTTTGCTTCTTGATCAAAACATTGTTGTCGATACTTGTAATTGTTAACTGAACTTCTGTATATAATGATAACAACTACATGTACCTTTATTATTGTGCGTAACCCCCAAAATAAAGTACGGATTAAATCAGGTCCCTCGGGGCTTGTGTTTTATTGGTTGACCTTGTTGACTGCATATGATTTGTATTTGTTGATTAACATTAATATTTGCAAATGTGTCCTTAAAGAATGAATGTACTTGAACATCTTTTTATTCGCCGAAATGGAAAATGATGTAAGTGATTTGTACACTAGAGAGAGAGAGAGAGAGAGAGAGGGAGAGAGAGGGAGAGTTTATAATTTTCGATTTGCAAAACTTAGTCGTCACACTGGCAAATGCATGTCATGAGATAATCTCTAATTTGCGAGTAACGGCTCTCACGCTGAATACTTGCGTTCAGACGTTGATCTCTCTCGCACACGCGCATGCCACCAAAAAGAATATTATTTCGTGTATTCTTACGCAAAATATTCAGCATAACACGGACAATGGTATCAAAACAAGTTTCAACTTTGTGATCGCGCAAGTAATGAAAAAATATGATAAAAAACGGATGTTTTATCCTTCATGTCACATGTAAAACAATGAAAATTAAATTATTCCCGAGATTTTAATTTTATAAGAACGGGTAAAAAACGGCATTAATTCTTTATTACTTTGATACTCGGATCTGAAATAACTGCCATTGGATTCAAACTTTGGTAAAGTGCTAAAGGCCTGATCAGGCCTCATGTGTGTGAATGTAGAAAGTGTGTAATTTTTTGTCTAGATTTTTTCAACAGCATATAAAATCATTTCGTAATAAAACAAAACTACATAATTTATGGTCAAAATGAACATACTCATGACACGAATGTTATTACGTTATCCAATGGCCTGACTTTATCGGACTTGTACGAGATGACGTCACAGATACTAGGCCACGCCTACACAGGTAAGACAGCGGAAAAACCCGGAAACAACCAATAATTTGGTTCCGTACTGCAATATTTAAAAAAGTCATTAATTTGTATAACTGCATATGAAATTTTGTTTTTTGGACATGGATCGATATATTAATATGATTTATTTTGATTTTTAATCGAAATAGTACGTGGAATATCGTCTTTAAAAAATCTTCTTCTCCAGAACCGGTGGGTTGATTTCCACTAAACTTGATATGTAGCATCAGGGACTCAAGCCCACCATAGTTTGGTAAAATGATGACCCTGGGATGACCTTGACATATTTTACGGCAAGGTCAAATTTGGAAACATAGGCTTTTACATGGGAAAAAGTGAAAACTATGGATTTTTTGAAAAACATTGCAGCCTGAGACCTGAAAAGTGGTAAATGCAAACAACTAATGGAGTAGATGAAGGTATGTGATTAACTTAGGTCAAGGTCATCTCTAGACCTTTGGCCATTCACACTTTTCAAAGATCTTCTTCTCTGAAACTGCTTGGCCAATTAAAGTGAAATTTTATGTGGAGCATCCATGGGTAGGGGAGACGAAAGTTTGATCGCAAAATTCAGGTCACATGACCAAGATGGCTGCCATGCCCATATATGGTAAAAACCACTCAAAAATCTTCTCCAGAACCGGCAGGCCAATTTTCATGAAACTTGGTATGTAGCATTTGGGTTTCTAGCCCATCATAGGTTGATCAAATGATGACCATAGGATGACCTTGACCTATTTTACAGCAATGTCAATTTTTGAAGCGTATAGGCTTTTACATGGGAAAAAGTGAAACTATGGATTTTTTGAAAACTGTTGCAGCCTGAGACCTGAAAAGTGGTAGATGCAAACAACTAATGGAGTAGATGAAGGTATGTGATTAATTTAGGTCAAGGTCATCTCTTGACCTTGGCCAGTCTGTCGTCCATACACACTTTTCAAAGATCTTCTCTGAAACTGCTTGGCCAATCAATTTGAATCAAAGTGAAATTTTATGTGGAGCGTCCATGGGTAGGGGAAAAGAAAGTTTGATCGCGAAATCCGGGTCACATGACCAAGATGGCCACCACACCCAAATATGGTAAAACGCTCTCAAAAATAATCTTCTCCAGAACCGGCTAGCCGATTTTCGCAAAGTTTGGTATGTAGCATTTGGGACTCCAGCCCATCATAGTTTGTTGAAATGATGACCATAGGATGACCTTGACCTATTTTATGGCAAGGTCAATTTTGGAAACATAGGCTTTTACATGGGAAAAGGCGAAAACAATGGATATTTTGGAAACTGTTGCAGCCTGAGACCTGAAAGTTGCTAGATGCAGACAATTAATGGAGTCAATGAAGGTAAGTAATTAATGAAGGCCATTTCTTGACCTTGACCCAAGGCCATTTAAATATCAAAATTAAAATTATGGTTTTTCTCAGAAATCACTGGGTTTGGAAACTATTGCAGCCTCAGACCAGAAACTTGGCAGATGCAGACATCTTATGAAGTCAATAAAGGTGTGTGAGTATTTAAGGTCAAGGTCGAAGGTATGTGATTAATTTAGGTCAAGGTCATCTCTTGCCCTTGGCCTCTCCGTCATCCATAAACTTTTTAGCTCACCTGAGCCGAAGGCTCGCAGGTGAGCTTATAGTATAGTGGTCGAGCCGGCGTCCGTGCGTCGTTGTCCGTCGTCGTCAACATTTTCAAACGACTTCTCCTCTGAAGCTGCCAGGCGGAATCTTTTCATATTTCACATATAGCATCTACAGGTGGGGGAAACGAATATTTGTGTTTTTTATTTCGATCGGATAAGAACTGTGGTTGCTATGGCAACTTATGCTTCCCATAGACTTATAATGGAGAAAAGTGAAAATTGCCTATTATTGCTGTCTTGTTTGAGATATTTGAATTTTGTTTTTGCAGAAATGTTTATTGAGTAGTCCTCTACGTTTCATGTGACTTTTGTCCTAATCCTTCATTTTGATTAGTTGCACGGGCCCCATATAGGGCAAAATTTCGAAAAACATTCAAAAATCTTCTTCTCAGAAACTGTCAAGGGGATGAAGCGTATACTTTGTATACATGTTCCTGACAGTGGCCTCTACATAATTTATGTTTTTTATTCCAGGCGGATAAGGATTCTGGTTGCTATGGCAACTTAAAGTTTCCATAGACTTATAATGGGAAAAGTGGAAATCGGCTATTTTTCCGCTAAAATTGCAGGCACTTGAATTTTGTTTTTGCAGAAATGTTTATTGAGTAGTGTTTGACGTTTCTTGCAAGTTTTGTCCTAATCCTTTATTTTGATTGGTTGCTGGGGCCCCATAAAGGGCAAAATTAAAAAAAAAAAACAAAAAAAAAAAAACAACAAAAAAAACCATTCAAAACTCTTCTCAGAAACTGACAAGTGGATGAATCCTGTACTTTGTATACATGTTCCTGACAGTAGCCTCTACATATCCAGTCGGATAAGAACTCTGGTTGCTATGGTAACTTTAAGTTTCCATAGACTTATAATGGGAAAAGTGGAAATTAGCTATTTTTTGAAAACTATTGAAGCCTGAGATCTGAAAAGTGGTAGATGCAAACAACTAATGGATTAGATGAAGGTATATGATTAATTTAGGTCAAGGTCATCTCTTGACCTTGGCCGGTCTGTCGTCCATACACACTTTTCAAAGATTTTTTTCTCTGAAACCACTTGGCCAATCAAAGCCAAATTTTATATGAATGAATCATCTATTGGAAGTGGGAACCAATGTATATATAAATAATCCAGGTCACATGACCAAGATGGCCACCATGCCCATATATGGTAAAAACCATTAAAATATCTTCTTCTCCAGAACTGGTGAACCGATTTCAATGAAACTTTGCATGAAGTATGGATGACTCAAGTACTACAATGTATATATAAAACATGACCCTGTGTTGACCTTGACCTATTTTATGGCAAGGTCAACATAGGTCGTCAATGCATTTGAATGGGAAAAACTTTTAAAATGTCATTTTTAGTGAAAGTCTTGCAGGAAATGGGCAGTAGGACTGAAATTTAATGATTCTGAAAAAAAAATGGACCCCAGGAGCCCATCTGCTTTTAAAATGTTATTTTTGAAAACTATTGCAGCCTGAGAACTGAAAAGTGATAGATGCAAACAACTGATAGTGTAGATGAAGGTATGTGATTAATGTAGGTAAAGGTTGATTTTGGAAACATAGGCAAACATGGAAACATGGGAAAAAGTGACAGCTGAGTAGGTCTCAGGTAAGCATTTACAGGACCAATGATCCTATGGAAACCATTGAAGCCATAGGCCTGAAACTTGACCAAGATGACTGTCATACCCATATATGGAAAAAAAACAACAACACTTTGTCCAGTGACTGTACTTGTTGACTCTCAGGTGAGCGATCGTTGCCCTTGGGCTACTTGTTTCAAAGATCTTCTTCTCTGAAACTGCTACGCCAATCAAAGTGAAATTTTATGTGCAGCAGCCATGAGTAGGGGGAACACAAGTTTAATTGCAAAATCCAGTTCACATGACCAAGCTGGCTGCCACACCCATATAAGGTAAAAACCACTAAAAATCTTCTCCTGAACCGGCAGGCTGATTTTCACGAAACCTGGTATGTAGCATTTGGGACTCCAGCCCATCATAGTTTGATCAAATTATGACCCTAGGATGACCTTGACCTATTTTACAGCAAAGTCAATTTCAGAAACATAGGCAGAGATCTCGAGGACGCCAGATTCGGCGTCCTGGGACGAGAAAACTTGGGCTCTGACATATAATTCTGCCAATAGATGATTCCCAGGGCGCAAGAATTTTCCGCCGTGAGACGTCCCAAAATGCCTATATTTACTTTGGCTTTATTGTTTATTAGCTCCATGAATCAGTTATCTCCAGTCAAGATATGGATTACTCAAATTAAAGGTGTTGTCTCAATGCAAATTAGACATGACATAAAGTTTCACGCCTCTGGCGACCGGCGCCTGATCTATGTGACGGTTGCATTCATAACACGTGTCTATGTGTAAACATGTCACGGTTGATGGGTCAGCTACAATGAAACAATTTACTTCTTAAACAGTCATAAAAAATGGTAAAATGCTATTTAATGGGTAAAACTTACTAGGAATAGGCAAATGGACAGAAGATTAATGTTAATGGAAAATTTTAGCCTCTGGGGGGTTTTCTGCACCTGCCCCGGGGCTATATACATGTATATGACCATAATATTCAAACATCTTCTTCTCTGAAACCGCTAGGCCAATCAAAGCCAAACTTCATGTGGAGCATCCTTGGCAAGGGGGAATGAAAGCTTATATAAATGGTCAAGGTCACATGACCAAGATGGTCGCCATGGCTATAAATAGCAAAAACCTTTAAAAATCTTCTTCTTCAGAACCAGAAGGCCTATGATTTTGAAACTTGGTGTGAAGCATCTGGGAATGGAGCTCTACAAAGTTGGTATAAATCATGACCCTGGGATGACCTTGACCTATTTTACGGCAAGGTCAACTTAGGTCGCCCATGCATTTGAATGGGAAAAAATAGGAAAATGTCATGTAATGGCAGAAAACTTGCTAGGAATGAGCAAATGGACAGAAGATTTATGCTTATGAAAATATTTTAGGCCCAGGGGTTGTCTGCCCCTGCCCCGAAGCAATATACATGTAGATGACCATAATATTCAAACAGCTTTTTCTCAGAAACTGCTTAGCCAATCAAAGCCAAACTTTATGTGGAGCATCCTTAGGAAGAGAAAATGAAAGTTTATATAAATGGTCAAGGTCACATGACCAAGATGGCTGCCATGGCTATAAATAGCAATTTTTTTTAAAAATCTTCTTCTTCAGAACCAGAAGGCCTATGATTTTGAAACTTAGCATGAAGCATTAAGGAACGGAGGTCTACAAAATTTGTATAAATCATGACACTGGGATGACCTTGACCTATTTCACGGCAAGGTCAACTTAGATCGCCCATGCATTTGAATGGAGAAAATTGTTAAAATGTCATTTGAAGGACAAAACTTGCAGTTAATTGGCAAATGGACTGAATTTTTTGCTCACCTGAGTGGTTAGGCTCACAAGGTGAGCTTATAGGATGGCCATGATCCGGCGTCCGTCCGTCCGTCGTCCGTCTGTCGTCCGTCCGTCCGTCAACAATTTCAAAGATCTTCTTCTCTGAAACCGCTTGGCCAACCAAAGCCAAATTTTATATGAAGCATCTATAGGAAGGGGGAACCAATGTGTATATAAGAAATCCAGGTCACATGACCAAGATGGCCGCCATGCCCATATATGGTAAAAACCCTTCAAAAATCTTTTTTTTCCAGAACCGGTGGACTTATTGATTTCAACGAAACTTGGCATGAAGCATTATAGGTCGCCAGTGCATTTGAATGGGGAAAACTTTTAAAATGTCATTTAAGGTCATTTAAAGTGAAAGTCTTGCAGGAAATGGGCAGTAGGACTGAATATTAATGATCCTGAAAAAAAATGGACCTCAGGGGCTCATCTGCCCCCACCCCGGGGCAATATACATGTATATTACCATAATATTCAAACATCTTCTGCTCTGAAACCGCTTGGCGAATCAAAGCCAAATTTTATGTGAAGCATCTATGGAATGGGGGAATTAATGTATATATAAATTATCTAGTTCACATGACCAAGATGGCTGCCATGCCCATATATGGTAAAAACCCTTCAAAAATCTTCTTCTCCGAATCTGGTGGATCGATTTCAAAGAAACTTGGCATGAAGCACCAATGGCTGAAGTACTACAATGTATATATAAATCATGACCCTGTGGTGACCTTGACCTATTTTACGACAAGGTCAACATAGGTCGCCAATGCATTGGAATGGGGAAAACTTTTAAAAAGTCATTTGAGGTGAAAATCTTGCAGGAAATGGGTAGTAGGACTAAATATTAATGATTCTGAAAAAAAAAATAGACCTAAGGGCTCATATGCCCACACCCCGGGGCAATATACATGTATATTACCATAATATTCAAACATCTTCTCCTCTAAAACCCTTGGGCCAATTGAAGCCAAATTTTATGTGAAGCATCAATAGGATGGGGGAACAATGTATATATTAATAATCTAGGTCACATGACCAAGATGGCCGCCATGCCCATATATGGTAAAAACCCTTCAAATATCTTCTTCTCTGAAACCAATAGATTGATTTCAATGAAACTTGGCATGAAGCATCCATGGCTATAGTACTACAATGTATATATAAATCATGACCCTGTGATGACCTTGACCAAGTTTATGGCAAGGTCAACATGGGTTGCCCATGCATTTAAATGGGGAAAACTGAAAAAATGTAATTTGAAGGGAAAAGCCAGCAAGAAATTGGCAAATGGACAGAATATTGATTATTCTGAAAAAAGAAAACGGCCCAAGGGCTTCATCTGCCCCAGCACTGGGGTTAAATACCATAATATTCAGACATGTTTATTGGTATATGCAACAGACTCAGGTGAGCGTTTACAGGACCATTGGTCCTCTGGTTATGATTTGAAAAAGACATTGACTCCAGGAGTTATTCTGACCCTGCCCTAGGGTTATATTCATGCATTGTACCATTCTAGGCTAACATGTTTATTGGTACATGTATATATCTCAGGTCTCAGGTGAGCGTTGACAGGACCATTGGTCCTGTGGTCTTTTGAAGGAGTCCCGGACTCGTGTTTTCAAAATGCTAGTGAGATCCCTGATAGGCTTTTGGGAACAAGTGAAAACAATGGATATTTTGAAAACTATTGTAGCCTGAGACCTGAAAAGTGGTAGATGCAAACAGATAATAGAGTAGATGAAGGTATGTGATTAATTTAGGTCAAGGTCAATTTTGGAAACATAGGCAAACATGGAAACATGGGAAAAAGTAACAACTAGGTCTCAGGTAAGCGTTCACAGGACCAATGATCCTATGGTAACTATTGCAGCCATAGACCTGAAACATACCCATTATGGTAAAAAAAAAATAAATAAAAATAAATCACTTCGTCCAGTGACTATACTTGTTGACTCTCAGGTGAACGTTCATTGCCCTTGGGCTACTTGTTTCATTGTTTGTAAAAATGGCTTGCTCTGATGAGCCGATATTAATCAAACTTGGAATGTAACATGGCTCATTAATGTTAATCGCACCTGCTTATAGCAGGGTGCAGTATAGGAGTCCAAATTTCCGTCAGTCCATTCATCCGTCCGTCCGAATATACATCCGTCAGCATTTACGTCAAAGTTTGACATTTATGTCGAAGTTTGGTTTTTATCTGCATCAGTGATAGCTGCAAAATTGAAACCTTGTCCTTGAAATACCCTTTGAAGCATGCACCTTCATCCAGTGCCCGTGACCTATATTTCATGGTCCATTGACTTTGTAAATATTACGTGGAAGTTACATGGAAGTTTGGTTTTCTCCGCATCAGTGATAGCTGCGAGTGTGAAACCTTGCATAGTAATTGTCCTTGACATACTCTTCAAGCACACACCTTCACCCAGTGCCCTTGACCTATATTTCATGGTCCATTGACTTTGTTAATTTTTACGTCTAAAGTTACGTCAATGTTTGGTTTTCTCTGCATCAGTGATACCTGCGAGTGTGAAACTTTGCATAGTAATTGTCCTTGACATACCTTTCAAGCATGCACCTTGACCCAGTGCCTTTGACCTATATTTTATGGTCCATTGACTTTGTTAATTTTTAAGTCAACATTTGGTTTTCTCTGCATCAGTTATACCTGCGAGTGTGAAACTTTGCATAGTAATTGTCCTTGACCTGGTGCCCTTGACCTATATTTCACGGTCCCATTGACTTTGTTAATTTTTACGTCGAAGTTAGGTCGAAGTTTGGTTTTCTCTGCATCAGTGATAGCCACAAATGTCAAACCTTGTATAGTAATTGTCCTTGATATACCCTTCAAGCACGCACATTGTTCCAGTGCCCTTGACCTATATTTCACGGTCCATTGACTTTGTTAATTTTTACATCAACGTTTGGTTTTCTATGCATCAGTGATACCTGCGAGTGTGAAACTTTACATAATAATTGTCCTTGACATATCTTTCAAGCATGCCCCTTGACCCTGTGCCCACTACTGCAAGAACAACCATTAATCAGCCATGAAAAACTCATTGGCTTGAGCCATTAACATCACCCATTAAAAGCTACATTGTGATGGGCATTAATAAACCACCAAGATGCCATTAATATACCATTAAATCATCTTAATGGGAGAGTTATGGCCATTACAGAGGTAATTCATGGCCATTAATGGATGAATGCCACCATTACTTTTTCAGGATTAATTACTGGGGAAATAATGACCATTACAAAACTGAATACTGATGGGCATTAATTTTTTAATGGTAGCCATGATTTTTTTTATAATTGCTAAAGTCATGACCCATTACTATTTTTCATGGCATCATTTAATGGGCAGAGGTCATTAAAAGCGACATTGTGATGGGCATGAGTTTGGATTAATGGGAAAGATAATTTTTTCCATTGCTAAACCATGCCCATTATCCATAAACCCTCAAATAAATTAAATGGGCATTAAAAATAAAATGGCAGGTTCATGGTCAAAATACCTGCCTGGAAATGGCCATAAAAATGTAATTGCATTTTTCTCATAGCCAAACCATGCCCATTATTGTTAACCCCTTAAATGTTGTTAATGGGCATGAATTTTCTAATGGCTAAACCTTGGGAAAAAATCCCAGTAATGAGCCAAAAATGATGGTCATTGAAAAATTTTAATGCCCATTATAATATACCCCATGACCATTATTGTTACCCTTAAATGTGGTTTATCGGCATTAAATAACTTATGGCCAAACAATGGGGCCATTACAATTTATTTTGAAGGGGGGATGTTAATGGCCATAAAATGGACCATGTCCATTATTGTTACCTGGTAAATGTGGTTAATGGGCATCAAATTTGTAATGGTCAAAAAATGGACATTAATCTAAATCATGTCCATAATTTTACCCCCCCCCCCCCATTTAAGTGTAGTAAATGGGCATTAAATTATAAATGTCCAAACAAAGGAGGGAGACAGGTCCAGTAATGGGTCGAAAATAATGGCCACTGAAAAATAATGGCCATTATGAAATGGGGGAAGGGACTGTTATAGGCCATTAATCTAGACCATGTCCATAGGCTGTGCAGTGTAGACCCTGACAAGAGCCCTGAATCAAGAATTACTATTGAATCATATTATGGCTTTCATGCACATTATGGCTAGACTAAGTTGCCAAATCTTAACATGGTGAAAGAGCTATCAAGAGCTTAGAACTATTAATAAAGAGCAAGGAGTCATATAAGCAATTTGCTACTGAGAACAACCAACACAGTTGCAATCAATAAAGGGAGGGGATGGGTTTGCTACCATCTATTTGGTTGTTTCAATGGCCTGTTTGCATTGGAAGGATGTACCCAGAAAGTGTCTCTGAAATGAAATTCAGGCCAGAATATGGAATCTAACATGCCCCAATCAGACACGTCTGCAGTATGATAAATAAGAGCAACATGCACAAATTTTCATATTTTAGCAAATTAGCATCAAAGTACTTCTAAAATGCTTACCTGCAATGCAGCAAGTGTAACAATCTCGTTTTTACAAGTCCTTGATTATAACAATTTATCTTTCCAGAAATGTCATTGAATTTCATTCTGCACAATTTTCTACATAAGCTTTGCCTTGACCATTTTCCATCAATGTTTTTGCAGTTTTCTCTTCCTGTTATCATCTCTAAGCCTGTCTGCAGTTTATTCTTCAAGTTTCTTGTTTGTAGGCATTCTGATGCCTTAGATGTTTGAAGATTTGTTCAGACTAGATATCTGTTTACTTTCTAAAAAAATTATGTGAAACAGGAAAAGGAAGTGAGGTCAGATGGCATGGGATTATGGGTAATCAGTAAGCATCATTCATAGATGATTGCTTGGCTTGAATAAATGTTCATGGTAGTTAATGAATGAATGTTCATGGTAGTTAATGGGCATGAATCAAAATGAAAGAAGTTAAAACCTTTCTGTATTTTATTCATCCCCATTACAAACAAAGTTAATGCCCATGAATAATCTAATTCGGAATTCAATCATATATTAATGGCCATAATAAATCGTCAAGAGTTTTTAATGCCTATGATTTTAGCAACTTTTATAATGGCCATTATTTGTTACTGTTTGGTATTTAATGGCTATCATTAGTGGGTGATTGATGGGCATGAATAAATTGTCATGGTAGTTAATGGGCATGAATCAAAATCAAAGAAGTTGAAACTTTTCTCAGTATTTCTTTCATCCCCATTACAAACAAAGTGAATGCCCATGAATGGTCTGATTCAGAATTCAATGATATATTAATGGCCATAATTAATCATCAAGAGGTTTTTTAATGCCAATGATTTTTAGCAACTTTTACTTATGGAATTATTTGTTTCTGTTTGGTATTTAATGGCCATCATCAGTTGATGATTGATGGGCATGATTAAATGTTCATGGTAGTTAATGGGCACAAATCAAAATGAAAGAAACTGAAACTTTTCTCAGTATTTCTTTCATCCCCATTACAAACAAAGTTAATGCTCCATGAATGGTCTGATTCAGAATTCAATGATATATTAATGGCCATGATTAATCGTCATAGGTTTTTAATGCAAATGACTTATAGCAATCTTTATTATGGCCATTATTTGTTACTTTTTGGTATTTAATGGCCATCATTCATGAGTGATTGATTGGCATGAATAAATGTTCATGGTAGTTAATGGGCATGAATAAAGCTAAAACAAGAAGTAATGGCCCATTACTTTTTTAATGCCTATACTTTTATGCCGCAACATTATATTAATCTGCATTCCATGTCTTTTTAATGGTAAAATCTTGAATTAATGGCCATAAGTTAGCATTTTAATGGCTAAAGGTTTTACCCATTAATTTTTTTCTGCAAAGACTAATGGCTCCTTTTAATGGTTTTTGGCAAATTCATGGGTCATTAATGGTATTTTAACAGGATTTTAATGGTACCCTTTTGCAGTAGTGGCCCTTGACCTGTTTTTCATGGTCCATTGACTTTGTTAATTTTTACGCCGAAGTTTGGTTTTCTCTGTGACTGTGATAGCTGTGAGTGTGAAACCTTGCATACTTATTGACCTTGATGTACCCTTCAAGCATGCACCTTGACCTGTTGCCCTTGATCTTTATTTCAGGGTCCATAGACTTTATTAATTTTTACGTCAGTTTGATTTTCTTTGCACCAAAGGTGGCTGTGAATGTGAAACTTTGCGTAGATGTTCTTGACATACCCTTTAAGCGCACAACTTGACCTGGTGCCCTTGACCTATATTTCACATTTTTAATTATTTTGCCCGATATTTGCAGGTGCGATATCAACCTCCATGGCATTCTTGTTGTATAACTTATCACCTTGGGTTGACCTTGACTTAGTAAACTGCAGTCTAATTTAGTCACATAGGCCTTTTAATTCAGAAATGGATGAACAATAGGTTCTTCAAAAAGCAGTGAAAACATTCAAAGGGAGGTAGTATGGACCATATTGCAATTACAATTATTTTCAATTATTTTGAAAAATTATTTTACTGGCCTCGGTAGCTCAGTAGGTAGAGTGTTTGCTCCGAGATAGGGAGGTACCGGGTTCGATCCCAGGCCTCGACATACCAAAGTCGTTAACAATGGTACTAGTTGCTCCCCGCTTGGCACTCGGATTTTCGGGGTAGGTCCAGGACTGGTTGCTCCGGTATCAGTATAATGTGACTGGAGGTGGTATCAGGTAAAAGTGTCTGGGATCTGATACCACAGTGAGGCAGCACTATAAAAGTGAGCTTTGAGCATTGAGTTCTCTATCACAACCAGACACCGTCGTGGTATGACAGATAATGTTGAAAGCGACATTAAACCCGAACAAACAAACAAAATGTAATTAAATTGCAATTAATTACAATTACAATTTTAATTACCCCAACCCTGCCAAAGGATCAAACTTTTATATTTTATTCTATATTCTAGGAGTTCATACAAACAGCACAGAAGACTGCTGCACACCGAGATGCTTGAAACATGCGACATCTGCAATAAGTCTTTTAAAAGGAGAACACACCTCCAGCAGCACTTGAGAACCGTCCATGGTGAAGTGCCACAGATTGCCAGAGAATCCGAAAGGACAGATATTGAATGCAAAATCTGCAACAAGAAATTCTTGTCGAACAAAATTTTAAATAGTCATATGAAGACACATGGACCACCAAATATTAGCTGTGATGTAAGTGTACGTTAAAAGAGCCACCTCATGGGAAAACCAACAATGTGGTTTCCGAACTGGTCCGACACAAACCGGGCTGTACAAGTACAAAAGATGGCTAGAGACTGGAAGTTTTGGATTTAGAAAGTAGATGAATTGTACTATCCGTGTAGCGAAAACAAAGGCGCTGATCAGCTTCGCAGTTACCGCGAAGCTGATCTGCGCCTTTGTTTTCGCATATGCAGATTGTTGGATTTCTCATGAGGCGGCTCAAAATGTATCCTTTGTCACAAAAAGACTGGAGGTTATAAAACTTTTTTCATGCTCAACTCAGCTGAGACTTAAATTTATCCTGCTCATAAATGTTAAAATGCCAACAATTGAGTTTCTTTAAATTTATAGAGTTTCTATGAATTTCTAGAAAAAAATATTTTATAGATTTATAGATCAAACAGGTAATATGTCTGTAACTGAATGAAAACCTGTTGGCATTTTGGAATGCTGCCAAATCCATTTTTGTACACTTAACAATTACATGTATACCCAAAAATACATTTTAAAAATTTGCCTAAATTAGGTGTTACACATTTAAGGACTTTTCCCATCTTGTCAGTAGATCTCTTTTCTTTTTTTAGCTCACCTGAGCCGAAGGCTCACAGGTGAGCTTATAGGATAGGCAGGCATCCGGCGTCCGTCGTCGTCCGTCGTCGTCGTCCGTCGTCCGTCGTCGTCCGTCCACAATTTCAAAGAAAACTATTTCTGAAGCTAGTAAGCCGATCTTGATCAAATTTAATGTGAACCATAATTGGGTTAGGGGATTGATGGCATTAGGTTTTGGAGCAGATTGTATCAAAATTGTGGTTTCCATGGCAACAGATAGGTCCCATAGACTTACAATGGGAAAAACTAAAAAAATCTTCTTCTCTGAAACCACTAGGCCCACAGCTTTGATATTTGGTATGTAGCAATGGCTAATGGTCCTCTACGTAAATTGTGCCATTCATGCCCCTGGGGTCAAATTTGGCCACGCCCCGGGGGTCGATAGTCTCCATAGACTTACTATGGGAAAAAAATTAAAAAATCTTCTTCTCTGAAACCACAGGGCCCACAGCTTTGATATTTTATAGGTGGCAATGGCTAATAGTCCTCTACATAAATTGTGCCAGCCATGCCCCTGGGGTCAAATTTGGCCACGCCCCGGGGGTCGATAGTCTCCATAGACTTACAATTGGAAAAACTAAAAAAATGTTCTTCTCTGAAACCACTAAGCCCACAGCTTTGATATTTGGTATGTAGCAATGGCTAATGGTCCTCTACATAAATTGTGCCATTCATGCCCCTGGGGTCAAATTTGGCCACGCCCCGGGGGTTGATAGTCTCCATAGACTTACTATGGGAAAAAAATTAAAAAATCTTCTTCTCTGAAACCACAGGGCCCACAGCTTTGATATTTTGTAGGTGGCAATGGCTAATGGTCCTCTACATAAATTGTGCCAATCATGCCCCTGGGGTCAAATTTGGCCACGCCCCGTGGGTCGATAGTCTCCATAGACCTACAATAGGAAAAAAACTAAAAAAATCTTCTTCTCTGAAACCACTAGGCCAACAGCTTTGATATTTGGTATGTAGCAATGGCTAATGGTCCTCTACATAAATTGTGCCATTCATGCCCCTGGGGTCAAATTTGGCCACGCCCCGGTGGTTGATAGTCTCCAAGACTTACTATGGGAAAAAAATTAAAAAATCTTCTTCTCTGAAACCACAGGGCCCACAGCTTTGATATTTTGTATGTGGCAATGGCTAATGGTCCTCTACATAAATTGTGCCAATCATGTCCCCGGGGTCAAATTTGGCCACGCCCCGGGGGTCGATAGTCTCCATAGACCTACAATAGGAAAAACTAAAAAAATCTTCTTCTCTGAAACCACTAGGCCCACAGCTTTGATATTTGGTATGTAGCAATGGCTAATGGTCCTCTACATAAATTGTGCCATTCATGCCCCTGGGGTCAAATTTGGCCACGCCCTGGGGGTTGATAGTCTCCATAGACTTACTATGGGAAAAAAATTCAAAAATCTTCTTCTCTGAAACTACAGGGCCCACAGCTTTGATATTTGGTATGTAGCAATGGCTAATGGTCTTCTACATAAATTGTGCCATTCATGCCCCTGGGGTCAAATTTGGCCAGGCCCCGGAGGTTGATAGTCTCAATAGACTTGCTATGGGAAAAGAATTCAAAAATCTTCTTCTCTGAAACCACAGGGCACACAGCTTTGATATTTTGTATGTGGCAATGGCTAATGGTCCTCTACATAAATTGTGCCAGCCATGCCCCTGGGGTCAAATTTGGCCACGCCCCGGGGGTAGATAGTCTCCTTAGACTTACAATGGGAAAAACTAACAAAAATCTTCTTCTCTGAAACCAAAAGGCCCAGAGCTTCTATATTTTGTATGTAGCAATGTTTGGTAGTCCCCATTATAAATTGTGCCAGTCATGCCCCTGGGTCAAATTTGGCCATGCCCCAGGGGTCAATAGTGTCCATGTATAGACTTTCATTAGTCGATTCTCAATTAATTTAAATCTCATGAGCTTACAATTAATGTGATAATCTCTCAGGTGAGCTACAGGACCAATGGTCCTCTAGTACAGAGCCATCCCGAGGAAATTGAAATTGGCATTCTTGTCATTTTTAGCTCACCTGAGCCGAAGGCTCACAGGTGAGCTTATAGGATAGGCAGGCATCCGTCGTCCGTCGTCGTCATCGTCGTCCGTCGTCGTCGTCCGTCCACAATTTCAAAGAAGAATATTTCTGAAGCTAGTAGGCCGATCTTGATCAAATTTAATGTGAAGCATAATTGGGTTGGGGGATTGACGGCATTAGGTTTTGGAGCAGATTGTATCAAAATTGTGGTTTCCATGGCAACAGATAGGTCCCATAGACTTACAATGGGAAAAACTAAAAAAATCTTCTTCTCTGAAACCACTAGGCCCACAGCTTTGATATTTGGTATGTAGCAATGGCTAATGGTCCTCTACATAAATTGTGCCATTCATGCCCCTGGGGTCAAATTTGGCCACGCCCCGGGGGTCGATAGTCTCCATAGACTTACTATGGGAAAAAAATTCAAAAATCTTCTTCTCTGAAACCACAGGGCCCACAGCTTTGATATTTGGTATGTGGCAATGGCTAATGGTCCTCTACATAAATTGTGCCAGCCATGCCCCTGGGGTCAAATTTGGCCACGCCCCGGGGGTCGATAGTCTCCATAGACTTACAATTGGAAAAACTAAAAAAATCTTCTTCTCTGAAACCACTAGGCCCACAGCTTTGATATTTGGTATGTAGCAGTGGCTAATGGTCCTCTACATAAATTGTGCCATTCATGCCCCTGGGGTCAAATTTGGCCACGCCCCGGGGGTTGATAGTCTTCATAGACTAACTATGGGAAAAAAATTAAAAAATCTTCTTCTCTGAAACCACAGGGCCCACAGCTTTGATATTTTGTATGTGGCAATGGCTAATGGTCCTCTACATAAATTGTGCCAATCATGTCCCCGGGGTTAAATTTGGTCACGCCCCGGGGGTCGATGTCTCCATAGACCTACAATAGGAAAAACTAAAAAAATCTTCTTCTCTGAAACCACTAGGCCCACAGCTTTGATATTTGGTATGTAGCAATGGCTAATGGTCCTCTACATAAATTGTGCCATTCATGCCCCTGGGGTCAAATTTGGCCACGCCCCGGGGGTTGATAGTCTCCATAGACTTACTATGGGAAAAAAATTAAAAAATCTTCTTCTCTGAAACCACTAGGCCCACAGCTTTGATATTTGGTATGTAGCAGTGGCTAATGGTCCTCTACATAAATTGTGCCATTCATACCCCTGGGGTCAAATTTGGCCACGCCCCGGGGGTTGATAGTCTCCATAGACTTACTATGGGAAAAAAATTAAAACATCTTCTTCTCTGAAACCACAGGGCCCACAGCTTTGATATTATGTAGGTGGCAATGGCTAATGGTCCTCTACATAAATTGTGCCAATCATGCCCCTGGGGTCAAATTTGGCCACGCCCCGGGGGTCGATAGTCTCCATAGACCTACAATAGGAAAAAAACTTTAAAAAATCTTCTTCTCTGAAACCACTAGGCCAACAGCTTTGATATTTGGTATGTAGCAATGGCTAATGGTCCTCTACATAAATTGTGCCATTCATGCCCCTGGGGTCAAATTTGGCCACGCCCCGGGGGTTGATAGTCTTCATAGACTAACTATGGGAAAAAAATAAAAAAATCTTCTTCTCTGAAACCACAGGGCCCACAGCTTTGATATTTTGTATGTGGCAATGGCTAATGGTCCTCTACATAAATTGTGCCAATCATGTCCCCGGGGTTAAATTTGGTCACGCCCCGGGGGTCGATGTCTCCATAGACCTACAATAGGAAAAACTAAAAAAATCTTCTTCTCTGAAACCACTAGGCCCACAGCTTTGATATTTGGTATGTAGCAATGGCTAATGGTCCTCTACATAAATTGTGCCATTCATGCCCCTGGGGTCAAATTTGGCCACGCCCCGGGGGTTGATAGTCTCCATAGACTTACTATGGGAAAAAAATTAAAAAATCTTCTTCTCTGAAACCACTAGGCCCACAGCTTTGATATTTGGTATGTAGCAGTGGCTAATGGTCCTCTACATAAATTGTGCCATTCATACCCCTGGGGTCAAATTTGGCCACGCCCCGTGGGTTGATAGTCTCCATAGACTTACTATGGGAAATTAAAAAATCTTCTTCTCTGAAACCACAGGGCCCACAGCTTTGATATTTTGTAGGTGGCAATGGCTAATGGTCCTCTACATAAATTGTGCCAATCATGCCCCTGGGGTCAAATTTGGCCACGCCCCGGGGGTCGATAGTCTCCATAGACCTACAATAGGAAAAAAACTTTAAAAAATCTTCTTCTGAAACCACTAGGCCAACAGCTTTGATATTTGGTATGTAGCAATGTTTGGTAGTCCCCATTATAAATTGTGCCAGTCATGCCCCTGGGTCAAATTTGGCCACGCCCCGGGGGTCAATAGTGTCCATGCATAGACTTTCATTGGTCGATTCTCAATTAATTTAAATCTCATGAGCTTACAATGTGATAATCTCTCAGGTGAGCTACAGGACCAATGGTCCTCTAGTTTACCATTTTAACTCTAATTCTGGCTTAAAAATAACAAATTCATGATTACAATATTTCTTCTTAATAGAAACGTGACCACAAATCTATGCCACGTAAGAATTGTGTTGGCCGCATAGATTCCCCGTAATATTTGTGAGAACACTGTTATGCTACAGCTCCATTTATAAATCATACTTTTATTTACTTCACAGAAGTGTGACTACAAAACCACGACACGTAAGAACCTCGTCGGCCACATGCGTACCCACTCTGACAAGTCACGAATTCAGCCATACGTTTGTGAGATATGTGGCAAAGCTTACGGGACAAAATATTATCTTATCACCCACTCCAGAATTCATACCGGAGAGAGACCCTACATTTGTGATTTTCCGGTGAGTACTTATCATTAGTTCTAATTATTTCTATTTTTTTATGGTGGCCTTGAGCATTTAGTGATGGATGAATTGATATATGGCAGTCTGCCCGACAACACCATGCATTAATCAAAGATACTGTATAGTTGGAAATGTTTGCAAGAGCTTAATTTTCGCTAATATTTGTGAATTCTTTGACTCGCAAATTCAAAGTTTTTGCTAATAAAGAGTTACTATGGCATCACTAACTAAAAAGTATACTATCTCCCTTTGAATGTTTTACTGCTTCCAAAGGATCAAACCATATTATATTTTATTAACTCATTTAAGCCTGGCGTCCCTTTTTTGGGACACAGCCAAACAGCATAGCCCCACAGAACGCGGCGTCCCATCTGGGGCTATTCTGTTTGCTCAGAAAATTTTCATCGAGAACTGGAATAAAAGCTAAAAATCACTCCTAACACCCCTAAAAACAAAAGTGGACTCATCCAAATGATAACGATGGGAGAATCCATTCGTCAAATATGGGTTAAAAAGTCCAATAACATGTACATGTAGTTAATCCATGGTTCCTGCTTCTATACTTACAGATTATGCAAGGGAATCAATGAGTTCATTATTACGAAATCTTGTCCATGCAATATACAGAGATTTTTGTAGCCATAAAAAATGCAAAATTTCAGCAGAAAATGTTATTTTTATTTTTGCTCAAAACATAGATTGTGGGTACTTGATAGAACTACCTCACCGAGGCGGTTCTAACGAGTACCCACAATTTATGTTTTGGAGCACAACTAAGAAAAATAGGTAGGCCCCTGCAAACCCCAGTTTTGCTATATAAAAGTGGGGTGTCAGGGGGTGAATATTACACGGACATGTTTTCCTGATGTTATGGCTCGCACACAAACCATAGTATAACTGATTTATACCTGGTCCATTTTTACAAACTACATCTCTTAGATCCAAAGATGAAATTGGTGAATGCTGTTTAAAGTTTGTATTGTGACAAAAAATGGTATTGAATTCTATTTTCATTCACAACTTAGTGTTGATGTTAAGGTACATGTACATTGCAGGAGTGTGGAAAGGGGTTCCGAAGTGCTGATACATTGCAAACCCATAAAAAGCGGCATTCTGATACATGTGGCTACATGTGTGACTTTTGTGGGCGTGGCTTTAAAACGCGGAGCGAATTCAGCCACCATCGACGCTACCACATCATTGAATACAGGTGGGTATAATCTAAGGTATTTTTGTTTTTAAAAGGATAAACATTGTCATTAGATTTAAGGATGTTCGCTGCCATTGAAAAGGTATTCAAACTTTTTTCTAACCACTCTTTTTTTTATTCCAAAATATGATATAAGACATTTGAAAACAAAATTACTTAAGAAATAGATCAGCTCTAGCAGTGAATTGTTGAGTAATAATTCACTGTTTGGAGGTCAGTTGTAAAGAAGATCAAATCACGAGCGCATAGCGCGAGTAGCGCTCGTGATTTATCTTCTTACAACTGACTGACAAACAGTGAATTATTACTCAACAATTCACGCACTTGAGCTAATCTATTTCGATTCTAACACACAATAAACGGAATAAATGTTGCTGAAACCGTCGATATCGTTCAGCTTTCCGCCATTTCATTGCAGATATCCCGCCAAATATTTGACTGTAATGCTGGTATTTACACACACTTATTACGTCTGTTGTGCGCTAAAACGACGTTTCACCGTCTAACGCTGCTTTGTGGGATAGCTGACGTCACAAATGCCGCAAAGTAATGTCACGCTTATTCGCCCAGTGAAATTGTTGCACAATATAACACGTTTTTTTACCATTGGCTATATAGGCGAGGTGTGTTAGAATATGGGATAGTGTGCATTTTTTTTTCAAGCTGCAAGCCTCCAAATGAGACCGCTAAGCACCCTGTTTGAAAATTAGAAAAAAAAAATCAATTTCACATAAATCTGTCCTGCACACAAATATACATCACAAATGCTTTCAAAAGTCATTATATGAGCCGCCTCGTGGGAAAACCAACAATCTGCATAGGTGAAAACAAAGACACAGATCAGCTTCACGGTAACCGCGAAGCTGATCAGCGCCTTTGTTTTCGCTAAACGGATAGTACAACTCCTCTTCTACTTAATTCCGAAATTTCAAGCTTCTAGCTCTTTTCTGTGCTTGTACAGGCCGGTTTGTGTCAGACCTGTTCGGAAACCAGATTGTTGGTTTTACCATGAGGCAACTCATATTTAAGCAATGCAGACTATTATGGACCAAAACCATACAAAAATTTACAACTTGATGTGAAAACCAAAATTTTACAAATCTTTTCACAACCCTACCCTAAACTTCAAAAAGTCGCAAAAAGTCCAATTTTATATGTTAGACCAGGGATCTTCAGAAAACCATACAAGAACAGTGTCACTGTGTGGTTAGAATATTTAACTGTTTAGGTATGACAGCTGTTGACCATGGATATAAATCTGTAAATCAGACATACAAACATTTGCAAAGATATTTGGATCAATCGCTCTTTACCTGTCTTAGTTATTTCATGTACATGTTAGAACCGCCTCCGCTCTAACATGTACCCAAAATCTATGTTTTGGATCAAAAATATGAAAAATAGGTATACCCCTAAATATCCCAGTTATACTCTAAAACAGTGGGATTCAAGGCGGTATACTTATCATGGACATGTTTACCTGGTGTTTTGCTTTTTAACAGGTGGCCTTGCGAGTACTGTGAGGAGAAATTCAAGATGTTGAAATACTACAAAAATCATATCCTAAAGAAACATCCAGAAAAAACGGAAGAAGTCGAAAAGAAGAGGAATTGTCTCTTCTTTAGATGTACGATGTGTCCGAAAGTGTTTGCTAAGCGAAACTACTGGCAGGAACATGAAAACTTTCACAAAGGTCATAAACCCTGGGTTTGTCAATATTGTGATAAAAGCTTCTGTAGCAAGTCAAACTTACGCCAGCACGTGCGCAGTCACCTTGGAGTGAACAATAAAAAATGTGCTCTCTGCTCTCGATCGTACAGTGACCTTGAAATGTTGAAGAGGCATCTAAAGGAGAAGCACAGCCTGTCCGAACCAGTGGCGGCCATTAGGGTGGAAGAGGTGAAACTAAAGGCACAGACCTCTTCAACAGTGAGACCAGTCAGGACAAAAGCCCCAACAGTGAAGTCACAAGGTCAAGGTCAAGAAGTGGTTGAAAAAATGGAGGAGGTCAGTTTCACCATGTTTACAATATATGAGCCACGACTTGAGAAAACAGGTTGTCAGGGTTTCCGACCAGGTCTGACACAAACTGATCTGTACTGCCTCTAAAATGGCTAGAAGGCTGAAATTTTGAAAATAGGAAGCAGTCGAATTTTACTACCCATGTAGCGAAATCAAAGGCTCTTATCAGCTGTGCAGTTTCAACTGCAACAGCTGATCAGCCCCTTTGTTTAGCAAAACCAAAGGCTCTAATCAGCTGTGCAGTTAAAACCGCAACAGCTGATCTGTGCCTTCGTTTTCACCTAGACAAAAATCTGGTTTTCTCATGATGTGGCTCTATTGTTATTTTGACGGCTTTGAACCCTCATAACATATTGGTCTTATATAAAGCCTCACCAAATGACAGTGTTGTTAGGACCTTATCAGACACAAATCAGACTGTACAGTCATTGAAATAGGAATGAGGATTGAAATTTTAGATTGAGGAAGAAGAACCATTGTATTATGTATACATGAAATCAATCTGCAGGTGCTGAATAGTTGTATTGTTACACCAACCCCAAAGCTTGCCTTTGCTTCCTTCTGAGTATTTCAGTCACCAAACACCTCATAATTTAGATGTAATATGAAAAATGTCTTCAAGAATTTCAACCAGGTCCAAAACAAACTGTACACTGTACAGCCTAAACATAAAGGCTTAAGTCTTGAAATTTCAGATGCAGGAAGTTTAGGGATTAAAGTACATTTGCTAAGTTCTGAACAGTTTATTGGGCAGCTAATTTGCAGCTATGATATTGTATATAAAAATTTTCGGCCCGGTGGCCGAGTCATTAGGTGTGCTAATATTTCATTACGGCGGGTTCCAGCCCACATGGAGCACGTGAGACAATCCAAGTTCTGCTTGTGGGTGGGCCAGGTCTTTCTCGGGGTCTCGGGGTTCTCCTGTTTGTACATACTGATTGGCCATCTCATATGCGCTTAAATAATCTTGAAAGGGACATTAAATTGAAAAAAAAAAGGTTTTTCAAATCACATTTTACATCTCTTTTTCAGAAAAATTCACTGGAAGATTCAAGGGAAGATGGAGTTCCATTTGACCAGATGATGGCCATTCAGATGAGAAACGAGGATCTGGAGAGTTCGCTTAGACTCCAACAATTTCATCAGCAATATGTCATTCTTGATCAAGCAAACAGGATCCCGAATCTGCCACCGTGGCAAGAATGAGCCGCAACGCGAGAAAACCGGTCTTCAGGGATTCCGACTAGGTTCGACAGAAACGGGCCTGTGCAGCTACAGAAGATGGCTAGAAGCTTGAAATTTGGGATTTAGAAAATAGAGGAATGGTACTATCCGTGTTTCAAAAACAAAGGCGCTGATCAGCTACGCAGTTACTGCGAAGCTGATCTGCGCCTATGTTTTCTCATAGGCAAAAATCTGGTTCTCTCGTGACCCGGCTAGAATGATGACTCCTCTTTGGCTCTTTATGAAATATCTGAATGTTTGGACACACAGTATTTAGGAGTTACATGTATTTTGTGCGCCTTACATGAAGTGATTCTAGCAATTTCATTTACAGTATGTCATTCTTTATCAAGGGAACAGAATTAGGAATTTGCCTCGATGGCAACAATAGGGACAAAGTCTAAGCTTCTGAAATTTGGATACCCTGTAGCTTTGCTGTAAACTGATTATTTAAGCCTAGTGGTTGTACAGTACCATTGACGAATTTCTGACGAATGGACTTTTCAATGTTTATTATTTGGGTGAGTCCACTTAAATTTTTAGGGGCTTAAGGTGTGATTTTAAAATTTTATTCCATTTTTGGATGAAATTCCTCTCAGCAAACAGCATAGCCCCAGATGGGACGCCGCATTCTGCGGCGTCCCATCTGGGGCTATACTGTTTGCCTATATCCCATAAAAAGGCTGCCAGGCTTGAGTACCAGTAAAGGATGCAGCTATAATAGTTACAGTGAAGACCATGATGCAATTTCAGATTTAGGACTTTGTGACTACCATGCTGCTTATTTGTTTGTAATTCAAATGATTTCCTTATTGCATTGTTTATCGGAACAAAAGAGAAAATACTACATTCTTATAATTTCCAACATGAATTTCAGCCTCATGTTTCATTTCACTGTTACAAATAAAACAACAACACATAACATAAACTTGCTCATAGCTTTATTTCTGTCAAAGCAAACAGATCAGTTCCAAATTGCATGTTAACAGGTAATGGCTCACAAAAATGACCATGTTAATTCAGTAGCATGTGTATATGGACTCACCAAAATAAGTGCATTTTATCAGCCATGCAGGGTTCCAAACGCCACTGTTGACATGCTCTCATTTCAGTGATTTGGATTACATATGAGCCGCCTCGCGGGTAAACCAACAATGTGGTTTCCGAACAGGTCCGACACAAACCGACCTGTACAGTCACAGAAAAGAGCTAGAAGCTTGAAATTTTGGAGTTAAGTAGAGGAGGAATTGTACTATCCGAGTAGCGAAAACAAAGGCGCTGATCAGCTTCGCGGTTACCGCGAAGCTGATCTGCGCCTTTGTTTTCGCCTATGCAGATTGTTGGTTTTCCCATGGGGCGGCTCATATGCTGCTGAATGGACATGGTTATTTTTATGAGCTATATGTTTGTTTCTTCAGAAAACGTAATTGCATGTTAATGCAAAATGATAAAATATTTCTGTGGGTATAAAATGATTTACAATAACTTGAAAAAGGGGAAAAACTTTGTGTTAGAATAAACATATAGTGTTCATTTTATTTATGTTATTGAACAGAATATTATAATTTTTGTTGCATGTGGACATTCTCTCTTACTATTCAATTTCTTCAAAATACACTAGTCATTTGTAACCTTGCCTTCTACCCACCCCCACCCCCCAATAGCACTGCTGGCTAGCAGACGCATGCAGTGTGGACAGCCACACTCTGCTATGGTTTCAGTACATTGTCCTCTTTGCCCATAAGACACAAATATTTAGGAATTTAACCCCTTATTGCTAGGACTGCAGAATCTAGGTTCCCCACCCTCCTCCAAGACAGGGGTAGGGGTTGCATGGTTTCAAATGATGGGTGTATAATAATGGTAGGATTTTTTATGTTTTGTAATTACTTCAATGCATTTGGATGTACAATCTTTTTTTTTTTTTTTTTTTAAATTTTTCAAGTTTTAAGTTATCGTACCAAAATATTTTTCAATTTATTAATAGCTGTTTATGTTACAAAGTTGAATTTATCTTCATACACTTAGTCTATCTTTTTATGACCATCACTTCGAATTTATATTATAGGTACCATGTATAAAGAATTTGTTAATTATTAGCAATACACTGACACTTTATTAAAGCCTTTAGAACAAACAGGCAAATGAATACCAAATGAGGTAGTCACTTGAATGATGCTTTGTTTTGTGTCTGGTATGAAAACCAGTGACACACTATAACAAAGTTTATTTGTTTTCTTTGGTATAAACGTATTATATCTAATAAACATAAAATAAAAACATTAATATACATAATAATATACATACAGGCCACCTTCGCTATCTCGAAATCAAGGGGAATGGAGAAACCACTTCGAGTTTTGCGAAGTTTGAGATAAGCAAATTGAGACCAGCCAACGTTCTTAGAAAATCTCAACTCTTTCACATTCTCGGACTGAGTGGTTCTCCTTTCCACCATGTTTACCACATCGATAGTGATTTCAAATGTATATTTCCCGACCTGACACATGATTTCAAAACGTTCTTTAACAATTCCAGTGATGAAAGGTTGTGTGTAGATATCAAACTGAAAGACCGATTTTTGACTTCGAAGTTTGACACAGGAAGGGTGAAACTAATGTTCTTTTTCTGTGGGGAGCAAATTATCACTTCTACACAGCCGAGTTTTCGTCATAACCGTGTTCGACACAAGCAAGGTTGAAATACAATAACATATAGGGAGAGACGCTTTGGAGTGAGGGATCAATTCGACATAAGTGGGGTTTTCGAGACAACCGAGTTTGAGATAGCGCAGGTGGCCTGTATATGATCAGAATGGAAGCAATCATGCTTATTTAGTTCCTCTCCTTTCTGTTTTTGATGCTTACTGAGCAGCCATGATCTTGTCATGCCTCCCGTTTTGTGCTTATTATACCCCCGGCATTTATGCCGACGGGTATATAGTTTTCGCTTTTCCGTTCGTCCGTTCGTATGTTCGTTCGTTCGTTAGTTCGTTTCTTCGTTCGTAATTCCGGAACGTTCGTAGAATTTATGTCAAAGTTTTGGTTAAAGTTTCTCAAGAGGTGTATATCTCATGAACCAATGGTCAGAAACTATTCATATTTGGACCATAGGTACCCTATAGGGTTTGCTTTGTTTCCATGAGTTCGGACCCCAGGGTCCATGCCCGGGGGTGGGGCTGGAGGTCAAAATCTAGGTCACCTTTAAAATGTGCTCTTTACAATGTTAATGTTTCTTCTCTAAGTTCATATCTTAACAAACAATCATAGGAATGTATTCTTATATAGTTCATAGATACCCTTTAGGGTTTGCTTTCATATTCAATGTCACCAAATCCTGGTTACCGTCCCCAGGGGTGGGGCTAGAGGTCAAAATCTAGGACACATTTTTATATGATATACATGTATACCATGATAAACTTTCTGTAAGTCTGTTTTCTTGACATCCACTAAGTCTTGCCAGAACGCATTCATACTTAGACCATAGGTACCATGTAAGATTCAGACTCTAGGGTCTACGTGCGGGGGGAGGGGGGGGGGGGGGGGGGCTAGAGGTCAAAATCTAGAACTTCTTTAATAATTGTATTTTCTGTACTTTTTTACTTTCATGTTAAGAAATCATTCATACTTGCCCCATAGGTACTCTATAAGGTTTGCCTTGTTTCTAATGACATTAGACACTAGGGTACATGCTGGGGGTGGGGCTAGAGGTCAAAATCTAGGACATCTTAATTTTTTTTTTTTTTTTTTTTTTTTTTTTTTTTTTTAAGAATGACATTCTAATTTCATTTCAATCTAGGACTGAGGACCTGACCCAAAATGTCCGCGCTTATGTCCTAGATTGGGTATACACGTCAGCTCTGTATACCACTCTAAAATAGATATGTCATTCTAAAACTACACTTCCCCATGTTTGTATGTAAAGTACTTTACACTGCTTATTTCTAAAATGTACTTGATGAGGGTGCTGTCTTTCGTTGGTGATGTGAGGTTCAATGTCAGGGGTGAGCATGTGCCGGGTTGTTTAGGTAGGGGGTAGGGAAGGGGGCTTGGTGGTTTATAAAATGTACTTGATAAGGGTACTGTTTTTCATTGGTGATGTGAGGTTCAATGTCAGGGGTGAGCATGTGCCGGATTGCTTAGGTAGGGGGTAGGGAAGGGGGCTTGGTGGCTATCAGCCGGGGGTATACGTGCCTCTCAAGGCACTTTTTCTAGTTAAGATGAACAATACCCCAAGTTCTCCAGTGAAATAGACACCTTGGCTTATGTGTCGTGACTGTTCTGCATACAGATAGTGCTCAGGCTGGTTTAACAAATAAGAATAAAGCCCCAGTGCTCAGGCTGGTTTAACAAATAAGAATAAAGCCCCCACAGGACTTCTGCACAGCTTTAAAATCCCAACTCAGACAACACTTGGGAAAGAATTCACTTCAGGTCCTCAGTAAATATGACAAGGCAAATGTAGAGCAACATATAAACCAGCTTTTTCCCAGTTAGGTGGTTATCCAGAGATGCAAAGCTGTCCTCCAGGAAAGAGTGGATAAACAGCAATAAGTATAAACATAAATCACAGCATTTAGAATGTCCAGTTATGTGTCTTGTTCAAGGAGACAACCAGGCTTTGCTAGTGTTTGAACTCCTGATCTTTAAATCCAGCCTTATAGACGCCAGGTCACCATGCACCCCATTTCAGTTGTGAATTCAGTAGGTATTTTAGCTCACCTGAATCTTCAGACTCAAAAGATGAGCCTACAGAATACCGGTACCCATCCTCTGGTGTCTGACTGTCACTAATTGGCTCACCTGAGTCGAATGGGAGCTTATAGGATGGTACTAGAGCCGGCATCCATGCATCTGTCTGTGTGTGTGTACACATTTTCAAAGTTCTTCTCTAAAACCGCTTGGCCAATCAAAGCCAAAATTGATATGAAGATTCTATAGGAAGGGGGAACCACAACCCTCAAAAAAGAATTATAGCTTACGAAAGCAGTTTAAAGGTTGCTGCTGTCCATCATGGCTGAGAAATTAAAGGGTTGCTTGATTTTGTGCCCCAGAACTGCTAAAAGGCTGATAGACCACTAGTGTACTATCGATTAACCACTTCGAAGGTGTGACTGAAACTTAGTTTGAAGCATGAAACAGAACCTTTAAGATGACAAGGCTGACCTTGACCTACTTTATGGTAAGTTCAAATTTGGTATCCTGGATTTACATGTTAATGGAGAAAATAATTCAAAAGTCAAAATTGAAAAAAAACATGAGCCACATCATGAGAAAACCAGATTTTTGCCTAACTGCGAAACTGATCAGCGCCTTTGTTTTTGCTACACTAATAGTACAATTTCTCTTCTTAAATCCGAAATTTCAAGCTTCTAGTTAGCTTCTTTGGCTGCACAGACCGGTTTATGCGAGACCTGGTCGGAAAGTACAAAGACCAGTTTTCTCGCCTCGCGGCTCATATCAAAGTAGGCTTCTTGTCACAACAAAACCTATTTCTGATTGGGTCCTTTAGCGGCCTCGGTGTAGTGGCGCCTGTGGCCGATCGGTTTTAGAGCGCTGTTTCTTAATCACTCGATTATCTCACCGCTGTGTCTGGTGTGGGTTCAAGCCCTGCACTGGCCACATGCAAGACAACCCAAGTTCTGCTTGCGGGGTGTTTTTTCTTGGGGTTCTCCCGTTTTTGCACACCTGATTGGCCTGTCTCACGTGAGCGGAAATATTCTTGAAAGGGATGTAAAACTGAATTAAAAAAAAAAAAAAAAAAAAAAAAAAGGTCCTACACAAACAGGCTGTACAACTACATGAGATAGCTGATCATAGCTACGGTTTGGACAATGGCTTGAAAGTTTTGATTGAGAAAGAACAGACTCATATAAGTTGCCTTGAAACAGCCTGAACTGTATATTGTCATGGTGGATAAAAATGATCACTAAGCAGATGTGCAGGCTGATGTGAGGATTGGTATGTTTATATCATAAATGATTTGAGCCATGACACAAGAAAACAGGTCTTCGGGGTATCCAACCAAGTCAAACACAAACTGGCCTCTTCAGCCACAGAAGATGGCTAGAAGCTTGAAATTTTGAATTCAAGAAGAAGAGTAATTGTACTATCCCTGTAGTGAAAACAAAGGCGCTGATCAAATGTGCAGTTACTGCACAGCTGATCTGCAGCTTTGTTTTCGCATAGGCAAAAATCCTGTTTTCTCATGACGTGGCTCATTTGTCTTTAGCCCTGCTGAAGCGAAAGCATATTGTATCGAAAGCATATTGTATATGGGATTTCCATTTTCTTGAATGTACTACAAGCCAGGACTGGCCTAGATAAATAGAAGCTGTGTCATAAGAAGACCTGTGAAATTAGGTGCTGGTCAACTTTAGCTGATCTCGCCGTTATGCTTTAAAGTCTGGTTAATTCAAAGATAGGTTTGCTTATGTACCTCACTGTCCTGTCATTGCATTTGACTCATTCAGACACAAATCAGCCTGTTGATTGGGTTTCCAAGCAAGTATTCCACAAACTGTGCCTCTTTACATTTGAAGTAAAACAGCGATTTTTTTCTTTAAACTCTGGGTATTTTTAGAAAAATTGGCACATACCTACAGACAATTGATGTTTAAATTTAAAACTTTGTGTAATGACAGCTTAGATATGTCTATCTAACTAGAGTTTAGTTAGTTGGAGGTTTAAAGCAGCTTACATATTCGTAGAATTAGCAACAAATGTTTGACATTTTAACATTGTGCCTATATGGAGCTTAACTTGTTATTATCCTTAAAAGTGCACTGTTAATGGGTTTTCCCAGTATTAGCTGTTTCAGCGATTTCTATTTATAGATTTCCACTTGACTGTATAAATACTTTTAGATTGTGTTACCCAAATATGACCTGGATTTCAAACATTTATTGCACTTAGGTGATTTTACAAAGTGTTTAGTATTCTGTGTACATTTTCTATTCAATGCTTTTTCAAACTTTGCTGAAATATTTTATATCAAAGGCTTATATGTCTGATATATTATATTAAAGCTATATTTAAATTTTGACAGGTTTCCAGGAAAAGAAATCCTTTGTTGACTTAAGGGTGGTTAGAGGAAACAGGAGAACAAAGATGTAACTGGAAATTAAGGTAAATAGTTTCAACTTAATTGAATCTTTAGACTTGTGATAATATTAATGCTGAAGATTAATAGTTGTGCAGGGTAGGCTTAATCATGGCATTTTTTGTTTTCATCTAAAGGTTAAGTTATTTATTAAATGAAATATATCATTATTAATGTCCTCAGTGTAACACTTTATATGGTACATCTGTAGGTACGAGGTCCATGAACTCGTATAACCCGTATTAACTCGTTTTTATATGGGACGTAGGCAAACAGTATAGCCCCAGATGTGACGCCACAGAATGTGGCGTCCCATCTGGGGCTATTCTGTTTGCTTAGAGGAATTTCATCAAAAAATGGAACAAAATTTTAAGATCACACCTGAAGCCCCTAAAACTTAAAGTGGACTCAACCAAATGATAACGATGATTGAATCCATTTGTCTTTAATGGGTTAAGCCACATGCTTTAGAGTAATGATCTGTAAACTTGGATCAAGGTCTTTCTCTGTTTATAGAGAGACCTTGCTCGGATGAACCGTACAGTAACTTACATCTTAAAGATGGTTTTTGCATTTTGGAGAAAGTTGCATCAAGCCCAGTATTCTGATTTCAACTTTGCAACAGAAAATAAAACTGCATAAATGAAACAGAGGAATGAAACAAGGAAAAAATTATAGTACATGTATGTACTCCAATTTTTTTTTACTTGTATATGAGCCTGTGCATAAGAAAAACAACAATTTGCATAGGCGAAAACAAAGCCGCAGATCAGCTTCGCGGTAACCGCGAAGCTGATCAGCGCCTTTGTTTTCGCTACATGGATAGTACAATCCCTCTTCTACTTAAATACAAAATTTCCAGCCTCTAACAATGTTCTGTGGCTGTACAGCCCGGTTTGTGTCGGACCTGGTTGGAAACCCAAATTGTTGGTTTTCTCATGCACAGGCTCATATGATTGTTGCACAATATGATCCTCTATTGTTTTGTAATAAGGTCAGACAGAAAAAAATATAATAAACAAGGAAGATGTGTTATCATTTGTTTTAGATGTGCTATCAGTTAGCACCCACTTTTCCATAACACTAAATCACACTGTTATCAAACATATTGACATGTATTTTACATTAGTATGATCAAATATGTCCTATAAAATGGACATTGTTGAAGTAAGGCCGTAGTAGATATTAGACTTAAGATTTTTGTGCTTGCATTTCTCTTGAAAAATCTG
Organism: Rugalucina vietnamica; assembly: GCA_964017185.1. Taxonomy (NCBI): domain Eukaryota; kingdom Metazoa; phylum Mollusca; class Bivalvia; order Lucinida; family Lucinidae; genus Rugalucina; species Rugalucina vietnamica. The sequence goes on from OZ024873.1 coordinate 23,654,981, forward strand.
GGTGCATGGTCATTGATAATAATGATTTATTAGAAAAATATGATTTGTTGATTATGCACAAAATATTTCTAACTCAAAGTTTAAGTTATATACACTTAAGACTTTTAGGACACAAGGACATCCATGGGAAGTTTTATTATTATTACATGTGACCCTCATGTGATTTTAATCAAATTTTGTGAAAGTAAATAAAATCCCCTCATCAATCAGTGGGTTATTAATTGCGTTTTATCTACAAATATGATATGACAATCAGTTCAAAACAAATACACATTATTCACAAATGTATGTCAGGGTAGTCCTGTCAACCTATGCATGTATTGTTCAACATCAGGATAACATGCCCATGAAAATTATATCATAGTAGTAGTAAAGTGCAGGCTTTTAACATCATCCTGGGCCGAGCGGACTTAATCCACATCCCCACCTCAAGAACGTGTGAAAAGTATACCCCCTTGAACACTAATTTATATACAGGTCAACCTCATTATAACGCTATCTTTGGGGTCCATGGAAACAGACCGTGTTATAAGTGAACCGTGTTATAATGAGGTTATTTACAATAGATATATAACAAAATAATTGATTTGGGAGCCATAAAGTGGCCGTGTTATATTGAAAACCGCACTATAGTGAAGCGTTATAATGAGGTTGAACTGTTGTAAAACTGGGATGTGACGGGGTATACAGTTTTCTTATTTTTGATGCAAAACATAGATTGTGGGTACTGGTTAGGACAGCCTCGGCAAGGCAGTTCTAACATGTGCCCACAATCAATGTTTTGTGAAAAAAAAAAAAAAAAAATCAACTGGAAATGTTCAATTTTAAAACTTAAAACTCTGTACAAGCACAAGTTATCCAATATACTTCAGCAGCATGAAAAATCAGTTTTTGAACAGTACAATTTGAATATCATATCACATCCTACCAACTGGACTCATCAGAACTTTGATCTGCCAGAGGTTTTTTCTACAAAAGAGATTATATGTACTTTTTAGAACTGCCTTGTAGAGTTGGTTCTAATGCGTAGTTGTGTTGTACCTGCAATCTATATTATGTGCATGAAATAAGAAAACTATAAAAAAAAAAATAAAAAAGTTGAAAATATTCAATTTTCAGCTTTAAGAAAAAATCTTTACTTGCACTGGCATGTTTTCTTAGTGAGATTTTCAGAGCTTGGTCATGGGAGTTCTGGCCATATCCCATATTCTGAAATTATTGTGAATTTTTATATATTCCTAAATCAATTCCTTTATAATATGGGCCATTATATGGGACATAAATGAAAATAAACTTCCATATCTATTTCAGATTTGAAAGTATTGCTAAAGATGTGAAGATGGAAAGGTTAAAAGTATAGGAAGTGAGCAGCTTTGTTGAAATTTGAGGCTCTGTCATTTGGGCTTTTGAGTAGGTTGGACACAAACAAGTCTGCAGTTATTTTAGATATGTTTGGTAAAGAAAATATTAAGAACATAGAGGAAACACTTGAAAACAAAACAAAGACACAAAAATCACAGCACATGTACAGCCTGCACTGATCGACAGCTGATCCTGGCCTTTGTTTTTGCATTATGTGAAAGGCAGTTTGTCTTAGGATTAAGTCCCCTGAAATATCACTGTTTAACATGCAATGTTAAGATGACATTTCATTATGAATCACAGTGTATTTATTTCAGTATTGTATTGGTTATTTACTATAGAGCTTTTATTTTATGTTAACATGGTTAAGAAACAAACACAATTATGGCTGTATATGATCGTATATTGCCCAATTTGGATTAAAGCGTGTTTGAATTTACACTATCCTGCATTTCTGGCTTTTGTTGCTACGTAGTTTGTTGCAGGTCAGTGATGAGGTTTCAGCACAAAAATGTACCAAAGTTCCTTTCTTTCTCTTAATATCTTAAGTGTCAACGGAACTCATTTTTGAATTTTTTTTTTTTTTTTCAGAAATAATGTCTCAAAGTGAAGAAAAAGACCCTAATGAGAATACTGAACAATCCAAAGTCCTCTACTCTAGGGCTGATAATCACGCCACTGAACTAACAGCTGAAAATATGGCCACTGGGAAAGAAAGTTTCACCTCTGGATCTGATTCAGCAGCCATCACTGTTGAAGATGTTGATAAATTCAACTATGATAAGGCGTATGACTGGCTTGAAGAACATGATGTTGATCCAGGGGATATTCAAAACCTGCCAGAGTTAAAAAAGCTCATAAAAAGTCATATAATTAAGGCTAAAAGTCGGGAGGATCTAAGAAAAGTTGGGAAAGATGTTGCAGTGATGCCAGCTAATCCTACTGGAGGGGTAATGTCTTTCTATATAATGCTAACACTTTTTGCGCTTAGATACATTTTGCCCATTGATAGTCATAAGCACTGAATGATATATAGAAATAGTAGGCAGATGAGCCCTAATATGGCTATTAATTGGTGATTTTTATGTCTCCAACTTCTACAGTCTCCAACTTTGTAGAAGTTGGAAGGGCATATTGCTTTGGGCTTGTCTGTTTGTCTCTGTGTAGATCTGTCTGTCAGTTAGTCACTTTTTTTTTAAATTTTGAATGGTGCATGCTACTTTTTAGCTTGTCGTTGTTGTCCACCATTTACAAAGATCTTCTCTGAAACCCCGTGGCCAATCAAAGCCAAATTTGACATGAAGCATCTATAGCAAGGGGGGACCAATGTAATTATAAATAATCCAGGTCACATAACCAAGATGGCCGCCATGCCCACACATGGTAAAAACTATTTAAAGGTTGTACGTCTTACTCCTTTGAAAAGAAAATCGAAAAAAAAAAAGAAAGAAACCATTTTTGTACGCTTGTTAACAATGTTTCATCAATCAGAAATGGGAATCAATATTTATATATAGCTCGGTCACGTGATGATTTGATCAGAAAAATTAACGGTCAGGTGTGAAAGCTGTGACCATGACGAGTTTAACACACCCGGTTTGACGGGCCAGTATAATAGTAACTGTTTAAGTTTGAACATCAACATAGCTTAAACTATGCAGACCTTGCCTTGTAGGCAAGGGCACCACAGGCACGGCACGGCCAAAGCTTTTCATAACCTACCAACACGGAGTCACGTGAATACAAAAATAGAACAGTGATTGCCAAATATAGAGGAAGTTATGCTAAATACACTGAAAAAAAGTTATAAGAGGCCACCTCATATTTTGTCTTCTAGTTCAGAAAGTAAAATACGATCAATTAAAATTCATGATCATATGAATAAACCAATGTCTAACAGTGGCTCTGTGAGTTTCTGCATTCCAAAATGCGTGATACTTCTCACACAGACGAAGCATGTGTAAAGGTACCCTATTTCAAAAAGTCACACTTTATTAACATCAAATTAAATGTCATATTATGACGTTGTGTTTTTATATTTTAATTTATTTGAAAGTGCTACTGACTGCCATGATGCAAGATAAAATTAAGTCAAAAGTGTTGCTGCAATAAGAATCTTCGTTTCTGTTTTGCACATGCAAGAAGACAACAACCTGAATAACAGGAATTCAGCTTTTGTATGCAATTTGCATACCAACTTTGTTCTTCTCCAGTTGCATTATTATCAGCAGCACGGCATTGAAATTTTCAGCGATTATTTAGGTCAAATACTAGACTCTGATAAACTTTGAAAATTAAAAAAATCGTCCAAAAATTTTGTTATTTTGTTCGTTAAAAATTGGCATTGAAACCGGAAGTGTGCGACAGCCTTGACATGTTGGTCCTCGAAAATGGTCAAAAACAGTTCAGTCGAATTATATCTCTCATTTCCAGGCCTCATCAAGTGAATTTAACAGGGGTCAACATGTTTAAGAGGCACATTTATGAATTTTTCAAAAAATCTCAAAATTGGCGATTTTTAAAAATGCATAAAAATTCTACCAGTAGAGAAAATTCGAATGTTTGATGTTTTTCCGAGCCGTAACGACCCCTTTGATGACACCCGTTCCTAATTTCAATAAATGGTGTGCTGTATCCAATTTTTATTTAAAAACATTGATTTTTGCATTTTTACTCCAAAAACGCCTTTAGTAAAAGAAAATTATTTCTTAACACTTTGGAACTTTACTTATTTGAAAGACACGTCTTTTGGCAAAAAATTGTGCAATTTTGAACTTGGCTTAGAAACAAAAAATGAGTTTGAAAATGGCCTCTTTATAACTTTGTTTCAGTGTATAGAATAATTAATACTACGTAGCAAAAATTGAAAAGCCCTTCTTATATATATTAAACAAAGCTAACAACGACATTCACACTGAACATTACTTTTGGGAACTTCATTCTTTTATCGATCTGCAATAATAGTTGATTTTTCTGGAATTCAGAAAAATTCAAACAGTAAGCTGAACAACCTTTAAAAATTTTCTTCTCTAGAACCACTGGACCGATTTCAACGAAACTTGGCAGGTAGCATTTGGGACTAGAGTACTACAATGTTTTGTAAATCATGACCTTTGATGACCTGACATATTTTACGGCAAGGTCAACATAGGTTGACCATGCATTTGAATGGGAAAAATTGTTAAAATGTCATTTGAATGGAAAAACTTGCAGGAAATGCACAGATTGACTGAAGATGTATGATTCTGAAAAAAATTGGACCCCAGGGGTTGGTCTGTTCCCCACCCGGGGCAATAAACATGTAAATTACCATAATATAAAGATCTTCTTCTCTGAAACTGCTTGGCCAACCAAAGCCAAATTTTATAGGAAGCATCTACAGGAAGGGAGAATCAATGTGTTTGTAAATAATTCAGGTCACATGACCAAGATGGCTGCCATGCCCATATATGGTAAAAATCCTTCAAAACTCTTCTTCTCCAGAACTGCTAGACCGATTTCAAGGAAACTTGGCATGTAGCATCAGGGGCTAGAGTACTACAATGTGTTTATAAATCATCATGACCTTTGGACGACCTTGACCTATTTAAGGCTATTTTATGGCAAGGTCAACATAGGTTGCCCATACAACTGAATGGGGAAAATTGTGAAAATGCCGTTTTCAAGGGAAAAACTTGCAAGAAATTATGGGCAAATGGACTGAAGATATATGATTCTGAAACAAATTGACCCCAGGGGTTGTTCTGTCCCTGCCCCGGGGCAATTAGCTTGGCCCCAAGCTTTGAGTTTTAGCAAAGGTGAATTATTCTTACTTGACTCGTACTTGACCCTTTTCTGATAATATAATCTCCCCTACTAGTCAAAAACTCAAAGCTGTTACTGTTGGGCCAGTCAGAAATTTTTGGCCACTGAGTATTTTTTTTCTTTTCATGTAGGTATGAAAAAAAAAAAGAAAAAGAAAAACAGTAATGACTGGGGCCAATCTACGGGGCAATATACATGTTTATTAATACCATAATATTCAAAGATCTTATTCTCTGAAGCCGCTCGGCCAATCTAAGCCAAATTTTGTAGGAAACATATATACGTACTACAAAGGGTGAACCAATGTGTTTATAAATAATCCAGGTCACACGACAAAGATGGTCACCATGCCCATATATGGTAAAAACACCTCAAATATCTTCTCCGGGCCCCCGCCCATGGGGCCTAAAGAAATAGATGGGCTGCTTGTGCCTTCAGGCAAAGCTTATACACTACTGACTGATCATCTGATTACTGGTTAACCACTGAATCTGCCCAGGAAAAGTGGTTCAAGTTAAACTGTTCATACGTATAAGCCTTTTGCGGCTTAGTTGGATGGTTATATTTTAAGCACTTGTTGGATGTCATGACATCTTCATTTTGGGTAAAAGTCCCATAAAATGGAGCAACACCCCGACATGACCTTAATGAAAACTGTTAAAATGCCGTTTGAAGGGAAAAATTAGATCTTATGAAAATTCCAGATGTGAAAAAGAGTCAATTTACACCTAGAATATTCAGTTATAAGGAGAATTAACTCATTGAAACTGGAATTATATACATGTACGACAGAATAGCTGTCATTATTTTAAGTTAATTGTATTTCCATAAGATTACCATTGGAAATTAAATCATATTTAAAGTTCAGCTTTCACATTGTAGTGGAATTGAAATTATTTATCCCATTAGAACTAAATTTTAATTTTTAGATGGGCTTAACTCATATAAGCCTGGCATCTTTTTATTTTTATGGGACATAGGCAAACAGTATAGCCCCAGATGTGTTGGCACAGAATGCAGCATCCCATCTAGAGCTATTCTGTTTGCTTAGAGGAATGTCATCGAAAAATGAAATAAAGATCTAAAATCACTCCCAGTGCCTCTTCAAAATGAACTCATCCAAATGATAGTGATGGGAATATCCATTCGTTGTAAAAGAAAAATAGTGAAGGAAATTCTATTCGTCAGTGATCGTCACTAATGCATTAATATCTGAAATTCTTCCAGGGAGAGGCTGTAATGAAAGAAATCCTTATCAGAGACAAACAAATGAAACAAGAGCTCTCAGAGGTCTATCAAGCTCTCCTGAGGTTTCTAGGCCATGATCTACTAACAGATGAAATCAAGACTGTTCTCAATAGATTGTACCCAGACTATGAGTCAACTCTGGTCAGGCACAATAGCGAGCTTGTCAATGATGAATGTCCTATAGTTGTTACGGGTGAGGATGTTGTGTTTGATAGTTTCTGAAATTTATGTTACTTTAATGTCATCAACTCCAGTGCTTCCAAATTTTCACAATCACTTTGACCATTAGAAAAATAACCAGAATATTTAATATTTGATGACAGTTATAACACTAGACGACTGCGATTACTTTTCAACAGGTTTGCAAATAATTTATAGCATGAAATTTTAAGCATGTTTTAAATAAAAAAAATCTCATGCAAATTGTAGTAGACTAGTTCGCAACACGTGAATCCTCGCAACACTGGCATAATTGTTATATGAAGTTTTGCAACACAGTTGACGCCAGCAAGGTATAACCACGCCCACCCCTACTTCCTTAGACAAACATTGTGTTTTTGCACCTATATTTACCTGTAGGCTGTTAAAAGCATGTGTTGGTTTGTTTGTCTTACCCCCTTGTTGTCTAACCGTCATTGACCGTTAGCTAATGTGCTGATTTTAAGGACTCAATTCACAAAACAGTGGTGAACTGGCTGTCACATATGCCAGTAAGATAGGGGCTTAACTGTATATGATAATGTTGTCTGCATAGTTATACTGAAATCTTAAAACTGTTCATTCACTAAATGACCTTTGTACAGCCATATATTTTACTATTCAGGCGAAACCAGCGCTGGGAAAAGCTCCCTACTAAACCTACTTCTTGGAACTGATGTCCTGCCTCATTCCCTCCTGTGTGCGACTGCCACAATATGTCGTCTGCACAACTCCAAAGACAAGAGAATTGAGATAGAATCACATGAGGGTGTTATTAAGACGATATCACTTGACGAGTCAGACCAAACAAGTGAGGCACTGCACAAGAGATTAAAGCCGTACATAAGTAGTAAAGAAATGAGGATCAAAAACCCATACAAGAATGTGGACATCTACTGGCCTCTTCCATTGCTCCAGGTTGGATTTTATTCTGTCAGGAAAACTGGGGTTTACAGGGGAATACTTAATTTTCTTATTTTAAAATTTTTTATCCAAAACATAGATTGTGGGTACTCGTTAGAACTGCCTTGGCGTGGCGGTTCTAACATGTACCCACTATCTATGTTTTTAGCAGAAACAATTTTTACAACCAAAGAAAAATCTGTATATTACATGGGCGTGTTTTCATAATGCTTGACTATCATTGATAAAAATCCTACTTGGCATCCTCTGTGGTCTAGTTGTATTAGTTGTGGATTTCATTATTCCAACTCCCCTCGGACCTAGCATGAGAAAACCAACAATTTGGGTTTCTGACCAGGTCCGGCACAAACCGGGCTGTACAGTCACAGAAGCATGATAGGAGCTTGGAATTTCGGATTTAAGAAGATTGTGACTGTTTAATCCCGAAGACCAGTTTTCTCGCGGCACAGCTCAGTTGCAATTTATTTCATTCTTCAGGACAGTGTAACAATTGTTGATACTCCTGGGATAGGTGAAGATGCTATTGGAGATGAGATAACCAACAGACTGATGTCATATCTACCAAATGCTGTGGCTTTTATCTACGTGATTAACAGTTCCAATGCTGGAGGCTTGCAAGATGATAGGGTACTTAATTTTTGTTTTGTTTTATATGTAGCTAAAATATAATTAAAGAACAGAACGGAACATAAACTTTATTTTTAGTCTGGTCATAGTGCGGTGGTGTAGTGGTAGAGCGTCGGACTTCGAATCAAGAGGTCCTGGGTTCCATCCCCACAGGCATCACCGTGTTTTGTCCTTGAGCAAGTCACATTGACTCCCTACAGTACTTGTTAAACCCAGGAAGCTTTGGCTCCAACCCAACATGACTGAAAAATTGTTGACTGGGATGTTTAACCTCAACACAAACAAACATAACATGACACATGAGGTTCTATTAATATGTAATACAACTAGCAGTCGAACAAAGTGTCAAAAGGAAAGTTTAAAGGCGAAAAGCTTCTCTGACATAGTATAGGCACATGTACAAACTGAATTCTCTGAATCCAGCATTGTTTTATAATGTCTAGATAAGAACATGAAGAATAAATCATCTAAAAATGTCTTTTTTGGCCTAAATCACTGGCTAAGAATGGAGCCACCGCATGAGAAAACTACCAATTTGCATAGGCGAAAACAAAGCCGCAGATCAGCTGTGCAGTAACTGCACATACTGCACAGCTGATCAGCGCCTTTCTTTTCGCTGCACAGATAGTACATGTACAATCTTTCTTCTTCTTAAATCCAAAATTTCAAGTTCTAGCCTGCTTCTGTGACTGTACAGTCTGGTTTGTGTCAGACCTGGTCGAAACCAAATTGTTGGTTTTCTCATGCGCAGGATCAATTATGTTGCATCTTCTCATATGTATGTTTATTTCAGCTACTACATATTTTGAACGTTCAGAGAGGTTGGGAGCATGAGGGCAAACTAGCTACGTTTGATTCATCATGTGCAATATTTGTGTGTAATTGGTGGGACCAGGTCACTGCCAAAAATAAAGAGTCGCCGAACGAGGAGACTAATGTCTGGAACTATACGGTGGAAACGCTACAAAAGTTTGATGTGAAAGAGGATCAGATCTTTAAGATGAGCACAACTGAGGTAATGTGTTTACTTTGTTTATTTAACATTGTATATTTTTATTTCAGTAAGTGAACACAGAAAGTGCTTTGAATTTAATTTTAGCCTTTGAGCAAGATTGTTAATGTACAGTATGAATTGACTATCATGGAAAGAAAAGATGAAACATAAAATGGGCCGTGTCATGAGAAAACCATAAATTTGCCTACGCGAAAACAAAGGCGCAGATCAGCTGTGCAGTAACTGCACAGCTGATCAGCGCCTTTGTTTTCGCTACACCGATAGTACAATTCCTCTTTTTTATAAATCAGATATTTCAAGCATCTTGTCATCTTCTGTAGCTGCCAAGGCCAGTTTGTGTCGGGCCTGGTCAGAAACCCCGAAGACCAGTTTTCTCGTGACGAGGCTCAAATACAGGTTGACTCAAGAACGAGGGAAGTGGTTGTAAACCTGCAGTCACCATGTTGTATGACCTGTCACTTGAAAATTCCTATTTGCTGTACTGATAAAGTACCAAAGAAGTGGCTTCATTCTGATGTGACTGAAAAATGGTCCACTTCTAATAGCAAACTCAGATACAAACAAACATGTCTATATAACAAGATATATGTGTATTGAGCTCCTACATGCAACCAGAAATCACCCAAAATATTGTTGTATTGCGCATAACACCAGACATAAGCATATTCTTTTGTAGGCTGCCAGATTTTACAAGCTTGGTATGGGTACCACTGAGATGTTCCAAAATCTTTTGAATGGTATTGAACGAATGGTGCCACAGAGTTTGGAGGCTAAAGTCAGGAGACACTCAAAGTAATGCTTGACATTTTTTATTTCGTTCCAATTTGAATTAAAATAAAGAATTAATTTGTGATGTTATTTACATACTATTTTTAAGTTTTTAAGATTTAAATGTGTTCCAAGACATGCTTATAGTTGAAGCAGCTTAAAAGCCATTTCTGATTCATACTTTCCAGCATGAAATGCTCATACAATGCCATTATTTGAGAATGATATGAGTTAATAATGCTGAATTCCCAGTCAGTATTTCTTTTATTGGCTATAATTATTACAAATTCTAACACACCTTGCCTATAGAAGCCAATGGTAAAGTACAGTGATATATGTAAACATTTGCAATACAGTCAAAAGTTTGGCGTGATTTCTTCAGTGCAATGGTGGAAAAGTTAAAGAAACTGAAGGTTTAAAATGATTTTTATTCCGTTTATTGTGTGTCAGAATCGAAATAGATCAGCTCTAGTGCGCGAATTGTTGAGTAATATATCACTGTTTGTCGGTCAGTTGTACGTAGATAAATCACTTGCACTGCGCGCTCGTGATTTGCTCTGCTTTACAACTGACCTCCAAACAGTGATATATTACTCAACAATTCACTACTAGAGCTGATCTATTTCTTAATTAAAAGTAGTATTAAACAAAGGACCATATTTTACTAAAATTTTATTTTGATCAATCTAGGTGGCTTGGTAAATTCCTGGAGAAAATCAGGAAAGCGATTGCATCTAGGATCAACCATGCCCGGGCAACTGAGGAAGAAAAGAAAAAGTTAAATGATGAAATTAATCAGAGGTTGATAAAACTACGCATGGATGCTGATAAGGTATGATATGGATAAAATATAAAAGTTTGATCCAAACATTCAAAGGAAGGTAGTATGAGCCATATTGTGCAATTTCGGGTACTGAACCCTCATCAGTGACCCTTTATAAACCGATGACGACAGCCAGATAAATATACTGCAATTTCAATAATTTACACAAGGGTCCTCTAAATCAAAGACATACGCCTAAATGTGGTCAAACAGTTTTAAAAAAGACATTGATTAATAGATGGCTCTAAATGTGAAATTTTAATACTCTGAATAGTCTTACTGATCTCATAGGACTGAAAAAATATAATCTGCACTAACAAACTAGACAAAGGAAGTTAAAAACAGATTGATAAAACAGAAAAAAATAATGAAAGAACTTAATCAGTGATTGATAAAACCATTAATGAGTACCAATAAAGCTTGGTATGGATTTTGAAGAAAAAAAAAAAAAGAAAAAGATTAATTATAATTATCTAGATAAAGAAAGTTCTAGATGAAATTAACCCTAAGGAAGTACATGTATTACTTATGATTAGAATTAATTACTTTTCAGGTGAGAGAAAAACTTGTTAATTTGGCAAAGTCAAGATGTGAAACATTGGCAGAACGTCTTTTCGAGCATCTTAACCAGAAAGACGTCCGTAATCGACTCAGTTCATGGGACGAGTTAGACCTAGCCGACATTGGAACTGGTGACATGGAAGTAACAAGATTTAATGCAGACAAGAAAATAACCAAGAGAGTCAAAGATGAACTATTTAAGTGGGAAACAGAGCATCACATTGTCAAGAATCTATCAGAAGAACTGATGAAAAAGTTTATAGAAGAATTCAAGCTACTTGACAAAGAATGTTCCAAGATTGATATGATAATTGAAGGCGACAAAGACTGGGAGTACACGGCAGGAGCAATTCGTGATGGAGCGGGAGATGACAAAGATGGTACTATATTCTCAAGTGGAGAAAAAGTTATTCTAGCAGTTGCATCTCCATTGTGGATTCCATTAGTTGCAGCTGCTGCTATCCTGTTTCTGCCAGTTGGTATAGGAATGGTGATTCGGGAACAGCTAAAAGACAAGTCAGAGAGAGAGAAGTTCATGAAGAACAAAACTGTGTATATGCAAAATTGGACAAGGGAACACTTTGAAAAGGTCCTTGAGCGAGAGAGTTTGCATGATTTTGTGATGCATGTTTACTATAAGCAGTTTGAAAAGAAAATTGACGAAGTATGCAAGCAATTTATTCCGACTCAAATTTCAGTTGATCAAAGAATGATGGTTGATATTGCAAAAGATCAAAGAACATCTAGAGAAATCTACAACCAGTTCTTACCAATTCAGAATAGACTGAAGCAAGTTCTGGCCAAGTATCAATTATTTAGTTTGCTTTATGAAAGTAAAGATTATATTGCAATGACAGATGTCAAAGAGGTTAGAAAAATTGGACATGGGAATTTCTCTGATGTTTACTTGGTAAAGCTCAAACAAAACAACCAAGAAGTAGATGCAGCGATGAAAGTGCTACGAAGAGCTTTGGAAAGTCCAGAGGAGATGTATACACAACTGTCTGAGTTAGAAAGTCTCAGGTTTGTTTCTTTATTCTGTTATGCTAGGTTTGTCCTGCTAAAGAGGGAGAATTAGGTGACACTACTATTCAGCAAGTTCTAAACAGATTTGTGGTTCGAGTAAAGAGGTTAATATTTGAATGAACTTTCAAATTTCCAATACGACTTCAGTGTTTTGGTTATAATTTATCGATATAAATTAATATCTATGTATTATTGTGATACATAATTTCATGTCACAACAAATAACTCATTCCCAATTTTTAGCACTCTGTTATTCTGGTCTTGGAAAATATATATGCAAGTATGAATTATGCATTTTTTTTCATTAATGTTACTCATATGTAATCCATTTTCCTTTTCAGAAAGCTGAGACACAAGAATATTGTTGAGTTTCATGGAGTATCATATGCCGATGTGAAGAACACAGGTGCTGAAGGACAGTATGGAAGTTTAAATGACATCACTGGTGCTACACTGAAGTTTTTCTTTGAATATTGCAATGATAACTTACAGAATATAGTGTTTATTAATGATAAACTGAAGTGCAAGACTTATAATAATGTTGAATCAAGGGAAACAGCCTTCAGATACTATGTAACCATGGCAACAGGAATATGTGAAGGACTGGCTTTTATCCATGAGAAGAAGTATGTTCACAGGGACTTGAAGCTTTCGAATGTCTTGGTAAGTGCTTTCTTTTGTTCAAATGATTCAAGATTGTTTGATAGCACAATACATGTATTTTGATCATCAAGTACAGATATTTTGTCATGAAACAAGCATAATTCACTTAGTTCTAATAGATGTTATATCATGGGTGTATCCAGTTAGTATGGTGATTTCTTTTACACAAGTTTATGAATCATGTTGATAAACACTCAAAAATGAAACAAACTGATTTGGATGTTTTCATTACCCCTATTTTGGATCTATTTAATTTTCAGGTGAGAGGCGATGTCCCAAAAATATGTGACCTTGGCTTTTCTCGACCAGAGCTGTTCATGACAGGAACTTTCGTGGGAACCATCTCCCACATGGCACCAGAAGTTATAGACCAGAAACCCTATGACTCATCAGCTGATATATACAGTTTGGGGATTCTGCTGTGGGAACTTTGGTATGGGCGCCATGCCTACAGTGAAGAAGCGTACAGGCAGTACAGTCTTCCCAATCTATTTGACCTTATTAGGAGTGGACAGAGACCACTGTTTCAGTATAGGTTCTGCCCAATTGATCCTTTGAAAGATTTGATTTCACAATGTTGGAATAAGTCGCGCTCTGAAAGACCTTCAGCAAACAGAGTGAAGGACACATTGCAGAAGATATTCAGAGATATTTATGGGCATCATTGTCAGGAATTAGCAGATGGGACAGTGGTGTACCAAAGACAAACCTGATCGTTAAAAAGCCTCAAGAGCAAACTTTAAATTCCCACAGCTGATTTAAACAAAGAAAGTATAAAGCAATTAGAAAGAATAACAACATTATTCATCTTATGATCTAATGCATTTAGGTGAGAGGTGATGTACCGAAGGTTTGTGACCTTGGCTTTTCTCAACAAGAGCTGCTTATGACAGGCTTTCTTGTTGGAACTATCTCCCACATGGCACCAGAAGTCATAGATCAGAAACCCTATAACTCATCGGCTGATATACATGTATATAGTTTGGGGATCCTGCTGTGGGAACTTTGGTATGGTAGCCATGTCTATAATGAGAAAGATAACATGCAGTGCAGTCTTCCAAATCTTTTTGACCTAATAAGGAGCGGACAATGACGAAAAATTAATTACACATTCTGCCCATTTGATCCCTTGAAAGATTTGATGACACAGTGTTGGAATCCTTCTCGCTCTGATAGACCTTTGGCAAACAGGGTCAAGGACACATTGCAGAAAACATTCAAAGATATATATGGGTATTTATGTCAGGAATCATGAGATGGGACAGTGGTGTACCAAAGACAAGCCCATGGGTGAAAGTTTTCAGTATTAATACTGAATTCAGTATTAGGAAGATTTTTCCCCAATGCATTGGTATAGGAAAACCCTAGTTTTCAGTATTGGAAAAATGGCTTTTCAGTATTGAGAATTTTTTTAACTTCCACCCATGAATTCTGATTTTATAAACTATCTGGAGCTAACTCAAGATAATCTGTCATAAAATGTGATGTAAAATGTGATTTATCCATGTTTTATATATAACTGGTATAATGCTGTAGATGAGAATTCAACACCTAATTTGTCAGCTTAGAAAGCTTGGGTTTTCTCATGTATGGTTTCATCAACTTCCCCAGCTGGTCTGGGGATCATTTTCGAAGAACCATAACAACTTGTATGGTTTAATATGTGATATGTGATATTGATATTCTAAATTGCAAATTGAATATAAATATAAGCTTACATGTACAGTGGCCGCATTGTTTATTGTCACCCCAACCCCAACGAGGTCCCATCTTCATATGACCCTAGCTGTTGATGGAATGTTAAACCCTAAATCAGCCAACCAACAGAGTGGCGAGTAGAAACACTCAAAAAGACACCCTCACAGTCACACTAACGATTTCACTATACCAACAGAATAGTCAAAAGAAACAAAATCAAAGACACCCTCACAGCTACATTAAAGGGTTTCACTATAGCACTTAAGTGGCCAAATAAAACACTGCAAAGACCTCACGCCCACACTTAAAGACTTCTGTGGTGGTTCTTTTTGTTTTATGTCTTGGTGTTTAAAATTTTTTGTGCTGTTGGCGCCTCATATTTTTAGTAAAGTTTAGGTAACTGACATACATGTGATACATCTTGGAAGCCAAATAGGGGGATTTGCTTTTCCAAATAGGGAGAATGATTAAACAAAGAAGGAAATTCTTGAGATTTGGTAGGGAGATCTGAAATTCCAACTAGGGAGATTTGGGTCAAAAATAGGGAAATCCCTCCGAAATATGGAGATGTATGGTAACTGAGTGGCCACCTATTTGGAAAATAGCTGCTCATTCGGCTTACGATGTTTTCATGGTATAAGTACCTGATTGTTGATTTAGTTTTTTACCACCTCGGTTTTTGGAGTGGGAATCTTTTTCTGATTGCGCCTTTTCTTGATCTTTGCCTACTTGTACCTTCAATATACCACCAGAGTGGCCAAAAGAAAATGAAAAGTCAGAGTAAAATGTTTATAAATGCCACTATGGTTTCATCGTACAAACAAACACTTAAAATCATTTCAGTGACTGTATTTTGAAAAAAAAAAAAGAATCTTCAGTGCTAAGATGCAAAACGGATAAACGTCATACTATTTTTTGCCGAGACATCTGTTTCACATTATACTTGGCAGTCCAAATCCAAAAAAGTGGCTTAGTTTTGGTTTTGTTGGCATTTTTGAGTACATTATTCTACCTATGCTCATAATATTCCTTGGCATGTGCCCAAACTTGTATGGGTGGATGCCAAGTCTGTAAATGACCCTGGGCCACAGAACAAGGTCAAAGGTCAAACGAGTGCAAAATAGCAAAAATCTGTAAAAATGAAAATAAACATTATTGTTTTGGAAAATAATGGACTGATTATGGATAACTTGTACTCATGTCATTCCTTGACATGTGTCCAAAGACACAGAGGTGGATACCAAGGCTGTAAATGCTCCTGGGTGACAGAACTAGGTCAAAAGTCAAATGAGTGCAAAATAACAAACACCCGTTACAATAATCAAGTATTTCTTAAATCAAACATGAACTGATTAAAGGCAACATGTGCTTTTTTATTCATTGACAAGTGTTTAAACTCATACGGGTATATTCCAAGTCTGTAACTGCCTCTGGGTCACATAATTAGGTCAAATGTCACATGAGTGCAAAAATCTCAAAACCTGTTATGATAACTAATAGTCTTCCAGCTATCCATACCCCCTCCCCCCAGGGGGAATTTTCTCCACTATGATTTTCTTAAAGTACATAAAAATAAAGGCCATCAAACCCTGTTTTCTGCCATCTGCAAGTGGAAGTGTTTGCGTTTTACGCTATGTTCTATTAAAGTACCCTAAATATTCATTTTTTTTGCGTTTTATAATGGGGTTACACAACGGTAATTGAAGATATCTCAATTATTTGTAATCCTAGAACATTGAACTTGGTCTCATTTTAAAGCTGCTTAGACATAGCCCTTTCTTTCAGTGATAAGTAATGGAAAGTATCTAATTTGCATATTCATGAATTATCATTAAAACTTTGAAATAATTAAAAAGAAACAATTAAAAATCAAGTTTCCCATAAAAACTAATTTCATGCTTAAACTATCATTGTGGCTCATTGTAATTGTACCAATAATACTATTTGACAAATTTGTTGATGTCATTTGCATTTTCATGAATATTAATGAAAATGACAAAAATCAAGATTAACAAAGGGAAAGTCTATTGGCATTTGAAGGGTTGAGGGTGGTATATCTATAGGATGTACCTTGTACCCTCAGAACAAATGCCCATGGGTGCCAGTTTGGTCAGAGGATCACTTTATTGCACATATGTGTCATGTAAAATCACAGAGTGTTCACCCCCACCCCTAATAAGCAGAGGAAGTAGTGTGGTACAACTATATTACCACATGTTTCTTGGCTACGGATAGACCTAGAGAGCAGAAATATGTATCAGATGATTGCTTTGACAATGCTTGATAACCATGTAATAAGGCATAAATATCAAACTGACTTCCTGGTGTTCAAATATTAATGAGAACTTTATATATTAGAAAAAAAAATCACTGAAAAATGGAGTATACCAGTATAGTTGCTTATATCTCGTCAACCAAAAGCCCGAAAGAGCTTAAATTGGTATCAAATGATTAGTATGGCAATGTTCTATAACCATGTTATAAGATATAAAAACAAACTAGCTATCTTAATGCTCGATATTACAGAGAACTTCAGATATTAAAGACAAATAACAGATAAATGAATGGGGTCTACCAACAGAATTGCTTATATCTCAGCAACCAAAAACTCTAGAGAGCTGAAATTCATATCAAATGATTGATATGATAATGGTTTATAATAATGTGATAAGATACAGAAAGAATTCGACTTTCTTGGGGTTCAAATCTTGATGAAAACTTTCAATATTAGAGAAAAATCACAGAACAATGGAGGGGTATACCTACAGAAATGTTTATAGCTCAGCAACCAAATGCCATAGAGAGCAGAAATTGGTATCAAATAATTGCTATGACAACATTCTAACACCATAAAATAAGATATATAAATAATCAGACTTTGGTGTTGTTCGAATATTGATGAAATCTTATAATATTAGAGAAAAATCTCAGCAAATGGAGGGGTTATACCTACAGAAACGTTTATATCTCAGCAACCAAAAGCCATAGAGAGCAGAAAATGGTATCAAATGATTGCTATGACAATATTCTACAACCATGTAATAAGGTATACAAACAAGCTGACTTTCTTGTTTCTCAAATATTTAAGAAATCTTAAGGTATAGGAGAAAAATCACTGGCAGACGAAGGGGGTATACGAATAAAATTGTTAATATCTCAGTGACCAAAAGCTCTAGATATCAAATGATTGCTATAATAATGTTCTATGATACTGTGATTAGACGCATAAATAATCTGGCTTTCTTGTTGTTGGAACAGTGATGAGAACTTTAAATATTAGATAATAATCTCAGAAAAATAGAGGGGGTATACCAACGGAAATGTATATATCTCAGCAACCAAAAGTCATAGAGACCTGAAATTGGTATCAAAAGATTGCTATGACAATATTCTATAACCATGTGATAAGTTCTATAAACAAGCTCACTTTCTTGTTTCTAAAATATTTTCTCAAATATTTAAGGAAACTTAAGATATAGGAGAAAATCCTTGGCAAACGAAGGGGGTGTACCAATAAAACTGCTAATATCTCAGTGACCAAAAGCTCTAGAGAACTGAAATTGGTATCAAATGATTGCTAGGATAATATTCTATAACAATGTTGTAAGGCACACAAACAATCTGACTTTCTTGTTTTTCGAATATTGATAAAAACTTTGAATATTAGTGAAAAACCACAGAAAAGTGGATGGGGTATACCAACAAAATGTTTTATAACTTAGCAACCAAACATCCTAGAGAGCTGAAATTGATATCAAATAATTGTTATGATAATGTTCTATAAACACGTGATAAGATAAATGAATAGTAACTTTCTTGTTGTTTGACTATTTAAAAACTTAAAATATTTGATAAAATCACAGAAAAATAGAGGGGGTATACCAACAGAAACGTTAATATCTCAGCAACCATAAGTTCTTGAGACCTGAAATTGGTATCAAATGATTGTTATGACAATAATCATAACCATGTAATAATATATATGACCAAGCTGACTATCCCGTTGCAAAAACTCAAGCAATAAGAGAAAAAACAGACAAATGCAGGGGAGTATACCAATAAAATTGGCAATATCTCAGCAACCAAAAGTTGTAGAGAGCTGAAATTGGTATTAAATGATTTCTACGATCATATTCTATACACAATTAATACAAAAAGTACCTAAAAGAACTTTACCCCATCAGAATATCACTGACACTGATGTTTATACAGACAATAGTAAAAGGGGCATGAAAATAAGCATTTTTGCACTAAAGTGACCTTTGACCTAAGTCTGCATTACTTTGTTGTAACAATTGCAACTGATTACATCATACAAATGTATTAGATGTAATTTGTTGTGTTTTTTTTTTTTTTTTTTTTTTTTTACCAAAAAATGAAAATATTTCATAAGATTGTATAATCTTATGAATGATTATACAATCTTATGATTGTATAATCTATAATGTTGAAATATCTAAAATTTTGCACTTAGTTGACCTTTGACCTGTTTTCGGGACTCTGGGGCATTTTCAGACTTGGCATCCACCCTAGCGTGTATTGTTACACATTAAGGTACACATTGGGCATGGATGCCAAAATGCACTCAAAAATGCCAACAGAAAAATATTTGGGGTGGGGGGGGGGGCTTGGGAGGCCAACTATTAAGTATGATGTGAGAGATTGTAGCGTATATATGTACCACCCATCCAACAGCAGCACAGACACAAACAATCAGACCCCCATGAGATTCTGCTATGAATTAAGTACCACAGAACACTTGTTCCCTTCAATACCAATATTTTAAAAACCTTTTTTTTTTTTTTTTTTTTTCATTATTTCAATGTCAGCAGAGAAGTAATGTGCATGTCAGAAGAAAAGTGTTAACGATGTCTGGCGTCTTAACGTCTGTAGAATTATTCATTTGAGGTATGATGAGTTGCACAGGTTTATGTCTTATTTTGATGAGTAGGGTAAGTTGAAAGATGAAATTGATGAGTGGGATAAGTGGAAGGGTGAATTCGATCAGTGGGATAAGTTGAAGCACAGATTTTATGAGTTAGTTAAATCAGTTTGCATTGGATAAGTTGAATAATGAGTTCGACGAGTTGTATACGTTAAAGCAGGAGTTCGCCTGGTTGGGAAAGTTAATGAATAAATTATAAAATGATCATTTAAAAAATATTCAAAGGGATAAAGTATGAGACATATTGCGCAATTTCGGGTAATGCCTGAACACTCATCAGTGATAGCGCAGAAGCCAGCAGGGCAAAAATTAATTTTCGTTCCACCCCCTCCACATAAAAGGTTTGATAGTTTTATGTTGGAGACCATTAAATGGGCAAACTTTTAGGCCTGGGTGCCAAGTCCGGATGTGGATTCTTCATATCAAAATCCAAGATGGCGTCCAAAATGGCCACCAAAAAGATGAATTTTCTAATTTCTCACATATAGGAGTTAAAGATCAACACAAATTTACACATTTTTATGTTGTTTTACTCAGCAGTAACTTACAAACCATAATAAGGCTTTAAAATCCTGATAGCAATAGATTTCTTCTCAGGGAGCCCAAAAGTATATAAAAAAATGGTACATTTTAAACAGATTTTCTACATGGCCTATTGGTCAAACCAAAAATATTTTGTTGCACACACACTACAGAAAAAGTTTTTAATGATTAAAGTTAAATTTAGTATATAAGAATTTATTTCAACCTGGGTGTCAGCTAGGATTATGGTATCAATTTGGAAATATTTTAATCTTAATAATGTAAGGGTACATCATGAGATTCTCGCAAATCAAGGGGGTAGGGGTAGGTTTAGCTTCACAAATTTTGTTTCATCCACCACTTAAAATGTTTGATGGTTTTATGTTAAGACAATCTTTTAGGTTTAGGTACCAAGTCTGTATGTGGATTCTTCACACGGAAATCCAAGATGACATCCAAAATGGCTGCCAAAACGTTAATTTTTCTGATAATTCAAACAAAACAGATAAAATAAGATAAAAATGCGGATTTTATTATGTTGGTTTACTCTGAAGTAACTGGACAAGCATAATGAGGCTTTAAATCATGCTTGCAATAGATTTCTCCTAAGTGAGCCCAAATTTGTAACAAAAAATTGGCATAATTTATACAGATTTGCTACCTGGCCTATTGCTCAAACAAAAATATCTTGTTGCACACACACACAACAGAAAAGCTTTTTTTATCATTAGAATTTAACTTTGTATATATAAAATTGTTCAAATTGGGTGTCAGCTAGGAGTGTGGTATCAATTTGGGAAATATTCTCTTCATAACTTAGGGGTTCATGATTAGGTTATCGCAAATCAAGGGGGTAGGGGTAGGTTTAACTTCACACGTTTCGTTCCGTCTGCCACTAGAAAGGTTTGATGGTTTTAAAATGAGGTTCATAGAATGGGCAATCTTTTAAGTCTAGGTGCCAAGTCTGTATGTGGATTCTTCACACATAAATCCAAGATGACATCCAAAATGGCCACCAAACCGTCAATTTTCTGATAATTCACCTAAAACAGTTAAATTAAGATAAAATGCAGATTTTAATATGTAAATACTCAGACGTAAATGGAAAAACATAATAAGGCTTAAAATCTTGCTTGCAATAGATTTCATTTGAGTTGGTTCTTCTGATGGTTTTATGTTGAGCTTCATAGAATGGACAATCTTTAGGCCTAGGTGCCAACTCTGTATGTGGATTCTTCAGACAGAATTCAAAAATGACATCCAAAATGGCCACCAAAACTTCAATTTTCTGATAATTCACCTAAAACAGTTAAAATTAAGATAAAAATAATCTGTTGGTTTACTCAGAAGTAACTGGAAAAAGCATCACAAGACTTTAAATTATGTATGCAATATATTTCTTCTGAGTGAGCCCAAAATTGTCACCAAAAATTGCATATTTTATACAGATTTTTGCTGCCGAACCCAATGGTCAAACAAAATTTTGTTATAAGATTTTTGCAAAACAAGGGATTAGGTATAATTTTGTGTCACAAATTTTTGTTCCAGCCTCCAGATTATATGTTGAAGGGTCATACAATTAGGGCACTTTGAGGCCAGGGTCTAACGGCTGTATTCTCAACCTACACTCGAGGCATACTCCACTCATTCAGATAATCTGATCAGTCACTCGTGTGAGCGCATAACTGTTCGATTTGGTATGCACATGTCACACTCACACTTGAACTCAACTCAAATTTCGTATAAGCGTTGAGTGAAGGCGACATCTCACTCGAGCACTACTCGAAAATTTTTTGACCCTTATTTTTTCACATTTTCTTCGAAAGAGCCCCCAAATAGCAGATTATATACATCACCTGGACCAAGCTTTATGCTCGGGACAAATCTTTTCTTGAGAGGGGTCGCGAATTCTAGAACCATGAACAGATTTCGATTTTCCCAAGGCATGTCATTTGCGACTATTTTGAACATGAAAAGCAATGATCCGTATTTTAGGTGAGTGGTCAAAATTGTACATCCAGAAGCATGAGTTCGACGAGTTGGGTGGGTTAAATCTAAGTTAGATTAGTTGAAGCATGAGTTCGATGACCTGGGTAAGTCAAAAGTTTAAGTTAGATGAGTTAGATAAGTTGAAGCATGGGTTCGATGACTTTGGTAAGTGAAAATTCAAGTTAGATGAGTTAGATAAGTTGAAGCATGGGTTCGATGACTTTGGTAAGTGAAAATTTAAGTTAGATGAGTTAGATAAGTTGAAGCATGGGTTCGATGACTTTGGTAAGTGAAAATTCAAGTTAGATAAGGGTGGGGTATGAAAGCCCCTGCCAAGCCGGGTTGTAAGAAAGACACTGCCGAGCTAGGTTTTTTACTAATTGTTGCTAAAAGCTCGATATCTTCATGGAAAATAATATAAAGAATGCTATTTCATAGCATTTGAAATGATTTTATATGATTGGAAACAATTTACATAAACTCAGTTATGCTAATTTGCCAAATTTATTGGATTTGATAAAAAAATCTCAGCTTTTGTACCAGTCAAATTGAAAAATGCCATCAAATTTTGTTTTCAAATTAATCATGACGAACAATATCTTTAACATCTGTGCGATTTTATTCAATGAAACCATTTATTTTTTGGATTTTGAGTTAAACTGGCGATTACAGGTCAAAAACCTGACGCGGCAGGGTCTTTCTTAAAGCTCGGCGCGGCAGGGGCTTTCATACCCCGCCTTAGATAAGTTGAAGCATGTTCGATGACTTTGGTAAGTTATAGTCTGAGCTCGATGGGTTGAAGCATGAGTTTCATACGTTAAAGCATTAGTTCGTAAAGCTGGCTAAGTTAAATGCTATGTTCGATGAGTTTGAAAGTTGAAGTAAGGGGCAATATTGTTTCCCTAGCAAACTTGTTTGTTATGTTCTCTTTGTTAAATAGCCACTCGCTTGTCATCAAAACATTGCAAGAGTTGTTCCAAACATTGAATTTCCACTTTTCCTACACGCAACGCATCAGAAGCATCTGAAAAAAGTCCGTCTGCCAAGAAATTGATATCATTCATGAAAAATGCATTCATTGACTTTAGTTCAAAGCCCCGTTTCATTCTCTGTATCGTACGCTTTGCCCAGACGATCGGTACATTGATATTTGTTTCTTCTTCTATTAGATTTGCTGGATTCGCTCGTACATCTTGTACGTGGCTTTCTATTTCGTGTAAGAAAGCACATTTAATCATATATGTTGTGATGAATTCTTCCGTTTCGGATTCTTGAAGACAGCTTACTTTGGGAAAGTATGTTGAGTCCTTCAAAGCTTTGATTAAGATGAAACCTTTCCTAATACTTGCTGGGAGTGCTCTTAGCACACCACTTTCCATGCTTGCCACGGAAACACGGAAGTATGTTGACCATGCTTTCTTGAGTGTAGAGTTTTGGGTTTTGAAGACCGCCGAAACTTGTGGTTTTATATGAAATTCTCGCAGCAGTTTCGGTGATGTGTTCACACACTCGGGCATCCATGTGGACAGGCGTATCGCCGGCACGATATCAACAGAAACTTTCATCCGTTTATAGGTTGGACCTGTCCATAGAAATTCAAAATTGTCTATGGAATATTTAAGAGGATCTAGCATTTTCAAGGGATACAAGTTTGCTCGTTTCATAAAACCTTCATCTTCTATCACCGAGTTGTAACACATAAATATCTTCGGTATCACCTTCAAGGCATCGACAAACCCATCTTCATTAATAAAATCCTTCATGCGGTCCTCTTCTCGGATTATGCGAAGTCGGACGTACCCATGCTCATTGCTTTCTTCAGGTACTACAGCAGTCTCGAATTCTGTAAGGTAGAATATATAGTCAAACTCGTCTGGATACCCAACCTTCGCTCCTTCACAACGACTTCCTCTCAACTCGACTACACTTTTCAATATAGGACAAGATATGGCTAGTCTATCGGCCATTTCTTTCATAGTTGAATGAACCGCCTCTTCAACATGTCGATTTTCAACCAAATTGAAGTATAACCCCATGTCAGGTGATTCGAGTATCAAACTGATGTATCCACAGACATTTTGTTTGTGCTGAGCTAAATGTGTCAGCCATTTGTTAAGCGGAATGTCTACGTTCAAAAGAGTTTTCTCTTCTTCGAAAAGCCATCTTAGAATGGGGCATTCACCTAGAATTGACAAGTTCTCTCCACAGTTACTGTCATGATGAGCTTGTATATTATTCCGTAAAGTCAAGTCATATATTGGTTGATTACGTCCGTAAAGTTTTAAATAGTCACTTCTTCTCGGATCCTCTTTATCTTTAGATGTATTTGGGGACTCGCAGTCCAGTTGCACATGTTCCTGTATACTTTTGTCTTCTTTCCTTCTTGGAGGAGATATGATGGGTTCGCTGGCGAGATTCAAACCACCATTATCAGTTGGTTGATCATACTCATTTGAAGTCGTTTGATGTTCGCTGTATGAGCTGTAATAGTTATGATCTAGGTTAATGTTTGTTTCTGGCCCTTGTGTGATCATTCCTACTGTCTGTATAACATCGTTGTGTAGGGATATCCACAAATCGAACAGGTCCCTTCCTTTACTGTCGACCATCGCAATTGGTACACCTGGCTCAGGTACTAGTTCAAACAATCGCACATTTCTATGGGCTATAGCCCAGTGTGCGGGTGTGGATCCATAATGATCTGTTGTTTCAAGGTCAATGTCTTTGAAAGGTAATTTCTCAAAAATGGCTTCTAATGGTACTTCTTCGAAAACTGCGACATGTAAAGGCGTTTCGCCAGTAAACGCCTTTACATTGATATCTCCTCCAAGCTCTAACAACACAGATATAAAATTGTATTCAGAGTGGTCCGCCGCAACATGGACCGGCGTGTATCCATACTTATTTTGCGAATTGACATCGGCTCCTTCAGTGACAAGATAGCGTAAACAATCACTCGTGTCTTTCTCAATCTTTTTCCACTCTTGTTTTGAATTAATTGGTTCTTCTTTAGCAGACTGAATAATGTTATGCAGAACAGTATCTCCTGCATGATCAACACTCTTCACATTTATTCCCTTTTCTACAAGATATTTGATTTTCTTTAATCGTGGAAAATCTGCTTGCACCACTGTATGTAATGCGTTGCCCGTTTCCTTACAAGTGGCATTTATATCACACCCCTTCTCTAAGAAGTAGTCCACGCATTTTGTGAAATTTCCAAATTCAGAAATCATACATGCAAAGTCGAGAATTGTCTCTGTCTCGGTGCGAAATCGTATCTCTGCTCCATGACTCACGAGTATTTTTATGGCACTCAAACAACCACATGAAGCTGCAACTTCCAGAGGCGTCTTCTTTGCATGGTCTATTAAGTTCACATCCACTTGCTTTTCTACAAGAGCGTTTACGAAACGTGTACATGCATGACATGTGTCTTTCCTTCTCTTTTTACTTGTATTTGAATGTCTTGTGATATGAATAACATCAATAAAATGTAACAATGTCCTGTTGCGATGATTTACTGACCTGCATAAATCATCGTCAATCCTTTGTATCACCGTAACTATTTTGTCAACGCTGCTGGGTTTTTCGAGAAACACATCAAAAACAAATTGAAGTAAATTCCTACCAGCCTTGTCAATATGGTTTACGTCGGCTCCGTGTTGCAGAAGCAGTTCAAAGATTTTCATTTCTATCAACTCATCCATAGCAGAAAATATAGGAGTTAATCCATCATGTCCTTGCATGTTAATAAGTGCGCTATTCTTTGTTAACATTTTCGTTATCGTTTCCGTGTCATCTGAATATATTGCCGTTTTAAATTCCTCGTATTCATATAAAGCAGGATTCTGTGTTTTCCACTTATTAAATGCTTCAGTATCATTACTTGTAATGGCCTCTTTAAATTTCGTATATTCATCCATTGTTAATCTTTCAAATGCTGACACGTCTGCTGAATAGCTTCTTCTACGAACTTTTTTTTATTAAATCTGGGACAGCAGAGTTCATAACAGATATCGATCAGGGTGTTTTACTTGTAGAATTGTAGATATCTAAAATAAAGTAGATATTTATTAGACAAGATATCTACTATAATAATTCAAAAATAAAAAGTAAAACGGCTCCATAATGCAGATTATATTTTCTTTTTGGTCCTTTGAGATTAGCGAGGATATTCTGAGAAATCAGAAATTTTATTATCAGTTAAGATTCATTTTCTAACCAATGTTTAACAGATTTGGTCCCATTTAGATAATACTAGTCTTTGTATCGATTACCCTATGGAAAGCTGCAAAATTTCAGTAATTCTCTTTGCCTCCATGTTGCCAAATCTAAAGGGTCACTGACGAGACTTCAATAGTCGAAACCGCGGTATGGACCATCCCCTTTCTCATTAATGAAAGGATCTTAGTTTTAGTTTTTATTCGCCATAGTTGTCATTATTCTACCTTGGAATCTTTAACAGTGTATCATTCCGAGCTTAATTCAAACCGATATTAAAGTATATGCTAAAACTTCCAAGACGTTTTGAAAGTACACTTATGCATTTGGATTTTCACTAAGCAAATTTACATTATTCTACTTCTTTCTAGTTAAAGATCAATGTTTAATCCTTAAGAATTTTAAGCCTCTGTACCAGGAAGGTTTACATGTAATATTCTCACTGTAATTAAATATCTCACCTTTAGAATTCCAGCAATTGTCCTCTCTAGAGACGAAATAATCTGCCAGGTATCTTCTCACCAGAAGAAGTCAGGTGTTTAAAACGTAAATAATCAGTGACACATTTTACTGGCTTCAAGTATGTGTCGAAAAGACAACAAAAAAATCAATGAACATTGCCTTAAAATATTCAAGCCATTATACTATTCATGAAAAAAAAAATCAAGTAGTTGACCTTTCAATATGTTTTATTGTACACTAAAGCATTTTAAAACGGTTATTGTACACTTGTTTGATTTAAATGCATCATGAACCACACAAGGATCTAAATTTTATATTTTATAAAGGGGAAATAAAACTTTGATACTCACCGCCCTTAAAATGTATAGAATCCAAATTCTGATGGTGTTAGTGAGACATAGGCTGATCTAGTGAGACTCAGTCACACTTGAAAAGGCCCCTAGGATATTTTGCAGACAGAATTTGTCCTAAAGACCCCCCCACCCCTTGATGAGTAATGTATTGTATGCCGGGGCGTATCGGCGTAACATCCAAAATATTTCAAAATACCTACTGTTATCAGCCTCATATTTTTAGAATTATTGATTGTGAATGAACAATAGGCTGCTTCGCCATATTTCTACCATTTTTCTGCCACATTCACACGAGAATATGATATGTACAATGTTAGATTTTATCAATTTATCATAGATGATTTTCTATTTGCGTAACCAAATTCATCGAACTCCTGCTTCAACTTATGCAACTCGTCGAGCCCATTCTTTAAGTTATCCAACTCACCGAACTTATTGTTCCGGCTTATGCAAATCATCGAACCCATCCTTAAACTTATCAAACTCATCGAACTTAGACTTACACTTACCCAGCTCAACGAACGTATCCATTTGACCGATTCAACTAGTCGAACTTGTACTTTTACCAACATAACTCATCAAACTTTTTCTTCAATATATGCAAACTGTCGAATTCATGTTTCAACTTGTCCAACCCATTGAACTTATGGTTCATCTTTTATTAACCTAAATCGCCATTCTATTTCTCCAATATATGCTACTGAACGAAGTCCTGCTTCAACTCCTGCAACTCATCGAACTCATTCTTCAACATATTCAGCTCATCGAACTTAGACCTTTTCTTAACCATAATAATCTTACCCATTCTTCAACTTATCTAACTCATCGAATTTTTCGCGAACTCCCGCTTCAACATCATCAAACTCATCATTCAACTTATTCACATAATTAATTTTTCGAACTTTGACTTTTTCTTCAAAACTAACTCTTCTTATCCTACTCATCGAAATTAGACTTTATACAGACTTCAACGCTCGAAATAAATCTTTAACGGCCAAACTTCTCCAACAGGGCTATCGGTATCATAAACTTCGAAAAACCTTTTCTAAATTTTATCGTAGACACTATGAATTGATTTCCAAATATAATGTTGGGTTAAAGACGCTTTTAAGTGAGGGTCTTTCGGAACCAGAATTTTATGGTGACTTGGTTTACAAATTAAAGAAACTTATAGGAAGTAATGATTTTTCTTTTCAGTTTAGAAAAATCATAACACGTTACAGACGTATAGGTTATAACTTGAATGTTGTGCGACAGTCTGCATGCTTAGTTTTTAACCCAATCACGGTTGATAACTATGCTGCCTTCTTTAATTGCACGCCGGTGGGTCGGGCGTCAGACTCTATGATGGCCCCGACTTAAAGCTATTCATTTTAGTTGGTTGGGGCCGGAGCTTCTTGTCTGTTGCTTGGCCCACCGGGGTCCAACTGATGTTTTTCTTTAGCTCCGGAGTTAGTAAGTTATTTGGCGCCCAGGGATCTCCATCGTCGGGCAGCTTACTGAATCTGTGAGTCCTGGTTTTTGATTCACTAGGATGTTTATCATGATTTATTTGTTTATTCTTGATGATTCATTTACTAGTTAGAGATTCACCACGCGGACCGAAGAACTAACTAAATGTTATGAACCACTGCAGAAGCTGAGGGTGAGGTTACGGCCGTGTAAAATCGATTTAAACCCGCCAGTAACTTTGTGGTACTGATCGTTCCAAGTCGATACTTCTGTGGTGGTTCTTTTTGTTTTATGTCTTGGTGTTTGAAATATTTTTGTGCTGTTGGCGCCTTATGTATGTTTGCATATTTTTAGTTAAGGTAACTGAGTGGCCACCTATTGGGAAAATAGCTGCTCATTCGGCTTACGAAATGTTTTCATGGTATAAGTACCTGATTGTTAGTTTGGTTTTTTCCCACCTTGGTTTTTGGAGTGGGAGTCTTTTTCTGATTGCGCCTTTTCCTGATCTTTGCCTACTTGTACTTTTTTTAACTTTCCCAACTCATCGAACTTGTGCTTCAGCTTATGCATTCAACTCAGTGAAGTAATCCTTCAATTTATCTAACTCAGTGATTATCTAATACAAAACCTCGAACACATCTGACTACTTACCAAACTTTAATATCGAACTTGGAATTTAATTAACTTAAGTATGATATCGCCTCTTCTTTTCACTGTATGAAAAGTATAGCTAACGAGTTTAACTTACATTCCTATGTAATGACTATGAACAATGGCAACTTACTTAGCTCAACTTACATCTTTGATTATCCTATATGCTACATATTATATCTTCTGGATACATTTTACGGCTGCACATGGAATATATTTGTAATACTCACAAACTGGGTAAGTTCCACAAACAGGGCGAATGCCCACAAACTGTGCCAATCCCACAAACTTGGCATAAAATATATACTTTATTAAGGCTGAAGGCTAGATGAGTGTCATATGCTGTAAGCTGAGCTTGTTAATTAAGTGAAAGTTTTCACTGCTTCCAAAGTATCTAACGTTTATATTTTATTAGTAGTCACCGCTGAGTAGCCTTGCCAAAAAGACACAAATGTGCAGGATTTCTGAGTTTGATGAGCTGAGTACATATTTTCTGTAGACTTCCTGGACCATGTGTAGATCTAAGAATTATCCACTATGTTGGTATATTGAAATCCTGATTTTATTAGGAGCGTCCAAAATTGTGGAAGCAGATAATTGAAAGTGATCATGATTGTACATGTTTGGGATTTCCATTACGCAAACTTGCAATTTTTTAGCTTTGAAAATTGAAAAATTTCAGCTGGAAAAAATTGATATTTTCCTTATTATTCCGAGGCGGTTCTAACGAGTACCCACAATCTATGTTTTGGAGCAAAAATAAGAAAAAATAGGTATGCCCTTGCATATCCCAGTTTTGCTATATAAAAGTGAGGTTTAAGGGGGTATACATTACACGGATATGTTTTCATGATGCAAAGTAAATGTCACCTGCCACATGACTAAGATTATGGTTTCTGACCATTGCTTACTATAACCTTTTCTCCATTCTTTTGGATGAAACTTAAAGCAGAGGTCCCGTCTACATATGACCTTAACTATTGACTGGTACGTAAAACAAAACCAACCAACAAACCCCATATTCGGAACAATATTCTTCAAAAGCTCCTATTGAAGCTGTAGACCATTTGTTCCAAAGTATGGTAAATGTCAATAAATATTTAAAAACAAGTATATTCCTATCTATTGGGGGTCATTAGCTGATCACGGATAAGGGACAAGTTGTTATAAAACATGGTCTCTGGACACTATCTCTGAATACAGACGGACTACAAAGAGAAAAAAATCAATTTTGATTGCAGGGTGCGGGGGGCAGTTTTACTTCACAGATTATCCTGGGCCATAAAACCAATACACAGAGGTATTGCGGGGATGAGACAATCACCCCATTATGACAGTCCTTTGATCTCTGGATCAGTGGTACCAGTTTAGCCCCTCCAGAAGCTCTCCCTTTAAGAAACAGGCACCAACAATAAAGTGAGTCACACACATTCAAAGTGTCATTTTCAGTTGTTCGCAGCCTTTTCTATTGCACTGCTTCTCAAAAGCCGCTGTCTTTCATCCAGTAATTCTTGATCGTCACTTGAAATCACCTGGAAATTTTGCACAAAATTTATCTTTGATTTTACAGAATACAATGATCATAGATTATCAAAAGATTAAAATAAAATAATCACACGCATGATGATTTTAAATTAAATTTAGTTTACCGACAAACAAAATCGACAGTCATGTCACTATGACTTAAAAATGGAGAGTTTATTTCGTGTAGGTTGATGTGGAAGGTTTAATTAACATTTCTTAATCAGATACATTAAAAAGGTTTCATCGCAGCAATCCACTTCACTGATGAATAAATTATTTCAGTTAATTACAAATGGGGATTGTTCTGATCTATAATGTCACATTTTTTCCTCACCTTAAACATCAGCAGCTCTGTAAATTTTTCAGATCCAATTTCAAATCTTGCTAGTAATCTGCATCTTGTTGACCTTGGTCCAGTCTGAACATTTCCAATCCATATTCCGTCCTCCAATTCCATGTGGTACCAACCATTAGGTCCAAGAACCGCTACGTCATGGGCGCCATTTATAATCAGTCGAAATTTGATGTTTTCTTTCTCTAACAGATGCTGAGAAAGTGGTGCCTCTATCTTGTAGTACGAGTTCCATTCCTCCAGAGTTTTAGGAAATGGTGACCACCGCGCTGATGGAAATCTAACGAGCAGATTATCCATGTGCAATGTTTTCATATGGTTCGTTTCACGACACCTTCCCAGGACTCTAAATTTGTATTTTCCCGCGCGCGGGAAATTTAAGTCAATGTGGCCAATGTCATTCATGATCCAGTGTCTCGCGTGTTCAGAAAAGTTTAATTCTTGTTTATCTAAATATTTCAGCTCGACTAGAAGATTTGACACCTGGGATGTATTCAGTGTAAGATGGAGATTACCCACGTCTGGTACTATTGTTGGTTTATTTTCAACCGCTTCTTCATGCCTACAAGAGATTGATATCGAACATTTACACAATAGAAATAAAATTGCACACGCGCTCAGGGAGTAAAATATTCTGATAAATTCTTTTCTAGATAATCCTTTCAAGAATTAACGTTTTCATACATATTAAGAGCTGATGATTTCTGAGGCCCTACCAGGGGATTTAGGGGTCTGGGTGGGGGGGGGGGAGAAGGGCCATTTAGTTTCACGGATCTGAAGTGTAGAGCCATTTATTTTCAGGGATCTGGGCAGCAAGAAAGAAACATGGGTGAGCAGGGATCTGATTAAAAACATTTTAGTGGGCTGGGGACATTGGTCTTTTTTTTCTACAGGGAGCAAAGCCCCCTGGTAGGGTATCATTTCTCTGATGTATTCAGGATGGTATCTTATGCTTGAAACAATAAAAGGAAGCTCAGTTCATATAAAATTACAAATATACATTTAGGGGAAACAACTTCACCATGCATGTTCTTTCTTTGGTATTTTACCAAAATGTATCCCCATAGTGCTTTAAGTATTACCTGAAGTTGTACATATGCGTCGTAACATTAACTTAACCACAATGTATGTCTCTACTGTGTTTTACAATAATGTATCTTTAGGTTTTACCTGCAGTTGTACATTTGCGTCGTGACATTAACTTTATCAGAATGTATGTCTCAACAGTGCTTTACAAGAATGCATCTTAAGGTTTTACCTGAAGTTGTACATTTGTGTCGTGGCTTTCTTCACACTGGTGCTCTTTGGAATCTCTGTATGCCAGAACTCTAATTTCTTCACCAGATAAGTGCAGAAATTCTTGAATTGTTTATTCGAACTCTGCTTTGCGAACAGGTTGAGTGTGAATATACCAGTAATTGCTGGCTCCATGTCTAGAACGAACACAATATCCTCTTCATTGTTCCTGAGAAAACTGACCCTTATGTCATCTCTGTTCTCAACTTTCCCATCTTGTCGCAGTTCATATTTGAACTGTAATTTCCTCTTATCATGAAAAGCGATCTGGGTGACCTTCTTGTCTACAATAATTTCACCGGTTTTATGAGAAACTGGGACCAATCCAAGTTTGTTGGTATCAACTCCGGGCCCCCATTCTTGTCTAGACGAATAAGGAAGTGGTTGTGAACATTTTGGATGACTATAAATTAGACGATATGAGCAGATGTATAATGTGTCAGGACTAGACTCACCATGACCATGCAGTCTAAAGATATATGAACCCGTTTGAGGAAATTGCACTCGAATATTAACTTGAGATTTTTCCCGGTTTATTTCTAGGAACACAAACCTTTCTAAAGAAACAGTTTTCCCATCAATAGCAGTGATTTCAGATTCCGTACGTCCATCTTTGCACTCCTGTAACGTATACTCAAACTGAACGAGCGATTTGTCTGGAAATCCCAAAGAAATGAGCACGGATTCTGAATCAACTCTAATTGTTGACTTCTCCTGATTAATCAGTTTCATTTGCAGCTTAAAGAAGCCATCACCAAGAACAGCCATGTCATTGAACTCATTCTTTGAAACTGGTCTTGCTAGCAGTTGCCAATAGTCAGTATCGGGAAGGTAGTTGAAAATGAACTCTTCAGGATTTTTGAAAAATCCATCGATGCCTTTGTTTGGCCTTTGATGGCTATCAACTGCACCAATTGGCACTCCCAGTTCTAGATGATCCCGTTGTATAGCCATATTGCTGTTGATATTGTCACTACCGTTGGACCCGTTGACAACAGGATCTACGACCCACCAGCTCTGGTTGACTAGAGCACTGACCCAACACCCTCTGAACTTCTCCAGGTCCTCGCCAGGAACGTATGACTGATCTCTGATTATGCCGTGCACCAGTTTTGTCTCAATTCTTGCAAACCTTCAACAGAATTTTAGTAGTGGTGTAATAACCTTTAATAGCATAATCTATTTTATCATAACATTGTGATTATAATACATCATAACTTGTAATTGTTCTAATTTTTAAATACTTTCAAATATTACTCTACATTCCTTTTTCATTATTTCCTTTATTCACTCTTTCGTTTTCTCTCTTACATTCTTTCTTTCTTTCGATCAGTATAACAGTTAAATTCACAAACTTCGAAATTTTTAAAATTCTTTTTAACTAACCTGCATAGTTTCCTGAAAATCTTGCACCAGCTTTTTCTGGACTTGGAGTCCTTCATATTTTCCTTTGACATCTGTTTCATTGTTACCCAACTGTATATTGCACGGATTTTCTGCACATCTTCTTCAAGCCCTGAGCACAAGTATTTTGCAACATCTGCTAATTTTCTTTCTGTTAAATCTTCAGGTGCCTAAACAGAAATTGAAACTGAACAAAAATATATGTAATATGAAACTGTGACTTTTAACTCTGCTTATTTCAATAGCATTAAGACTTATTCCAATGCTATGCAGTATCGTATGCATATATAAATAGTCAAATATTCAAACTACCTCCATGTATACTTACAAAGATTGCTCTCTGATCAACCTCTTCGTAATCATGTTTTCCGAACACATCATCTCTGCTCTCTTTAGGTGGGTGAGGTAGAACTTTACCATCGTCATTTACCGGTGTAGGAAGGCTGAGTTGCCGATACGTTCTCTGTGCGTCTCGGAGAAGCGACGGTGAAGGGAACTTTTCAAAATACCCGTAGTTTCTGATACATCTTCGAATCTCGTAGAAATATTCGTTATAGGATTCGTCTTTGAAGTCTTTCACAGAGACAATGGATGCCGATCCGAATGATGATGTTCGCTCGCGAGGAAACCCTAAGCCGTCAAAAGGGTCCCATGATTCATCGTCCTCACAGTTTGATGAGACACCATACGGCTGAGGTGATAGATACCCAAAGGATTTTGATGAGCTTGTTAGTAAATTTTCATGCAAGGAGAATGAATTTTCGAGGCTACATTCGTTCCAGTTTTCATCATCATTATCAGGGGCTTCGATATTAAAAGAAACACCCGAAGCCTCATTCAAATCGGCATCTTTGTCAATAGAATGCAGTGAAGAACTACCGTATCTGATATTGTAGGATATATCTGTATTTCTAGAACAGCTCTTGAGTATCTCGGAGTATTCTTGCACTTTGTTTGAACTTCGTGACACCACATCGACGTCCCTGTCTTCTGTTAAGCCCATATTTGAAAAACTGTTGTGTTGATTTTCATCTGCATCATCATTTTGTAATTTGAAATTACTATCATCATCATTCACTGTTTCTTCTAGTGGCGATATAACAGAATGAGGACGAGTTTTATCTAATACAACAGCATGTGGACTAAAGTTCGCCGATGTTATTCTCGTTTTCCTTTCATTCACTGACGATGTAAAAATAGGACGCACGTCGGGTCTTGCGTTGTGTAGATCTAAACTTTTATTACTCTTGAGTCTTTGATAGATATCTTTCCATGCTGTTTCTTCGGTGTCATCATCGTCATCAGCACATAGCATCTCAACCACTTCTGATTCCCCTTCAACTGCTATAGGTGTAGATGTTTGGTTCTGAAACTGTGAATTGAACACAAGAAAGTCGTTACCTGCCGGCCTCGAAAACAACGCGTCAGAGAATGAAATCAATCATGTTACAATGTGACAATTACTATATTTCAAGAGAAAATCATTGTGATTTGTCGTTTTAGATATGTATTCATTCCAATTCAATTGCCATTTATTTTTGTTGGGATTCAAACAGAGAATCATCCTAATTCATTAATTTTTGTGGGGTTTAAGCAAATTCTTAATCAATTAAAATGAAAACTTGGTTCCTTAAAATTAGATCTTTAAAATACTACCTTTTCGCTTTGGTCAGAATCACTTCTGTACGTGGCAGTCGGACTGTCTTTAACATAAGCATTACCCAGTTCCTCCGAGTAAGAATTTTCCGACTTTGACACAGTAACTCCCATCTCCAATCATGTTCTTGTATTAAAAATACAAAATAACGCGAATTCTGTTGTAGATGTACGAGAGCTTCTTTTCCGTTTCTACGAGGGACAAAACCGTCTAATTTGCGTTTACAATAACTATTTGCCACTCTTTAAGCAAAACAAAACTATTTCCACCAATTACTACCAATAAAACAAAGGTATTGATTAAGCATTTAAGTAAGATGGATATACGGTCCTGTAAGAAATCTGAGTAAGACGATCGAACTTGTCAATAGCAATTAAATTGTTAGGATCGGCTAAATGGTTGATGTACAATGTATAAGCATTCTTTGATTTACCGAATGAGGCAGCTAAAGAAGTAACATATTCGTGCAAACGCACTCTAACATTCTTCAAATATTCATAGCCCGATTCAAATGTCTGTGTCGACTTCCAAACGAATGATAACATTTTCTTTTTTTTTTCTCTTCTTTTCAACGAATGGGCTGTATATACGACCCGATGTTAGATAGAAGGAAATCATTTAAATTGGAACTAACTACAAAGAAGACTATAAATAATTTAAAGATTTTAAGATGCAGTTAAATAAAATGAACCGATATCTTCGTGTCCTCATTATTAATGAAACAAAAGGCCTGATCACGCAAGTGATAATTTTGTACTGAAATGGTATATTTGTTAACGCAGGTCACCAAAAAGCTAGCATCTGGGGTTTACGGACAGTTACCACATGCAATCAGGAATGATATATCAATAATCATAAAGTACATGTTGGTTGCGAGTAACGAGTTATTAGCTGTCTGTTTCTAGAGAATCCGGCCTTGCATTTTTTATGCTTTTTCAGCATTGATGACATTATACTCGATCCTGCGCAAACGCGCAAACCGTGCCTATGATACTGTTGGGATATTGATATCTCTCATCGAGGATGTCTCTGTTGCGTTTTATTTCACCACCTGGAGAGCGCTTTCCCTCAGCACAAAACTTTCTTAGCCTCTTAGGAGGTCGCTCATTAGGCACTCTTATAACATGACCAGTCTAAACTGTACTGGCTTTAAGAGAGTACCCTTCGTTTCTAGAAATATTTAGTCCCGCTTTTCCTGTTTAAGTTTATCAGGTAATCTGAAGCAGCAAATGGTTTTTATTTAGTTTCTTGGCTCGATGTATTCAATCCAGGTCCCGCAAGCATATGGGAGCTTTTGCTGTACCACAGCTCAGCTTTGTGAATTTTACCTAGATGTCAGCCTTCGTCATGTTGCAAATACCACATTGACTTTCGCAATTCTGAAAGTACCCTCTTTAATGTACACTGAATCGATTTTCCGTCATCTGTCCATTCAAAGTGACGAGTGGCCCAATTATACGGCTATCCCTTCTTTTTTGCTGATTAAGTCACGTGACCGCGAAGCTTTGTGCTTATCCCTTGCAAATTGCCTCTACGCTTCATCCTTCTAGGTGTAGTCTATATAGAGGATCTCGTCAAGCACTTTTGGTCCTAGCTAGGTTGAACAACATGCCGCCATTTATCTGATGGGGAAACGATTCTACATTCTTGGCAACTATTTAAGAGTTTTGACAATAAAATCCGAACGGTATTGGCACATTTACCCTGTTTGCATGCACATAGTGAATTTGTTTCACCATTGCTGTGGATCTGGTTGAACATCCAAACTGGGTCCTGCGTTTCAAGAGCCATCGCAACTGACTATCGAAAACTTTTCGTGAGGTCGACAAACGTCTCGAAGATAACTACATTTTGTTCTTGGTATTTCCCTTGAAGCTGTCTTGTTGAAACATTGAACTACTCTGCCTCTCTGTCTTTATAAATTAACATTGATCATCAAGTATAAGTCCCGTCACTCCTTAATTGAGATGCCAAGATTCAACAGGACTTTTATTAGCTTTTTCGTGGCATAAATGAAGGTGGTGCCAGTGGTTGAAACAGAATTACGTATCTGGATTATGGATACACTGATTATGGATACACACATTGTTGAATCCTTTTGGGTTAGATTCCTTCCACCAAACACAGAGAGACAACTTTGTCAGTTTCTCTGTCCTTTGCAACAGTCCAGACTAATACATCTCTGCATCAGCCCCTGAAGCTTTGCAAGATGTTGCGCTGCTTTCAGTCTTCTTTACACGTATGACAGTTGGAAATTAATCAAGCCCAGAAATGTGGAAGTGAAAGTCTTTTAATGAATCATTAATTTTGTCAAAGATAGCATCTTTATCCGTGAGAAGAGTGTTTCGATCCGCACTTTGCAATGCAGTGCAGTGTCATCTCTGGTACCCATCGTTTCCTCAATGGGAACTTATTGCGCCGTGCTTTTTCAGTTTGCAAAAGAGTTCTAAGTCATGAGCTTGGTCTGGGCTGTCACGTACAAAATGTTGTTGCATGTGGCTTTCTTAGAGAAAGAAGAGTTCATATCATCCTTGTCTTCATATTCATTACACGTTACAGACGTATAGGGTATAACTTAAATGTTATGCAACAGTCTGCATGCTTAGTTTTTAACCCAATCATTGTTGATAACTATGCTGTCTTCTTCAATTGCACGCCGATGGGTCGGGCGTCAGACTCTATGATGGCCCCGACATTAAGCTATTCATTTTAGTTGGTTGGGGCGGGACTAAATCTGCGAGTCCTCGTTTTTGATTCATCATGGTGGTTATCATGATTTATTTGTTTGTCCATGATGATTCATTGACTAGTTTCATTATGAAGACCGAAGAACTAACTAAATGTTGTGAAGCACTGCAGAAGCTGAGGGTGAGGTTAGGGCCCTGTAAAATGGATTTAAGCCCGCCAGTAATTTTATATTACTGATCGTTCCAAGGCGCTACTTCTGTGGTGGTTCTTGTTTTTTGCCTTGGTGTTTAAATTTTTGTGCTGTTTGCGCCTTTTGTGTTTTCAAATTGTTAGTTAAGGTCGGTAACTGAGTGGCCACCTATTGGGAAAATAGCTGCTCATTCGGCTTACGATGTGTTTTCATGGTATACGTACCTGATTGTTAATTAAGTTTTTTCCCACCTCGGTTTTTGGAGTGGGAATCTTTTGCTGATTGCGCCTTTTCTTGATCGTTGCCTACGTGTACCTTTTTTCCCAGAAGCTCCGGGTTGTCTTCACCATTTTTCGAATGTCATTGTGGAAAGAAATGGGGGCCTCACTTGCTACCGCAAATTCGTTGGCCTTCTTTCCCCCAAAAATAGCATGCTTTATCAAGCAAGTATGCAAAAGGCAGGCTAACTGAGTATGGGATTTACCTAACTGAGCATTAGCAATGTTCATATCACGTTATTCTTTCGGTTCAACAATTCAGTACCATGTCTGAAACTGCCATTCAGAGTCGAGTTTTTTCACTTCCTCTGACCAAAGTCGGTATACCCTTTGGTCATGTCAGAATGTGTGCGACGCCTTATCCTATCTCCTTGATAATATTTATATTAGATTTGGGACCAAGTTATACAGACAAATTGTTGGAATTCCGATGGGTACAAATTGCGCACCTCTCGTAGCTGATTTATTTTTATACTGCTACGAAAGAGATTTCATGGATTCTCTTAACCATGATAATCCAGCTGATGTTATCGAGGCTTTTAATTCCACATCTAGGTACCTCGATGACCTTTTGAACATTGACAACCCTTATTTTGAAGGTATGGTCAATCAAATTTATCCACCTGAACTTCAGTTGAACAAAGCTAATATCTCAGATACCGAAGCCCCCTTTTTAGATCTACATCTTTCTGTTGCAAATGGATTTGTTTCTTCTAAAATTTATGATAAGCGCGATGACTTTGATTTTGATATAGTAAATTTTCCTTTTTTGGATGGTGACGTTCCTCGTCGTGCTTCTTATGGTGTATACATTTCGCAACTTATTAGGTTTGCTAGAGTCTGCAATCATGTTACAGACTTCAACGCTCGAAATAAATGTTTAACGGCAAAACTTCTCCAACAGGGCTATCGGTATCATAAACTTCGAAAAACCTTTTCTAAATTTTATCGTAGACACTATGAATTGATTTCCAAATATAATGTTGGGTTAAAGACACTTTTAAGTGAGGGCCTTTCGGAACCTGAATTTTATGGTGACTTGGTTTACAAATTAAAGAAACTTAAAGGAATAAATGATTTTTCTCTTCAGTTCGGAAAAATCATATCACGTTACAGACGTATAGGTTATAGCTTGAATGTTATGCGACAGTCAGTCTGCATGCTTAGTTTTTAACCCAATCATGGTTGATAACTATGCTGCCTTCTTTAATTGCACGCCGGTGGGTCGGGCGTCAGACTCTATGATGGCCCCGACTTAAAGCTATTCATTTTAGTTGGTTGGGGCCGGAGCTTCTTGTCTGTTGCTTGGCCCACCGGGGTCCAACTGGTGTTTTTCTTTTGCTCCGGAGTTAGTAGGTTATTCGGCGCCCAGGGATCTCCATCGTCGGGCAGCTTACTCAATCTGTGAGTCCTGGTTTTTGATTCATCAGGATGTTTATCATGATTTATTTGTTTGTTCTTGATGATTCATTGACTAGTTAGAGATTCACCACGAGGACCGAAGAACTAACTAAATGTTGTGAACCACTGCAGAAGCTGAGGGTGAGGTTAGGTACCTGTAAAACCGGTTTAAGCCCGCCAGTAACTTTGTGTTACTGATCGTTCCAAGTCGATACTTCTGTAGTGGTTCTTTTTGTTTTATGTCTTGGTGTTTAAATTTTTTGTGCTGTTGGCGCCTTATGTATGTTTTCATATTTTTAGTTAAGTTAAGGTAACTGAGTGGCCACCTATTGGGAAAATAGCTGCTCATTCGGCTTACGATATGTTTCATGGTATAAGTACCTGATTGTTAGTTTGGTTTTTTCCCACCTCGGTTTTTGGAGTGGGAATCTTTTTCTGATTGCGCCTTTTCCTGATCTTTGCCTACTTGTACCTTTTTTTCTTCAATAAGCAAGCAAGCATTACAATCGAAGTCTAGCTGACCAATTCACTCCTGTTCATACTTCAGACTACATAGTGGGCATAGTCCTTATACTTGGAAAGACCACTTTTCATGCACCGTTTCCATGCTTGCTACAGCCTTAAAGTGGAATCGATACACTGATTCTGACCTGCATGCACAGTTATAGTGTGGTCCGACTATAGGACTGATCCCCAGGTTAGCCAAAGCAACTCAAGATAGTAAATGTGAGTTG
Source organism: Rugalucina vietnamica (assembly GCA_964017185.1). Classification (NCBI taxonomy): domain Eukaryota; kingdom Metazoa; phylum Mollusca; class Bivalvia; order Lucinida; family Lucinidae; genus Rugalucina; species Rugalucina vietnamica. The sequence continues at coordinate 23,695,820 of OZ024873.1, forward strand.
TCCCCAAGAAAGGGCCAATGTTGTTATTTTTAATTTTATGTAAATTGTAGAATATTATGTAGATTTTGTTTCTTGTGGTAAGTTTTTTAAGCATTAGAAATTACGAGTAGTACAATATGTTAGTAGAAAATGAATAAACCATGTCTAAATGTATCAACTTGTTTATTGTGTATAAATTGAAAGTTATTCAACTTTCATCAGATTTCTTAAATTTAATGTTAATTGTAGTAAAAATATGTGCAGTCGACAGTTCCATATTACAAACTGTGTTTTTGATATTAGTCGCCTTTCAATGGTTCAGGTACCGTACAGGCCCCAATGACAATTTTTTTCATACTGGCAGCATTCAATGCTTTGGTTGATTTGGGTTTAACGTCTTGCCAACAGCTTAGGTCATATGGAGACGGGACCTCGGTTTATAGTCCCATACGACGGACTGGAGAAGCCCGGGATCAAATCTGCCACCCCTGGTTTACAAGGCGAGTGACATAACCACTGCACCACGGAGGCTTCTAGCATTCAATGCTGCAAGGAAATGTTTCCAACACATTTTTTCGTTTGTTTGGTTCATTCCTCAAAAGACTAGTGGGGAAGAGACCTATCTTAACTGCACCGTTACATGGCACTTTGTGTCGTCATTACTGACAAATACATGACATACATGTACTTTTCTTGAATCAGCAGAGAAAGAAAACACATTTTCAAGCTAAAACCATAAAAAAGTGATGTTTCTCTACTATGAATTAACAATAAACAGATTGTTCCTTGGTTGAGCATTTTGGGACAGGTCACTAGAACTTGATCTACTTTTTTTTGCCATTCTGAATGTGATTAAGACTGTTTGGAATGACAATAACAGCAACACACGAATTATCTGTAAAAATCATTTATTCAATTCATATACTCTACACGTTTATTCTTATGTACAAATAAATAACAACCAATAATTGCATTATTTACAATCTTTACATCTTCATACATCTGTATCTACATCAGAACAAATATAGTAGTTTATTGACAATGAAACTTGTTAACATTATCAAAATTAATTTTTGTGATTGATTATGATTAAGACAAACCATTCCCAAATGAGTCCAATGCCAAGACGTGCTATGAATTTCTTTAGCTTTGTTTACTAATATTAAATAGAAAAATTGCTTCAGACTTGCCATTTTTGTATTCTCTTTTATTTTTCATTTTTTCGCAAAAACAAATGTCAGCATCTCTGATTCATGTACCAGAAAACATGTATGGTCAGAACCACCCAGTAAGCTAACATGTCCATGAAGTGTATGCCCCCTTAAACCCATTTTTACATAGTAAAACTGGGGTGTACAAGAGTATACAATTTTTTCATATTTTTTTGCGCCAAAACATAGCTTGTGGCTGCTAGCCGTACCCAAAATAAATGCTTTGAGCACAAAATAAAACATGGGCATGTTTTTCATAATGCTCTACTGCACAGCAGGAATTTCAACAATTTCTGACACAATGCTGCCAGTAACATAAATACTGATTCACGCAGTCTAATCATGGCCATATTATATTGGGGAACACTTGCAGTCTATGCAGAAATGAATGTGCAGGTTAGCTGCAAAGAAGCCAACACATCTAATCAGCACATCTCATTCTTCCCGAACAGTACCACTTCCTAGGAACACAGTTTTTATCCTGTGGTTATGTTCTATGACTGAACATACCACAATGCTAAGACCAGGCCCCCAGGTTGTAAACTTTTTCCATACTCAGCTGAGCATGTTAAGTTGAGCATGTAATATAAACTGCTCATATATACTGAAATTACCTAAATAAATGGTTTCAGATCTAGATCACCAAAACCTACAATTTATCATACTCATAAATGTTAAAATAACAACAACTGTTGGCATTTTTACTTTCACTGGAAAATTTTATCACCGCTCAGCTGAGCATGAAAAAAGTTTTATAACCTTGGGTACTGGTATTAGTTATCTCACAATGCAGCTCAGATTATCAAAAACACAATCATCAATATATTTCAATCTGACATGTATACCTCACGAAACACAAATTATGCATCAACAATAGCATTTTGGGACACTGCATAAGAAAACCAACAAAATGCATGGGCAAAAACAAAGGCGCAGATCAGCTTTGTGGTTACCACGAAGCTGATCAGCGCCTTTGTTTTCGCTACTAGGAAAGTCCAATCCCTCTTCTTCTTAAATCGGAAATTTTAAGCTTCTAGCCTGCTTCTGTGGCTGCAGAGGCTGGTTAATTGTTTTGGACCTGGTCTGAAACCTAAATTATTGGTTTTCTCACACACAGTCTCATTTACCTTATTTTAGACAGTCATCAGCATCTTGCACTCACAAATCTGATACCTGAATATATTAATTTCAACGATGAACATGTCTGCCAGACACTCTGATACTACTGGTGGTCAGGTAAGAAAAACGTGCCCTACGTGGAGATTCAAAATCTGGGCATGTCATGCAATAGCTTATAAATTTCTACATTTGTGGTATATAAATCTCAGGTCAAAAAATATTTCTTTTGTCAGATTTACTTTACTCATAATGAAAATACTCCTGTCAAACTCTGGTGCACCTTCATTTCGCGAAAAATAAATTTGAACAAGAGAACACTCCTGCCTCATATTTATACCAATAAGTAAGGAATAAATACATGTAAGATATTGCATGACATTCCCCAATTATGATTTCTTCTCCTAGAGCAGTTGTTTTTCATAACTGACGGTCAGATGAGGATCAGAACATTTGGAGGGCGTGAATGAGAATAGGGACAAATACACAAAGTTTAGAGACTACATTTTTAGCTTGTATGTAGTTTCAAACCTCTAGATAAATATTTCTATGAATAGGCATCACAAAATTATGCTTTAAAGATGGGAAGCTAATAAAATCAGCATGCCTACAAACCAGGCTCCAAAATATGAAAATTTATAACCTTGGTGACAGCTCTTCTTGCAGTTCATTGCTTCAACAAAAATTTGGTCAAAATTCTCTCCTTAGAAGAGGGAAAAGTGTGCCTGACACAATTATAAATGGATCAAATTTTAGTGCAAATAGACTTATAGAAGCTTGTTTCAAAAAGTGACAGAAAAAAAAATGAGTTCATCGTTTATGTAAACGCATTGTCAATGGACCAGTTATTTTTAACCATCTCCCACCAACAGGGAATGGTGGGTGATAATAGGATGGGCTGCAGGATAATAAACTTTTATCTTCTTCATGATGAGGGGAGAGTGTGTCTTAGCCTAGGTTGGCTTATGACCAATAAATTGCATTATAACAGGATGTTTTTAATCCTAATGTTCCCACTTAAAAAAATGTAATAGTGGTTATAAATGACTGATGCTTACTTAATTCTTGTTTTGAAATGAAAAACACGAAGACAGAAACTACATCCTATGTTGGAAAGATGATTAGTACTGGCCGCCATTTTCAGTCTTCTTATATGATGCACCTTGTGACAAAACATTGAACAGAAAATAGATAAACTGTTTGACAGTCTTCCCTATTTGAGCCGCATCGTGAGAAAACCAGATTTTTGCCTAGGCGAAAACAAAGGCGCAGATCAGCTTCGCGGTAACCGCGAAGCTGATCAGCGCCTTTGTTTTCGCTACTCGGATAGTACAATTCCTCTTCTACTTAAATCCGAAATTTCAAGCTTCTAGCTCTTTTCTGAGCTTGTACAGGCCGGTTTGTGTCGGACCTGGTCGGAAACCCCGAAGACCGGTTTTCTCGCGTCGCGGCTCATTTAATTCTTAACATTGTATTATGTCCGACACTGTAAGTACAAATCCCTCAAAGGGATTCAAAACATAAAATATTAACATTTTCCAGCAAACAAGCCTACATGTAGTTTTCTAAACAATAACAGAAATAATATACAACTTAACAACAAAATCTACACAAGTCTAGGTATCATGCAGGCCACCAGATGATGATAGGTAAAGGATGCTTATTGATAATTTTTCACCAGAGGCATATTTTGTAGGTGGTCATTAGAACTCAACTGCCTGCTACCGGTATGTCTCTTTCATTTGATTGCTACCAACATCCAAGTTGGCCTAGTAGAGCCACCTCTTTCCAAGTTCTTTATAAGTACATATATTAAGGCGTGTGAATGTCTTGCTTAAGGGTACAACGCTGCAGCAAAAACACAGAGCCACTTGTTGGACTATGTGATCCTGATAAGCACACTAAGATGCACTTAAACAGAACTTCAGAACAAATATCCTTTATTTACCATCAAAATATCCATTTTTTTTTTTAGCTACACCTGAAGAGCAATATAATATCCACGTGAAAACATGGAAAAATAAATGGGTCAGACACATCATTACCCAGCACCAGAGCCCTGCCTTCATTTTTGCAACATACGGTAAGCTTCTCCAGCTTCACTGAAGCAAAATTACAAGCCACCTGTTGCTGTATCCATTATGAAAACATGCCCATGTAATATACAGATTTTTTCTAAAGTTGTAAAAATTGAAAATTTTCAGAAGAGAAAGATATTTTTTTTATTTTTGCTCAAAACAAAGATTGTGGGTACATGTTAGAACCGCCTCAGTGTTCTGTAGCAAAAATAAGATAAATAAGTATACCCCTGCAAAGCCCAGTTTTACTATATAAAAGTGGGGTTAAAGGGGGGTAAACTTTTCATGGACATGTTTTCCTGATGACTCAATCTATGACAGATCTAGTTGGAAAGCATGTAATCCCCATACTTTTGTTGCAGCAGATTATAGCACCAAATAAGGCAAGTGTATTCAAATACAAGATGGATCATTTTTCCAGTGTAGCACTTCCAAATATAACATTTCATACCTGAAAAGTGCAATGCAAATGTGAAACACTTAACAATTGGTCAAAACTATCAGGAACTGTATTTTTTGTGTTTTGGACACATTTCCAATAGGTTTTGATCCCACTGCTTATTATGAACATTTCATATATCATTCATCACTGCTGCATTTCAGGTATGTTCTTTCAGACAAGACAATTATAATTTTACAAATGGGCTTCAGATGGCTGATCTGAGTTCCTGCTCAGAAACCCTCATGACTGTTTATCCTTAAAACCAAGCTGATTCATGTATGTGCTGCGTTATGAGAAAACTAACATTTTGCATATGCGAAAACAAAGGCGTAGATCAGCTTCGCTGTAACTGCAAAGCTGATCAGCACCTTTGTTTTTGCTACGCGGATAGAATAATTCCTCTACTTTCTAAACCCAAAATTTCAAGCTTCTAGCCATCTTCTGTGCTTGTTCAGCTCGGATTGTGTCGAACCTGTTCGGAAACCACATTGTTGGTTTTCTCATGACGAGGCTCATACCTTTTTAATAACCCTGCTTTGGATACCTCAGATCTGAGAACTAGCCTATGTCAAGGCTCAATTCAGCTGCGACGTGAGAAAACCGGTCTTCAGGCTTTCCGACCATGTTCAACATATACTGGCCTGTACAGTCTCAGGAAAAGGCTAGAAGCTTGCAATTTTGTATTTAACAGCTGATCTGCCCCTTGGTTTTCGCACAGGCAAAACTCCTGTTTTCTCATGACGTGTCTCAATTATTTTATAAGTAGATAAAAAGCAGACCACTTCTTTACGAGTCTTTCCCATTCCATTTCATTAAATCAGATTTCTCAGAAGATAGATATTAGAACTGATAGTGTCTTTGATTTCTTGTTAACATTCCATCTATTAAAGGGAAGCATCACCTTCAATCTTAGCGACATCTACCTGTGATGGACTGCACACTTTTCCAAGGCAGGTTCTGGCATTCTAAGCAATTCACTAGTGAAGCAGTCTATCTATTTAGATATCTAGCCCTGCTAGATCTAATCTAAGCATATTAAATAATCACAAGCGAAAAAACTTAAGCCTTGAATATACACAATAAACTGCTCATAAGAGTATTCTACTATTCTTACTTGTCTCCCCTTAAGATATTTTGTTCTGCAAAAAAAAAAAAATCATGGGAATGAAAACTTGCCAACTAAGACTGATTTTATATTATTTGAGATCGTACTTCTATCTATATTCAAAAAGACCAAGAGCAAAACCTCTATATTATATCAGGAAATTACAAAGAAAAATCTAATGTCCAATATAAAGAACTAAAATGGTATAAATGCCAAATCACTAGTACATGTACCTCAACATTATTGAAGCCACGATGCCAGAAAACCGTATTCAGGGTTTCCGACCAGGTCTGACAAAAATCGGTCTGTACAATCACAGAAGCAAGCTAGAAGCTTGAAATTTTGGATTTAAGTAGAAGAGGGATTGTGCTATCCATGTAGCAAAAACAAAGGCTCTAATCAGCTTCGCGGTTACCGCGAAGGTAACAGCGAAGCTGATCTGCGCCTTTGTTTTCGCCTAAGCATTTTGTTTTCTTATGCAGAGACTCATTTAACTTTTATATGAAGCACTGATGGTATCAAAACTTTTGTCCCAGATGTGTTATTTCCTTCATTTAACTGTACATCACATAAAAAGAGAGTTTACAATATGTTTTGCATCACACAGATAGAACACAAAATGAACATACATGCATCAAAAATTATCTTATACTTAGAAAAATTATTATCCAAAGTGAGAAAATCATGTTACCAAATTTTATCACAACATTCGAATGACCTTGTATAAACTGATATCACATGTTTCTTAAACTGCTTTCACTAAAAAAAAACTGTAAAAAAATGTAATTCTGTTTCCAGAAAAAAGATAATCAATTTTTTTAATCATCTGTCGATTTATTCCATACATGAAATTACAAAATGCTCATGACAACTTGCCTCTATTTTAACCATGCCCTGTCTTAAAATCTTTTTATTCAAAGCCAAAAGTCATCTACTGCCCACCCATGTCACACAAATTAAATATCACATTGCCCTATCTGTAAATATGAACTTAGTTATACACATCTTTTTTTAAAAGGTGAGAGTTGTCCTACATCCAATGACTGTTCAGTGTCAAAATGACAAACATTCAACAACATAAACATTGTTGTTTTTTTTTATTTACTGGTACTATATTAAATTATTCTTTGATGTTTTACTGACAATCTGAGCAATTGGGGTAGTAAATGGAATTTTGGATTTGAAGAAAAATATTTAAATGCTGGCTAGTATGTTGAACAATTAATGCCATATCAAAAACCCTGCTTTTTAGTGTTCACAAAAGCAGAGACACAGATCAGCTGTGCAGTAACCACACAGATGATCAGCAACTTTACTTTTACGACATCAGATTGTACAATCCATTAATATCCTACATCTCAATCTTAAAGGCATCTTTTGTGGCCGTCCATTGAAGTTAGAGTCGGACCTTGTCAGAATACTGAAAAGACAGTGTTTTTTTTCCCTCAAAACTGTGATTAAACTTTTTATCAGATGTAGATTTATTGCACAGTGGTCATTCCTTTCCATTTGCGGAATGATTCTTCATTGACTGACGGCCTCTGAGGTTCTCAAATTCTCTATTTCTACAGCACTAACTGTTGTACTAGATAAACTATGTTCTTCTATTTCATTTACCGAGATCTTTCCAACGGAGGTGATAGCTATTGAGTCTATATGATTCTGTGCTGCCGATGACGCAGAAGTTGGGACAGCGTCTAATGTTACAGGTATATTGCACAAGTCTGATGTTTCTGAATAAGTAACAGAGTCCGTTTTTGACTTTTTAAGGGGTGGGGAGTAAATATCATCTTCTGTTTCACCCAGTCCATTCACAATGGGGTGATTTGCTATTGTTTCGGAATCTGTCTGATGACCTGGGTTGTGTGATTTCAAATCTGGGTTTAAACCCAGCACTGTTGTAGAACCTGTATTAGTTTCCATGTCTGAGGGAATTGGTTGAAAATCAGGTGGACAGTCTCCGGCCGCCGGGTCAGTGTGAGGCTTGAGGTGACTGCGTTTAGGATCCCCATAGAGTAGTGAGTGTACAGGACTAGCTGATCTGTCACGGGGTGGGGGAGGGGGTGGGGTTTCTTGATCATCTAGGAAACGCTCCATGTAATCACTGAAAAAGATGGTGTATACTAGAGCATCAATGTGAAAATAGCCATGAGCATTGAAACATGTTTGTGATTCATCCCCCTGCGCCTTACTTTGACATGCTAAACTGTAGGTTTATGGTAACATACATTACAACTTTTTTTTCTTGCAATAATAAAACAGTGAGTGCCTCAATAATGCATCAGAACTTGATGTAAAATGTTACCGACAACAGTACATATACTTATGTGTTGGAGGAATGAATAGTTATCAATCATAAGCAAAAGTTGACAGTATAAATTTCAGAGAAAGTGCAGGTTTTTAAAAACATACGCATACTCTCTCAACTATTGCTACTTTTAATCAACACTTACGTGACCCCAGGATGTAGAGTGTATCTTCTCTTTTCTAGCCTTGTTTTATTGGCAAATATATCATGCCGTTCTGTTTTCTTCCAGAGGTAATAAAACTGTACAAGCTCTCCTATAGACCGAGTCTTCACCTGAAATTGTTATGCAGAAAATACTCAACATAACATTTGTGCCATGAAAATACACAGTGACAAAAGATATAAATGATCTATGCTACCCAATAAATAAATCAAGACTGGTACAATTCCGATAGCTGATTGAAGTCATAGCAAGGCTAGCGGCCATACATGTTTTATTTGTTCAGGGCCGACTGACAAAATGGCCAATTCAATAATTTTTCAGTCATGCCAGGAAAGTGTCATTGCTTGCTGGTTACTTGAGTCTTGAGCTGTACCATAGGTAGTCTTTTACATGGCTAAAACACTGGACCCAGTTGTTCAAAGCATCGTTAGCTTAACGATATCGTTAAGACATAAATTTGTTAAGCAAATATCAGCTAGAGTAACAAATACACTGTTATTTTTTGTTGAAAAAATGAGAGAATCCTTTGCAGTGCAAAGGATTCTCACATTTTTTCAACAAAAAATAACAGTGTATTTGTAATATTAATGTTTGAAATTTTAACGAAACGTTAACTAACGACGTCGTTAGTTTTAAACAACTGGGCCCTGGTCTTAGAATCTTCCAGAGCCAGCTTCCACCCCTATTCTGAAAGCTGTTGCATACTCTTCAAACCCACAATCTTACCTTATTCTGATGTATATGGAAAAAGTCTTTGCCATAAAATTTTAACCCAGTTTCAAAATTACTACATTCTTCTTCTGACCAGAGACTCATCGGATCTGAAAATTAAAGAATCAGGAAATCTATACATATCCAAGTGGCCATGCTAAAGTCAAATTTTGCAGGTTAAGTGCTTGAATCTCACACACATTTTAGTTTTCATGGCAGAAATGTTGAAAATAATAGCTGCACTTGATTCTGCAGATCTGTTTATTTTGATAAAAACTGGAACTTGATAAATACCGGTGCTAGTACCGGACATACCTACTGAAAAACATGTCGCATCTTGCCCTTCTATGTAATTAAAGATATATATAGAAATGGCACATAAGTTTTCTCGATACAATCTTTGTATTTTATTTTATTATAAATTCAAGGATAAAATATTCGTTTTCAATGGTAATTTTAAGAAATTCCAGGACAATTCAAGGAAAAATGGTACTTTTTGCAAATTCAAGTTTTCACCTCAAAGGTCAAATTGAAGGACATTTCCATGTCTGTGCAAACCCTATACACACAGAATTTTCTTTTTTAGAATTTTAAAAACTTTGCTACTACCAGCTGTCTGTGCCTAATTCAAATAAAAAAACAATATGAATTCATTTTTTAAGTTCTAAATTTAGAGACAGAGGACATAAAATTGTTTTGAAAGAGATATTATGGTACCTGTAGGGGGAATGGCCTGCATTTTCCTCCGCCGTAAAGCTTCCTCGACATTATGACCACATTGTAGTAATAAATATAAAGACTGTAAAAAAAAGAAAGATTAAGTACATGATGTGTACATTCAAAAAAAGGTCAGAGACTAAACAAGCCTGAAAGCTGTAGCTTTCTGACACTATTCTAAAAATTTACTAACATTTTAGACAAAAATCACCTTAGCTTGTATTCGGCAAATATTAGATTCTCAACCAAATTTTTGGAATTTTTTAGAATGTGTGGACTTTTTCTCCAACAATCAAATCTAAAGAAGCACACAACTCTTTTTTATGCTTAGGGCTGCAAGGGAGATTAGTACTGTACTGACTGTGTGACACTCTTGAAATAAAGTCTTTATTATTAATTAGAATTTCTCTGTAGGTTTATCACTTCATGTGTACCACAACCAGTCATGTCAGGAAGAAATGACTTGTATGTTCACAAAACTCCCAAATTTTTACCTGTCAGACCAACAACATTTAAGCTTATTTTTCGCTATTTTTCTTTTTTTTAGGGCATCCAGTCTTGTGTGGCAAAGTTTTTGGTTTACCGAGGATACATTTTGTCTGACATATCCAACAAACTTCCTTGAGTACTGTGGGGAGTTAAGAAGAATATATACAGCTGAAAGACAGGTCAGCTTAAAAATTAAGCTCCAGCAAATCACTGATTGGTTTGTTTTTATTATGACGGTTTACGAAAATGCCCATCTCTCACCTGTTCATCATCTTTGATATGAGCACCTGTAGGTATTGCATTCACCCCAACAGAGTTGTTGAGACACTGAAGCTGGATATCACGCAAATACTGCTCAACTGAAAAATATAGCAAAATGAAGTGAAACTCAAGTCACAAATTTGTTGCTTAGTGGCATACAAACAGCCAAATTAATTATAGATGCAATGATAAGGCTCCAAGTTCCATCATAGTATAGTTTAAATTTTAATCTCTGAAATTTGCGTTTTCTTAAGCCCTGTTTACACATTCACGATTTTCTCTACGATTAACCACAATTCACCCCGATTTCTCATGGTCACAAAAACCGGGATGGATCGGGATGAATCGTGGCGAAAAGTGGAAATATTTTGTGGCACTACGATTCCAGTACAAATGTCTACGATATTAGTACGGTGTCTGTAAGGTATCGCTACGAATCAATGACGATTCATGACGGCAACGCTACGGTCAATGAGGATTAACCACGGTGGCACAACGAATGCTCTCGGTGCTTGTACGGTTCGATACGGTACTAGTATGATTCAGGGCGGTAGCCATCATGGAGCTCCGTAGTGAAACCGTGGATGATTCATAGGACAACCGTAAACAAATCATGGTGAATCATGAGAGTTTGTGGTGTCAAAGATTCCACGGTTTCGCTACGGAGTTCCACGATTGGCTACGATCTCTCACGAATAGCCGCGAATATAGCTACGGTGTCAGTACGAATAAACACGATTCTGCTACGGTTACGCTACAAATTAGGCCACGCCCAATAACCACCACGATTCGCCACAATATGCCACGAATGTTTTAAACAGTTTAAAACTTCCGTAGCGCTACCATGGAGTTTCCCGAATTATCACGATTCATCAAGATTCGCCACGATTCACCACAGTTCTACTACGAAACACCACAGTACACGACGATTTTACAAATCGTGGCGAATCGTAGCGGCACCGTAGCCAAAAATCGTAAATGTGTAAATGGGGCTTTAGTGCTTATCTTTTTTTAGGTATCTTATGCATATAAACTGCCAAAGCTCATTTGCAAGATCGTCTCACCTTTATCATGTTCTATTTTACTAGGATCCCATAGCAACCGGTCTTCATTTTCATATGCTGAAAAATAAGCACAAAATGATTTATGCCTAGTCATTAATTTTTCAGTAATGACATGAGTAAACCATCATTTCCTGCTATTTAGCCAGTGCTCTGTGAAGCTAAAAGTGATTTGCTCACGAATATGATGGCAGCAGTAGGTTGTAAACCAAAAACCTCTCATACAGGAGTCTGACACTCTACCAATGACCAATCATAATCCCCAATAAATGATTTACATGTAAGTTCAATAAGACTGCAAACAAAATAACCAAAGCATGGTTTAAGTTCAAGCTCTGCTCAAAAAGCCAATACATGTGTTAAGTAGTTAACAGTTTAAGTTCTAAGAATTTGAAATTTTAAGAAAAAATTCTAATATTGCCTTTGAGCTATTGTACAGGAAAATAACATTGTCACTTATGCGATGTCACAGCTTAAAAACATCTTGCTTAAATGCTTTTCTAGTTAAGTTGAAACCAGCTAATTTGCCATGCAGCTCATTCTAGGAAATTATAGGAGAGGAAATCTTACCTGGTGCATCTCCATACATAGACAGACCTTCTGGAACAACTGCCTGGAAACATGAGCCAACCTGGATTGTCTGAAATTCATTACAATTTAGAGGCAGGTTCAGTAATGTACGGTACATTCCAAGAAACAAACCTTATTACAAGCACAGGAACATTCAGATCATTTAAGTAAGATGCTGCATATCTCATACTTTCTTCAATGAATTCTAAAATTCTAATATAAACTAGCATTATCTTCAAATGAATGTGGCCCATTCACTTGTCTGAAGCGCATTTCAGTTCTAAGGCCGCAAAATATGTGTTGCTTTTAAGCTTGTGAGCTTCAGCTGTTCAATTATTTGGGACACAGTGGCTGTGCGATCAGATACCAAAAACTTGAAATTTCAAAGCTCTTTCAGTCAATACTTTTGAGCTGTGTTGTGTACCTTTTTCCAATCTTCATCTCTCTCAGGTTTATAATCAATGTCAGCCTCGGAATCACTGTCCTCACTGTCTTCAGCTTGACTCTTAGCTGCAGTAAAATAAGAAATCCCAATTATATTTAAAACCATAATTGTTTCAATTTTCACAACACCTTTCAAGATTTTTTGATTTTTTGATTTTCTTTATTTTTTTCATTTTAAGGATGTTCGCTGCCAATGAAAAAGTATTCAAACTTTTTTTCTAACCACTCTTTTTTGATTCCAAAATACAACACAAGACATTTGAAAACAAAATAAATATAGGGTAGTGTGCATTTTTTCAAGCTACATGCCTCTGAATGAGACCTCTGAGCACCATGTTTTAAATTTGGTAAAATTAATTTAATTTATAATTCTTTGAAACATACCTGTCTTAAACAAAAATACACCTAGAATGCTTTCAAAAGTCATAATATTTACGTAGCGCAGACAATTTTGGACCAAAAGCATAGAAAAATTTGCAACTTGGAGTGGATGACAAAATTTTACGATTCCTTTTCTAACCCTACCCCCATACTTGAAAAGTCGGAAAAAATCAATATTTTGAAATGTACCAAACCCATATTTGTTGATTCAAACTTTTTCTTGTATTTTCACACAACATAGAACTTGGTAATGTTGTTCAAATAAAAGAAAGAAAAATATAGGGTAGTGAGCATATAAGAGAGAACCAACAACTTGAAAATCGCCATTTTCGGCCTTTTTTCGGCTGTTTTGTTTCTAAAAGCCCATTTCATAAAACCACCTTAAATTTTAAAACCAGCACGCCAAAGACACAAAAAATGACTTAGAATACCATGTACACATATACTGCTGCTAAAATAAACATCGAACTAGCGCAATTAATTTGAAGATGTGTAACATTCAAGTTTAATCTACCCTACCCCCTAAATTTTACTGACAACTAAAATTTTCTGAAAAGTTGCAGAAAATGGGGTGAAAAAATGAAGTTTCTTAGATTGACAATTTTCATGGCTCATTCGATGCATATTATCAATATGTATCCAAATATAAAATATTAGGAAAATATCTGCAACCGTTTACGAGATATTCAAGAAAAGAAAAACCGGAAGTTCCGAAATGTCAAATGTTAGCAGCGAACATCCTTAAGCCATTCAATCTGAAATGGGATGAGTCTATGATAAACAATAAAAGTATTGATCTACAATATAAGCAGATTTTTTGTTAGGGTGACTTTATTCTGAAGTCTCATCAGGCGAGCCTAAGATTAAAGCTGAAAATCGAAAGAAACAACAGAAAGATTTACAAGAATCAGCGTTCAGTGTGTTCACCTTTAAACTATAATGAGTACTCACATCTGAGCAGTCTGGCCGTCTGTGACTGTTCCATTGTCTCCAATAAATCGTCCACGCCAGTTTCTTTATCATCTTCGCCCCCAGAGTTAGACAACAAATCCCTTGCTATCTCCTCCTTGTCTAGTGTGAGATCTTGGTTACTCAGTATCTCTTCTTCGCTGCTGGAGCGAGAGTCGGAGCCAGTCGTTGTGTCGGATGATGGTGGGTCGCCGCCATTACTGTAGCCGTACATCGCAAGGAGGTCTTCAATTGGCATATCACCTTCCTGTTATCAGAACACTTAAGATTTTAAGTCTTACTAGCCTATTAAGAGTAAATACGTATGCGAGAACTGAAGCAAGAGCTAACAAATTATTGTTTTGGTATTTATCAGGCTATTTAGCTGTCAACTTTGAAACTTCATGTACATTTACTAGCCCCACTTAGTGAACACATTTAGTACTTTTAAATTACACAGCTTTGCTACACAGATAGCACAACCCCGTGGTTTCTAAACACAAAATGTCAAGTTCTCAGCAAAGTCAGCATCTGTGGCTTTGCATCTGTCTGCAAGAGTTTTCAATGTCGTTGGAAAAAAAAAAAATCCATTAGCTTTTCAAGTAACTTACCTTTTCCAGATCATCCAGTTCACCAGAACAGCTCTCACCACTCATGTTTTCTTCCTCTTCTAGCGTTCTTTCATCATCATAGTCGTGAATCATCATCTCCGCAGTGGGGTCAAAATCTTGATCAGCTTCTACATATTCAAAAATAATATTTAATATAAGAAAGTAAACCAGAGGACCATTGGTCCTGAGAACGCTCACCTGAAGCCTGATCTTGGAGTATTAAGTCATCATGAAATGACCTTGACCATGAATACTCACACACCTTTATTGAATTGATAAGTTGTCTGCATCTGCAAAGTTTCAGGTCTCAGGCTGCAATAGTTTCCAAACCCAGTGATTTATGAGAAAACCATAATTTTAATTTTGATATTTAAATGACTTTGGGTCAAGGTCAAGAAATGACCTTGGCCTTCATTAATTACTTACCTTCATTAACTCCATTGGTTGTCTGCATCTAGCAACTTCCAGGTCTCAGACTGCAACAGTTTCCAAAATATCCATTGTTTTCGCCTTTTCCCATGTAAAAGCCTATGTTTCCAAAATTGACCTTGCCGTAAAATAGATCAAGGTCATTTTATGGTCATCATTTGATCAAACTATGATGGGCTGGAGTCCCAGATGCTACATACCAAGTTTCGCGAAAATTGGCCTGCCGGTTCTGGAGAAGAAAATTTTTGAGTAGTTTTTACCATATATGGGCGTGGCAGCCATCTTGGTATTGTGACCTGGATTTCGCGATCAAACTTTCGTCTCCCCTACCCATGGATGCTCCTCATAAAATTTCACTTTGATTGGCCCTGCAGTTTCAGAGAAGAAGATCTTTGAAAAGTGTGTATGGACGACAGACTGGCCAAGGTCAAGAGATGACCTTGACCTAAATTAATCACATACCTTCATCTACTCCATCAGTTGTTTGCATCTACCACTTTTCTAGCATCAGGCTGCAACAGTTTTCAAAAAATCCATAGTTTTCACTTTTTCCCATGTAAAAGCAGTTTTCACTTTTTCCCATGTAAAAGCCTATGTTTCCAAAATTGACCTTGCCGTAAAATATGTCAAGGTCATCCTAGGGGCCTCATTTTATAAAACTATAATGGGCTGGAGTCCTAAATGCTACATACCAAGTTTCATGAAAATCGGCCTGCCGGTTCTGGAGAAGAAGATTTTTGAGTGGTTTTTACCATATATGGGCGTGGCAGCCATCTTGGTCATGTGACCTGGATTTCGCGATCAAACTTTTGTCTCCCCTACCCATGGATGCTCCACATAAAATTTCACTTTGATTGGCCCAGTAGTTTCAGAGAAGAAGATCTTTGAAAAGTGTGTATGGACGACAGACTGGCCAAGGTCAAGAGATGACCTTGACCTACATCAATCACATACCTTCATCTACTCTATTAGTTGTTTGCATCTACCACTTTTCAGGCATCAGGCTGCAATAGTTTTCAAAAAATCCATAGTTTTCACTTTTTCCCATGTAAAAGCCTATGTTTCCAAAATTGACCTTGCCGTAAATTAGGTCAAGGTCATCCTAGGGTCATCATTTTATCAAACTATGATGGGCTAAAGTCCCAAATGCTACATACCAAGTTTCATGAAAATCGGCCTGCCGGTTCTGGAGAAGAAGATTTTTGAGTGGTTTTTACCATATATGGGCATAGCGGCCATCTTGGTCATGTGACCTGGATTTCGCGATCAAACTTCCATCTCCCCTACCCATGGATGCTCCACATAAAATTTCACTTTGATTGGCCCAGCAGTTTCAGAGAAGAAGATCTTTGAAAAGTGTGAATGGACAACAGACTGGCCAAGGTCAAGAGATGACCTTGACCTAAATTAATCACATACCTTCATCTACTCCATTAGTTGTTTGCATCTACCACTTTTCAGGCCTCAGGCTGCAATAGTTTTCAAAAAATCCATAGTTTTCACTTTTTCCCATGTAAAAGCCTATGTTTCCAAATTTGACCTTGCCGTAAAATAGGTCAAGGTCATCCAAGGGTCATCATTTTATCAAACTATGATGGGCTGAAGCCCCCGATGCTACATACCAAGTTTCGTGGAAATCGGCCCACCGGTTCTGGAGAAGAAGATTTTTGAAGGGTTTTTACCATATATGGGCGTGGCGGCCATCTTGGTCATGTGACCTGGATTTCGCGATCAAACTTGAAATGCCACTACCCAAGGAGGCTCCACATAAAATTTCAACTAGATCGGCCAAGCAGTTTCAGAGAAGAAGATCTTTGAAATTGTGGACGACGGACGGACGACGGACGGACGGACGGACGCCGGATCATGGCCATCCTATAAGCTCACCTTGTGAGCCTTCGGCTCAGGTGAGCTAAAAAGTATTTATAGCCTACAAAAATTTGGAAATAATAAATCTTACCAACTAAAGCTTTTCAAAATCCCAAACATCACATTACCTTTACCATTTTCAAAATCATCTTTTACTACCTTGAACACAAATTATATGCTGTCTTTTTGGAAAAAGGTAGACATGCAAATAAATAAATCTGAAATACAGAAAACAGCTCACTGTAGACACGAACCAATGATGTCACTACTCACTAAAGTATATTGAGTTACGAAGGAACAGGTGGAAGCTCATATTCTTGAGCTGCTGCATGAGAAAACTAGCAATCTGCATATGCGAAAACACACACACTGATTATAGCACCTTTGTTTTCGCTACATAGATACTACAATCCCAGCGATAATGCTGGCTCCAAAATAACTTGGAAGAAAATCTCTCGCCAGGCCAAAACTAGCGAGACATTATGAATTTATCAAACTGGCAAAATGGTTTGTGAAAATAACTGTTTCGTATGAGATTTTTCCTCCCATTTAGCCAATTTCAATGAGATATTCAGCCAAAAAATGAGAGAATCTCTCACAATCTCCCCAGAAAATAATCCCTGCAATCCCCCTTCTTCTAAAACTTCTAGTCTGCTTTTATGACTGTAGATGCTGGTTTATGTCAGACATGGTCAGAAACTTTTAAAAATTGTTGGGTTTCTCATGCGTAGGCTCAATTCAAGTTATAGTTACCTGAGCTACATGCACTACCACTGCCATTTGTGCTTTCAGCTGTACTTCCTGCACTTGACTCGCTAGTCTGAAATATTTTAATAACCAAATTCTTAAATTCTCAAATACTTTAAATTCTAAAGGCGCCGATACAAAGCTTTAGTCATGTTTTAGCTTCTTAGACAACAATTTTTCAGTCATGTAGGAATGGACAAAATCTATGACAATTACAATTTTTTTCCAAGTTAACTTTGCAAAAATGCATTTTCCACTTGTGTCCAATTGAAAGAAGTTATGCCACACATGGTTATTATAAAAGATCAAGAGAGTTACAAAAACTGGACAAATGCACCAAAAATGAAGTGGAACATTGGCTGATGATGTAGTTGCCAAATCAAGAAAGGACGAGTCTGGACGACCAATATGGAGAAGGGACCTTGGAAAAGTCTCATTCTCATTGAAGCCCGTGAATGACTCTGAGCTCATGATCCCTGGTCTACAACAGGTTTGGCTCATCTCGGAAAATTGTGATCGAAATTATCGCACATATACGTGACATTTAAGTCTCCATATCAAGGGGAATCACTCCAAACCAATAATTCTGACTAAATAATGAAACGAATTGAGACTAAAGAATGAAACGAATTGGAAATGGCTGATCGCGCATATGCGAGATCTTCGATACTTGAGGTGTGGGCTTCAGCAGTAAGGTCCAGTCTTCGCAAAAACTTCAAAACATCTGCTGGACAGCTGTCTGACAGCCTGAAAATTTTTGCTGGTCAGAAAAAAAATTTGTCGGACAAAAAAAAAAAAAAAAAAAAAAAAAAAAAAAAAAAAAAAAAAAAAAAATAGAGCTTCGTAAGCTCATTGTTTTCCATGAATGAGCAAAAGAATAGGGGTGTAACGATAGTCCAAAAATGACTATTGCGATAGTATTGACATTGCAGGAATCACTATTGCGATACTAGTACTATTGCAGGGTACTATTGCAATACTATTGCGATACTATTGCCTTTAAAAATATTTTCCTGTTTTAGGAGGAATTAAAAGGTATTAAAGCATTCAAACTGTGTTTCTGAATGTATTACATCCACAAAAGCATAAACAAGACATTTCATGGTAAATTGGTAATGGACTAGTGCAAGAAACACATTTCATTCGAATACAAGTAGAAACATATGTATAATTTAAATCAAAATGACTAGATATTTCATATTGAAAAAACTAGATAGTGCCATAGTAGGACTTCATTAGTAGATGCATCTTACAATATACACCTGCACCTCGTTTATACACGGTCGCCGGGATCCATACCATTTTCCCTATTAATTATCCGATCCGTGCTAAAATGGGAGTCCGGAGAGTCTGGTAAACTCATTGGCAAAATGTAATGTTTGTTCACCTCTTTATTCCATTCAACTGTCTGTTTTGTTCTTCATTTCTCTTTGCAAAGATCTATTTCAACTTTCTGATTTGATTTCTTTTTATGCATTAAAAATAAATATATAATAAACTCCAACGATCTTATTTTCTCCAGGTTTTTCCCAAACCATGTAGGTCTAATTATAGCACAGTTTGTTCTTCCATTCATGGGATGCACTGTAGCTGGACTATGTGGTCATCACTGTGTTTGGTTTTCAAAATATGATTTTTCACCAATATTGTTATCTGACCACAATTATACCACTGGTGCATCATGGGAAAGTGTTTACAACATGTCTAGGGTCACATTTAGTGACATAGTTTGTAGAAAAAAAAAATCGATTTTTCTGGAATGACCAGTGAAACTGATCTTGTTATGCCCCCTGTTGTAGAATAATTAAAGCGGAGTGATACATTTGGCAGCCCGGACAACACAAATTTTCTCTTCACTAGTGTAGTTGACTGTGTAATGCATTGCTCCAGATGTCAAATTGATTATTTACCTGGATTCCAGCGATAAAAAATGGGGAAAGTGACTTTAATGATAAATTGACAAAATAAACAGTGCTGCAATTTCTTGTCTCATTTACTGTGTCAACACGTCTGATTACAACATACATGTAATTGGTCTTTGATCTCACCGCGTGCACAGCTGACGTCTTTAACTCGGTCAGAGTGTATTTCACGTGTTATCGGCTAAGTGTCAGTCGGGGATGATTAGTCCAACAGTGCTTGTTTACACCTGAATTAGTGTCAAACGGCTTTCGTGCAAGCAGTCAGAATCCAAGGGAAAAAACTTTGTTCCACTTCCGCTTTTATGAAAAACGAAAATAAACGTTCAAACTCGCCGAAAAACTCTGAAACTGCGGGAAGAGGAAGACTATCGAAACTATCGATAGTTCAACACACTATAGGCGATAGTCATCGATGTATAATTTTACCATCGATGCAGTACAATTGGCACGGTCACTATTGCAATACATCGATAGTCCGATGCATCGTTACACCACTACAAAAGAATTATTTGTTTTTCTGTTTACTACTCTTTGAACAATATCGTTTGAACCTCTTTTTAGGGCATTCGAATTACCTTTAGGGAAATTACGGCAGCGAGCAAATTATTCAAGAATTCCACGACAAAATTACGCGACTTCGATCGGAGGAAGGTCAAGGCCGTGCTTTAAGAGTTATATCCCTTCTTTTCGGGTCAGGTATGAAAGCCATGACCATGAAGTGCCTGCTCTTCCGAACCAGCTATAATATTCAATTCATGTGTATCTTCACGAAATAAAACAATTTTACATTATTCCATGTGTATCAATATTTCAAAATAATTGACTCATATAAACCGTGTTAGTTATATTGTAACCGTGTATTATTTTCACACTTTGAATGGTCATTCTAGGTTCGGCACCCCAGCATGGCAGGCGCAGCGCGGTCGAAGGTTTCATACCTGATCGAATATTTCTGTACACTGAATGTATTCGATTGGCTAAAATTCTTGGCTGACCAATCAAAATTGTAAACATGAAACCAACATGGTCGCCCGCACGCATCTCAACAAACTGCAGAAAACAATCGGAACAAAGTTGATTTATTTTATCATTCATCGTTGAAAAGGCGAGTTGACAATTTTATAGTATGAACTGGCCTTTTTCTCGTCGGACGGATCGACCGGGAACATGACAGATATCGCCGGTCAGTTTCAAAATTTGTCGGAAATGACCGAGACCGACACTTTTCGTGAAGACTGAAGGTCCTCCTCTTCAAAAAAGATTACAACCCAGAAATAAAAGATTACAAACAAATATTTTACTATCTGAAACTCTTTAAAAGATCAGAGATCAAAATGATGTAAAAATAGTTCGTAGAAAAATTCTGTGATTCTGTCGGCAGATGGTTGAAATCCTTGTTCGTTTTGCAAAATTTACGTCTGCACACCTCTGTAGTTTCTCTCCACGCGGTCTGATCACATCCAAAAAAAGCCGAGCCGAATCGTCGAAAGACCAGACTAAATGATAGCAATCGTGTAAGATTTCTATCTCGCAGAACCGCGATAAAATTGTCTCATTAATTTCTATTGAAATATAGAACCTCCTGTACTGCCAGTAAATACATGGCGCCGTCGCGCATCTGCGTGATAATTTCGATCATGATTTTCTGAGATGATCCAGACCTGTACAAGGTGAAGCTATCTATCTTCTATTTAGCTATAACCACTACACAGAGGCATATAATCATTCTTATGGTACTTCTTGAAAATACATTCAAGCAATAAATATTCTCATTTGAACAACTGCTTTGAGGTTTTAAATTATGAATAAATTCTACAGCTGCGCAAAGGTCTTGTGCGCATCGCTGGACAGTGGATTTCTTTGAAATCCGACGGCGCTCTTTCTTAAAATTGGAAAATCTGCAAAACTGTACAACTGTTCGTCAAAATCCGCTCAAGGTTTGTGGTTTGGTGTTTGATCAACAAAACCGCTGAGTGCGGAAGTCTCATTTCACTTCAGTGATAAGAAAATGGAATTATTTTAGGTCTCTGAGATTTTTTATCTTACCGTCGCCATCTTTCGAGCTTATGGGATACCTCGCAAGCGAAAGCGAGGCCGAGATTTCCCGCGAGAGTCAGTGCCCGTTTCTTACATGTTTTCTGATTGGCTTATCTTAGGAGGCATCGGAAGAAGAATTGTTCGATTAAATAGATTAAATTTGACCCTCCATTGTAAAAAGAATAATTTTTACATGCCTTATAAACCATTAAATAAAGAACTTCAGTTTTCACGTTCGTTAAGTCATGCATTTTATGTAGGAAATAAAAATTAACTCTGAATGCAAAAGCGAATTAACCAATCAAAATCTGCAAAGTATCTGACAGCTGGTTTCCATTAGCGACGAGGGAAGCCAAAACAAGATGGTCGACTGGCTTTGAGAAACTTCACCTCCTTCAACATAAAGAGGAAAATGTCTACAAACAAACCAAGAAAGTCTCAGCATATGCTTGCTCCTGGGTAAAGACTGTTATGATCTTTAGCTTCACTAAGGAGTGGTTCCAAATATGTTGAAAACAGTAATCAAGTTGTCAAACTCAAATAAAAAACAAGGCACCAATTAAAATTTAAAAAAAATAAATAAATTTTTTGAAAGTGGCATTGGCACCCATAATCTAGTCTGACTGGTTAGGGTCAAAACAAAACTAGTATGAAATAAAGGCACACTGACGTATCTGCAAATGCACATGGTAAACCTTGGCCTGAGCCTAGAAACTTTTGTCGAAAATCGTTACCATAGGCATAGAGTGTATCCAGCTGCATGTCCAGTAGCAGTGGGATAATACCATACATACCAAAATGGTCTACAAGTCTCATGAAGGAGAGAGTTCTCAGCTCCCTGCTCTCTGATGCACCATTTCTGCATTGTCTTCTGGTTCACAGAAATCAATGTTTGTTTTGTTTGCTTGTTTGGTCAATATTAATAGTATACAGGTAACCAAACAGTGCTACAGATAAGCAGCATATCTGCGTATTTACCCAATTAAAATGTCTTAAAACCCAATTAAGATTTACAGGTCTGTGTACAGAAAAGCAAAAGAAATCTTCGATACGCAAATCAGATTATTTTCTTTGCGTACAGCCCAATTTCAATTCATGTCAAAATACAGGATGTTTACCAAACTGTGCTTGCACATGCGTGTAGTTACAATCGAGCACATGTGTCTATTTTTGGAACTTGGTTCCCGTTTCACCATTCATATCGTATAGAGCGTCTTGATGATCAAGACTATGAGCAATCAATTTTCTCCTTCAGGATAATAGGCTTGCGCAGTACGAATTGTACTTTCAGTTTGACTGGGAGAAAAGGAAGCCCAATTCTTTAGCTTATTTCTTTCAATAATGACCCATCAGATTTAATTTATTGTATGTAAAGTTAAGAACACTTGTTGAAATTTTATTTTTCATTATTTCCACACAAACAATTCATTGATTCTGCAATTAAAAGCTAAAGAGCATCCTAAAATCTTACGCAACTTACGATCTTTGTTAACCGTACCCCACCCACTATGCTTGTATTATAAACAGGGTGATGGCTCTGCATCTAGTTGCAATAGGAGTTTATATCAAAAATAGATCACCTCATTGAGCAAAACACTGTTTTTACAACAGGAAGCAGCTTCCAAAATATTTTGTGTCATTTGAAATGTGGATTTTTGCCTTTTCTTGTTGCTTAAAAACAGATTTAACAAGTATTAGCTTTTAGAAAAAGCTTAATAACATAGACATGTAGTCAGTGATAATTGAGGATAACTTTTCAAGTATCACTTCCAATGTTATAGCAAATGAGCTTAGATACCCTCAAAACAAGAGGCAAATCAGTTACTAATGATTTTTGTTTTTATTTTTAACCTTTTCTTTCATCCTCAATTAGGATACCCAATACAAAAACGTGAAGTACCCAATTCGAAATTTTAAAAATTATATTTTTACCCAATGGAATCCGAAATACCCAATTTAGCCAAAAAGAGGTGGGTAAATACCCCTTGACCATCAATCCTTATCTGGAGCACTGACCAAAACTGCCTTTGATTTTTTTTTCTCAAGCAGTGAAGGGGTTTTGGTCTCCTGTAATTCCAATATTGATTATGCAGCATAAGCTGAGAAACAGCACATAATGCAAAAATGTTGAAAAGAAAAATGGACTTTTCCTCCCAGCGCCCAAAAATCGCCTGAGGATTGATTGACTCAGTATCAGAAGATAGCTAGATAAAAATGTATTTCTACAAATTTTCGCTCCCTGTTCCCTAAAACCCCAGTGTTTTCGTGTCCGCCCCCCCCCCCCCCCCAACAAATAGCCATTCTGTCCTGTCTCGCCCAGCCCCCACACAAAGCCATAATTTGGCTAAAAACCTAGCAATATAAGGATATGGCAAGTGTAAGAACAAGGAACCTATTGGCGTTAAGTCTTAAGACAGCTCTATGTTTTGGTCTAGCTAAAAACCCCGAACAAGAGTGTTTGTCTTACTGAAGGGTATTTGACTAAGCCGAAACAACCTTTGGGACCAAAACAACCCGCTGGGTATCTGGCTCAAGTAGAAACAACCTGTTAGGGGTGTTTTGGGGTATCCGACTCGAGCGAAACAATTCGAGGCCAAAACAACCATTTTTCGCTTCGGTCACACTTTTGCACCCAAACGGAAACTGGAAAGAAATGCATTTTTTTTTTTGTTAGTTTGGGAAACAAATTTGATCTGAAATAGGATGTATGGAAATGTTTTTCACAAAGAAAAAAAAATGTTTATTTTTCACAAAGAAAAAATGTACTATTTTTCACAAAGAAAAAATGTACTATTTTTCAAAAAGAAAAAATGTATAGTCAAGGATAGAATTTTTAAAAAAAAATTTCCCGAAATTTGAAGGGACCACATGGCCATTTACAGGCATATACTAACAAGACTATTTTGACCTTGTGTTCCGCCGCGAACAACATCAAAAGCAAGGAGCTGAACAGTGTAGTATTTATGAAGCATTTTGTCGCAAAGACCATCATATTGATCAAATGATTGGGCTTTTGCCTTCATATTTACGAGTTAGTACTATGAAGCTTCAGTGGTCAATGCAAGTTTAGAAACATAAGAAGTTATTAAAGCACATACCTTTGTAACCATTTCTTCAAACGCAGCACTCATTATCATTATCCTTGTAAGCATATGGCTTCTACTGATGTACTGGTATCTTGATACAGGTCTTGTCTGGTAATGGTTGGATGTGCAGCATGACAAGCAGCCTTGAAACTTGTGTGAGTGCAGTCTTCCAGCACTGATAGTCTTGATTTGAACATGTTCCTGACCTGAAGTTATATGTTCTGGATAGACTTAGAAATGACTCAACCCTTGTTCTAAATTCATGGAACAGGGATTCACTTAAATTATTTTTAGTGTGTCGACAAAGTTTTGGACAAATGAGCCGCATCATGAGAAAACCTGATTTTTGCCTGGGCGAAAACAAAGGGGCAGATCAGCTTCTCAGTACCTAAGTAACTGCGAAGCTGATCAGCGCCTTTGTTATCGCTACTTGGATAGTACAATTCCTCTTCTACTTATAGCTAATATTTCAAGCTTCTAGCTTGCTTCTGTGGCTGTACAGGCTGATTTGTGTCGCACTCGGTCGGAAACCCCGAAGACCGGTTTTCTTGCGTGATGGCTCAAATATTGTACAATGTTATGTCTTGTAGGCATACTGGGGCAAGTACAGCATCAAGAAAAAGCATCCAGGGTGCTTCGGTAATGAAAAGCAAATATGGGAAAGCTGGAGGAACAACATATAATAGCTCGAGGACAAATATTCCATTGTCGGCTAGCAAGACAAGACAAGACAAACAGGCAGAAAAGCCACCTAGAGCCCCCGTCCAGGTATGGTTTGAGACCTCATTATTTATTTGACATACATGTAGTTGATAAACTGTTAAAGGTACATGATATGCCACACTGCAAGGTTTAGATATGGGTTACTCATTTTAAGAATCATCAGCATGCATAAAATTAAACTTTATCAGTTCATTTTTGTTATGGGTAATAATTTTCAGAAACCATCTGATTGCATGTATAGTTTGTTTTTTTATTGTCTATTCTAACTCTGAAGCCTCTCAGTGAAGTGATAAAGCCAGTAACATAAGAAATCTGTGCTGTAGGTGCATTTCCAGACTTTAAACAGAAGCCCTGACTGACTTTAATTATTGTTGCTGTGACAAGTGGTCTGGTCCCGCGGTTATAAAACTTTAATCATGCTCAACTCAGCGGAGCTTAAAATTTCAACTGCTCATAAATACTTCAAATATCCAAAATTATATTAAACCGCATGTCTAGATCACTAAAATTGGTAATTATACCCCCCGCAAAACGAAGTTTTAGGGGGGTATACTGTTTTCAGTCTGTCCGTAATTCCGTGATTCCGTCATTCCGTCATTCCGTCAACATTTTGACATCTTTGCTGAATAACTTAAGTAGTTTTTGCCCGATGTTCTTCAAATTTTCAACACACCTGCACCATTAGACAACACATGTGTGATATGAATTTAGGGGCCAAAGGGTCAGTTTTGCAAGAGTTATGGGACTTTTTAAACCTATACATAGAATGTTTGCCATAGTGCTAATAGTGCATACTTTGTGAAATCAACTCCTCCTACAGCTTTCAATATTCTCTTTTGATACTTTGCAGATATGTGCCAGAGATATTGAAGATATGCATGAAGAAGTATTATGCTGAAAAAATGAATTTTGACAAATTTACGGCATTTTGAACTTAGCCAATTTTCGATAATTGCCATATTCAATAATGGTTGGTAGTGCATAGTTTGTGAAATCAACTCCTCCTAGGGCTTTCAGTATTTCTTTTCAATACTTTGCAGACATGTTCCACACATATTGAAGATGTGCATGAAGAATTATAATGCTGAAAAAATAATTTTTGACAAATTTACAGCATTTTTCAACATAGCCATTTTTCGACTATTGCTTATATACAATAATGATTGGTAGTTCATAGTTTGTGAAATCAACTTCTCCTAGGGCTTTCAGTATTTCTTTTCAATACTTTGCAGACATGTTCCACACATATTGAAGATGTACATGAAGAATTATAATGCTGAAAAAATAATTTTTGACAAATTTACAGCATTTTTTAACATAGCCATTTTTTGACCATTGCTTAAACAATAATGGTTGGTAGTGCATATTTTGTGAAATCAACTCCTCCTAGGGCTTTCAGTATTTCTTTTCAATACTTTGCAGATATGTTCCACACGTAATGAAGATGTGCATGAAGAATTATAATGCTGAAAAAATAATTTTTGACAAATTTACAGCATTTTTCAACATAGCCATTTTTTGACCATTACTTATATACAAAAATGGTTGGTAGTGCACATTTTGTGAAATCAACTCCTCCAAGGGCTTTCAGTATTTCTTTTTGATACTTTTCAGACATGTTCCTCACATATTGAAGATGTGCATGAAGAATTATAATACTGAAAAATTAATTTTTGACAAATTTACAGCATTTTTTAACATAGCCATTTTTTGACCATTGCTTTTATACAATGATGGTTTGTGAAATCAACTCCTCCTAGGGCTTTCAGTATTTCTTTTCAATACTTTGCAGACATGTTCCACACATATTGAAGATGTGCATGAATAATTATAATACTGAAAAAGTGATATTTGACAAATTTACATCATTTTTCAACATAGCCATTTCTTGACCATTGCTTATATACAATAATGGTTGGTAGTGCATACTTTGTGAAATCAACTCCTCCTAGGGCTTTCAATGTTTCTTTAAGATTCTTTGTAGATTTGTTCCAGATATATTTTAGATGTGCATGAATAATTTTCATGCTGAAAATTTAATTTTTGACAAACTTACAGCTTTTATTTAACTTAGCCAATTTTTACCATTTCTCATGATAAACAACGATCATAGTGCATACAGTGAAATCAACCTCAAGCTTTCAATATATTCTTTTAATATCTTATAGATGTGACTGGCATACTGGGGATGTAATGAAGGATTATAATGCTGAAAAGATCTTTGACAAATTTTTTGCATGTTTGACTTAGGAAGTTATTGGCCAGCTTCAGATAATTTTGCGGGGGGTATACTGAAAGCCTTGCTTGCAGCCAATTTCTAGTTTATCCTGCTCATAAATGTCAAATGCCATTGTTGGCATTTTAACTTTTATGAGCAGGATAAATTTTAGTCTCTACAGCTGAGTTGAGCATGAAATAAATTTTATAACCTTGCGGCCTGATTTTATGCTCTGTTTTGTATGACACAAGTTGTTGCCAGTTGTGGTGACAAACCTAAGACAACAACAGTAATTCTATTTCATATCATAATTTCAGTGCTATTAAATTTTCCATTTATAGGTGTTTGACGAAGCTGGAAATGATGTCACGCCTCTGCCGTTATTTGTGTCGGACCCAAATCAAGTCAGCAAGAAACAAAGCAACCTGTTAGGGGATAGTTCTGCTGGAACAGTGAGTATAGGGGGAGGGGTTGGTGCACAGAGTAAAATCTTTGGTAATGTGTTTAATGATCTAAATATGGAAATTTAATGAGTGATTGCTGTTTTTCTTGCATAATAATTTTGGCAATAAAGTTTTAAACTTTTCAGATCTAATTCAATTAATTGTTGATTTACCAAATATAATTGCAATTCACATCTTCCTTGCCTTACTCATTTTCTAATTAGTTGAAATCTATGTTAAATATGTTGAACCTAGTTGTATTAGAGCAACTAACTTCTATATTTTAGAAACAAAGCGCCATCCAAAATCGAAATGCTTATGGTATATTGATATGATTGAAACATTTCTTTCAGCCAACCGACTTGATGTCCCAGGCCTCCATATACAACACAGGAACAGTAACTGCTAGCACTTTTGGAGGTCCATTTACTAGGTAATGTTATAGTTGAGCCATCTCTTGGGAAAACCAACAGTGTGGTTTTTGAACAGGTCCGACACAAACTGGTCTGTACCGTTACTGGAGAAAACTAGAATCTTGAAAGTTTGGGTATAAGTAGAGGAGGAATTGTACTATCTGAGTAGCGAAAACAAAGGCACTGATCAGCTTCGCAGTTACTGTGAAGCTGATCTGCACCTTTGTTTTCGCAAAGGCAAAAATCTGGTTTTCTCATGACGCGGCTCTTATTATTTTTTAATCTGGGATCCTATGTGTGGCCCTTGATGCACAGCAAAGATCCAGATCAAGCTGGCTGATACACAGGCTAGTCTGTTTTCCTATTATGAATGAATGCTACCTATATTTTGTTTGTTTTTGCTACTGGGTAGTTATGTAAATTGACTTTTGTTGTCAAAATTTTAGTTTATGTTTTAATAGATCCTCATGAGATTTTATGGAAAATGTCATAAACATGTCATAAAGTACGCCAAAAAATGGTTAGCCTGAATTACTTGTGATTTATCATTTATTCACTTTAATGTAGAATGATAGACTTGGCTGTTATTCTGCATGACTCAGATGCAGAACCCCCTAGTCATTACGAAAACATGCCCATGCAATATACAGAGATTTTTAAAAGTTGTAAAAAATGAAAATTTTCATTGGAAAATTTTTGCTATTTTTCTTATTTTTGCTCAAAACATAGATTGTGGGTACACGTTAGAACCGCCTCGCCGAGGCGGTTCTAACGAGTACCCACAATCTATGTTTTGGAGCAAAAATAAGAAAAATAGGTATACCCCTGCATACCCCAGTTTTGCTATATAAAAGTGGGGTTTGATGGGGTACACATTTCACGGATATGTTTTCCTGATGGTAGAATTACATATTAATCTGCAATGATGTTAATATTGCAAACTTTGTCCTAAAACCCGCCTGTCCTCAAAAATTCACAGTTATTACTGTTTTACAGAAAAAGTCAATACATGTATTTAAAAAGCAATAAAAATTTTGATTTATGGAGATAAAAAATGGCCAAAATGGACTTTCAGCAAGATAGGCATGATACAAGGTTTTATGTAGACAAAATGGCCAATATAGAATCTTGTATATGAAGCCTGTCTTGTCTTTTTGGTCATTTTGGAGTTTAAAATGCATTCACATGCTAGCTGCCATTGATCGGTGTAACACAAAAAATGTTTGATGCTGTGTTTTATCATTGTAGGTCGGTTTTTACCCAGTCTGACACAAGGTCAGAGTCTATGTTAGAGGAAGTAGAAGACTCACAGGAATTACCCTCTTGGGGAGGTAAGAGACTTAGACAGTTCTATTCATTGTCTAGAAAAACAAAAGGAAGACAATTAAGGCAAAGGGGTCATTGAACTAGAGACTTGTATTGAACATGGTTATTTTTGTCATGTTTTTGATACTGTAAGTTCGGAAATGTCCGCGAGAACTTAATTTTCGCAATTTCAATGACTGACGAATTCAAAGTTCTCGCTAATAAAATGCTTAAGTAAAGCTTTAAGAATTTACAAACTTGTGCCCTCTTGCGAATTCAAAAACTCACTAAGTCTTGTAAATTTGAAATAGATAATTTGTGAAATAAAAGTCACACGAAAATTTACAGTAGTTGGTACAAGACATTCTTCTGAAATTTTTGGTAAGTTTTTATTAAAGCTTGTCCTCTGTTTAACCCTTATCCTGCTGAATTTACAATAAATAGGGCTGAAATCAGTGTTGACCTTGCTTGAGACTCCATAATTCCACCATAAAAAGTCAGATTAGGCTGTAATTTTCGCCAGTGGAGACATCCATTTTACCCATAATTCTCTAGCTGTCATGTGATTTCCAAATATGGCAGTCACGTTACAAACAGGCGAAAATTTCACATACTTATAAAAAAAAGACTCTCTGGAGATTAGTGCTTACTGTGTATATTCCAGAAAGAAAATAGCTACATGACTAAAATCCTCATTCAATTCTGCATCTTTACCACTACAGTCTAGTAATGATTTCCGAATGACTGGCCAGGTTTCCATAAAATCCAGTCAAAATTGCGAGTGGAGTTCCTAAAAAATTGACCTATTAGATTTGGATGGTCTCGGTCCCAATTTCTTGGATGCCGCACCACGTAGGAAATCTGCAAAGAGAGTGGTATTTCTAAAGGTTGACTACCCCTCCAAAACAACAGTTCATGCAAACAGCAGGGTAATGGTAAAATTTGACCATAGCTTCATCTTTTTTAAAAAAAAGGTGTTTGAAATTAGATTTATATTGGGTAAACATTTAAATGTTGCACATATCTATACAAAACTTAAACTTCTATGACTCTATGTGTCATCAATTTCTCAGAGGCTGAGATTCAGGTTATAGCTCAAGAAAATCTGATCACTGGTAAGATACAAACACATTTTATGTTGGAAAGGTGGCAAGAAAAAGGAGAATCATAGACTTAACTCAAAATTATATAGATGTTACATGTTCTGTGTGCATGTTTAATGTGGTTGTTGCAAACTCAATGTGTAATACATGTACATGTACTATAACTTGACATTTGCATGGAATAACCTGTGCTGTTTTTATGCCCCCAACTTTGAAAAAGTTGGAAGGGCATATTGCTTTCGGCTTGTCTGTCTGTCTGTGTGTGTGTGCGTCGGTTAACTTCTGAACGGTGCATGTTAGGGATTTGAAATTTTATATGTGTATTCCTCATGAAAAAATAGTTGACCCGTATTTTTTTTCATGACTGAGTTATGCCCCTTTTCTGAGTTATGTCCCTTTGAAAACAAATTTTGAAAATCTTGTGTGCAAGATATCTCAAAAAGTATTTGAGCTAGAGCCTTCAAATTTGGTATAATTGTTAGGGCTGAGGAGTAGATGACCTGATTAACTTTTGAGAACTTTCCGTCAAATATTGACAAAAATACGGAATTTTGAAATTTTGATTGATTTTTCCACTTTTCGGTGAAATTTGAAATTTCTGAACGGTGAATGCTAGGGTTTTGAAATTTCATAGACAGATTCCTCATGAAAAAATAGTTGACCCATATTTTTTTTCATGTCCAAGTTATGCCCCTTTTCTGAGTTATGTCCCTTTGAAAACAAAATTTGAAAATCTTGTGTGCAAGAAATCTCAAAAAGTATTTGAGCTAGAGCCTTCATATTTGGTATACTGGTAGCAGCCGAGAAGCAGATGACCTGATTAACTTTTGAGAACTTTCCGTCAAATTTTGGCAAAACTACTGAATTTTGAAATTTTGATTGATTTTTTTCGCTTTTCGGTGAAATTTGAAATTTTTGAACGTTTTGAAATTTCATATACAGATCCCTCTGACATGAAAAAGTGATTGACCTGCATTTTTTTTTTTTATGTCCGAGTTATGCCCCTTGTGGAGTTATTTCCCTTTGAGAACAAAATTTTAAAATTTGTGTGCAAGATATCTCAAAAAGTGTTTGAGCTAGAGCCTTCATATTTGTTTAACTGGTTGGGGCTGAGAAGAAGATCCCCTGATTAACTTTTGAGGATTTTCTGTCAAATTTTGACAAAATTACTTCATTATGAATTTTTTACTCCATTTATTTCCAGCAAAAAAAACTTACATTCTGTTTCTTGATTGAGGTCAAAACAGAGGCAACCGAACAGGATATTAAATTTCACTTCATTTAAATGAAATAAATGAATCATACAAACTGCCAGTTTAGGGACAAGCACACAGTTGGGGGCATAGTGTTTTACAAACACGCATTTCTAGTTTTAAATAATATTTGAAATGGTACATGTATAATTATTATTCTGATTAAATGTTTCGTTGTATATATGCATATGTGGTAATAAAAACACTGGAACAGGTGCTGGGATAATGTTTTTGTGGGAGAAGGTTTCTAGGATAGTTTTCATAATCCTAAGGACTTAAACACCATTAGCATAAACTTCTATTAGTCGCTCAGCTGAAACTGATTTTGGAAAATAAAATTACCTCATCGTTCGGAAGGATGAATTTGGTCTCAAATTAAAGATAATTGATTGTACTTTCAAAATCCGGTTGTCGTAGTGTCAAAAAAGTGTAGCGTCATATTAGAAAAAGGGGAGATAACTCTGTATTTGGTAAAATTAAGAATTGCCCGTAGGGATGGAAAAATGTCAAAATATTTTTATTCGATTTCGGTTTCGAGCATTTGATTATATTTTCGTATTGTACATTGATATGTCGACACATTGTAGTTAATTTGAATTTTTTGTGCCTTTTAACACACGCTTTAATGGCCGGTAACGTACGTAACACGGTAGAAATTTTGATTTTGACGCCTTGCGTTTTTCATACAGAGTACAGTATTTTAGATGTACCAATAATTTTGTATCTATGTAATGTTCAGTTAATGGGCAGTGTGTAGATGTTTCCATTTTTTCGCTTTTGCATCTCTCCATGTTGTCAGTACGCTTTTAAAAACCCAACCCATTCTTGAAAAGTAACCTTTTTTCGACATTAAATCGCCATTCGATAGAGAATAACTTATAGATTCACGTGTATATCTTTGGAATTACCAAGAGAAAATTGATAAACTTGATAGAATTGTTTTATTTTCAAGTTTAAAAGGGAATAAATGATAAAATACGCTTCTTGATGTATATGGTCACGTAGACTACGTGCCTGCAGACAAATATAAACACAATTAGTAAATACAATATAAATTCAGCATTCCCTATAAATGCGTTATGCTGATCTGGGGTTCAATACGAAACATAACCTTATCGGTCGGATGGGGAGGTTTAGTCTAAAATGAAAGATGGGTGTCGCCTAGAATATTTTGTTGTTTTGCGCCCCAAAACATTGTAGCGTAATTTGACAAATATGGGCATACATATCTTTCTCAAGCGTATTCATTTTGGTACATGGTTACAATACCTATTTGAAACCGATCCGTAAATTGGCTTTTCTTCCCAATTCTTCCTGACTCAATAACTATATACTCATATAGAAATATGTATAGAGCTTCAAGGTGCATTCTGAGATGTTACATATATTTCTTTATAAAACAGGACTTGGGTTGACCGATATAAAACAGTTTTAAGGTTTTACAGTTTGCATTTTTTTTTATTTGTTCTAGTATTCATGTTATTCATATCAAAGTACAGTTGTATCGGTTACATAATAGATTTAATGCAAAACGCTTCAAACAAAATACTACGAATCTATCTTTGACATATATTTCATAATATGTCGCTGAACACTTCGACTCCTATTGAAAAGCTGGAAGATTTAAAGTCGCCCTTCAACCATTTTGCACAAATA
Organism: Rugalucina vietnamica; assembly: GCA_964017185.1. Lineage (NCBI taxonomy): Eukaryota > Metazoa > Mollusca > Bivalvia > Lucinida > Lucinidae > Rugalucina > Rugalucina vietnamica. The sequence goes on from OZ024873.1 coordinate 23,729,619, forward strand.
AGAGCTATTTTAACATCTTTCGTCTTTGTAGAACTGGGACAGTTCTCTTACAACGTTTAAATAATTTCAAGAAAGAGGTTTCCTAGAGAAATAACATATTGCAGTAAGAGATACGCCATGTAACATACGTAACATTTCTTAATTTTGAACATCAATGCATGTATTAAACACACAGTATCCAATAGCTCCCTTGCGAAAATTAAACGCGGCTCTGTATAAAAGCTGCAGAAAAGCCGGCTTTTCCGCAGCTTTTCTGCGTTTCTTTTTCAAAGCTGTAGAAAAGGCGCGTTTCTATTTTAGACCGCGTTTTAGCTGCATTTTTTTCAGTGAGCTGCAGAAAAGCTGTACTTTTTTTAAGTGAGCTGCGTTGAAGCTGTATATTTAATTTGGATATCTGAAAAAGCCGCGTCTTTAGGTATAGAAGCTGTAGAAAAGCTGGATATTATTTCTTTTTCAAAACAGGTTTAATCTACAGCTCTTGAAAGCTGTAGAAAAGCTGTGTATTAGTGAAATTTCAAATCAGACTATTAAAAAACATTAAGACGCAGCTTTTCTACAGCTTTTTGAAGCCGCGTAATAAACTTTTCAATAAAGCTTCTGTATAGTATTACAGCTCTTCTTGAAAGCTTTGTAAAAGCTGGCTTTTCTCCAGGTTTTCTGCATTTATAAATAGGGGCTGTAGAAAAAATTAACTTTTTTAACTTAAGGTGGCATGCAGAAAAGGTGTGTCTTTTTCAAATAGCTGTGTTTCTTCATTTATTAGCTGTCGAAAAGCTCGATAATTCATGTTCTTTCAAATTTGAAATAATTTGAGCTGAAAATGAATAATACGCAGCTTTTACGCAGAGCTGCGTATTTCTTCAACAATAGTCAGGTCTTATGTAATATTAAGCAGTTTTATCTTGTTGCTATGGCAATTTTACCTGAGGGGGGCATCTGGCAAAGAAATCTGTTTCAAAAACCCTTTTGAGCATCATTTATAGGCTGACAATTGAAGAGAAAAGGAGTGATTTTTAAATTTTATACATACTGTTTGAAATTGCTATAGATTCTCAGGTAAGAAATTTATTTACTTCAGCTATTTCATTGAACTTTATTATACATTTTACTTACATGTAAGACCAAAGAAAAACACACACATGAGCTGGAATATGATGTTTCCCTGCTAAATACACAATCAATTGTATTTGTTGATGTTGGATAACTGTGGAGAGATTCTCAGATCAGCAGTGAAATAATATGCTTTTATTCTCAGTTATTCATACATAGTATAGATGTGTTATTCCAGCAGACTATCAACTACAATTAAGGTATGTATCTGAAAAAGTATTCCTTAAGTAATGTTTGGCTTCAAACTTCCTAGACATGTCATCCCTTCCTAATTGCCACTTAACTAGTTCAATAAAGATTAAAATCTTGTACCAAAGGATGCAACACAATGTCACAAACCTTCTACCACTCACTCTGGCCCTTGATGCTCTACCACTGAGCCAGGTTGCTGATCTACTTCCGGAAGGTAAGCATGATCCACAAACATAAGCATGATCCACAAACATAAAAAATTTACATGTGCTTATTTTGTTTTCTTTTCAAACTTGTGTTTGTCTGTTCTTATTTGCTAGTATGTTTTCTAGTCACCTGTCTGATGTTACTTTGTCACTTTTTTTTATCCAGTTCTGTTCTTTTTATATTAAAATTCTATTTGATATTGTTTCAAACCTTTTTGAAATTTTTGTTTGTCTGTTCTTATCCAGATTTTTTTTTAAAAGACGCAGGTTTATTAAAAGCCGCGTATACGCAGCTATAAAAGCCGCGTTTACGTGGCTGTATTATTAAAAGCCGCGTAAACGCAGCTTAGAAACGCGGCTTTTATAAAAGTCGCGTTTTTTAGCCGCGTATACGCGGCTTTCTGCGTAATTGTAAGCTTCGCAAAAGCTGTAGAAAAGCCGGCGGTATTGGCACCTGCGTAAAAGCCGGCTTTTCCGCAGCTTTCTGCGTTAACGCAGCTAGCTGCGTTTATGCGCCTTTCTGCGTTAAAGCTTCGCAAAAGCCAGCTTTTCTACAGCTTTGTCAATATACCTGCGTAAACGCGGCTTTTCCGCAGCTCTGCGGAAAAGCTAGCTTTTCTACAGCAAATACGCAGGTGCCAATACCGCCGGCTTTTGCGAAGCTTTCGCGAAGCTTTTAAAGCTGCGCAGAAGCTGTAGAAAAGCCGGCTTTTTTTCGCAAGGGCGAATGCGTCTACTTAGCAAGAACCTTAAACTGTTACTAAATATATCATATCGATTTATCAAGAAATTCAATGTTTTAACTAAAACCATGTGTAACACACATTTGATTTAAGCAAAACGAGTAAACGGGACCAACCTTGCCTACCTCATACACACATGAGAATAATCAAAGAACATGTTGCTTGCAAAGATATCATTTTGAGATATATTATATAACGTTTAAGGAATAATGACTTTATGGTAGAGTGTATTTAACATGATAAAAACCGAATAACTGCATCATTTCTCGGCATTCTGTACTTACTAAATTGAAACTGTAACGCGCGTAACACCATAAAGTAAAATGCCAAATACATTTATATATGCATAACACGACATGAAATAAACAGCAAAAGAAAGAAAGAGGGAAAGAATGAATGAAAGAATTTAAGAAAGAAGGAAAACACGTTATTGAATTTTATTTAAAGGTAAATTGTACGCATATGCAATATACATGTACTCTGGGTGATATTAAGATCTACTTTGCACCCCAGGATAATTGCTCATGAGTGCAGATTTGTTATTCTGAACACAAAATAGATATCAAAGATACTTTAAGTTAGTTTCTTATATCAAGTTAGGAATGACTAATGCTGCCATTTTATAGACAACACCAATTAACAATTTATTTGTTTTTAAATGTTGTAAACATATAATATTTATATGAAGTCATTGAGTTAAATGTATTTATCTTTGGATAGCCATACCCCTTCCCAAACTAATACTCTTCCACTGGTAGCACAGAAGTATTGAGCACAATATTCAAATATTATCCCCGAAACCTCAATCGTTTTTAGCAGAATGATTTTGTCTTAAGTATAAAACAATTGCAAGCCCAATCTATATAATATTTTCCTTTATGTTCAAAACGTAACGTGTATAACACATTTATTAGAATTTCATAATTGTCTCACTACGTTTTTTTCCTTAAAACACTGTAGAGCAATAAGGTGGTCCCTTATGTATTGGACCAAGGCCGTCACTTCATATGCCAAAATAGTTCATTTTATATCAAAAGCACAGTTGGGAATCGTACAGATTTTCACATCGGAAGCCGCTAGTACTGTACGCACGAAACTCATTAGCCGCTTTACACAATTTTTATAAATAATCGAAAAATCAATACTTTTTGTCAGTTACACATCTCGGAGGACATATGAATCGAAAGGTAAGAATATTTTCTCTGTAAATTTACCTATATTTGTAGTCATAAGAGGCTCTGCTTGGCTCGGTACGATAATTTTGATGATGCATCAGTGATTTTTTCAATTTCACGAGAAAACATCGCTAATTTGTAGCCAATTGTAGTTTTTGTGTGCAATTTAGACATTTTCTGAAATAGCCCAATGAAAGATCAACTATCGACAAATATATCACAACACTTGTTCATTAGATAAACTTTTCTGTTCCCGAAATATTACCTACTTTTCATGAGGCATGTGATATCGTCGACTGTACACCTCGCTTCAGCTGTACCCAATCATTAGCTGCACATGTTGAAAAGAAAACTGTACGACTCGCTTCCCACATCAAAATTGATTGGGCCATTAAAATGTGGCTCTATATGTAACCTAAACGAATGTAATCATTGATTTGCACAGAATATCCCAAGGGACATCCCCTGGTCAGCGGTGTACCGATGAGAAAGCGGGGTACTGTTTTCAAGCAGGGCAGTGCGCAGAGCTGTCATCATTTAGGTAATAAAAATGCTGTTTTTGTGTAGAAAGGGTATTTTTATAATGCTCTAAAACGCTAAGAAAAGGGGTGGAGCGAGGTTATAGGATTAATCTATTTATGGACCAAAACGAATCGGAATATGGTTCTATGCTGTTGTTGCTATATCCACGTTACAGTTGTAGCTATAGTTGTATGTATGGAATCGGTTCCGTTTTTGGTTGCTCCGCGCGTGCGCCATGAACCATTTTGGTCACGTCATGCATGCTCGCTAACGATAAAAGAAGCCATTCCAGAGCATGCTCGGATCTACATATACCTTAACTTAGCCTTCGCGGGAGAAAACCAACGATTTGCATATGCGAAAACAAACACGCAGATCAGCTGTGCAGTGAATGCACATAAGGGCCTGTATCGTCACTTTTAAGGTTTTAGGGGGATAGGTATGTATATATAGTCTATATATACATACCTATCACCCTAAAACCAAAAATAAAAATGACGATACAGGCCCCTGTGTAACTGCATGTAGCTGATCAGCGCTTTCACCACACGGATAATTCTGCTTATATCCAACGTTTAAAGCTTCTAGCTTTATACTGTCACTGTACAGCCAGAGTTGTGTCGGACCTGGTCGGGACCCAAATTCTTGGTTTTCTCACGCACAGGCTCAAATGGCATTAGTGTGCATGCTCGCAGTTGCAAAAACCTATATGTCAGGAGCGGCCATGCTCCATGTTGACTGAAAAGGCAGTTCCGAGCATGCTCGGATTAACCAGTCCGTGCGTCAGTGCGCATGCTCGTATTTGCTTCTAAGCATGCTCCGTGTCGATGAAAACAAAATGTCCCGAGCATGCTTGGAGTACCATAAAATGGCACTAATGCGCATTTTTATAGCTGAAATAGAAAACAAAAGAGGGAACGAAGGTTGACCAAAGTTCGGCCGGACATTATTGAAAAACGATTTATCCATGCATACATGTACTCTCGATGCTCCGAGCACGTCTGAGAAAATGGTTGCTTCGTGCCTACTTCGATGCTCCGAGCACGACTAAGCAAACGGTTGCTCCGTGCATACTTCGATGCTCCGAGTATGACCGAGTATACGTTTGCTCCTTGCACACTTCGGTGCTCCGCGCATGACTGAGTAAACAGCGATTGTTCAGAGCATACTTCGGAGCATACTTCGATGCTCCGAGCATGACTGACTGGGTAAACGGTTGATCAGCGGCCGTGCATACTTCGATGCTCAGAGCATAACAGAGAAAAAATGTTGCTCAGTGCAAACTTCGGAGCTTCGAGCATACCTGAGTAAACTATTGCTCCGTACATACTTTGGAGCTTCGAGCATGAATGAGAAAATGGTTGCTCCGAGCATACTTCGATGCTCTGAGCATTAGTGAGTAAACGGTTGATCCGAGCCTTCTTCGATGCTAGGAGCATGATTTGAGTAAACGGTTGCTCTATGCAAACTTCGATGCTTCGAGTTAGTCTGTCATAAACAGGTGCTTGGTGCATACTTCGAAGCTCCGAGTACAGTCAATAGACATAATTGTTCGTCACTTTCGAAAATTCCATAGACTTCAACGTAATATCCTGCCTCTTCTGGTTAAATAAATCAAGCAATAAACAAAGGTCATTTTGTGAAGTTTCGACTTTTCACTTTTGAAAAAACAAGTTTAAAGTTTAGCGAAATTTTGAAAAAAGACAGTTTCTCATCGACTTCAATGGTGACGTTGCCCAAAAATTGCCCCCCCCCCCCCCCCCAAAAAAAAAAAAAATAATAATAAAAAAAAAATCTCGCGACTTTTTAAAAATTTGTAGCTTGAAAACGCATGCATGGAATTTAATGAAAAGACCTTTGTTTAATGTGTTATTTATTTACGTTTCAAATGACACCAAAAACGATCAAATATGTTGACCAGAAGAAGCAGGGTTCTTGCAAACATGAAAAGACATTGAAATCTATGGAGTTTTCGAAGGTGACGAACATTTATGTCTAATGACTGTATTAACCGAGTAAACGATTGCTTTACGATTTTGGTATGGCACGACCCGGTATCGAATCCATCTCAGACGCTCTAACTTTAACATGTAGGCTATCCGGTACCTAGTGCAGCGATGATGCGATACAAAGACTGGTCCGGGTTCTAATTCACTAGCAACTCAAACTCTGTTTAAACCACAAGTGATTCTATATTTACTGGCCGTTCAAAGGTGTTACATTCGATTCGAAATTGCAGACCAAAAACACGAATCACTGAATAAGACCACAACAGGTGGACACTCCGCCTCGGAACGATCAGTAGTATACAATTACGGGGGCTTAGTCCAATTTTATGGGACCAAGTTCGTCTTTATCTCCTGCATTTGTTGAAAACATTTAGTAAGTCTTTCGGTCCTCAACATGAATCTCTTACTAAAGAATTGGCTCACATGGTCGAAAAATAAAGGCCCGAGTGTTGACCATTTCTATTTTGGAAAAAATAGATGCTGGCCATCTGTTTTCTTATCCACAGGTTAACTTTCCTAATAAAGCCCCGTTCACACTGCCCCGGTTCTACCCCGGTGAAGACAAGCCAGGTATACCGCGTTAAACCGGGGAACTGTTCTTACCAAAATTGATCATGTTCTCACAGTCACAGTGTTATCCCGGTGTTACCCAGGTCTTGTTCCCGGTTCTAACATGGTGTTGTCACGGTGCATGCCGGTGTGCGGCCCCGGTTTTACTACGGTAATAGCTCTGTCACACATTTACGTTCCAGCGGCGTATCGCTCACGTATCTATGAGAATTTCGATACGCCGAGATCTGAGGCGTATTTTGTTCAAGCGACGTATGTACCACGTACGAGTTACGTCACTGCTACGTTCACATGGCATGTCTGTGACGTATCTGTATTTGTATGGAATTTCTATTTTGTATGTACGGCGTATCAAGGCGTATGTGCTAAGTACATGTGTTGTATGTATGGCGTATGAAGTGTACGCGTGACGTATCTACGGCATATGTACTTCGTTCCATTCTTATCTGCGGCGTATCTGTTCTGTACCAAATGTTTTTAATAACTACATATATTAGAACAAACGGTTGTATTCACTTTGTTCATGCAATTCGCATATTACAGTTATCAATAATTATCAGAGGTCGAGGATGGCACCGAAGAAATCTAGATAATCTAGATTAACATTCCCAAGCTCCCCATCCTGGACGTGAGAACAATGACAAAGGCTACATCGAGCGTAGCCCTGAAAGAACACTGCACAGGACCCCGGACCGTGAAAATATCTGATCCCGGACTTCGGAAAAACGAAAATATTAATTTTATATACTAAGTTCCACAGCCAATGCAACTTTAAATTTATTTTCCTCTCATCTTTTAAATTGGTCAATAATGGGAAAACGTTTGTGCCCTATCATCATTTTAATGGCTCGAAAATCTTTGTGTGTTATCAAATATGAGATTTCAGTGCGCATGCGCGGGAACACGCCCCAATGGTAATCCGAGATTTCAATGCGCATGCGCGGGAACACACCCAATGGTACAAAAATGCATTTTCCGTACCCCACGCTCACGGACACGAATTCACACAATTGAATACTTGGAAGGTCGTCCGCTGAGTGTATGACAATATCAATGTTGAAACCCACGGCTCAACGCCAGAAGGTTTTCAGTGAGATTGCCCAAGAAAATTTCAAAATCTCAAGTTCCAGGCACTTTAATGGAGTTTATTGCAGTCGAAAAATAAGTTTCTGTTGTATTTAGAGATGTAATGTTGTGGGTAAGTCAAGAAGTGACTTCTTTAAAAATTGGACCAAATTTTTGAATTAAGGATTGAAATTCAGATTTTAGCTTTCACTGGATGATGAAAAACATTAGGCTGTTTTAATGTCTGTGAAGCCCGCTCATTTTCGGGTTACTTAAGAAATAGATCAGCTCTACAAGTGAATTGTTGAGTAATAATTCACTGTTTGGAGGTCAGTTGTAAAGAAGATCAAATCACGAGCGCGTACGCGCTAGTGATTTATCCGACAAACAGTGAATTATTACTCAACAATTCACGCACTAGAGCTGATCTATTTCGATTCTAACACACAATAAACGGAATAAATGTTGCTGAAACCGTCGATATCGTTCAGCATTCCGCCATTGCATTGCAGATATCCCGCCAAATATTTGACTGTAATGCTGGTATTTACACACACTTATTACGTTTGTTGTGCGCTAAAACGACGTTTCACCGTCTAACGCTGCTTTGTGGGATAGCTGACGTCACAAATGCCGCAAAGTAACGTCACGCTTATTCGCCCAGTGAAATTGTTGCACAATATAACACGTTTTTTACCATTGGCTATATAGGCGAGGTGTGTTAGAATTGACATTAAATTAACGTAATTTTGGAACAGCCAAAATGTCAAATTTTCGCGCCTAACGTCATGGCGATACGCGACCAACGTCACGACAGCAAGCGTAAACAAACAACGTCACCGGCTGGTTTTGACGTCGCCCCGCCTATAGGCGTGGCCTCTAGATCACGTGACTTAATGTTTTTCATTGGGAAATGAAGAACATCAAGAAAGATACTTTCATCTAGGGCGATTGCAATAAAAATGTAAATATTTTGATATAAAACATATAGGAAATCAGGAAACTTTTTATAAGACCATGTCCCTCCCCCCCCCCCCCCCCCCCCCCCCACACACACACACACACACACACGTTGCCCAATTAATTTTTGAACATAACTGTATTTTTGTGAATGACATATCAATTTTTTTTTTTTTTTTTTTTTTGGGAGGGGGGGGGGAGGCTGTCAAAATAAATGGGCTCAGCTCTATTATTTGCAATTTATCAAGGCTATGGGAATATACTGTATATGTCACACTGGTAAACGTAAACGCAGTGGCTAAGGCACGAACGTATTGGCTAGGGCAATTTCAACGCTATGGCTAAGAAAGAAAATGGCGGACAATGATACACATGTGCAGGTTTGTTGTTGTTTTACACTTTCATTTTCCGGTTATCAATGATGACAGCTACTGGCTTGGCGGCGCGGGACCCACAAATGAGTCACAAACCTACGTTCGATGGTCAGATGTCGCCAGCTGCAGCCAGTAAAAGTGTAACCTCGACAAAGTGGAGACAATGAACCACGAAATCTCATGATTTTTCACGAAATACTGTTTTTCTATGATATCGTACGTTGTCTTGTAGTTTATACACATGCAAATGATAAATCGGACGCATTTGAACACGATTCGTAAAAAAAATGAAATTGAAGGAGCCTCAGCGTGTCACAATACTTGAAGTTTCATTACAACGCTACTGGCTAAGGAACTGGAAACAACGTAGTGGCTAAGACCCCAGAGTTTCTCGGTGGGGAAAATGTTATAGTATGGTAGTAAGACTCGTAAGTGTCTTTCTCAAAGTAGGTTTTGAGGTCTAAATTATTGTTCAAACATGGTCTAGAGCTGCGTTAAACCATTTGAAGTTCGTTTGAGGTTACCCCCCCCCCCCCCCCCCCCGAAAAATCAAAAATTGTCAAAACGCATTAAGAATAGTCCCTTTTTCGACATTAAACACCCAAAACATATACGATGTTTTATGAGACCCCCAAAACATCTCCAAAAATCTCCCTGACCGAAAAAGAAAAATCGATTTTTACAGAAAACTCTCCCAAAATATTGACATTCAAATTTTGATCCCAACCCACAAAAAATGAAAATGAAAAGAAAATAGACCGAGCCTATGTACACAGAAAATGTCATGGTACCCCCCCCCCCCCCCACACCCCCGGGACCTCGATCAACTATAATTAAAATGATTTTAAGTAAACTATATGTTTACGAATGTTTTATAGATACTCTTCTTACACCATCCTTTGGAACTCACCTTTTTCAATACCCCATTGTTCTGAAACACCAGAAGAAAAGTATTTTGTCGTCATCCTTTTACAATACAAGAGTCCCCAAAACGGCCAAAACTGCAAATCGGTTCACAAATAAAAAAAAAAATATCCCCAAAATAATTTTGAATAGGGTTTTTAGCACGTACAAGGTAGATAGTACAATTTTTTTTAATTGGATATATCTAGCAGATTTAGAGTTTTTGTTGAAGTGTTGTGCCCTCTATCAGGCATAGTTTACCGTTTGGCATTGATTTGCAGCATTTAAATGAAAAATTATTACTTTTATCCTTTTTTTAAAGGGTGCTCACACCACAGCGTATAGCGCCAACGTATGCCGACGTATGAGATATTTTGTCCATACGTTGGTGTACGTTGCATACGTTCGGCATAAGTTTTGCATAAGTTAGGGGTACGCTACAATACGCTGGCATACGTTGTCGTACGTCGTGTACGCCCAGAAATTTTGTACATGCACATTTCCAACGTATGCCGACGTACTGATAATACGTTACTCATAAGTTAGGCGTACGCAACGAATACGTTATGCATAAGTTCATGAACGTTACCTGTAAGTTACTCATACGTTCGCATACGTTGTCGTACGCCAAAGCTCACCTGGATTTTTGTTTAGCGTATGAGAAGCGTATGCATAACGCATTACCAACGTACGAGCAGCGTGCTCGGAACGTACGCAGCGTATGTTAAACGTGCGAAGAACGTACTCAGCGTGTGCACAACTTAGGCGTAGCGCATTGGTCAGCGTTCGGGATTTTATGTATAAAAATGGAAGGAATAGGGACTGTGTTCATGATTAAATAGCCACATGGAATCATCAAAATAATATACTCGGCCAACAACAAATTGCACAATAAATTGTATTCACTGTTGTATTATCGCTTGTCCAGAGAATATTTGTAAAAACTGGATGCCTTCAAAGCTCATATTCGAATCATCGACATATAAAGTATTGTAATGAACAGCCGAGACAAAGCCACAGCAAACCCCGTCGGTGGAAAAGCATGCTCAGCCACAAAGGGTGGTTTACTGCGCTATATACCCAACACTTACTTGATTCACAAAGTCTCGAGTTTGAAATTTGCATATTTCCATTGGAGGCTATCCCTTCACATTACTTCCCCCTCCGAGAAGACTCGCCCCGAGTCTTGGCCTGGAAACTACATGGGTAAGGCAACTCCGTTCTGGCAGTTGTTATTATCCCACCGCTGCCACCAAATGTAACGAACAGCCGAGACAAACCCACAGCAAATCCCGTCGGTGGAAAAGCATGCTCATCCACCATGGGTGGTTTACTGCGCTATAAACCCAACACTTACTCTATTCACAAAGTCTCGAGTTTGAAATTTGCATATTTCCAATATAAGTCATGATACGCCAGGGATACGTTATGAATAAGCTACTCATACGTTAGACATACGTTCCGTGCGCTAAGCATACGCTTTGCATACGTTCAGAGAGAGCATTTTCCGGATTTTTAGCATAGAATGAACAGCGTATGACAACGTACAATAACGTACTGGGTGTTTTTTCATACGCTGCTCATACGTTGGCTAATACGTTGTGGTCTGAGCGGGCCTTAAGGGGTGCTCACACCACAGCGTATAGCGCCAACGTATGCCGACGTATGAGATATTTTGTCCATACGTTGGTATACGTTGCATACGTTCGGCATAAGTTTTGCATACGTTACGGGTACGCTACAGTACGCTGGCATACGTTGTCGTACGTCGTGTACGCCAAGAAATTTTGTGCATGCACAAAATTTCCAACGTATGCCAACGTACTGATAATACGTTACTCATAAGTTAGGCGTACGCAACGAACACGTTATGCATAAGTTCATGAGCGTTACCTGTAAGTTACTCATACGTTCGCATACGTTGTCATACGCTAAACCCCACCTGGGTTTTTTGTTTAGCGTATGAGAAGCGTATGCATAACGTATTACCAACCTACGAGCAGCGTACTCGGAGCGTATGCAGCGTATGTTAAACGTGCGAAGAACGTATTCAGCGTATGTGCAACTTACGCCTAGCGCATTGGTCAGCATTCGGGATTTTATACATAAAAATGGAAGGAACAAGGACTGTGTTCAGGATTAAATAGCCACACAGAAGCATCAAAATAATATTCTCGACCGAAAACAAACTGCACAATTGGGCGAATGTCTAAATTGTATTCACTTTTAAATTATCGCTTGTCCAGAGAACATTTTTTGTAAGACCTGGCTGCCTTCAAAGCTCATATTTAATGGCCCTCTATATAATATTGCGACATATGATGTGTCAAAGAATTGTTGAATATTAAAGTCACCTTTTCAAAATATGCTTATAACCAAATCGAATATCAAAGGTAACTGAAAATTCAAGCAGGTAGATTCCACAATATGCTGGCTATTGTCAGTATATCGAATGATTACATTTTTGAGAAATGAAAAGTTGCTGAGAATTTGTTATGGGAGACTTACTGTTAAAAGATTGAAATGAATCTAAAAAAAGTAACCTATCATAATATATATTTCTACTACTCACGACAAACAAAATTGCTGACAGTGACAATCTGTTTGTTTCGATTCTGGTATGCATGGTAGCTTAATCACTAAAATAGACAGCGAATACGATGATCTGTTGCACAATTATGTATAGTTTATGTATTATATCATGCAAGTTTTCAGCTTCAGTCAATTATTTGTCATTATTGATGATTTTGTAACTTTTTGGCCCATAAACTCAGTTCTACCTAATTATAGGAAATGATTCTTCTGAGAAACGGTATAAGAAATCCACAAAATGCACCCGAAGAATCAGGTGTGTAGATTTCTTTGGTCATTTCTATTTCCTTTTATTTATTTATTTATTTATTTATTTTTCTTTTTACTGAATATATGTTTGTCTCACCTTTTTGACGAACGTCGAGTTCGTTAGAAGCACGCTGTGCGTACGTTTGGAATACGTCAGACGCGCGTTGTACATACGCTCCTCATAAGTCACTAACGCTATGCTTACGCTGGGCATACGCTGTTATACGCTGTTATAAGTCATGATACGCCAGAGATACGTTATGAATACGCTACTCATACGTTAGACGCACGTTCCGTGCGCTAAGCACACGTTTTGTATAAGTTCAGAGAGAGCCTTTTCCGTATTTTTTACAAAAAATGAACAGCGTATAACAACGTACAACAACGTACTGGCTATTTTCTCATACGCTACTCATACGTTGGCTTATACGTTGTGGTGTGAGCGGGCCTTTAAGGAATGTTCTTGCACCCATTTTACAATGGAAAAATACCCTATTCAAAGCTACTTTTGGTCATAAAACTTTTATTTGTGGACCGATTTTCAAAATTTTTGCGACAAAATTTAGGACTCTTAGAATACAACGGGAGTGGAATCAAAATATTTTTATTTGGATGTTGCAGATCAAGCGGATATAAAATGTGGTTTCCACGGGATGGTGTACAGAAAGTAGTTTCAATTTATAGTATAGATATGTTTAATTGATTGCAGTCATGAGTAGAAAGAAGCCTCGTCTGTGGCTAAACAAGCCAAAAAGGAAACAGAAGCCCTCACAACAGGACGCCCGCTAAAAGTGTGCAGAAATCCCCAGGATGTACACCAAGAAAATCCATAAAGCGGTTGCTCACACCAAAGTCTACACAGAAAAAATCGCGTAAAAAGAATAAAGTGTCCCCTACCAAAACACCTGCCCGAGGATTGGATGAGAATGTTTTATTCGACGAATTTGAAGAGGAAATATCACAGGAGGCGAAAACAGACAAGACCATTATAGACTCACTGTCGAAAGCTGGATATCTTTCTCTAATTTCATTCTTTTATCTTGTCAAGCAGAACAAATATCCCCTCAGAAACTTGGCTTTTCTTTTGTGGCTTGAAACAGTGCGCTGGTTTTCATGCATTACATTATCGGAGATGTGGTACTGGAATGAGACCAAAAAATTTTGGCGAGCAGGATATCCACTTTCTCATTAATGTGTTCACTGCTCTTAAAGGATCTCAGTTTTAATTTTTATTTTCCACGGAAAGTTTCTAACATTTATGTCTGGTCCAAAGTCTGAAGGGCAAATCGTTAGTACTCATGGTCATGGTACTCTGTCTAATTCCCAGGGATTAGGATAATTTTGTTGTTTAATTCCCCCTGTAACCCCCCCCCCCCCCCCCCCCCCCGAAGAAAAAAATGATAGGTGCATAGGTGCATAGATATGTTTTTTTTTTGTTTTTGTTTTTTAAATTTCATTAACACAGCTCTAGACCATGTTTGAACAATAATTTAGACCTCAAAACCTACTTTGAGAAAGACACTTACGAGTCTTACTACCATACTATAACATTTTCCCCACCGAGAAACTCTGGGGTCTTAGCCACTACGTTGTTTCCAGTTCCTTAGCCAGTAGCGTTGTAATGAAACTTCAAGTATTGTGACACGCTGAGGCTCCTTCAATTTCATTTTTTTCACGAATCGTGTTCAAATGCGTCCGATTTATCATTTGCATGTGTATAAACTACAAGACAGTGTACGATATCATAGAAAAACAGTATTTCGTGAAAAATCATGAGATTTCGTGGTTCATTGTCTCCACTTTGTCGAGGTTACACTTTTACTGGCTGCAGCTGGCGACATCTGACCATCAAACGTAGGTTTGTGACTCATTTGTGGGTCCCGCGCCGCCAAGCCAGTAGCTGTCATCATTGATAACCGGAAAATGAAAGTGTAAAACAACAACAAACCTGCACATGTGTATCATTGTCCGCCATTTTCTTTCTTAGCCATAGCGTTGAAATTGCCTTAGCCAATACGTTCGTGCCTTAGCCACTGCGTTTACGTTTACCAGTGTGATGTATGTTCTACCTGAATGAACATACTATCTGTCCTATTTTAACAGGTAAACACATAAAGTGTACACTTATAATGCATATAAATATACTGTGCAAAATATGTTTCTCAATTTTTGATGGTTTATGTTTTATTTTAGATATGCCTCCGTGGACTTAAAACCTTACGTTACTTCAGCACCACGCAACTATTAGTTTTACCTTCATTTGATACATGCAAGCCATTGTCAGAAGAACTTCCCTAATGAAGACAAAACATGTGGAGTCACTTTTCAAAGTGAAAGTTGCTTATTATTTTTTGGAATAGTATATTTAAGGTACAGGTTTCTGCAAAAGTGATGGACAGGGCTCTTTAGAATTATAAATCTGATAAAAATGATGTACCTGTTATTCGTGCATAAATAGTTTCTACCCAAAGTTTTAGGTTGCAATAAGCATACTGTAGTATTTTCTTGATAAATTATGGCAAAAAAGAAGTTTTCTGACAAAATAATTTTTGAAAAAATCTGACCCCCTCCCCCTTTGACACAGCAGGTATGTTGCAGGTATGTAACACCAAGAGGTTGCCAACATGTTGTTGCATTTACCAAACCTTTAATTTTACAGACATTGCAACATATATTCTATAAGATTAACACAGAAGCTGCCAGAAACACTCAAACTTTGGGCTGAAAACCTATACAGTTTTCCTAGATTCCTTGGCATTGATAGTAAGCGGCCCCCGTGGCCGAGCGGTTTAGAGCGCTGTTTCTTAATCACTCGATCATCTCACCGCTGTGTCTGGTGTGGGTTCGAGCCCCGCTCTGGCCACATGTGAGGCAAGCCAAGTTCTGCTTGCGGGTGTGCCAGGTGTTTTTTCTCGGGATTCTCCGTTTTCGCCCACCTACTGATTGGCCCGTCTCATATGAGCTGAAATAATCTTGAAAGGGACGTAAAACTGAATTAAAAAAAAAAAAAAAAAGAAGATTTTCAGTACCCGAAAAATGCTTGTTTTAGGTGTTCAACGCCAATTGGTTACATGGTCGACGTCACTGCAGATGTCAACCATATGCTTTATTTTGTGTTGGCAACCTAGCCCTATTGAATAAAGTGTATTGCAGCCATGGGAAAGTCGTTTTCAATGTGTTTCTCCGCTTTAGACTATAGTGGTTTGCACAGTTTAGCAAGCAATTCACCAAAATCATTTTTCAAAATGACCTCTTCGCAAGTTTTTACGTAGTTGTATTCCATCGAAAATAGTCTGATGGCTGATTTTTACAGGTCGTCTTTGAAAGTGGTTTGTCTAAATATAATTTAGTATTTCGTATGAATCGACTGAAACCACAAAAAGTTATTTCAAAATTTAATGACGAGTTGCGTTGGCTGTGAAACTGACGAATGACATATGTTCGACTTATGCAAGTCGTATCGTAGCTTCCACACACGTGGTACGTATTTTGAAGTGCACACACAAAAAACTTAGCACCTCGACGTTCGAGGAGTATAAGCTACGTACATATATGCTCGCGTATGTACTACGTGTGACCTACGTTATGTATTTTGATACGCCGTAGAGTCGATGCACAATAGTGTGGCAGTAGTGTAATGAACGAAAACGATGGCTCTACAGATAATGCATCAGTCATTTGTATACATGGGCCTTTGGGACCGATGAATTGCGGGGCTTTTTTAAAATGAGCTAAAAACCCAGGCACTGCTGGGTCAAATTTGTTGTAAAGTCCATGCTAAAACCCTCGCCCCCCTTAGAGGCTGACAACAATGAAGACCAACAGCTGCGTATTATTCTGATAAAAAATATGAGAGAGTGGAGCGTGGGTACAAATGACTGGTGCAAAACTTTAAGTTGTAGGCAATTATAGATTCTGTCGCCCAACTCATCAAACCAAATAACACTTTTAAATGTTTATGCATATGGGTGAGATGAAGTAGAGAATCAAAATTACACAAATCATTGCTCCAGCATCTCGTTAGTACATTTTCTGACAAAATCAGATCGAATTATGCATACGGTGATAATCACGGCGAATCGTACAGACAAAATAGCAAGGCTGGAAGCGAAGCGTACAGTCGCAAATTCTATGGTCCCAGAACAAAACCGAATTTATTTTCACAAAAACACTATAAAAACATTAAACGGATACTGATCTACATTGGTGAATAATCCTTCTTTAGTTAAGATATTTTTACAAATGCGTGAAACTAACGTGGAGATGATAAAATGCGAAAACATGACGCTCATCGTCCGCGAAAACGTGAAAAATCACTGATGCAGCATCGATATTGTTGTCTTGTACAAAAGGGGCCACCTTGTGAATCTAAATGGAAACAAATTTGAAGAGACAAATGTCTTACCTTTCAATACATGTGTCTTTCACGAAGTTTACATGATCGGATGTATCGATTTTTGCATTAATTAGAACACCTGTGTAAAGCAGCTAACGTGTTTTGTGCGTACAGTACTAGCGGCTTCCGATGTAAAAATCTGTACGATTCTCAACAGTGAAAAGATTAAATGATACAATTATACTTTGATTAATAAAGTTATCCAAATTTGCGATCTCGTATCATGGTATATAATATTAGCCTTGATAATAATTATCAAGGGAATGAGTTTCCTTCTTAGGATACTGAAAACTTTCAGGAAGCATGAAAGTTAGCTTTTCGGTTTCGGTTTGCCTACTTTTACCTTTCTGTGTATCACAATAAGAACGAATTCCTGTTTGTATTTTTTTTCACAAAGATGCTTTGTTACA
Organism: Rugalucina vietnamica; assembly: GCA_964017185.1. Classification (NCBI taxonomy): domain Eukaryota; kingdom Metazoa; phylum Mollusca; class Bivalvia; order Lucinida; family Lucinidae; genus Rugalucina; species Rugalucina vietnamica. Next base: position 23,747,095 of record OZ024873.1, read on the forward strand.
AGTTATTATACCAACAGGTGTTTTGCTATAAGGGGTTTTACATACAATGTATGTTGTGTTGCAAAATTATGACATGTTCATTTAAAGGGAAATACAATAAGTATCATTTTATTTGTAAGCGTTAAGGAGAGGTTCAGTAATGTGATTTGTGTGAGGTTCAGTAATGTGATTTGTGTGAAAAATGACTTACAACACATACGGCTTTTCCTTATTCTTTAAATCGTTTGCTAATTCTTCTATCCCGGCACTCCAATGCATTTCTTTAACGTTGTAGCTTTACTTAAAATTACATAACAACATAAAAACACAGATAAAATACCTGCTCAATTTTATTAAAGTCAATAAAATATGAATCCTTATTCAATAGCACCATTTAATAAAACTAAGCTTCTGTATTATTAGTGTGTAATATACGTAACATAATTTAGTAATTTGTTTGTACAATTTAACATACAAGTTTGCTTAATCATGTCGAGAACTTAAGGAGCGTATTTAATGTAAAAGAGGCCATTCTTACACACAGTCGACAATTTCATCCCAATCCTTTATAGTAAATGTTACACGCTAGTGATGTCGCTGATATGATTTCAATATTGCTTATTTCACATATATAACTGTTCGTTACCTTCACTTTATCTACAGTAAATTGACTAAAATCAAAGTTATTAAGAGGTTAACGTCAGTGATTGGAAACAATCATTCCAAAGGTGGCTTCTCTTATTTTGTAATCAAGTTTAAGGTTCTATTGATATGCTATAAAACATATATGTGTAAACAATTAACATTGCAAGGATATCTACGATACGCATAGGAATATTATATACTAAGTAAACATCTATTAAGTAAACATCTCTTATTAAGTAAACATCTCTTTGAATGTACGTTTTGAAATGAGTTCATGTTTTCGCTATCATGGTAACAGCGTGGGCTTAGATTCAGATTAGTAATATATCAAACTATGATCATATCCATATCTCTAGATGCTGATTAGGCCCTGCCATGCCAGTTGGAAATAATTGCGTACAGTAAACCATTGCTATCATTCTTGATAAAAACGGAACAATAACTGCACACAGTAAACCTAAGATTGAAACAATGAATCTTATATTTGGAAAGGGCACATGAATACACTTTATTCTAAATATTTTAAATAACTCCAATGACTCCACACAGTGAAGAAAGTAAATAAAATGTAACATATCGTGTTTTGTGTGTAACGTATGTAACACAAATTAAAATGCTGCCTCAGGACATATCGGTTTTACTGAACTCCAAAATAGAATCAAATTGCAAAGAAAAAAAAACTATAAAACTAAGAATAAAATGTAAGTTTTATAGACATACTCTTATTTGGGTCTAAACTTCTATGTTAGGCTATACAAGTCTTCAAACCACTTTTATGCTACAAAATAGTGTAGAGGAAATTACAAACTACGACGACAACAGCAACAACGACAGATTGCATTTAAATCAAAGAAGTATATTTTGGTAAACGGAAACTGCATTAAATGATCGAACGGACCTTAAACTTACTTTGATCCTGAAATTAAACTGTATGCAATGCATAACTGTTTTATTAAAGCGAATGTAGTTTACGTAACCATTTGAATAAGACTACTTTGTACTTTAAACTTCCGCTTTTTTTCTCCTCTGTCGCGGTCGCGGACTGTGTTCCAAAATTTTTGATCTGGTAAAGGACAACATTTTTATTTAATAACTTTCTATAGTGGCGAATTATCCATTTCTACACAGAAAGTGGTATAATTCAAGAATGTGGTAGATGATTTAACAACGGCTAACAATATAAAAAAGATCATTGGTAAAGTAAATTATTCATTGCAAAGGCTTATAAACAACATTTTCATGTACATTTTATTTTAGTACGCTATGAAATATTTTATCTTATAGAGAAATCACATCGCATGGCGCCAGTTCAGTGTATAATAATGTGTTATGTATGTTACGCATCGTTATGGCAGTAGCGTACGTTCTTAAAATGTTCAAACCAATTACAATGTGTAGACAAATGATTGTATGATGAAACAAATTTAACATAGTGATAAGGATAAATGATATTTCAACCTTCCAATATTCCAACGTGTCATTTAGGATTTAACCCAATAAAGAGGTATCTATCTGCCCTGTCCTGGTTTAGAGCTACACCTTTTTTCAAAGAACGACCACTTTTCTTTAATTTATGACGAAATGTCACCTTCTGGACGATGAGGTATAGTTTTGTTTCAAAATCATGTTCATGTATGGACCTATCTATTGGGGCCCGAAATTTTAGCGTTTTGTCTTCTGTATGCATACATGTAGTCTACGTGACCATATACATTTTGAAGCCTGTTTCATTATCTATTTCTCCCAAAAAATGTTAAAAAGAATTTAATTTGAGCCAGTATGTCCATTCCTCGTAGTAAATTAAAAGACATACATGTTTATCCATAAGTTTTTTCTCTACTGAATGAGAGATTTAACTTCGTAAAACGGCATTTTTCAAGAATGAGTGGGTCACTTTAAAACGCACTATCAAGATTTAGAGATGTCCTAGCGAAAGTATAAGAGCATTTACATGCTTCCCACTGACTGAACTTTATATAGATAGAAAATCGTTGGTATACCTAAAATACTGTACTTTGTATAAAAAACGCAAGACGTCAAAATCAAACTTTTTGCAAGGTTACATACGTTACTGGCCGTTAAAGCGTCATTAAAAAATCACAAACAGTTTAAATCAACCACATTATATCGACAAATTATTGTACAATACGAAAATATAATCAAAGGCTCGAAACCGAAATCGAATAAAAATATTTTTGACGTTTTCGTATCCCCATGGGCAATTCTTAAGTTTAACGAATACAGAGTTATTTCCCCTTTTTCTGATATGACGCTACACTTTTCTGACACTACGACAACCGGATTCTGAAAGAACAATCAATTATCTTTAATTTGAGACCAAATTCATCCTTCCGAACGATGAGGTAATTTTATTTGCGATTTAGGGCTTGTTTGAATTTCAGCTGAGCGGCTATATATTATTGTCATGAAATCTGTTTACCTTTAAGGATTTATTCTTCTAAAATGGTCAATGAATCCCTCAGAAAAGTATAATGCAGTCACACCCAAAAGTGAATAAGGGGGCTTTAAACGGAGGTTAAATCACGGTACTTAAGCTTTGCTGTGACCCTGCTATCCCCTGTCCCATAGGGGCTGGGGATACAAATGACTGGTGCATAAACAATTCTGTTTACTGGCACTGTTAGAAACGATAAAACATACCAATATCTTATGAGCCCCAACACGAGAAAACCGGTTTTCGGACCAGGTGCGACACAAACCGACCTGTACAGTCACAGAAGCAGGCTAGAAGCTTGAAATTTCGGATTTAAAAAGAAGAGAAATTGTACTATCAGTGTAGCGAAAACAAAGGCGCTGATCAGCTTCACAGTTACTGCGATGCTGATCTGCGCCTTTGTTTTCGCACAGGCAAAAATGGTGTTTTCTCACGACGCGGCTCTTATAATAATAGTCAGTTTTCCATGTTTTTTGCCAGGTCTTTCAACAGTTGTAAGACAAGATGTCAAAGAAGACCTTACAGAAGAAGATCTTGAGAAGATTGTGACCTTCAACTTGACCGAGACGGAAACAATATGGCTGCTAGATATGCCTGGCATATGTGTCTCAACTGAAAGTGAAGAGGCCGCAGTCGTACATGAAAAAAATGAGAGATATCAAGAAGTGAGTTGAATTTTTATTTTCTGCTTATTTGTTTTTTAAATTGAGGAGGAGAAAATATGGCTGCTGGATATGCCAGGAGTTTGGGTCTCCACAGAGAGCAAAGAAGTTGCCATTTTTCACGATGACAATGAGAGATATCAAGGTGTAGGTGAAATATTTGTGTCATAGTATTCGAAAGTTAACTCTGTTAAGGCACATTTCTCTAAAAACTTCTATGTGATAAAAAATCAGATAAATATTACTGAGCTAGACTGTTCAAAATGGGACAAGTGGTTAAGAGCCTTTGTTTTAGAATAGACATGTATCTACTTTTGACACTGTCCAATTTGTTCTTTTTCCTATCAGTTGGTGAAGAACAAACAGGGTAATGACAGATATGCAGAGAGAGGGATGAATACATTCAATGAGCCACAGAAATGTAAACTTATACAGACTGCCAAGATTGGCTACACTGTAAGTTAGTTTAGTTTAAACTTTATTTCTTTTGTATACATGTAACAATCAATGAAGTAATACACATAAATACAACCAGTCACAATATACAAAATAGGATTCAGTAGAAAGTCCTAAGACTTATATAAACTGTTTCCCATTGGTGCTCTGTTAATATTACAGTACATGTAGCACAATGACTAAGTAGTTTTTGAATATCAAATGATTGTACCAAGTAAAAAAAGTGAAAACAGAAATAAACAATATGCATGTATAACAAGGTGACACTGTAAGTTGACTTAGAACTTAAACTTTTTAGATTTATTCAGTCATAAACTATCTTTGTCATATTAATTTTCTGTGAGAATTGATGGTTTTAAACTGATGGTCTGAATGGTTTCTTTACTCTGATATAACACAAAATTTGAATAGCAATGAGAGAAATTGCTTCAAACACTAATGTTAATGATATTAAGAGATGGAGTCAAAACAGGGGATAAATGAATTACATGTATTTTGATATTGTGTAAGAAAATTCAACTGAACTAGAAATCAGAGATTAGAAATTTAGAATATACATGTAATTAACGGAACAATAATGGGGCTAAACCTATTAAGGGAAACTTTTACAATGTTATAATAAAATATGTATTTCCACATCTAGGAGACAGGTGTAAATGCCACCACCTGGGACATGCATGACACATTCCAACAGTTGGAGAAAGAAACAAAAGGTAAGTATTCCAAACATTTTTCCCCCCTCAATTTTCCATATAATGCTTCTTGGGAGTGCCTTTCTAGTCCATCTTTGCTGCCAAAGACATAATTCACAACAGGAGAAAACCTCTCTGGGCTGTACAGCTACAGAAAATTATGAAAGGCTTGAGATTTTTTATTTAGAAGATGGATTGTGATTCATGTAGCTTGTCGCCATGCATCTTTTCCTCAGCTTTGATATTGCATACAAAATACAAGATTTCTCATATGATTATAGTCAGCAATATTTTCAATTAAGCCCTACTAGAAAACTAGCTGAGGCGGTGACCTTCTGCCCGTCCCTCCCACCCTCATTCCCTATCAAACTGATTTTCTCCCACAGCGGGCCTCAATTCTCTAATTTCTCTGGTTCCCTGCAGGTAAAACAGATGAAGACGAGGAAGAGGGTACCATCAGTCGACCTGGCAGTCCTAAAGAGGGAGATGTTGAGGCTGTCGAGGATGTGAAAGAATCGGGAACCAGTCTTGCAAGGGAGGCAAGCTCTGCAACTGTCAGAATAGGTATGTAACTTGTGCAACAATGTTAGTTTTTGTTATAAAAATTGTTACTGATGAAATTTGTCCTAAAGGGCTTTTAGTGGACATTGTTAAAATCATTTTGTATGATATTTCCAAAGACTTTTTTTATATTATCAGTAAAGAGCCACTGTCTTGTCACTTAATAGCAACCTACGAAATCTCTAACTGGTAGTTGTTATAGGGTTTGTAGATTTGATACTAGGCTTTTACCATGTTTTGGTTGACATTTTCAACAGAGATTTTCTGTCTGTATGACCTTAGTCAGACTTAAAACCCTTGCACAAACATTAGACGATAATGCAATTCAACTAGAAGGAAAAGCAAAACAAAACAAAACAACAGCTTTGATTCTCACTGCTTGCCATTGATTTTAAATGCATATGATTATATGATTTGTCAAAAATTTAAAGTCAGTCCGTTGAGCTAAATAGAACTGTTTTAGTTTGCGCATTATGCCAGTTCTAAATCATTTCACTTTTACAGCAATTGTCAAAGGTAAAGATAGAGTGTGCATGAAGTTTGAAGAATGAAAATGCTCATATTGAATTCAAATTGCTTTACAAGGTTTTATCTTTCATTGTTTTTGTTGCTTCGATGCAGCATTGCTAAGCTTTGGTGTATATGGGTCATGATCATTTTGAGTCATTCCTTAAAATGCTTTATATTGGCTGATGCTTATTAATGAATGTGCGATTCTTTGATGTTTTGGGACTAATTTCATCAAGCAGGTCTTGTCTCAAATTATGTTACATAAAATCAAACAATCATACAAGCAGCAGCATACAACCATTGTAACTTTAATTTTGGGAGGAAATTAGAAAGAGTGCAGATGAATCCAAGTACTGCAAGCAATATGATCAATTTCTGTACTATTTGCCCTAGTAAGAATTACTGAGGAAATTTTGATTGAAAATAAACATTTGGACTGTGAATGGTCATTTAGTTTAGAGTGTGAAAACACTTGATGATGTATTAATTATCATGTTTGCAGAAAGAGAAAGGACTGGAGGTAACTTGATATTGTGACAGTAAATCTGTCTGTTACACAGACAATACTATTTTCATGAACAGTTAATCTATCTATAACACAGAAAATACTAAGTTCATGAACAGTTAATCTATCTATAACACAGAAAATACTAAGTTCATGAACAGTTAATCTATCTATAACACAGAAAATACTATGTTCATGAACAGTTAATCTATCTATAACACAGAAAATACTATGTTCATGAACAATTAGTCTATCTGTAACACAGAAAATACTATGTTCATGAACAGTTAATCTATACACAGACAATACATGTACTATGTTCATGAACATTTAATTAACTAGTATCTATAACACTGAAAATACTATGTTCATGAAGAGTCACAGAATACTATGTTCACAAACAGAAAGCGTGTGTGCACAAAACAGGGTTTTTTCTCTTTATAATACTGGGTACCAAATTTCTGGTACCAAATTTTTTCCCAGTTGGCTGAAAATTTTCCCAATTAGTATAAGAATCCCAATTTAAAAGGTAAGCTTTCCCAGTTTGGCTAAAAATCCCAAAATGGCTAAAAATCATGCCCATCAATTCCATTGATACAAGAAATTTCCTAAAAAGGTGAAAAAAAGGCCCTGAAAAATATCACCAGTTGTAATGATTCAAGCACACCAACTGCAATAATACAGTTGCAACAAACTAGCTTATTAACACTTGTACTGGTGTTGTTTTATTAACAGAAATGGTAACACATTTTGTTGTTTGTTAACCCATTGCAAACTCTTAACACTTTCACCTGATAAAATGTTTATCTTAATGAAAGAGTAAAAATGTAAAAAATCCAAATATTTTTTAGGCAAGTATTTTGATACATCATAGTTTTACGGTTTCTGATATGTTGGCATTTTTGCTTTGACCAAAAGAATTATGTTTTCATTGATTCCATATACATATTCAGCATGTTCAAGTTACCATTTAACATTGCATACATAGTCTCTTGATTTTTTTTTCATTTCAGTAAATCATACCTTTTTTTACCATTGTTGCTTTGTTTTATGCAGCACTTCATGATTTGTATTATGTGTTTACTGTGTGTAAGCTACATATTTGGTGAGCAGCAAGCGCTCTTTATTAAGTATCATTTCAGTGTATATGAATCTATAGTGTTTGTACTCATAGTCAATATAATAGCAGCTGCATTAAACAAAAGATTATGTTTCATATTATGGAAATATATGGTACATCTAATCCCAACATAATAGGTCTAGTCAGATCTGGGTCTTTGCTTGTGCATATTTTATGGCTAAGGGCTACACAATGCAGATCAGATCAGAATGGGCAGGAGCTGGTCTGAATCTTCACTAATTGCAAAGCTTGAATAATTAGTTTTGTCACGCAGCAATAAAAATATAAGATTTTGTTGAATAGTGTTAATGCATGTGCATTATGCAGCTTATCAAACTTTGCATGATGTAAAGCACAGTGTTAAATAAGAAATGTTTAGCTTTACATTTTCCATTGTAATATTTTCAGACAGCAGAGCCACATTTACATCGTCATTTGCTGGATCCGAGAGTGTGTTTGCCAGCAAAGAGACTGGTGTATCATCTATACCCAGTGAAATGGCATCTGTCGATGAGGACAAGATATTAACTGTGAGTAAACAGATAAGCACAGACTTCTTTCCATTGAATTGCAGTGTTTGTGTATTCTCACTTAACATATTTTGATATTTATGTTTTAGAGAAGAAAAAAAATAAACGACCTAGTGATAGAGTGTCAGACTGAGAGGCCCCGATGTCGAATCCAGCTGGTGCTGAGTAGTGTCCTTGAGCAAGGCACGTTATGTAGTTAAAACTTTTGACAAGGATGTTAAACCACAGATCAAGCAAACAAACAAATCTTTTTATAGCTAAAACATTGTTTATTAACTGACTTTTGCCACAAGTATATATTTGACCACTGTTGATCTTTCAGTCTGACAGCTTCAGAACAGACTTGTTTATTATGGAGCGGGTGATAAATCTAAACTCTTACCAACCCAAGCAAGCCTTATACAGGGATCTCAGCATAATCAAAGGTAGGTTAAAGGGATTAAAATACAACTTTTAATGAGAACATTGTAAAATGATTTTTGACATTACAAAGTTGTTAAACAGCAGTCACACAGTAGCGTATAACCCAAACACGCGCCGGGCGTATGAAAAATCTCAACACGCTGAAGATTTTGGACGTATAAAATTAATTTGTTCCTTTAACTCGCTTTTGCAGTCACATATTAGCGCGTGACTGAGGCGTGTGCCGTACGTATAAACAATCTCAAAGTTTTGGAGTACGTTTGTCATACGTCCCAGACACGCTAGGCACGCGCTACAGACGCGCTGTATGCGTTTCATGCGCGCTCCAAGCACGCTTGGCACACGTTACAGGCGCGTTCCACACTCGCCCAAACCAGCATCCGGTTAAAATCGAAACGCGCACATAGCGTATATGACGTGCTTGAAACGTGTGCTTGGAGTGTGCTGGGCGTGTTCGAAACGTATTCTTGTAGCGTGTAGGTCACACGCCCGACACACGCCCAACTTCTAGAAAATTTTTAAGCATGTTTAAAATTTTATTTAGCCCAAACTCGCACGAAACGCGCGCCGACTTTTAGCGACGCGCGCCGGACGTACACCAAGCATACCCAGCGCGCGCTTAACGCGCCTTGGACATGTCTCCGACGTTCGTCTGGAGTATGTGGAAATTTGTATTTTTTCAACACGCCCGGCGCGCGTTTCACTTATACGCTAATGTGTGACTGCTGTTTTAATATTAGATGGTTTAAATATCAGCCATCATCAACATTTTCACATCTTTTTGATATTCATCAAGTTAAAAGGCTTTTACATGTTGCTGTGGATGACATTGAGTATTTGTGATGAGGGGATCTCAATGGCCTTGTGGTAGTGTGACCAGATAGTTATGCTGCCATTTTGAGAACTTTAAATCAAGATAGTCTATAAAATTAAAGACTTCTAGAATCCATGGATCTGAAAAAGCCAGGTACTATAAACATGTAAACACTATAGCATCTTCAGAATATTCTTAGTGAGTTAGTTGGCTGAGCGATAAAGTTTGCTGATTTCTTTACTGCTCTTTTAAAATCATTTGATCATCTCACTGCTATGTCATTTTTGTGTTCGAGCAATGCCTCGGTCTGAGCCCTACATGGGGCACATGTGAGATGAGCCAAATTTTGCTTGCAGGTGTGTCAGGTGTTTTTAGCTCGCCTGTACGAAAGTACACGAAGAGCTATTGCAATCACCCTGGTGTTGGTGTCGTCGGCATTGCTCAAATGTTAAAGTTTTTTAAGTTTTCATAAGTTTATATCTCTTGAGTATATTGATGAATCAAGTTTTTGCATGTAAGGTAGATATTGGTCTGAAGTTTTATGCTGTACCATCATGATCCACCTGGGTGACCTTGAGGTCACGGTCACTGACTTAATTTTGCTAATGTTTCTTGTTAATGTTTATGTAAAGAGGTACAAATAGGCAAAGATCAGGAAAAGGCGCAATCAGAAAAAGACTCCCACTCCAAAAACCGAGGTGGGAAAAAACCAAACTAACAATCAGGTACTCACACCATAAAACATATCGTAAGCCGAATGAGCAGCTATTTTCCCAATAGGTGGCCACTCAGTTACCTTAACTTAACTAAAAATATGAAAACATACATAAGGCGCCAACAGCACAAAACATTTTTTACACACCAAGACATAAAACAAAAAGAACCACCACAGAAGTATCGACTTGGAACGATCAGTAACACAAAGTTACTGGCGGGCTTAAACCGGTTTTACATGGCCATAACCTCACCCTCAGCTTCTGCAGTGGTTCATAACATTTAGTTAGTTATTCGGTCCTCGTGGTGAATCTCTAACTAGTCAATGAATCATCAAGAGCAAACAAATAAATCATGATAAACATCCTGATGAATCAAAAACCAGGACTCACAGATTGAATAAGCTGCCCGACGATGGAGATCCCTGGGCGCCGAATAACCTACTAACTCCGGAGCAAAAGAAAAACACCAGTTGGACCCTGGTGGGCCAAGCAACAGACAAGAAGCTCCGGCCCCAACCAACTAAAATGAATAGCTTTATGTCGGGGCCATCATAGAGTCTGACGCCCGACCCACCGACGTGCAATTAAAGAAGGCAGTAAGTCTATTTCTCTTGAACATGTTTAAGGATCAAGTTAATACTTTGCATGTTGGTCGATAATTGTCCGAAATTTCATGCTGTACCATCATGACCCACCTTAGTGACCTTGAGGTCATGGTTATGGGTCATAGACTTAAATAGATTTAGTGGCAAAGCACAAGTCAGGTGAGCTACGCTGTCCTGCGACAGCTCTTATTCTCAGAGTTCTATCATATTCGCCCAACCTACTGATTGGTCTGTCCCAAATGAGCTGAAATAATCTTGAAAGGGACGTAAAATTGACTAACAATGATATTCTGACTGATCTTTGTTGCAAATTTGCAGAGACTGTACCTCCTCCCATACAGGAGAAGAAACGGAGGCGTCGTAAAAGTTTGCATTTTTTCATTACATTTTTAGCTCACCTGAGCCGAAGGCTCACAGGTGAGCTTATAGTATACCCATGCTCCGGCGTCCGTCCGTCGTCCGTCCGTCCGTCCGTCCGTCCGTCCGTCGTCCGTCGTCCACAATTTCAAAGATCTTCTCCTCTGAAACCGCTTGGCCAATCAAAGCCAAACTTCATGTGGAGCATTCTAAGGAAGGGGGAACGAAAGTTTATATAAATGGTCCAGGTCACATAACCAAGATGGCCGCCATGGCTATAAATAGAAAAAACCTTTAAAAATCTTCTTCTCCAGAACCAGTGGGCCGATTTCCATGAAACTTGGTATGTAGCATCGGGGAAGTGGGCCCATCATAGTTTATATAAATCATGACCCTAGGATGACCTTGACCTATTTTACGGCAAGGTCAACTTAGGTTTCCAATGCATTTGAATGGGAAAAATGGTAAAATGCTATTTAATGGGTAAAACTTACTGGGAATAGGCAAATGGACAATAGATTAAAGTTAATGGAAAATTTTAGCCCCTGATGGGTTGTCTGCCCCTGCCCCGGGGCTATATACATGTATATTTTCATAAATTATAATGAAACATCTTCTCCCCTGAAACCGCTTGGCCAATCAAATCTAAACTTCATATGGAGCGTCCTTGGGAAGGGGGAAAGAAAGTTTATATAAATAGTCAAGGTCACATGACCAAGATGGCCGCCATGACTATAAATAGAAAAAACCTTTAAAAATCTTCTTCTCCAGAACCAGAAGGCCAATGATTTTGAAACTTGGTGTGAAGCATCAGTGACTGGAGCTCTACAGAGTTTATATAAATCATGACCCTGGGATGACCTTGACCTATTTTACGGCAAGGTCAACATAGGTCGCTCATGCATTTGAATGGGGAAAAGTGTTTAAATGTCATTTGTAGGGAAAAACCTGCAGGAAATGGGCAAATGGACTTAAGATTGATGATTCTGAAAAAATTTGGACCCCAGGTGTCTGTCTGCCCCCACCCCAGGGCAATATACATGTATATTACAGTGATATTCAAAGATCTTCTTCTCTGAAACTGCTTGGCCAATCAAAGCCAAACTTTATGAGGAGCATTGTTAGGAAGTGGGATTGAAAGTGTATATAAATGGTCAAGGTCACATGACCAAGATGGCTGCCATGGCTATAAATAGCAAAAACCTTTAAAAATCTTTTTCTCCAGAACCAGAAGGCCTATGATTTTGAAACTTGGCATGAAGCATCAGGCAATGGGACATCTACAAAGTTTATATAAATCGTGACCCTTGGATGACCTTGACCTATTTTACCGCAAGGTCAGCTTAGCTCGCCCATGCATTTGAATGGGGAAAATTGTTAAAATGTCATTTGAAAGGCAAAACTTGCAGTAAATTGGCAAATGGACTGCAGTTTTATGTTTTCAAAAAGAAATTGACTCCAGGGGTTGCTCTGACCCGGCCCTGGGGTTATATGCATGTATAGTACCATTCTAGTCAAACAAGTTTATTGGTATATATCTCGGGTTTCAGGTGAGCGTTTACAGGACCATTGGTCCTCTGGTCTAGATTTCTAATCCTGGACTGTGTTTTTTGTCATTCTTTCTCTCTTTACCATATGTAATTCTTTTCTGAGCTATTCGGACCAGCCTTATATGTTACTGATCATCTATTTTTGTGTGTGCGTAAAATGTAAATGCATGCATCGCTTTTGTATCATTAAATATGCTTGACCATAGGAAAATCACTCATTTAAATATCTATTTTAGATGGCAGTTTTTTTCATTGCATTGTCTAGTGAAATGCATGTATCATGTACATGTAATTTGATAAACAATTAATGAGCTGATTTTTCTATGACATTAAATCACGCATGGCAATAGCTTGACATTGGAGTTTCTACATTTTGTATATGAACATATATAGATATATAACTGCACTTTTATGATTTTCCATGCATGCATGTAACTATATGTTTGTATGCATGGTTCACATTTTATTATTGTTTGTATGTATGCTACTATATAGGAATGGAACCTGGTAATGTCGTGTGATCGTGAACATGCCTTTCCCCACCCAACTCTGATGTTGTATCTCATTTTCTAATAAATCAGATACCAGCATTTTTCCTTTAAATTACTGAAGTTTAAAACCGACTTGCATAGTAGTGTAAACTGTTAAACTTTTAAATGTATATCCAAGTTTTATACAGTGTGTTTATGTTCTCTGCAGAGGTAGAGAAATTTCTATTTGTTTCTTAATATGCGAGTGTTTAGCCCAATTTATTTGCATACGGCCTGGTTTGGACATTAGTGAAAATCTGAAGCTCATTTTATAGAGTGAAAGATAATCTAAGAATATGAGATACAACTTTGAATGCACAATCCTGTTTTTCACTGCGAGTCTTTCTGCCTGATTGAGACAATTTTGTTCACCTAGTCTACTAGAAACATAATAAGACAACACTATGGCATAGACCAACTAAGGCACAGAAAAGATAATCAGCCCTTATTAATCTTTCTCTATGTAGTAGATCTACTTTTCTGAAGAACAAAAAATATTTGAAAGTTAACCCTTTGGTTTAACAGGCCAACTCTTACCTATTAAGCCAATCTGACTTTCAACTGATCAACATTAGAAAGTCAAACTTCATTTTGTCAAAATCCAGTGCTATAACCACTGAACAAGAGTGTGCTCAGTGACAAAGTTGTGAGCTTGTATTTATATACCGGTCTTCGGAAGCTGTGTTTGATTTACCAAGGCAGATAATTAAGTTGGGGAGTGTGGTGGCCTAGTGGCTAGTGTTTTAGACTCGAGATCGAGATGATGGGTTTCATGCAAGACCCATCAACTCCCTATAGCACTGGCTAGTATGCAGTAAGTGATGGCTCCATCCAGACATCACTTATAAGTTGTCGCTTTGAATTTTAAACCACAAAAGAAACAAACATAATTGAGCGAGTCCGTTGTTACAAAATGCCTTGCACAAGCATTTCTTTAGTTAAAATTTGTGTATCCCCACACAATCTGTTGCATGATCCACTTGTTTGCTTTGATGTGTGCATGTGCATGCCTTTTGTGCATGGGTAATAACACAGCTCTGTTTTGAGAAAACCTGTTCTATGATATCACACCTTTGTCATCCCCTAACCACACCACCTATCCAGAGACAACCAGTGTGATTGAGAACAACCACTGCAGATGAAATCAGTTTACAGCTACATGATTCAAATACCTGTCTGGGAACAACTTGCCACACTTTCAACAAAGTCATTGCCAAACAGGGATTTGCTCCCTATTGTTGATTATTGATTTCATCTGCATTGGTTGCTCCCAGTCACGTTCATTGTCTCTGGATAACCCATGTGATTATGGGATGACAAAGATTCCGACCACTCTGCACAGTAATTATCCACACAATATGAACAGCACCCTTGCTATTTGCTGACTAGAAACTTTTTTGCTCATTCAACATTTCACACGCTGATTATCTAGAGACAACCAACCTGACTGATTATAACCAATGTAGATGAAATCTTTTAAAGGCTGTGGGGTGCAAATACTTCTCTATAAAAAGCATGCCAGAGATCCAAATGATCTGTTGCATATTCCGAAACAATTTACCGCTATTGTGGCTTATTGATTTCATCTGCATTGCTTGTTCTCAGTCGTGTTTGTTGTCTCTAGATAACCAGTGTGATTCAGATATCTTAAGACAGTCTCACCACCTGTGACAACTTATTTGAGTCTCGATTGCAGATACATGGGAGACAGGTTTTCTTAAGACAAGGTTCATTATGGAAAAAGTGATAGAGTGTTGAAAATTACGAAGACATTATGATAGTGGTTCTGAATGGTTTAGATGGAATGTGGTGGCATTAGTGCTTTGATTTGGTAAATGGGGCATAGTGCCTTGGTATATTTTGTTGGTGAATGTCCAGATAAAGTTTAGTTTTAGCATGTATCTTTCAATAAGATTACTCTTAGATTTGGATTTTACATAAACAAAAAATGTTAGTTATATTATATTCATGTAGTTGTCGATTTAGAAACCTGCATAGATTTTACTTTTCTTGCATGTAAGTTATTCAATCTTCTTCTATCATTCAACATACATGTAGTTTACATCACAGTCTAGTGGCATTTTCTAATGGACGGTAGGATCCTCTTTTACTGATAGGCTAGCCCTATCTTGCATATGACTGAAATCAGTGTTAGTGAAATGGTATCAGTAGGGTGTCATATTTGTATCAAAGCAGACATGCAATTGATCTTCATGGCTTGCACATTTCTTTCGTAAAGATATGGCAATGAAAAAATTTCTATGGCCAATTTTCATCTTCAGCTGATTTAAAGAGAACAGTTTTCTGTTAGTGATGAAAGAAATGTGCATCAAGTAATGATAATTTTCCACTGGAAGGATTGCCTAGGAACAGACTGACAATCCTGACATGACCTTAGCTTATGACCGTGCATGTAAGCATGGGAACAAACTTGAAATAAACATACGAAAATACAAAGAAACAAGAAGAAAAATCATACTTAGCTCCCAACGACAGGTAGATCTTAGTCAAACTGTACAAGAACAAGATCAATGAGGTTATGAAACATTTTTCATGCTCAACTCAACTGAGACTAAAATTTGTCCTGCTCAGAAATGTTATCAACATTATTGTTGGCATTTTAAAATTTATTAGCAATATAAATAATTTCTGTGATTTAGGGCTGGAATTTGATTAATTTGGACTATTTCAGTAGTTTATAAAAAGTTTAAATTTCATGCTCAACTGAATTGAGCATAAAAATGTTTTATAATCTCAGGGTTTGACCACCCTTTAGTAGCTTGTAACAAATTTAAGAAACACTGTTTGCTAACACAATTATGTATAACAGATCTCACAAAGAGTCTGTTTCATTTACATCATGTTATATTCTGTTAGATATTTTCCGTTAAATAGTATTTTTTAATTGTTTAGATAAATAATAAATACATGTATTTCTAAACTTTTAAATTTTGTTTCAGATATAGACAATGAGGTATCAGCCACACCCCAGCAGTTGGCCGTGTCAGACGGTATGGGTCCCAACTTTGACAGGTTGTGGGCATACACATGTAAGATGACACAGGGCCGCAATGTTAGCTGTCTCAGTTGGAATAAAGTAAATCCTGTAAGTATTGGAGATTTCTCACATACCAGAATCAAGTTTTTAGCAGAATTAAACCACAGTCACGTTTGATTTCTTACCAGCGATCATAAAATAATTTTATATTTTAGCCCAGTAAAGGGCATGTACTTGTATGTGATTTCAAAGAAACACTATTTTAAGAGAGATACTATTGTGAACCATATTGATTAAACATCAACAAATAAGTGAAAGAGTGTAGACTCCCTATGTACTTTTCTTTCATCAGGATTAACAAAATATGACGTAGAAAATATTTGCTTAAATGTGATATCTTTTCTAGGATTTGGTAGCAGTAGGCTATGGTCAGTTTGAGTTCTCCAACCAGAGGGAGGGTCTTTTGTTATGTTGGTCTCTCAAGAACCCTGAGGTAAGCCTTTAGTATTTTACTTATAGTTTGTGCGGCCTGAATAATTTGTTGAATCAAAGAGCCATAAGGAATGCTCCTTTGAAATATGCCTTGTGTATCAAGCAGTGTTTGTTTGCGTTACTACGCCCATCTTGGGTGAAGGGGAATGATTTCTTGTGCAGTAAACTGATAAGTGTATTATGGATTCAAGACTATTTAGACACAGTTACAAACACAGACTCAGAGTGCAAAGTTTAAGTTTACAGACTTGGTTCCGAATATTAAAGTGAAAGGATTTTTATCCAGTGCTATCCCGTTTGTTAGACAAATTTTATTGTTGTATGTCATCTTCCAGTACCCAGAAAGAGTATATACCTGCAAGGAAGGTGTGACAGCAGCTGATTTCTCAAGGCACAATCCTAATCTACTAGCTGTAAGTACTGTCATACATTTCTTTACAGTTTGCATGTAACTATCCTTGAACCCCCATAAGTCGATATTATAAGAAGCAATTGCTTATAAAGATAAAAATCAAATGATAAAAAAACTTCACCACATTCACCAAAGAAGATCAACTGTTAGCCAATTAATTTCCATCATTAAACTTGACATAACCCCATAAGACACATCAATGCAAGCTTTTATAGATCTGGATGACCCCAAATTCAAAATTGCGACTTACTGCACCCCTAAGGTTGATACCTCAGGACGTTATTCATTCCATAGGAGCTAAGCAAACTATTTTTAGTTTATTGTGTTTAGGTGATATTGAAGACACACCACATCACAAGAAAACATATAAAACTGTGCCAAGCATGAATATGGACAAGTATTCATGCAAAAGCATTACTTTGTTGCATGTCTAAAATTCTGTTGTCTGTTCTGCTTGAGGGTGGGCATAGTTATTAAGGATAGTTGCAAACTGTTTTATCAAGCTATAAGTTTTACACTAAGTCACTTTTCTAAATTATCAATACATAAGTGGCTTCATCATATTTATTATATGGAAAGTGATGAAATATAAAGAAATATGTATTAAATATAACCAATATTTGAAAAAGTTATATTTTCACAGGTGAAAATATAAAAAAGTTATATTTTCACATGTGAAAATATAAGATTTGGGAATACGCAAATTACGATTCCACCGTTTCATTTCTAATTTATACATAACTAAATTTTATAATCTATGCTATTGTTGACGCAATGAACGTTCACACACAATAGCGACGTAATGACGTGACGTAATGACGTCATTTAAGATTTTGACGTCATACATGCTTTAGCGCGCAACGTTACAATGACTACATGCAAAATAATAAAAAGAAAATTCAAGTTTTTGTCGTGAATATGACTATTATTTCATCTCGTGAAGTGAAAAATTATATATTTCATTCGTGCCTTCGGCACTCATGAAATATAAAATTTTTTTCACTTCACTCAATGAAATAAAACTCATATTCACTCCAAAAACGTGAATATCCTCTATCTATTGCTTGGATCTATCTATCTATCTTCATATACTGTGTCTATCAATTTCTGATCATCATCTCTGATGTACTCATTCACTGAACATTTAAATTTCTGTGGCTTTCCAATTACAAAACCCATTTCAGATATCATGAAATCAAAATGCATGCCTTATCTTTGTCCAGGTTGGTTTATATGATGGAGGTGTGGCAGTTTACAATGTCAGACACACAACAGATGAACCCATTCTGGACAACTTGTAAGTTATAGGTTTAGTTTCACTGTGAAGAATGAATATCCAAGCAGGGCCCAGTTGTTCAAAACTTCGTCAGCTTAACGCTGTCATTAAGCCCTTGATTTGTTATCTATATATCAACATCAAAAGCAAATACAGTTAGTACACCGTTATTTTTTGTTGAAAAAATAACAGTGTATTTGTAATATTTAACGAATTGTTAGCTAAGAACAACATTAATTTTGAACAACTGGCCCCAGGTCATTTATGGTTGGCAGACCTCCTGTAATGGAATTAATTTGGTCCTCTTTAAGGGTTGAAAGACATATTGTTTTGCCTGGGACTTGAAACCCATTTAAGGTAGCATCATGAAATGTCATCCAAATTTTAATCATGTGGCATGCCAGAATGGTCAATGTTGGAGTTATGACCCTTTTAAATGATATATAGAATACCCATGGTGCTTTGTTGGTGTCCAGTCTTCTTTAAAATTATCTGACATTGAAGATGCTTGAAATAAGGGCCTGTATATCTTTCTTTCAGTTTATCCCCTGGTAAACACACAGCCCCTGTGTGGCAGATCAAGTGGATTGAGAAAGAGAGGGGGTCAGGGGAGGAAACAGCCGAGGTCTTGGTGTCAATATCAACTGATGGTAGAGTTACACAGTGGTCCATCAGGAAAGGATTTGAAAGTTATGGTAAGATTCAGTCAAATATTCTAACATTTAGATGAAAATCATATTTCTGTCTTTACTTTTCTATCTGGTTACACAAACATTTGAAGTTTTAAGGCTTTGTCACACATAAGTGAAAATCCCATTACGTAGACTTTGCATAGACTTGCATTGCAAGTCATTGCATAGACTTGCGTTTTATTGTGAAAATTAATTTTTGTTTGATTTATATTGCTTTACGTCCCTTTCAACAGCCAATGTCCCAACATGACAATAGCTGTTCATTGGGATGTAAAGCAATAAATCAAACTAACAAAAAACATTTTTTCACAATTAAACGCAAGTCTATGTTGAGAGATTTTCGCTCATGTATGATGACGCCTTTAAGCCTTTAAATATATTTGACCTTTTAAAATATTTGGCAATTACAATAGGGGTACATGTATTGTAGCCAAATGCTTTCAAAAGTGAGAAAGACTAGCAGTTCTTCAAAGTTAATCCTGGCATTTCTCCACAGGGGTGATAAAGTTCCTGATTTATCAGGAATTCCTGATTTAGGACTCTGTTCCTGCCTAGTATCTTGGTTGGGATTATAAAATTAATTGTGCCAATTCCTGGGTTTTTAGTCTTACTTTTAACTGTAGACTTGAAAACAACTCAAATCCAAGGAGATTACTGTGATAGAAGGGGGTTTAGGTGTTCTGAAGGCCTGGACCTGTGCCTTTTCCTGATTTTGAATAACTGCCTGTTATCACCCCTGCTCTGGCTGTGATAGTACCAGAAGAGCAGTTGTCTTGCAAGTTTATGATTAACTGTCGGAAGTAGACTGGCAACGAAAAGCTTTATGTTATTAAATTCCTTCACTGTCAATTGATTTTCTAAACTTTCAGATTTGATGAGATTAAAGAAGATGCCTACACGTATGGGTGGTAAGAAGGAGAAGAAAGGGGAAGCATTTATCTCAAGATTTGCTGGAGGACTTTGCTTTGACTTCCACACCAGAGATTCTAACATGTAAGCATAAAAAATAAGTTACTACATATATAAATAAGTTGCTGCATCTAGAGATAAGTTACTGCATCCATAAACTTAAATAAATTACTGCATCCTTAAGGGAAGTGAAACTGTAGATCTTTAGTGATAATGATAATTATTCTAATGAAGGCAAAAAACAAAAACAAAAACAAAAAACAACAACAACAACAACAAAAAAAAACCAGCTCTAATTGCTTTGATACTGTGATGTTACCTCTTTTGTAATTACTTTTGGCCTTGCCATTGTGGCTTGAAAGATCTAATGGAATGTAAAATACACCTTGACTCAGAGATGAGTACCAGTGTAGCAGTTGCATACTGCTTTAGATGTAACGGCTCTTGCTTATCAAACTTACTAAGTAGATGTTTATTGGGTTGTTGCTCAATTGAAGTGCTGTTCATGGCAATGTCTGGTTAATGTTCCACAAAAATAAGATATCATGACCCTAGTTATTTATTGCCACATTTAGCAAAAACAAAATAACCCATGAATAGCATCAATATGTTATTGTTGTACACAACAACATAGTATGAATTTATTTTCAGCTACTTGGCTGGAACAGAAGATGGTCACATTCACAGATGCTCTTGTTCATACAATGAACAATTCTTAGAAAGCTATTTTGGACATACGGTAAGAAGCAACTTTATCACTGTATAAAAATGATTATGTTGTCTGCGTAACTTCATGACAAACGTATTTATTTGGCTATTGAATTGTGTTTAAAATTTAAGGAATTTCAGTGAGAAATTTAATTCAGAAGTGCAATCGTTCTCCACTCTTCATTCACTCTTCATTTAAATGTTGCAATAGCAATATTAACAAAAACAATGGTATGTTCAACAATGGCATAGTGACATGAAAATTATATGAACCTCAACATGACAAAATGCAGCTTTGGACATTCTGACGTTACTGATAGATAACTGCTCAAAAGCTGAAAAATGATGAAATATATGTTTTAGAAGTAGCACTGTATTTGTAATCCGGCCAAATAAAGACTATTAGACTCTAGACATTCAAAGTAAGATTGTTTTTAAATAATCAAAAAATTGCCTGAAGGTACATTTTCTCATGTTGTGGCATGGTGACATTTTTTATTCATTTGTACTATACTGTGAGATTATAATACTATTAAAGAATTTTTGTTTCAGGGTCCAGTGTACAAGATAGCCTGGTCACCGTTTGTCAGTGATATTTTCCTCAGTTGTAGTGCAGATTGGAGTCTTAGATTATGGCACCAGGATAGACCCAGACCAGTGCTCAATTTCTTCTCATCCACAGTAAGTCTGTTAACAGTTGAGCCGCCTCGTGGGAAAACCAACAATCTGCATAGGCGAAAACAAAGGTGCAGATCAGCTTCACCGGGAAGCTGATCAGCGCCTTTGTTTTCGCTACTCGGATAGTACAATTTCTCTTCTACTTAACTCCAAAATTTCAAGCTTCTAGCTATTTTCTGTGTTTGTACAGGCTGGTTTGTGTCAGACCTGGTCGGAAACCACATTGTTGGTTTTCCCACGAGGTGGCTCAGTTATTCGCCAAAATCATTGACATAAAAGTTAAGGTTTTGTTAAAATTTTCAAACATACTGCCTTTATTACAAATACTTTTATTTTTTGTCATACTGCATTTGCATATATAAATAGTTGACTTCAGAACAACTTGTTGGATTTACGTGGTGTTTTTCTTAAGAATCAAAGGCAAATATGACAGGCCCATCATATTTGGTACTACAATGTATGCTCTATTGTCTTTGAATTTTAATGACATGTACTTTCCAAGTGTGGACCTCTGACCTCAAAGTGTACAAGCTATAGAAGTTTCTTCTAATTTGGCAGACATGATTTTGTTGGCCATTTTGTTTCAGAAACCAGTGTATGATGTATCTTGGTCACCGCGATCCTCTACAGTATTTGCCTGTGTTAATGAAGGTGCTGTCGAAGTGTGGGACCTCAATGTCAGCACGTAAGTTATTTATTTGTTGAAATTCCAGTTCAAAATTTCAAAAAAGAAATTGTTGAGCTTTAATAATTAGTTTTGGTGCTAGCAGCTAAGGCCATGTCGGGATGGTCAAATATCCTAGCCATACTGTTCCTGGGCAAGCCACCCAGAGACAGGTTATCAGTACTTAGTGCACATTTCTTACACCACTAACTGACAAATGCTCTGCTTGAAATAGCAGAAGAGGAAGAATGGCCGTAGAAATTTTTCATGATCAAATCTTCATGAAAGAAATGTGCTGGACGAAAGCATTGATTCCTGCGATACTTCAAGATATGCATATGGATTGGATATAACTCTCAGATGATTTTTATTCAACTAAAAAAGTCAAGGCGGGGACATAACATCTCTAAATTTGCTTGTGTCACTATCCTTTCAATGTGTCTGTGATTATTATTCTCATGTTGCAATTTTTCAGGTTGGATCCTATTATAATCAACAACCCAACATCAGGAGCCAGACAAACTTCTGTTGCATTTGCCAGAAACTCAGAGGTAAAGTTTCTGTTCATCAGGTGTTAGTTCATCAAATATCAGGCGATGGGATGTTTTCTCAGAAAAAAATGTCTTACTCCCTGGAAATTATATGCAGCTTTTAGATGCAATTTTGGGAAATAAGATGCTTCGGCTTTGGAATGGAAACAAAACTATCCTGATGTGCTCCTTCTCCATGGTTAAAGAATTGAAAGATGCAAAAAAAGTCACAAATCACATTTGAGCCTTCACATGAGAAAACAAACAATTTGGGTTTCTGACCAGGTCCTACACAGACCAGACTGTGCAGCCACATATGCAGACTAGAATCTTGAAATTTCAGATTTAAGAAGAGGGATTTACTATCTGTGAAGCGAAAACAAAGACGCTGATCAGCTGTGCAGTTACTGCACAGCTGATCTGTGTCTTTGTTTTTGCATATACAGTTTGTTTGTTTGTTGTCTTATGCGGCAGCTCATTTTATTACTGATGACATTCAGCCTATGTCATTCCATTGTATAACGCACACTGAATGACTCTTATAATTTTCTCATTGGACCATGAGACTTATTGTATGTTCATGTACATTGAGATTTTATAATGTACATAAGTTTATGTGTTACTCTTTTGTTAACAGATTATTAACTGTGACACAGATTTTTAACTGTGACACATTCTTTTACAGTTTATAAGGGTTTATGAATTTCTTCTTTGTTTACAGTGCCTGTTGATAGGTGATAGCGAGGGTCAGGTGACTGTTTTACAGCTGAGATCTATGCCAGATCCACCCGCTTCAGAAAATCAGGTACGATTGACTGTAGGAATGACTATAGACGATGCTTTCATGAATCAGTTGGTTTTGATCTTCATTTGAATCAGTTTGTGTGAGGAACAGCTGACAAGTGTCAGCAACCTTCTGGTGAATGAAAGAGTTACATAAGTATGTGATGCACATTGATAAACTACAACCCTTTGTGAGGTAACTGCTTGGTATTTTGAGTGCACCAGCCATACTTCAGCCGAATTTCACTGATGCTATGCAATTTTCAGTTATTCTTCAATTGTTGGGATGTACTCTAAATCTCTTTTTTTAAGATATTCAATACAACCTATGTGTTTCACTACACAAAGCAAATGTGTTGGATAGTCAGGTTTGAGATATCTGCTGTGTTTACTGTTTTCTCGAAAATTTTGTCATTTTCAAAAACACTTACTTGTGTTAAAGCTAACCACTGTTTACTGTTATTAAGGCTCTCTTTTCTGTCTTTTTAGGCTGAACATTACCATTATATTTGAAATTTTCAGGCTGATGTGCTGTTGAAAATCATCAACACAAGCTTAGCGAGTCAGTTACAACATCAGCAACATGAACCAAGACTTGAGGAAGATGAAGACGAGGATAAATTGAAAGATGAATTTGAGGAGGAATCATAAACTTTTGATGCCATATACAGTGGAATGGGGAAAGTGAAATTTTGACTGAAAAGTGAAAATCATACAAACTGCATCTTGTGTAATAATAAAATCTAATTTTTGGGGTTTCCAGCAAGTAAGACGTAAGCTGGATAAATTGAAAGATGAATTTAGGAGGAATCATAGACAAGATTGGAAAGAATTATAGTTGGGATTGGGAGACTTTCTATGCCATTTACAATATACAGTGGGACTTGACACAAAAAAGTGAAAAATTAATGATACACTTTTAGAGAAAATCATACAAGCTGTTTCATGCATCATATTTTGAATTTTGAAGAAGAGGTTTTTAATACTATACACAGTGGAATGGGAAAAATTGACAATGGTTAAGAGAAAATCTTTTGAGCTACAGCTTGTTTCAATAAAAGTTACATGTATCTTAGGGGTTTCCAATGAGGTCAAATGCAAGCTAGACTGTACAGCCAAATAAGGTCATGGGGAGAAGCTTAAAATTTCGGACTTGCAAAGTGAGGGAATCACACTACTTAACGTGCAAAAACAAGTGCTGATTAAATGACTGTGTGCTGTTACCATGCTCCAACATTGCAGTTGATTTTGCGTATCCAAAATCGTGTTTTCTGATGATGTTGCTCAAATATATTTCTTTAAAGGCAGTGGAAAGACTTGCAGCATAGTTTATGAATTCACTTTCCAACTCATAAATAATGCTATTTTGCACTAAGAAGACAAATGGTTAATATTTCATATAGAGAGGTGGGCGCGATACTGTAAACCAACTTGTTTTTTGTGACTTGATTTTTTTGTAGTGTTTAGGCTTCATCAGCTACAAAACTGTACAAGTGATGTGTACCCCACTCTGACAGCATCTTTGTTGTTTGTCGCATGAATTTTTGGTTTCAGTCAATGATTTCAGATTTTGAAAAGGGATGTAATCCATGTTACCTACATGTATCAACATCTTTGACTTCAATAAACTATTTGGCCTTGACACACATGCAGTGTGTGTTCATTTTCTCATTGTTATGTACAGTCTATATTTTTTCGGTGTAAAAAGATGTTATTTATGTATACATGAACATGTCCGTCCAAAGTTGCTTTTACAAAAACATATCTGTGATATTTCTTTCCTTGGAAGAAACTGAATAAAAACAGGAGATAAGAACATTTCTTGTTCGTTCTGAACTTCCTAATCCTTGCTTTTCAGGTTGGAGTCCTGGCCCAAGGTTATAAAATTTTTTCAAGCTCAGCTCAGCTGAACATGAAATTTCAACTGCTCACCAATGTTGAAATAGTCAAAATTAGTGGCAAATTCAGGTTCAATGAGCAGGATAAATTTTAGTCTCTGAGTTGAGCATGAAAAAAGTTTTATAACTTTCCAAGGTTTCCAAGGACAATTTTTCTGTGACAAAGTAGGTTTGTCGCAGAAAAATATGCTCGTATAAACTCAATTCTGAGTTTCATCGTTACATATCTGTGACAAAGTGAGCGAGCTAAGTAATATAAGTAATCTTGGCTGTGTGTGAATGCAAACTCATGGCCAAAGTTTCTGTGACAAATAATCATTGTCAAAGGAACATTGTCCGTGGAAACCAGGCCTAAGGCATGTTTTATTTATGCTGATCATATACTTATCAAAGGCAGAGTAAGAGACTGACCAAACTACGTTAGAGATCTTTATGCTTTTTATTAAGGCACAATTTTTGCCCATATTTTATACATCAACAGATTATGACCACATAACAGATCGTATGACAATAGAAAATTGATTTGTTATAAAATTATTATGCATTTGCAAGGCATATGAGTATCAAGTGATATCTTTATGCTCATGGCAAGATAAATCAACGAAACTCGGCTGTATAGGCAACAACAATACAAAAACATTTAACTCTTAATATATCAAATAAAGGATATAGGGCCCTGCCCAATACTTTACATTAAACATTTCCTTACTAGAAAAAGTGCCTTGAGAGGCACGTATACCCCCGGCTGGTAGCTACCCACCCCCACCCCTAAGCCCACCGCCCCCGACCCAGACATGCTTACTGACACTGACACATTGAACCTCAATTCCTGAATTAAAGAGACCACCCTCAACAAGTACATCTTAAAATTTGTATTTGCAAAAAGCACTAAAACCATTGGGAGGGGGGTGTACCGGTAGTAGAATGACAGACCAATTATAGAGCAGTATACAGAGCTGACTTGTATACTCAATCTAGGACTTGATCGTGGACATTGAGGGTCAGGTCCTCAGACCTAGATGGAAAATAGAATGTCATTCTTCAATAATATTAAAAAAAAAAAAAGATGTCCTAGATTTTGGCCTCTAGCCCCACCCCGAACATGTACCCTAGAGTTTAATGTCATTAGAAACAAGGCAAACCTTATAGAGTACCTATGGGGCAAGTATGAATGATTTCTTAACATGATAGTAAAAAAAAGTACAGAAAATACAATTATTAAAGAAGTTCTAGATTTTGACCTCTAGCCCCACCCCCCGCACATAGACCCTAGAGTCTGAATCTTACATGGTACCTATGGTCTAAGTATGAATACGATCTGGCAAGTCTTAGTGGATGTCAAGAAAACAGACTTACAGAAAGTTTATCATGGTATATATCATATTATAAATGTGTCCTAGATTTTGACCTCTAGCCACACCCCTGGGGACGGTAACCAGGATTTGGTGACATTGAATATGAAAGCAAACCCTAAAGGGTATCTATGAACTATATAAGAATACATTCCTATGATTGTTTGTTAAGATATGAACTTAAGCGAAGAAACATTAACATTGTAAACAGCACATTTTAAAGGTGACCTAGATTTTGACCTCCAGCCCCACCCCCGCGGGCATGGACCCTGGGGTCCGAACTCATGGAAACAAATCAAACCCTATAGGGTACCTATGGTCCAAATATGAATAGTTTCTGACTATTGGTTCATGAGATATACACCTCTAGAGAAACTTTAACCAAAACTTTGACATAAATTCTACGAACGTTCCGGAATTACGAACGAAGAAACGAATGAACATACGAACGGAAAAGCAAAAACTATATACCCGTCGGCATAAATGCCGGGGGTATAATAAAAGACATTGAGCTACTTGGTAATGCAACTGAAAAGTCCATAAGACTGTTTTTGTCAACAAATCATTTGTAAGGAAAAATGATCAACAGGTTCAGATTCATGTGTAAGAGGCACATTTGACATTATTAAGGCATCAGTTCTTATTTTTCTATGAAATATAATTGTGGGTCCAAGAACTCATTTCTAAAGTGATTCTATCATAAAGTGCCACATACATGGTCAGAAAATAAGCAAGGTGTACTGTATCTACTGGAGCCATTTTGGCACAATATTCAGTCAACATTCGTAATATTAACAAATATATACAGAAATTAGCACCAACATACTGTGAATTTACCGGTACATTACAGTCACATTATATTTGTACATTCACTGATACAGCAATTATTCATACATTGTCATTTAATCATATATTCACACACTCAAAACTGCATTTATTCACACAAAACTGCATTTATCCACACATTCATGCATTAAAAACAACATTTATTCAACATGTATTAAGGTTATTGCAAAGTTCATAAGTCGGATAATGACTTGTATCAAAATATCACAATGAATAGAAATGAGTATTAAAACAGAAAAACTAGAAAAGGGTTCACCTAATGTAGCACTTCTGGAGGATTGGACTAAGTCATCCTCTATTGAACTAAGGATGCTAAAACTTATAGCACAAATCTAAAAACTTTCCCATCGAATAATCTAACTACTAAAACGTCTCCCTGAGAAACCATGGCTGAGCCTTACAGAAGTTCTTTACAAATCATATGTATCTGAATTGTAGAATAACTTGATAGCTCGGCTGTTAACATAATTGACATTAAGCAGGTTATAAGCACCAGAGAGAAATGCCCTCAGATAATGCATATTGAATAACAATTATAGACAATTATAGACCTTTATTAAGGATTAAGATTATCAGGATCTTGTTTGTCCAAAACTTTCAAAAGGTGCAAAATGTCATTCACAATCATTTGTAATTTCATTTATCTTTGTCTTCCTATATCTTGTTCTCGTCTGATGTTTTTGCTCCTAGAAATCTGCTCAAGCTTTTGACAAAACTTTTCAAAAAATAATCTAGAATCAAAACAAGTTTATTATGTATCAAAAATGTCATCTTTATGCTGAGGACGACCCATGTCTTTCCAAGGCAATATCAGTAAAACCAGAATTCTTCCGTCCATTTGAATGAACACCATTGGCATCTGACTTTTTCCGCCTCTCAGGACTAACTCCACTAAAGTCTGAATTCTTCCTTGAAGAGTCGGATGCTTTCCTTGACGTCATTGGTAGCCCGGAGCTCCCTGTACCGTGCCCTGGGGTCCCATTAGCTGACTTAGAGGTAGTCCAGGAAGTTCTGGACGTTGGTTTGTAGTCTATGAATCTCTGGTACTCCTTCCGAACCTAAAAGTAGTAAGGAATATTTAATGCACAATAAACAACTTAAAATTGTAGGCTTATTCATATCTTAGGCAAGGTATTTATGGGGCATAAGGCTTGGATACTACCAAACCCTGAATCACTCGGTATAAAACTAAGTAAATGCTAAATGTTTTAACTTTACCCAAAGCAGAAGCACTTAAAACATTTAGATGGCCGAGTATACAATTTGTTTAAAAATTGGATGTTACCCATTAATGATTATGTTAAAATTTCATTGGCTTTACTTAGCTTAACCCTTTATTTCATAGAAATAAGAATTCACTTTAAATCTGGGCCAAGGCATTGGGCAGTTTAGAGGCCACCCGTCCAAGGTTTTCCCCCTTCTTCTCCTTGTTTCCATTGCCAAGAATGGCCATATACAGCAGAAATCCATGCCTTCAACAACACATAAAAAGATCCATGAGCTTTCTGTGTAATTGAAGTAAAATTAATAAAGTTTAATCATCAAACTTACCTTCTTATTCATAAGACAGTGAAAGACAAAAATGAAGACCCCTTGGAGACTGTTGAATATTGTAAACAGGTATGCTACAGGTAACGCCTCCTCGCTGATGTAGAAATACCCAAACACCCAGGTGAGACCGAGAAGCACCTCCAAGGCAAGAGCACCCTGGATCCAGCCCCTGAAATGTACATGCAAAATGTTTAATGACTGGTGCTTTTGTATCGTGAACGGATAAGCTATGGGAAATGCCTTCTCACCCAAACACCTAAGTAAGACCATGTGATATGCGTCATGAGAAAACGGGATTATTGCCTGTGCATAAACAAAGGCGCAGATCAGCTGTGCAGTAACTGCACAGCTGATCAGCGCCTTTGTTTTCGCTACATGGACAGTACAATTTCTCTTCTTCCTAAATCCGAAATTTCAAGCTTATGGCCTTTTTCTATAACAGCACAGGCCGGTTTGAGTCTGACCTATTAGGTAACCCCAAAGACCGCTTTTCTCACGTCGTGGCTCACTTTTATGTCTGATCCCAAAGACTGGAAAAGGCCATGATCAAACCTAAAGCCACAACTAAAACGTGTTTCTTTTAATAGTTTAATTTCCAGTGCATCCAATGCAATACAGATCAAATGTTAACATGATCAAACAGCTGCTCTTATTGTATGAAAGTAATGAAAAAAAAAAAACATTTCAATCTGCCCATAGTTGTACATAAAGATAAAAATGGACAGACTCCAGAACAAAAAAGATAACTCCTAATTCTCTTGAATTTTAAATACAAAATTATTTTCCTTTATAAAATAGTATGCTTTCATAAATGAGCCGCATCGTGAGAAAACCGCGAAAACAAAGGCGCAGATCAGCTTCGCAGTAACTGCAAAGCTGATCAGCACCTTTGTTTTCGCTACACGGATAGTACAGTTTTTCTGTTTCTTAAATCCGAAATTTCAAGCTTCTAGCTTTCTTCTGTGACTGTACAGGCTGGTTTGTGTCAGACCTGGTCGGAAACCCCGAAGACCGGTTTTCTCAAATAGTACAAGACCATATGAACTAGACTTTCTTTCAAAGCCATGCATGACTACCACTACAACTACATGAAGGGCACTTGGCTAAAATGGATTAAGAGAGAAGAAAAGAAGCTAGAAAATAAGTTCATACAGCATTTCCTTTTGTCTCAAGATATTGATTTTATCTACTTGCAATATACATTAAAAAAGAACTGTACTCAGATTTTTTTGCTAAGTATAGAAGTCATACAATTAACAGCCCTAAAGGATTTTTTCGTTTTCTTTATACACTAAGTTTATGCATGGGAAACAAATAAAGTACTAACATGTGAACGTTCAGATGTTTTTGCATTTCAAAGGTATATGGTGAAATGCAGTAGAACCTATTTAAAATATGCAACAAAATTATTAGTCATTGCATTGCTACATGTACTTTTATGCTAGATTTTTTCTCTTACGTTAAGCCAAAACATCTGATTTACATATGCAAAAACAAAGGTTTTGATGGTGAATTTCAGCAGTACTACCAAGCTTATCAGTTTGTTTACTTGCTTAACATCCTAGTCACCTCAATTTTGCAGGAACCCTACCGAACAATGTGATGAAATTGAATCCAAAATATGTTGAGCATAGTACAACCTTAATGAGCAACTAAAGCATATATGTATGTGTGGATGACTTAACCACTTTTCCAAGACAGGCTCATAGCCTGTAAGCAGTTATCCTCTACGCAGGAGGTCAGTCGATTAGCAATTCTGCTGGAAGGCCTGAAGAGCCTATCTGTTTCTCATAGCCCTGATGGGCAGAGGTAAAAGGCTGATAACTGTAGATAGTTTCTCACTAATTTCAGAAGCTGTCGAGACTGGTTTATGTATCACCAGGTCAGAAATCTGAATTCCATCTTTCAACATAAGATGTTGGTATTCAAAATTAGTGTAGCCTACCTCATATTTCCAGTTCTTGACTTGTCTTTAGTGAACACATATTCTGAATGTTTACATACTGATGTCATAGCATAGATTAGTACAATAAGATTTACCTGAAAAATAACAATAACGGTATGCAAACACACATTTTACTGTAAGAATAATTAGTCTCAGCACCCATATAAAGACTGAAAAGTTCCTTAGCTTCAAATTAAGTTGAGCCTAGGCATGAGAAAACCAACAATTTGAATATGCGAAAACAAAGGCGCAGACCAGCTTCACGGTAACTGTGAAGCTGATCAGCGCTACACAGATAGTACAATTCCTCTTCTTCTTAAATCCAAAATTTCAAGAATCTAACCTGCTTCTGTGACTGTACAGGCCTGTTTGTGCGGGACCTGGTCAGAACTCCAGATTGTTGGTTTTCTCACGCACAGGCTCAGTTAAGTGTAAGATTAATGTACTTTTTTTTCAACTTAAATTGATCGAATCAATCTATAGCAACCTTAACAATTGATGTTCACATGTGAATTGTTCATTTAAATTTGTATTGGTCAATGAACATGTGATACTAATTCAAAGGCTGATGCTATCATTTTGATGTTATTTCTTGAAAGTGGCACAGGTTAATTTAATCCGAGACTGCTCTGACATTAAATAGCCTTCGATTATTTTTGACTGGCAGCTATTTGGTCAGACAGCCAGAGAAGACTCGGGTTAAGGTTAATTGAGCCACGACGACATAAAACCAACAATTTGCATATGCGAAAACAAAGGCGCAGACCAGCTTCGCAGTAACCGTGAAGCTGATCAGCACCTTTGTTTTCGAAACATAGATTGTACAATCCCTCTTCTTCCTTCATCCAAAACTTGAAGCTTCTAGCGATCATCTGTAACTGTACAGGCTGGTTTGTGTTGGACCTGGTCGGAAACCCAAATTGTTGGTTTTTTCACACACTGACACAGGTTAATTGTACTTACAAGAAGAATAAATGCAACTGGTCCAGCAAAACTCCAGATAAATTGTCTTTCTGCAGTTAACCAGCAACTGAAAAATATTTATACCACAAATTTAACTCTATGCAACCAAACTCTTTTTGACTGGCCACAAAATGTTTCTGTCTCACTAAAATTAATGTATATTTTATGTGTATAACAAAAGAAACTGAATTTACAAGTGTGCGCCACAATGCTGAAAGCTTGGTGTAATAATACAATGTATTATGATAAAGTGCAGCATATGAGCCGCGACGCGAGAAAACCGGTCTTCGGGGTTTTCGACCAGGTCCGACACAAACCGAGCTGTACAGGCACAGAAGAGGGCTAGATGCTTGAAATTTTTGCTATAAGTAGTAGAGGAATTATACTATCCGAATAGCGAAAACAAAGGCGCTGATCAGCTTCGCAGTTACTGCGAAGCTGATCTGCACCTTTGTTTTCGCATAGGCAAAAATCTGGTTTTCTCACGATGCGGCTCATATGGTGATATGATTTCTGGTTTTGTAGACTTATGAAAACACATTGCCGTTTTAAAACACTCTCATTAAATGATCGACTGATGATGTTTGGTTAAACATGGACAATGTTTGCCATTTACAATACTACTCACTAGCTGTCTGTACCATATCCTTCATGATAAACTGCTGCAGAAATACCAACTATTATCACTGGGCACCCTGGAAAGAAATTACATGTATTCAACAATTTATGAGGAATGAGTTCCTGCAAATTCATTAACAAAGTTCTGTACTATTAAACATCATTTGATTTGATAAAAATTTGTTATTCATGTACTTGGATTTAAAATACATGTGTAAAACAAAGGAACTCTAGCATGACAAAATTTTGTATATTACATGGTATATTATTATATAGCTATAAATATCAAATGATTAAAACTTAGGGATAAAAGCCGAGTAACAAGTGTGCAGACATCAGACGATATCTGCACACTTACATGTACTTGATATTGCACACTTTGTTAAAAGCGAAACATTCTGTTTATGATACATTGCCAAATTCTCGACTTGAGGGTCATCGTTTAAAAATGTAAAATTGGGACGTCAACCTTCATCTGACGTCGCGTGGAAAATGACATCATACCGGGCCGAAACGTCAGCTGAAGTTTGTCACTTTCAGATTTTAGCAATTGCAGATTTTAGCAATTTAAGCCAAAAAAAAAAAGAAAATAACATGTGCAAAGTGTGCTTCTGAAAAGTAACCGTGCAAAAATGATATCATCTGATATTGCACCAGTGCAAAAATGATATCACTTATGGATCTTATTGCGGCCGTCGTGTAGATATTTCAATTTTGTAAGGCTAACTCTCAACAAAACATCAAATATGAGAAGCAGACATTTATAGCTACTTAATAAAAGGGTTATCGCACTGATATCGGTGAATATTGTCCCTCATTGGGATATCTAACGCAAGCTCGGGTCCTTCAATATCCCAACTCGGGACAATATTAACCGATATCAGTGCAATAACCCTATAATACAGCATGACAAAATCTTAACATAGAAATTAAAAGACATGTTGTGGTTATATTAGTATTTTACATTCTATCAACAACAAAGATCATGCAGAGAGCTCAAAGCCTCATCTGAAGGACTGAAGAAGCCCTTAGTCAAACTTAATGGTCAATAGCATCAGTAGAATATCCAATACATCATGAAAGCCTCAAACTTTTAAGCCAAATTGGCCTGTCAAGCATATATACAAAACAGACATTCACTTACGTACCATAACCTATTGCGTAGTAGTATTTCAATCTTGACTTTGCTGAATCAAAAACTTGCACCAACATAAACAATATGTGTATTCCTTCGACAAACATCCATGAGAAACTACTCAGGAAGAAGAAGTGTAGAAAGCCTGCTATAATGGAACAGGCAAGCTGAAATAAGAAAATAAGTTTTGGTCATTTTCTGTTTGTTTGTTGTTGCTTTATCATTATTATTTCTATACGTCTTACAGGTGAACTGTATAGAGGCATTGCACATCAATTTTTATTAAGGTAGCTGAGTGTCCCCACTTTTGGTAGAGGCTCGGGGGCTGCTCATTGCTTAACTCTCTTTCTAATGATAAAAGTCTATTATTAATTTTGGTTGTCTCTAAATATGGATTTCAGACAGGT